>CM038344.1:2647500-3247500 GCA_021464625.1 Proterorhinus semilunaris | reverse complement strand
TTAGTGAGAATCTACAATGTAATTAGTCTTAAAATATAAGCAAAAAGTGTTTCCAAACTACTACAGAAAAGTCCTTTGGTCCGCTTGTTTGTTCCGGACCTTTTTTTTTTTCCGCATTCAGACTGTACTTTCTGCACGTGAACTATATTTTGTGAACACATACACGTGTGTGACGACCGACGCTCCCATTGGACGGCAATGACCACAACAAATGAAATAAAAATGAATATTTGACGCTTATTATGATAAAAGAAACGTAAGAGACTAAACCTCTGACCATTAACCTCAGCTCAACCGGAGTCGCTGGAGTAAGAGGAGTTTTGTGTTGAGCTGTTTCTATAATGTCCACGGGACAAACTGTTGGTCTTGTTCCTCGGCTCTTGTTCAGGAGACCGCTCGAAGCCTCTCCTTCACTTTCTCGCTAAACATGTTGAACACGAACGCAATTGTGTGCGTCTTTTCTAGCAGTTGTGTTAGTGCACATCTGCCCAAATATCCGTCTTGTCCACGGCTCATCGTTTGTAGCATCCATCCAGTATTAGCGTTAGCGGCAGCGAAGGGCTACTTTTTCCCACGGGGCCTTGCTACGGTGGCTTGTTAAGCCCAAAAAGGCGCACGTATCCTAGAGTTGTTTGGGATCAACAGTGGTTTATATTCACACCTGAAGCGAACGGGACCAGAGTCCGTTTGGAAGCGAGACCGAGACCACCTGAAAATGTGGCGGCACGGTAGCACAGCGGTTAGCGCTCGTGCTTCACAGCTAGAAGGTCCCGGGTTCGATTCCCACCTGGACGGGGCCTTTCTGTGTGGAGTTTGCATGTTCTCCCCGTGTCTGCGTAGGTTTCCTCCGGGTACTCCGGTTTCCCCTACCACCAAAAACATGTACAATAGGCCGGGATGAATAATGTGAGTGAGTGGTTGGTGGTGGTCGGAGGGGCCGATGGCGCAGATTGGCTGCCTCGCTTCCGTCAGTCTACCCCAGGGCAGCTGTGGCTACAATAGTAGCTTACCACCACCAAGTATGGAATGAATGAATAGTGCAATGTAAAGCGTCTTTGAGTGTCCAGAAAAGCGCTATATAAAACCGATGCATTATTATTATTATTATTATTATTATGTTCTCCCTGTGTCTGCTTAGGTTTCCTCCGGGTACTCCGGTTTCCCCTACCACTAAAAACATGTACAATAGGCCCAGGGACTGCAGGTGGAAATTAGCGCAAGTGCTATAACCTGGTACAATGCATCTCTCCTTTCTGAGGCTAATGTATATTGCACACTGTCCCTGTTCAAATAAATAAAAAAATATTAATATTAAATATGTGGGTCTCGGTTCTTTGATCCGCACCAGGATTCGTTTGTTGTTTTCACACCTGCAGAAAAGGTCCGGACCAGCGTCCGAAACGAACCCTAGTCCGTTTAAAGTGGACCAAACAGTGCAGGTCTGAAAACACCCACATTTGCAATCAGTCATAATCAAAAACTCTGCGGAGATGATGCTTTGGTCAAATTTGCCATACACATAAAGTGGATTAGACGGGTGTGTAATACAGCAGTTATGCTTTTATACTTATTTGAGAGGGAATGAGAAATCAGAACAAAGATGCAAAGTTCAGCAGAGGCACCTTCAAAATTAATTCCACAAATAATCCTCCAAGGCTGTTTACTCACAGCCTTTCACGTGCGGACGGGAAATGAATCGCCTCAGACATTCCCCCCCCTCCCAAGGTTCCTCTTCTTACAGTGTTAATTAACCGGCGTTCCGTCTTTCCTTTCCGCGGCTATTTGCTCTTCGCCGACCCGGCCGCTTTTATTCTCCCCTCTGTGATTGCGAGTGGCTTTTGAGGCGGGGAAAGGTCAACAGATGATAAAGCCTCCTAAAAACACTACAGTCCGCGCACCGGCCCGTCCCCCATATCTTTTTAAAGTGGACTTCAAATTAGAGCGCGCAACCAAAATGTCACGGCGTCTTCCTCCTCCGCGCCGGTTTATAGCTCACTACTTCAAAAGGGCAGCCACTGACCTTATTCCCCACGTGAAAGACGCAGCAAGGAAAGGAAAAAAAGAGAGGAGGGAAAGAAAGGGGAACCAGCTCACGTCTAGCACCTTGAGTAGGATCTGAAAGAGAAATTACAGAATCGACAAAGACTTCCACGAGAACGTTTATTTCCGAGTTTCCTACAGTCGCTGTTATTACTGGCAGAGTCGAGCTTGGCATGTTTACGGCACGGTGAAGACATTGACTTTTCACGCACTTGTCAATGTTAAGATTACATTTATATTCACAGAATATAATTACTAATTTATTTATATAATGTACAGTTGAGTTGCTCATATTGGTTTTGTTGATGTGTAACTGTAATTCCCTCCTCAAAAAGTGCCTTGAACACCTCTGGCGAGCTGCTCCGCCTCAGGCCCTGTGTTGTCAGGCCGCACACGTGATTGACTGACAGAATTATCAGCCGATCAGAATTCGATATACATTGACAGTAACGCCCCCCAGGGCCTTCTGCAGCTCAGCAGCTTCCCCTACGTTTTCTTCGCCTGGGAAAACCGCTAATGTAGCCGCGCATGGGCAAGACGTTCCAGTCAATCGGAAGAGAACCGGATAAACAGATATTCCTCTTGGAAACGTCCGAACGAGGCAAAAGTGGATTTACTGATCACGGATATTTTGAGCTCCTTCCTCATGAAGAGCTTCGAGAGCAAAGGGAACGACAGCGGGACTTGGCCCCTTGGCTCCCCGGACAGGAGAAGGGTTTCCCCGCGTCAGCTGCGCTGGGACTCGGGCAACAGGTACGAGACTACGAGCGCTAAAAAAGCATCTCACATAGCACCAAATTTTAAGTTTAGTATCTTTTTATTACGGTGGATTTTGCCTTTGGGTTGATCTCTGGTGTCTCGCTCTGTCTCCACGTTATAACGCGCTCGTCTCCGCCTGCCATGTGTCGTGTGTTTCCGTATGCTAGCACGAGTGTTTGCTTTGGTTTGCGTTGTTGACAAATCCTTTAGCGAAGAAAGGCCACGCAAAAAGGCAGTTTTACCCACACGCCTATTGTCGTTTAGTTTATTTGCGTTTGACTGCGTGAGCCCAGGCTGCTGTTGAAGGCCCTGAAACCCCACGGCCCGCCACTGGATATGCTCCTCATCTAGCTCGATTGGTTTGACTGGAACTTACATGTAAACATTCTATGAAGCTCCTCTGTGTGTCAAACTAAAACAAAAAAAAATGTGTTTAATGGATCGAAAACAACACCTCGCATTCCCACGGCGTTTGCGCTCCACCTCCTCGATGTTCTCGTCTCCGCCGGTGTTCTTCGTGGCAGCAGTGAGCAGAGGCGACGCTGTGTAATCAGTGGGAGCTCACACCCGGGGCCCGGCTCATTGTCACTCGGGCTCGGCTGGTGTGCGAAGCGTCTGGGGAGGTGGGAGTCTCTTTACAGCGACGGCAGAGGTGTGCCAGTGTTTACGGAGCGGCGCATCTGGCTTCGACTCGCACATTTAGCGCCGCGTATTGTCATCAGAGCGGCGCGTCTCCGGTGGGCCGTCAGTCAAGCCTCGGCGGGACGGCTTCGGCGGGCGGTAATTGAAAAGGCGTGCGATGGATAATTGACAGACAGGTGGAATTGTGTCTTTTTATGGGGCTCAAATAATAATTACTGTGGGTCAATTGCTTTCATTATTTTATCAGTTTCTTGAGAATTTTTAAAGAGCAATAAAGATGGAATACATGTCTTAAATATATAGCAAATCCTATAACAGCGACCTCCTCTCTCTTGGTACAGCTGCTTTTTTTTTACTTTTGTACATTACTGCCGTGTTTTTGTGGGGATCTGTGTTTTTTTTTTTTTACTGCAAAGAGTCCATAATGGTCCTAAAGAAAGCAGAGCCCCCACACCTGCAGCACAGTGGGGGCGTCACAAGAGGAGCTACAGGAAACAAGGAAGGCACAAAGGAGGAGGTATCCGGGCGAGACTCACAGATAAGCCACGCATGCCTTCTATTGTTCTGACTAATGAACGTTCACTGGAGAATAAAACTGATTCCCTGCTAAGCTCTTCCGAGAAGATGGTGAAAGACTGCTGTGGAGCGGAGGGAGCTGCGCAGGAGGAAGAGGAAGGAGGAGGAGATGACCAGTGCAGGACACCACGCTCTGAAACGGGGACAAGCCCAGGAGGCGCTGCACCGTTTCAGAGGATCAGAGGAGACTGAAGGCAGCCAGGTTTCCTCCAGGTGCTACGGTTTCCCCGACCTCCAAAAACATGCGGGTCAGGTTGACCGACAGTGGCAGCGGCTCAGTCGCAGCGGCTCAGGACTAACACCTGAACATAATTTCGTTGTACGGTTGTCCAATGACAAATAAAGCAAATAAATCTGATAATATACATCGTACTTGTTTCCAAAAAAGAACCCGAGGCCTTGTAGCTGTGAAGCACGAGCTCTAACCGCTGTGCCACCTCTCCGTCTAAACATCACTGAGATGTTCAGAATAAACGAAGACAAGATGCGACTCGCGTGTTTGTTTATCGGCTGATATTTCAGTTGACTCTGAAATGTTAATGCTTCTGAGTTTGTTCAAAAAGTGAACTGGGAACTGAATCTTGATTTTAAGGAGTAAATGGCAGATTTAATTGCAATCTCAAAGCCGATAAATACCAATCAACTTTATCCAAACACCTGAGCCAGTTACAGCCCAGAGAAGCGCCCAGTTCCCATCTGCGAAGTGAGAATTATTTTCTTTACTCTTTTGGCGAAACTTCAGCGTTTCTGCAGAGCATTGAGAGTCACAGCATGAACTGGGCCAAAGTGAAGAAGCAACAACTCGGATTCAAACGGGCATTCTGATCGAATCCTCCTGTTTTAAAGATTGTAAGATGCATCGGCCCAGCACAATAAAGGCTTTTTAAACGTAAAACGAGAATTATGATGTGCCTTGGTTTTTTGTTTTTCTTTTGAGTCTTTGTTCAAACACCAAAGAGCACCGTCCCCCCAAAAACTAATCCTGTCATTGACTCCCTGAGCACTTTGTCTAGTTCAATCTCTAAATTTCAGCATAAGTTCAACAAAAAATATAACGTAGACATTCTAACACTTTAGGAGTTTTGAAGTAACGCTTTATATTAAAGGTGTGCTCGTTAAATATTAATAAAGTATTAATGAGCATTAGTAAGGCCATGACTAATACGCTCGTGTATTTATTAAAGGTGCACTATGCAACCTTTTACATAAAACCCGGCAGATGCTTGGGTGGTTAGCGTTGGTCCTTTACTCACTATCCCGATGGCCTGCAGGGCGCTCCAGGACCAATTGTTTATTAGGTTTTAACTGCGGATTCATCCGTATCCATGGTGATGTAAACAGGCTATTCCGAAAACCTCATCAGAAATAATAAAAAATAAAAAATCTGAAATAAAATCGATCCTGAAGCCTCATAGGAGCCACCGGGATGGAAAGTAAAGGGAGAGAGGGAGGGTGCTGCTTGTTTACACGTTGCCATGACATTTTATACACACATTATACTATGATCTAATAACATACTAATGGATAATTGTATAAACATGAATAATTTGCTCATTCATGGCCTAACATCAAGCAGATTAAACCTTATTAATACTTAACGGGCAAGCTTTATACACAGACAGACAGACAGACAGACAGGCAGAATCGGAGGAAAAAGTGAGTACACCGTGTGGACTTTCTTACATTTCTGCACTGTCCCAATCAAATAAATACAAATTTAAATCTTTATTAAAATCATAAGAATTATTAAACAGTATCTGCTTGAACTAATACTACCCAGCAGTTTTGTAAAGAGGAATGATCCAAGATTCATCCTGATCGTTGTGAACTTCTAATCTGCAACTACAGGGAAGCAGTTATTGCTGCAAAAGAATCAGCAGATATTTAATACAGGGGTTCACTCACTTATTCACACGCTCACAACGATCAGGATGAATCGTGGACCATTCCTCTTTACAAAACTGCAGCAGTTCAGTGAGATTCCATGACTTATTCCTTCCTCTCCTGTGATGATATGATCAAATGTAAATGTTTGGGTGGTATTAGTTTAAGCAGACACTGTTTTGTCATTCTTGTGATTTTAATAAAGATCAGACCACATTTTATGACAAATTTAGGTGTACTCACTTTTTCCTCCCACTGTAAAACAATCCCAAATTGAGTTTTCTGTACAATCTTGCAACAACATCTCCACTTTAGTTGCTCCCACAGACGGCAAACTTCCCAGTCTTGGACTTAACATGATTTTGAAGGTTTTACCAGATTATGGGGTGACGGTGGCGCAGATGGTAAAGCGGGTCGTCTCATGATCGGAAGGTCAGTGGTTCAAATCCCGCCTCTTGAAGGTGCATGCTGTCGTTGTGTCCTTGGGCAAGACACTTCACCCACCTTGCTTCCAGTGTCTGCGTACATTGGTGTATGAATGGGTGAGAGGTTCCTTGCTGTAAAGCGCTTTGAGTGCCTAATGTAGGTGGAAAAGCGCTTTATAAGTTGAGACCATTTACCATTACTATATTAACATCTCCCCTCCTGGAGCCGCCGCCTTAACGTGGGGGAGGGTTTGAGCCTGAATGATCCTGGAGCTCTGTTTTCGGGGGCTTCGTGTCCCTGGTAGGGTCTCCCAGGGCAAACAGGTCCTAGGTGACGGGTCAGACAAAGAGCGGTTCAGAAGCCCCTTATGAGAGACCAACAGGCCCGGTTAGAACCATGAGGCCGTCCTTCTGTGGACCCACCACCTGCAGGGGGCGCTATAGGGCAATGTGACAAACCGGCAACGGACAAGTGGAAGAAAATGGATGGATGGATATTTTATTATTTAATTCCTATCTTGATTTATAAAACTTTTTTTTTTTCTCTAAAAACTAAACAAGATTCAAATTGAGGTATTTGTGATGAATATTTCAGCATAATGAAGCTTCATTATTGAGATATATGAATATAGATATATAGGCATTTTTGGCCACATGAAACGCCTAATTTTTACACAAAAGCATAAAACGTGCAATAAATCTTTTCTTGTATTAAGGTCAGTAATCTACAGCCAAAGTGTCTGTTTTATTCACTTGGCGCCCCTCAGCTTTGCACCAGTTGTTTCCCCCCCCCCCCCCTCTATCCAGCACAAACCCCCTCCTCTCCTCCCACGATTGGCCCGCATTACCCCTCGCATTTACACGTTTGACTCATGGAACCGGTTTATTTACGGCCCGCGTTTAAGACAAAGGAAGCGCTCCCATTGAAAACCCGCTGTTTGATATTCCTCCAATTATCCTGCGCGGCGCGGGGGCAGCCTCTATAGCGCCCTTTAAGCTCCCAGCTCCGCCGGGCCACGCGGTTCATACCACTCCTCGCCCCACTCCTGTAATTTGTCTTCTTTTTGTTCTCGGCTGCTAAAATATGCTGATGGAAAGAACAAAAAAGAAAAAAAGAGAATCGAAGAAAAAAAAAAAAAGAGCGGGAAACAACGCTAAACCGCTATTTGATGCCCCGAGGAATGCGCGCGGTTCTTGTTAGCTCGCTCTTTACCGCCTGACTTGACACTTTCGGCGGATCAAACGTCTCATCACGAAACGCAACTTAAAAAAAAGACCAAAAAAAAAGTGCTTAGCCGTAATCCGCCAGGGCAGGTGGAGGAGAAAAAGGGGGAACGGTCTGCGAGGATTCCGGCTAATCCCAAACAAAAGCCGCGCAGGCTAATTAGCAACAGCGGCGTTAGCGGTAAAATAGAGACGACGCGTAGATACGGAACATAAATCACAGGCACGGTTGTGTACAGGACTACAGTGTGAGGAAGATTATGGTCAAAGCCCGGACTCGTCTCAGAGGCGAAGCAGGTTTATGTTTGTGTCGTTCATCGGGGACTCGCGGTCTCACGGTTCGGTTCACGGGGCATCCATCCATTTTCTTCCACTTGTCCGTCGCCGGGTCGTGGGGGCAGGTGTTGGAGCTTTAAGGGGCTTCTGAACCGCTCTTTGTCTGACCCGTCACCCATAACTGTTTGCCCCACGGGAGACCCTACCTGGGGCGGTTCACGGTGCAAGTGCGATATAAACTAGGGTGACCAGATGTCCCAGTTTACCCGGGACAGTCCCAGTTTTTAGTCCTTTAGTCCCACGTCCCAATAGATATCTCCAAAACCATTGATTTGTCCCGGGTTTACTCGTAATCTGTCCCAGTTGTCCCGGTTTTGGCCAATGTAGTCCCCGAAATAGCATAGCCTGCACTTGAAAATGTATGTCTTTGGCCCGTATACCAAGTGTAAACCAATTCAAATCTCAATTCAGAATGCGGATTGGTGCATGTCATAAATCGTTGATAGTTTTACCATTCATCTTCACTAAAGACAGTTTAGATTTGGAACCCCTGCGGCCTAATCCCGAATATTGTCCCAGTTTTTTAGTTGGAAAATCTGGTCACCCTAATATAAACAATACGTTGGTTTTGAAATAAAAAAGCCTAAATATTCATCATTAGGCAGTATTTCTAATCTAAACTGGCAATGCTTTATCATTCTTCAAAGCTACTTTATAATAAAATGTGCCCTTGGGCTCCACATACAGCAGCGCATTGTCACGCAGTGAGTCAGAAATTCAAGTGGAAGTAGATCTTCAATGAAGGTACTTGATGTGGAAGTATAAATATTTAAAACAATGGACCCAAACTGCTTTATTTAATGCCGTTGACTGTTCCACCGTCTGACTGGACTAATTTCTCAAAAAGCACCACTTGTCACAACCTTGAACGCAATTCATGGTTTAAATATAATTCTCTCTTTGCCAGGGTGACCAGATTTTCGGGCAAAAAAACTCGGACACTATTAGGGATTTAGTTGCACGGTCAACCAGAGAGCCATTTATTGACTGTTTTTCCTAAGCTAAATGGTAAATCTGCTTGCTACTATCTTACACCATGCACCAATTAGCATTAACATGATAGACAATGGGAGACGCTGATATTTCGTGGTTGTTTGAGAGGATTTATGAAGGTGAATAATTGTCGGATTGTGATGAAATGTGATTTGATTACCGTGGTAACCGGCCTATTGAGGCAAAAGTCTGATATAAACAGAAATTGGACTTAATTGGTCTCGATTAAAGTTTGTACGCGTCGCTAATTCATCGTAACTTTGTGTTGAATTTCACGTTTATGTTTCGCCTTTCGGGAAATAATCATGATCTAAGTTCAACGTAAAGCTGACGAGAAAATGTTTTAGAAGCTTTTAGGCGACGTTCTGTCTAGTTTATTCAGATTTAGCTAAAGCATGTCATGACATTAATTTATGTTTAAAGTAAATGGTAGAATTCGGAGCCTGACGTGTCCGGCACAGTTACGTTAAACTTTAAAACATAATTCACACAGTTTGTTTAGAATCTAATCATACAACTTAACTCAGTTTACAAGATTGAAGCAAAATGGAACCTCCAACCGAACAACAGCTCAGCAGGATTTACTGAGAAAAACTAAATTCATCAAACACAATCTGTCACTCACAGGCAAACACGCTGATTAATACCGCCATTGTTTTCAGCCCCACATCTGCGGCGCTCTGAGAGCACCCGGACGGTAGAAGAGCCCTGTTGGTTTCTACCTGGTACTGGACATTTGCATGGCCCAAAGACATGGAGTTTCAAGCAAAGTTTGTCACTCTGTGGATAATTTTGGCCAAAAACTGGGACAGATCCTGTGTAAAACTGGGACAGATTAATGGTTTTGGGGGAATGTGTGGGGACATGGGACAGAGGACTCAAAACTGGGACTGTCCCGGGTGAACTGGGACGTCTGGTCACCGTACTCTTTGTTGTAGCACTGGACAAATTCCCGCGCCTGTCGTTCACGGTGCGCATGGGCCAACACATCTTCATTTGCAGGATGAAAACACACTGACTGACCCGTGTTTTGGAGGTGCAGCGCTTTGGGAAATTGGCACGAATGAAGAAAATGGAAAACATTATGAGGTAAATGTGCCTAAGGCCGTGTCCATACGAAGTCAAGCTGAGGACCAAACGCAAAGATATTTGATCAATCCAGTGTATCGTCCATACGAGTCCGGCGTTTTGGGGGTCTGTAAACGAACATTTTCCAAACTAGGTCCCAGAGTGGAAAACGCTGTTTACGTGGCGCCGTTGCTACAACGTCTCCGCAACTTTTACTAAAACGATCACAGCACCAGAGTGGAGTCTGTTATCCATAATCTACTGACCTTAGAATGAGTTTGACTCCTGGATCTGTGATGGTTTTACTCATGGATCTGTGATGGTTTTACTCATGGATCTGTGATGGTTTTACTCATGGATCTGTGATGGTTTTACTCATGGATCTATGATGGTTTTACTCATGGATCTGTGATGGTTTTACTCATGGATCTATGATGGTTTAACTCATGGATCTGTGATGGTTTTACTCATGGATCTATGATGGTTTTACTCATGGATCTGTGATGGTTTTACTCATGGAACTATGATGGTTTTACTCATGGATCTGTGATGGTTTTACTCATGGATCTGTGATGGTTTTACTCATGGAACTGTGATGGTTTTACTCATGGATCTATGATGGTTTTACTCATGGATCTGTGATGGTTTTACTCATGGATCTATGATGGTTTTACTCATGGATTTATGATGGTTTTACTCATGGATCTATGATGGTTTTACTCATGGATCTATGATGGTTTTACTCATGGATCTGTGATGGTTTTACTCATGGATCTGTGATGGTTTTACTCATGGATCTATGATGGTTTTACTCATGGATCTATGATGGTTTTACTCATGGATCTATGATGGTTTTACTCATGGAACTATGATGGTTTTACTCATGGATCTATGATGGTTTTACTCGTGGATCTATGATGGTTTTACTCGTGGATCTATGATGGTTTTGCTCATGGATCTATGATGGTTTTACTCGTGGATCTATGATGGTTTTACTCATGGATCTGTGATGGTTTTACTCATGGATCTGTGATGGTTTTACTCATGGATCTGTGATGGTTTTACTCATGAATCTGTGATGGTTTTACTCATGGATCTATGATGGTTTTACTCATGGATCTATGATGGTTTAACTCATGGATCTGTGATGGTTTTACTCATGGATCTATGATGGTTTAACTCATGGATCTGTGATGGTTTTACTCATGGATCTGTGATGGTTTTACTCATGGATCTGTGATGGTTTTACTCATGGATCTATGATGGTTTTACTCATGGATCTATGATGGTTTAACTCATGGATCTGTGATGGTTTTACTCATGGATCTATGATGGTTTAACTCATGGATCTGTGATGGTTTTACTCATGGATCTGTGATGGTTTTACTCATGGATCTGTGATGGTTTTACGCATGGATCTATGATGGTTTTACTCATGGATCTGTGATGGTTTTACTCATGGATCTATGATGGTTTAACTCATGGATCTGTGATGGTTTTACTCATGGATCTATGATGGTTTTACTCATGGATCTGTGATGGTTTTACTCATGGATCTGTGATGGTTTTACTCATGGATCTGTGATGGTTTTACTCATGGATCTATGATGGTTTTACTCATGAATCTGTGATGGTTTTACTCATGGATCTATGATGGTTTTACTCATGGATCTATGATGGTTTAACTCATGGATCTATGATGGTTTTACTCATGGATCTATGATGGTTTAACTCATGGATCTATGATGGTTTAACTCGTGGATCTATGATGGTTTTACTCATGGATCTATGATGGTTTAACTCATGGATCTATGATGGTTTTGCTCATGGATCTGTGATGGTTTTGCTCATGGATCTGTGATGGTTTAACTCATGGATCTGTGATGGTTTTACTCATGGATCTGTGATGGTTTAACTCATGGATCTATGATGGTTTTGCTCATGGATCTGTGATGGTTTTACTCATGGATCTGTGATGGTTTTACTCATGGATCTATGATGGTTTTACTCATGGATCTATGATGGTTTTGCTCATGGATCTGTGATGGTTTTACTCATGGATCTGTGATGGTTTTACTCATGGATCTTTGATGGTTTAACTCATGGATCTATGATGGTTTTGCTCATGGATCTGTGATGGTTTTACTCATGGATCTGTGATGGTTTTACTCATGGAACTATGATGGTTTTACTCATGGATCTATGATGGATTTGCTCCGCTCCTCTTTGCTCCACTGCAGTCCGTGAGCCACAGGTGACAAGTAGAAAAACAGTCTGTGTTTTTGGACTGACAGTCAAAGTCACTGAAGAATGACGTCTGAAGAATAAACTCGCCTCCTCGTCTCTTCTGTAAATCATAAATCCTTGAATCTGTTTCATTTTCACTGTTTACATTCCACCCTCTACATCTTGTTCTATTATCTGTCTGGCTTCATGTTTACAAAGAATGTTTCTGAAATCATAAGCGTGTTGTCTTCGTGTGGACATAGCCTGAGTGTGTCAGAGAACTCGAGGACAACTCTCTAAAGCCATCGACATGTCGTCTCAACCTTTCATTCCAACAAGTCTCTCCCTCCTCCACTCGCAAACGTAACCACAGACGACAAACTCAACCCAAACCCCCCTGGCGCCGCTCGCTTTCCCCCCACCCGGCCCAATCTGTCCCGGTCGCAGTAATTAGGGAGGTTAGCGCCCCGTTCGTTTAAACCCGCTCTCCACACTTTCGCTAACAAGTGGATTTTTGTTTCTTTCCCCCCTCACGTCTCCAGTTGGCGAAGGTCCGCGCTCCACCATTTTTTCATTTAAATTATTTATTTATTTCCCCCGCTCCGCTCGCTGGCAGCCCGTGTTGGAGACGGAGCGCGGCATCACTTGGCACCTTATTTATTTTAATTATTTTGATCCGCGGCGTGTCGGCGCCGTGGCATGCCTGGCTCGGGGAATCGCTGATGGCTGCGACGCATTTGTCAATCTCCCTGCCAATTATAAAATAAAAAGTTTTGACGGGTATTTTTTTTTTTCTTTTCTGCTGAGTGCTACTTCCTCTTGGCCCCCCGAATACAATGTTGGCGGAGGTCTCTTAAGGACCCCCTCTCTTTACTGCACATGCAAAGAGCTTATCTGAAAACCCAGGTTTGGAAAAGACAGTCCTGTCACATTGTCCGCCGCGATTTCTCGGAGTCAGCACAATGTCATCTCCAGGAAGCGCCGCGCGGAAAGAGATCCACTTCACGCGCATCTAAAGCTCAAACCTATATTCCATTTCCCCATCTGAAACATTTTTGATGATACCACAAAGTTCAAGCAAAGTCCCTCATCGTGGAAAAAAAGCGCCGTGTCATGTTTTTAGTGAGTGTCTAAAGCGTGAACTTGCAAGGATGCAAAAGTCAAGGAGTCTCTAATGGAAACTATGGGTGGCGGGTTTTTTGCTTTTGTATGAAGGTTAATTTGTGTTTTTATTATCAAAGTGTTTTTTTTTTATACACTGGATTTATGTAACAGATTTTTTGTTTTGCATCTGTATTTCACCAACCATATGGAAAAAAAATTCTGTGTATTTTTTTCGCTGCTTCAATGACGGACAGCCAATCAGATCGTGAGCTCCCAGGGCGCAGCCAGGAAAGAAACTGCGTCCAAAAGTCAAACTAGAGTTAAAGGTACTCACTTAAAGGGGGGGTATTATGTAAAATGTATGTATTATGTCATTCCCTCATTAAACACATGCCTGGAGTGTTGCCTCGGCTCATTCACATATTTTTGAGTAATCAGTAAAAACTTAGACGGCGGCCATTTTAGGTGTAGCTATGCCTCAGTCCTCCTAGGAACGCCCCCACCTCCTGGAGACGCCTCTGGACCTTTCGTCACCAGCCAAGCCCCCAACCACTGCTCCTCAGCTCAGCAGAGCCCCCTCCCCACACAGTGTTGTTGTTTCAATGCCACAGTAGTGCGCTGAAGGGGGCGTGTCGGAAAGCTTCTTAAAGAGACAGAGGCCTATTTCAAGACGTTCAGTACAGCCATTTTGAGTACAGTTTTTTTAATTGACTGCATATACAGACCAACAGAAGGTTACGTCATCATTGTAGTGCTATAGACTGGTGCTATGTGATTGAAAAAAGCATAATACCCCCTCTTTAAACCCAGAATAAAATTCTAAAACTAAATGCATCCATTGTCGAAGTGTAGGATCTGATCACTGGTGCTGTACCAGGTTGAAAGGAGCAGGCGTTTTTATAGAAACTTAAGAATAAGCTAGTGTTAGCTTAGCGCTCATTCATTTCTATGGGTTAGCCTAGCCTAGCGCCATCCATTGGTTTACATGGAACAGTTAGCGCGTTTTCTCCTAAAAATTCTTAACAAAATTGAATGATCCCAATCTCAACCGTAAGAAAAGACTCAGAAGCAGATGATTGAATGAACGATAGGAGCTGGACGGCGTTGATGAACGACAGCCAGAATCTTCCCCTGGAGCCTGGACACTGGTGGTGGTAGAAGGAGACCCGGGGTGACTAGTTGACGACGAGCACAGCTGGCGAGAGGGCGGGCGGAGAAAGGGGTGGAGGGGGGTCGCAGCACGGCTGGGAAACTCTTGAGTGATCGACCAGGGGGCTTGAGAAGGGGAACCTGTGCGAAGAGATCCAAGCTCTGAGACTAAAATAATAAAACCCTGGGCTTAAGAGGTTAACTCTAGTTTGACTTTTGGACACGGTCAGTTTCCTTCCTGGCTGTATAATAATAAAAAAAAAAACATCTACAAATCCAGCTGAAATGATTTTAGCCGTGATTTCTGACGCCGTTTTGGACAAATCGCGTCTCGTTTGCGTCGGTTCTGCCGGGAGCCCTGGGGCTGATGTGGAGAAGCCTATTCTCACCTGCACTTGACTGAGGAGAGAGAGCACAGGGAAATATAGTGTCGAAAATATACTATTACGGGAGTCTACGCCGAGGACTTGGAGGCGGCCGCGCTGTCCGGGCCAATTACCGATGCAAGAGACATTTGTGGGTTTCGTGAACAGCACAATACTCGAATCTGAAAAATGGTTCCCTTAGATTCGAAATGGCAGCGGTACTGGCCCAGGAATGGGGTCCTGGTTATGATTATTTCCCTGATTAAAAAGCCTTCTCCTCAAATGATGTCTTGTTAGTAGCTCTTTTTCGCCTGATTAAAGCTGCTTCACTACAGGTGCACTCCGGGGGCAACAAAGGAGATTCGTGCGCTCGCAGATGAAGGCTGGATGTACGGTGGCACAGTGGTTTGCCCTCAAAATGTCTCCGAGGGTTTCCTCTACCACCAAAACAGGCGAAAAATCCAAGATCCTGGTTTAATCTCTTAACCCCCGCCTTAACCGAGCACATTTTGGAACGAAAAATGACAAAAACGCAACTAAAAACAAGGATGAATATGTGAATTTGTAGGCCTTAGCTTTCAAATTAGCCGTTACAATGGCCTACAAAATGTAAACTCCCAGGTCAAGAAGCTTTTAGATTTGGGTAATGCCGAACTGGAGAAAATGTGCTCGGTTAAAGGTGCTTTACGGAACTTTTTATGCCAAAAAAATTCTTATATTTGTGCGTATTTGACCTCGTAGTGACCCAGCGGCTGTATGAGTGGAGCATGGCGCCTTTACTTTACATCGCGGTGGCCTCTACAACGCTCCAGGATCACTTGTTTTGTAGGTTTTTCTGGTGAGAGGCTCCGTCGGCCGTGAGAACCTTCCAAACAGTTGCGCCTGTAGCCTCCGAGAGACCACGGTGATGGAAAGTAAAGGGGCCATGCTGACCACGCATACAGCCGCTGGGTCTCTACGAGGTCAAAAACAAATATCAACTTTATTTTTTTGCATTAAAAAGTTGCATAATGCACCTTTAAGAGGCCCTGTGCTGCGGTCACCCACTGACCCAAACATATACATGGGCGGCACGGTGGCACAGTGGTTAGCGCTCGTGCTTCACAGCTAGAAGGTCCCGGGTTCGATTCCCACCTGGACGGGGCCTTTCTGTGTGGAGTTTGCATGTTCTCCCCGTGTCTGCGTAGGTTTCCTCCGGGTACTCCGGTTTCCCCTACCACTAAAAACATGTACAATAGGCCCAGGGACGGCAGGTGGAAATTAGCACAAGTGCTATAACCTGGTACAATGCATCTCTCCTTTCTGAGGCTAATGTAGATTGTACACTCTTCAAATAAAAATAAAAAATTAATTAAATAAATAAATTTTCCTTCAGAATTTGTTGGAAATTAATTCTACCCATTCATCGTTTTCCTCAACAAGATGTTCTCGTCATGAAATTCTGTAGGAAAATGCGCGAGGCTCGTCTAAACTAAGCCTAGACGTTTTCATCTTCTCCCTGTTTCATTACTCACATTATTAGAATTAGTTTTAACCTGAACTTTCCGCAAATCCAGGCGGAAAAAAAAACATCGGCCACTTAACAAACTCTCCCCTAGAATCCAGTGCTGTCTCTTATCGTGCGAACACAACCCATTAGTAATTGACTGGCTTCCCCTTCCTCACTCCCACGATCTTGCCTCCATCCGAGCCGCGTGCAGAGGGCTGTTATATCTGCCACTTTGTCTGGCATCATTTCTGACATTTCCGAAAAACAAAGCCAACGAGAAAGAGAGAGACGGCGAGAGAGAGGGAGATGTGGCGGGGACTGAGGAAGTGTGCGAGTTTGGTAATAATATTTGTGGCTTTGACAAAGTGGATTTTCACCTGTCTGCTCTGCTGCCATCTCACGTAGCATCGCACATCACGCCGCAACGACCGCAGATAACAGTGCGGCCAAGGACGCACAGTGAAAGGGGGAAAAAAAAACAAATACAAAAAAATACGATAAAAAAAAAAAGGGGCCGCGGACGATACCGGAGCGCGTTGATGCAAAACCGATCGCGGAGAATCTGAAAGACTCGGGGCGGTCGCGAGGTGGGGCGCGGGACCTGCGGCAGATTCGGGCTCATGGGAAGCACCGGAACTCTAGGGGCTAATGATGCCGCCCAGGCCATTGGTGACTGGGATTTTTCTCCACTTGAAAGTCACAACTTCTCAGAGCGTTCCATCAGAATGAACTCGTACGTTACACGGCTAATGCTACGACAGTTAGCTAATGATATGCTAACATTAATTGGACGTTTCTTCGCACCAGATATAATTAAAACATGCTGTATGAAGGTAGCGGTGTTGAGCCTGACCATCTCCAGGTTCAAGGCGAGACAAGGCAGGTGAAAACATATTTATTTTTTCGCTCTCAAGGCTTATTTTCTTGTAGAAGAGTAAAAACATTTGATCTACATCGTAAACTTTACTTTGCAGCAGAAAAACAGACCATGTGAAATGTCGTTTGTGAAACATATGGCACATTTTCCTCCGGTGCGAACTAGGAAGTCAGAAGCTAAATTAGCACAGTGTTAGCATTGTTCATGTCTCAACTTCGTGGTTGGTTTGGGGGGGGGGGGCGCAGGGCTTTGCCTGGTCAGAGGGTCAGGTCATAAATGATATTATTTGGGCAAAATAAATCATCAAATATGACTGTGAAAGTACTACAGGTATTAAACACTCCAATTTCAGTGTATTTGATTGAAATAAATACTTATTAGCAATTATTTAATGTTTTGATACATTTGTGGGGGCCACAGTTTCAGGCTGGGGGCGGGGGGGGGCGTCCCGACTACAGCACGCGCAGGGGGGGGGCTTCAAGCAAAAAGGGTTGGGAACCACTGTACTAAAGGCCTGCGTTTCTGACTCCTCTGTAAAAGCTAAATAACTACAGATTTGAGCTACAGTCTGGTACAGTCACCTTTGCACCAGCTTAATGTAATTGTACATTGCGCTGATAAATAAAAAAATAAAATAAAAAGATTAATAAAAAAGAAACACTGCAAAGGAAACCAGGAACTTTTCTTATTATGTTTTTAGCGGCTACTGATTGTCCTAAGTGAGTGTTCAGGTTAAAGTTAAGGTGCAGGTTGTTAGTGGCAGGTTAGCGATAGTAGCCTAGCCTAGCTTAGCAATAGGCCTGTGCTGGGGTAAACCTGCAGGCTGGAGCCTCTGCAGATTCAAGGCTACAGATTTACAGCCGTCTTTTAGGGAATCGGACCCGATCCAGTCATTAAATCCGATCCGATTCTCTCAAAATGCCTGGATCGGTACCGAATATCGGATCGGGACGTCCCTAAAAATGATATAAATGCCATGAAACAGACATGTCCGACCGCGCCGTACTTTAATATAGGGACTGGCTCCATTCGTTTGTATGGGGATAGAAAGCTCAAACAGGCCCGAGAAGCCGTGGGCTGCAGAAGCACACATGATTTCTAACATTTCAAACATAAACATCTTTGGCACCGATCAGTTCCGTTCCGCTCAGTCCCGGTTTCCACTTTCGATCCGGTTCAGAGACCTCTTTTAGCAACTCCAGTTTTGACCAGACGTGTAGATCCATCGTTGTATCTCAAGTGCTCCCCGTTCGCTTTGTTCGCTCCCTCACCATATGGCCTCGCAGTCTCGCGGCACTTAGCATCGGAACAATAACATTAGCTCTTACCGGCTCGCGCAGCTGCACTATAGTAGCACAGCATTCAAATCCCCGAACTGCCACTTCAGTTCGTCGCCCTCTCTCCTCCTCCTTTTCCTCGCCATAGTTTCCGTCTGCTCTTCTCCTCTGGTGGCGCTTGTGAGGCGCGGTTTATCCTGGCGTGGTTCACGTTTAACCTCTTCGTGGCCGTAGCAGGGATGGGAGACGTCGGGAACACCAGGAAGCCTCGGGAGTGGTTGGCGGTGGTGGGAGCGGCCGATGGCGCCGACAAAGGCTGTGTCCGAATGCTACTCAGTAAGATCAAACCATTCTTGTCCCGAGCCGACCTTGAAAAAGCCATTCATGCCTTCATCAGCTCGAGGATAGACTACTGTAACGCCCTCTACACTGGACTTAACCAATCACTCCTCAATCGACTTCAACTGGTACAAAACGCAGCAGCCCGTCTTCTCTCCAACACCTCCAGACGCTCACACATCACCCCTGTCCTCTTCTCTCTCCACTGGCTCCCAGTGCGGTTTAGGGTGGAGTTTAAGGTCCTGATGTTTGTGTTCAAGGCCATCAATGGCCTGGCCCCGGCCTACCTCGCCGACTTAGTAACGGTCTACCAACCAGCCAGATTTCTGCGCTCCTCTGAACACACCTCCCTGGTCATCCCCAAGTTCAAATACATAAAGTTTGGAGGCCGTTCTTTTGCCGTCCAAGGCCCAAAGCTGTGGAACGCACTTCCGGTACAGCTTCAAAACATCACTGAGTTGAGTCTTTTTAAATCACAGTTGAAGACACATCTTTTCAGACGAGCTTTTGATGCATAGCCACTGACTCGACTGCTGTTTTTATGTACATTTGTGTTTTTATTGATGTCTATTATATCTTTTATTTCTATTCTGGAAAGCGCCCTGGGCACCTTCTGGCTGTTGTAAGGCGCTATACAAATAAAATTTGATTGATTGATTGATTGAATGTCCACCCTAGTCCCTTTATTCACTACATAGGCCCGCACTATATAGTAGACTATATAGTCCACTGATTCTGTTGGCTATTCGGACAGAAGCCACTACTTTCTCTGAGCTGCGTTAGCTGCTTAGCTGATTGCGGCGTGCAGATTCGTAATTTATTTTTTGTTTTTTTCTGAATTTATTTATTGTTACAAACGTTTATTTTATGAAACAGAACGACAGTTTTGGCACTTTTACAGGCGTTTTATTTGACATTTAAATTTAAATTAAAACTATCATAAAAAAGAAAAATTCACTCCAGCGTTAGCTCAAAGACGTGCAGAAAGCAGGTCAGAGCCCGGTGTCCGAAGCGCCAGCAGAATGAGCGACTACATCTGCTCAAAGTCGCTAAACTCCGGAAAAAAATTATTTCTGCGATAAAGATCAACCAAACTCATGAGACAGGGGACTAATTATGGATAAATACGAGTCAGATATATTTAACATGGATTTTACATGAATGGCTTAGATTATTTGAGAGGAAGCTATCGGTCATTTAACAGCTCGCGCTAAAGGTTAGCAGCTAACGCTAGCATGTTTCACTGTAACCGTTTATATCCAAGTCATTTATTCATGATAAATACACAACACACGATTGAAACGGCTGATTTCATTCCGTCGTGTTGTTTAGTTCAAAGACCTGTGGCTGTCACATGTGACCACGATATAGTCACTATATAGGGAATAGTGCGGACATTCGGACACAGCCTCAGCCTCGCTTCAGTCAGTCTACCTCAGGGCTGCTGTGGCTGCAATAGTTGCTTACCACCATCGAGTATGGAGTGAATCAATAAG
The DNA here is from genome assembly GCA_021464625.1 of Proterorhinus semilunaris. Taxonomy (NCBI): domain Eukaryota; kingdom Metazoa; phylum Chordata; class Actinopteri; order Gobiiformes; family Gobiidae; genus Proterorhinus; species Proterorhinus semilunaris. The sequence goes on along the minus strand of CM038344.1, from coordinate 3,227,231 downwards.
ACAATTTGAGTGTCCGGAAAAGCTTTAGCTCACAGCTGGTGGACTCGATTCTACCAGAGTTCAGATTGTCTCGAAAGGCTCGACGAAAACACAGCAAATGTAACAGGAACCAAAATAATTAGCTCAAGTAAGAGTCACGTTACTTTTAAATGCTTTTACTCAAGTAGAAGTCAAAAAGTACTTGGAGAAAGTTTTCCTGGAGTCCTGAGTAACTGAGCGTAAAAGTCTGATTTGTTACGGCTAATCTTATGAACAAACCGTTTACCGGGGGCAGGGCCTCCTCAGGGAGAGTCTGAGCTCCCGTGGACGTTATCCGTGGTCGCCGTAGCATTCGTGTGTGTGGCAGCGAGCCTAATATTATATTTACTCATTATGGGAACTTGGCAGTGGGCCAAGTATTGTGTGTTGTGCTTCTGCCGTCGTCATATGTTTGCACAATGTTGGAACCACAGCACTGCAAGCCCAAGACAAATTTCCCCTCGGAACAATACAGTTTAACCTAACCTGTTAGTGTAACTTTTACGGAGTTCAAAGTCTGACGTCTGACAAACCACCTTCTCACATTTCCATCTCCTCAACTAAAAACTAAAAACGTCTCATGTTATAATCATTGTTATGTTATCGTCAGTACACACATTATTTCATTATAGTGCGAGCGTTTATCTCTATTTAAGCAATGATTTGTGTGATCCACTATATCCAAATATCTTTCCCCCTCCTAGTGCGGCACAGGAGTTTACATATGGCTCCTTTGTTCCATCTTTGTTCCATTGTGTTCCCGTGCAGATAGTGCAGACTCCACTGCCAGCTTTATTCCACTGCGTTTGTCGAATCCTGGGGAGAGCCGTGTCCAAAACTCAGCCAGAACAACTCCGAACATCAAACTCTACGCGAGCTACAAGAGCTGCGGGGACGGTGCCAACGGGCTGTTATCACCGCGAGCATCAGCAGCGCCTGCCAGGGGAAAGAAAAGTACCACCGGCAACAAAAGCCTGAGAGGAGCGTGGGCTGGAGGTGAGCCACTACACGGGACGAGTGGGGCACGTGCTGCAGACGGGCCTGTCGGGGGAGTCTTCAAAAGGGAAAATGTCTCAGATTTTTCTTAATTGTATTGAAGTATAGTTCAGGTCTTTCGTACAGAGGGTCTGGATCTTCAAAACTGAGCTCCGTTATCGGGTGGGAGGGGTGAACTCCTTTTAAAGTTTGAAACCATCGGATCTGATCTTCGCCGCCATTGCCAAACTGCATCCAGCGAAACCGGCGCAAAAGCTCGACGTCGCCGACAACGCCTGAATGGTAGGTTGGAATTCATCTAAGTTCTGATGATATTTTTGGAGAAATCCCTACGTCATTGAAAACTTTGTAAATGTTAGTATAATGAAATTGACTTTTAAATGTCTGAACAACTGTGTGTCACCACTGTTCTCTGGCCCCATGGTGAGGTGTCAGGTTCTCTCAGACCTTCCACCAGAGCCTCAGTCAGCGGGGATTGTGTGCTCCCAAAGTTTAGAAAATCTTTTGGACAGTCGAGCTTCTCCTTCAGAGGGGCTACATTGTGGAACTCTCTCCCCACTGCACTGAAACTGCAGAATAATATCAACATCTTTACCAGAGGCTCAAACATGTTCCCATGTGTAAAATGGCATTATCTTGTGTCATAATGTGTTTTATCGCTGTAACCTAAACCTATGGACGGGTGTTGAAAATTAGCACATGAGCTATAACACTTGGTTCGTCCAATGTTAGTTGCTATGTCCATATTAAATACATTTAAAAAAGAGATTTATGTCACTGGTTCCAAAGAGAATGAGCTATTTCGATTCATGTCAAATGAACTGACAAATCCAATCTTTGAATCTCTGAATTGAAAAGAATGTATTCAGACGGGAAGATTCTCAATATCAGATCAATAAAGTACTCAAGGGGAGACACTACAGGCACTTTTTTCATTTGTCTTGTCATGGGCCAAATTGGTCTCCTAACACAGTGTTTTTTTTTCCTCCTTGAAGCCCCACCTGCATGTGCTGTAGTTGGGCCACCCCCCCCCCCAGTCCAAAACTGTGACCCCTACAAATGTACCGAAACATAAAGATAATTGCTAAGAAGTATGTATTTCAAACAACCAGACTGACATTGGAGTGTTTAATGCACCTGACGTCCTCAGTCATATGGTGATGATTTATTTTGCTCAACCAATATCGTTTATGACCTGACCCTCTGACCAGGCCACGCATACATTCAAACTTGGCTCGATCCATTATTTACAATACATTTGTTTTGATATTTATGTCAGTAATCTACTAGCCTGGGAATTCCCATGCCGCGCGAATCATTTTGAACTTAACAGCAGCGTGGGGACCATGGCCGAAACCACACGAGAAAATGCCACGCTAGTTATCTACAGCAAAAGTTTCAAATTGACATCTCTACATTTAAAACGGTCCTCAAGGTCAGTGGACTCTTGCCTGAACCTAATTTTATTTTTCAACCCCTCCTCACTGGGGTCGGCAGCACGGTGGCACAAAGGTTAGCACTCACGCTTCACAGCTAGAGGGTCTTGGGTTCGATTCCCACCTGGACGGGGCCTTTCTGTGTGGAGTTTGCATGTTCTCCCCGTGTCTGCGTTTGGTTTCCCCTATCACTAACAACATGCATAATAGGTACTCCCCTGTAAAAGAGATTCTTAAGCTCAGTGGGACTATCCTGGTTAAGCAAAGGTCAATCAATGGGACATTTTTGCAATAATGAGACGTCGGACTAATGGGCCGACCCCGTCCCGAAGTGGGGTCAAACTAAAGAAATCTGTGTCAAATCTTTAGGAAAATCTAATTGTGTTGTGTGTCACTTTACATTCCAGACATTGGTACTGTACCAACATGGTTTTGCAAAACATCGTATTGCAACAGTCTGGTCAGCTATTAGAGATCGTTATAGATGGGTTCAGCGTGACACGAAGGCAGAACCATTACCAGAACAGTTGGGAATCCAAACAGAGCATTTCGTTTTCTAAATGGTGAAAATCCAGTCGTGGTGTCGGTCCTAATGACTCTGTAGTCTGCAGGACTGGACTAAGTGTTGAAGAGATAATATTTTTATACGATGTTTTGTTCCTTTGGCTATTTAGCAAACTAACCAAAAGTTTTCATTCAGTGCAGTATAAAGGTGTGGTTTCCCCAAAAAAGTCCTTTGTTTCAGGGAAGATTGAGACACAGCGACCCCCACCCAGTCCACTGGCCACATGGTCAATAAAGGGTTCAAATTACAAGGGAGACCAAGGTGGAGCTGAATGCACAGCTGTGGGAGCCAATGGGAACGATGAAAACATTACATGTGGTCTTAGACTCATAAATCTTGTAAACAATGGAATGTGTAAAAATACTGTGCTTCCCCAGGAAGAGTCAGTATGCCCATTGGGAACGGCTGCTGACAGACACATTTGATAGGGCACTGGGGAAGACAGAATTCTGTATTAAGATGACATGTTAGGGAATAAAACGTCTAAGTTGAACTCCTTGATTTGTCATCAATTCCTGGTATGTATTTTTATTAGTTTTACGTAGCGTAGAAATTTGACGGTTCTGAACTCCTTTTTCAGTTTGAATGCGCAGTGTTGTCAATTAAAGGTAATGTTTAAAATAGGGGAAAAGTAAACTCGTCGTAGTGATACTATTTTATTGTGTACAAGGACAACACAGGAAAACGGCTGTTTTTCTTCATTTTGGTGACCGCGACGGGCTGAAGGGGGTGCTGAAGAGCCGTCAAACGGAGACGCGACGAGGTTCGGTCTTCGAGAGAAAAAAAAACACTTTTGCGGCAGGCATACCAGGTCCTTATCATTCCACAATCACATAAACAGCAACTTCATGGACGTCCATCTAGAAAAGGTAAGACTGCTTTTGACCCCTACTATTGTGTGAGTCTCAAAGTACGTCTATTTGGCATATTTTTCCAAATTTTAGATTACTTTTTAACGGAGTTGTCTGTTGTGTGGTGTAATCTGTGAATTGATGGTGGAATTAAGGAAAGAAACGTTATAATTTGATATCTTAGATACCACAAAAAAAAAAGTGGGATAAATTGAAATTACGAGTAATTAACGGGCTGCGCGTTGGGGTTTTACCCCTGTAAAAGCTGAAATGCACGTAGGCAGAACCGCCCAAGGCCGTGGACGCACGGTCTGAAATAAAACGTTGAAATATAGTCGTTGACAGATTTGGGGTCTGTCTAAAATAAACGGTTGGAGGCCGTTAGGACGGGGATCCTATAAATTCTACATAGAAACAGGTTTGAGGCCTTTAGAACGGGGTTCTATAAATTCTAAAAAAAATACGGGATTAAGTGGTATAAAAAAATTAATTAAAAAAAAAAAAAAAAAAAAAACGAAAAAAAAAACATAGTAAATTCGGTGAATTTATGTTTGGTTTTTGGAAATCATAAACGGTATTAAGGTGAGTTGGAGTGGTGGTAAGTATAAACTTGTGTGAAGGAAACAGCGACGAGGAAGGTAAGAAAATGCTGGAATTAATGGACTGTGAAGGTTGGGGGAAGGCAGTCACGGAGGCGTCGCCTCTCTTAACAAAGACCACGCGAAAAGACTTGAACAAGGCGATTTTGGCCTGTTTTCAAGGCTTTGAGCTGCTTCAGAGGGACCCCACGGTCCCACATTCACTGGAGTTTTTCTGCGGGGTTTTGACTGGTGCAGTGGAGTTCTGCACGAGGGAATTGCAGGACGAGGACAAATTAAAGGGGAGTAATGGACTCTCGAAGAGTGAGAAGAAACTGCTGAAACTCACGATCAGTAAGTATCAAAAACTGAGAAAACGCATCGACCCGGTCCTTGCACTTGCTTCAGCACAATGGTTGAAAGAGAGACAGGTTTTTTCCCCAACTCAAGGGGGAGGGGTTCAAAAGTCCCTCCCGAGAGGAGGGGCTCCCGCCGTGGAGCCGAAGGCCCCTGCTACAATCTCCCCCACTTCAGGGGGAGGGATTCAAGAGCCCCTCCCGAGCGGAGGAGCTCCCGCTTTGGCCCCACAGGCCCCTCCTCCGTATGACCAGAGCGGAGCGTGTGGGTCCTCTCTATACCCACAGTTAACCCTTCATGGACTGGTGGACGTGGACGTGGCGGCTTCGAACTTGTTATCAGCGGACGAGCATAAACATGTTAGGTCCTTGATAACACGCGCTTACACTGACTCCAAGACAATACCAAGGGATCCAGGCGGACAGTTGTGGGGGACAAAGGTGGTGGAACAAACAGAAAAATGCGCCAAGGAAACAATGCAAGCCCTTGAAGAATTGAAGACACACTCGCTGTCTCAGACACAGAAGGTGACTGAAGATCATCTAAAAGCGCAACAACAATTAATGGAAAGATTTAATGAAGAGACGGAAGCAAGAAAGGCTGAGGTTCACGAGCTGACTGAAAGACTACAGGAACTCGCGCTTAAGGCCAACGTGGCCCAGCCGGCCCCAGTGGTGAAACAAAAGAAGACAGTAACTGAAAAGATTAGTCTTTCCCAGTTCTCGGATGATAGCGAGGACGAAGGCCACTGTCGGGCCAATGTGGAGTCATACAAAATATCGGATGAATTAAGCGCACTTTACACCGAAAAAAGAGGCGCTTTGGATCGCGTATTTGAACTTAAGAATAGAGACTATGAGGAGGATGAGGAGGAGGACTGGAAAGTGGAGCTGAAACAGGCAAAAAAGGTGGTAGCGGACCTACAGGTGAAAATTGAAAAAAAGACTAAGGAATTGGCCAAGCTCCCACAAGGAGCTACATATCGAGGTACTTATCCTCTTATTCAGACGGGACCCCCAGTAAATGCAGGGGGCCCGGTCCCAGTGGCCTATAAACCACTGAGTAGTATTGAATTACGACACCTAAGGGACACCTTACCCCCCCTACAAGAAGGGGGCAAAAAATGGTTTAGCACATTACAGCTACAATGCGCCAACGCGCAGCTGGCGGTCGGCGATATCAAGGGCCTGGTGTCCGCGTGTGCAGCCCCTCACGCTGTAAGCCACCTACTGAGAACCGCGAACCTGCACAACGTGCAGGTCCATGAACCCTTTGATCCACTGGCGGAGAATTTCCTGACAGTAGTGGATCTTATGTATCCACCACCATCCCCCCAACCTCCCACATTCCCATCATTTGTACCGGGCACCTGCCCTACCCAATTTCTGGATAAATGTATCCAACTTTACATTGCATCCATGCATGTACACCCGTACAGACACCCACAGACATCCTGTCTGTTCCTTCAGAACGTGCTGGACGTTCTTCCAGAACCTATTAAGACCTGTCTGACCAATGTCCCAGGACTGACTTCAGACTCAACCACATTTCTGACTCATTTCAAACATCACGCTGAAATTTTCAACAAAAAACACAGTGCCAGACAAAGTAACATTGAAATCATGCAGGAAGAGCTGCTGAAGAATCAGCTAAACCAGACACGGCAGCAATTAACGGCTGCCAAAAAAGATAACAAAAAGACACAAATGGTGGCAACAACTCCCACACACACACCCCTGACACCTGTCCCTACACCAGCAAGCGTCCTATACGCCTCCCAGAATCAGCCCTTAGGGCCAACATCACAAATGCACATTCATGTTCATAGCATAGGAGGAAACTCAGGGGGTAGGGGTAGAGGCAACAAAAGGGGACGATCAAGAGGCAGGGGGTCCGGCGGTACGGGCTATGGGGCTATTGGAGCTGGGCGGGGCCAAGAGCACAACCAGGCCTGCTTTCACTGTGGGGCGCAGGATCATTGGGCCAGAGACTGTACCCAAGGTGGCCAACAGGCGGGCTGCTTCAACTGTGGGGACCCCAGTCATTGGTCTAGGGATTGTCCCAACCCACCTGCTCGTGTGCCTTTGGGAGGAGCGCGTGGGGCACCACAGCTCCGACATCCGGCAGGGGGACCTGGCCGTTCTGGACCAGCCCCGTGGTTTCGTGGGGGCGGTGGTGGCAACTATCCAGTACACGACACTCATGGTTGCCTCCCATACGGTCAAGAGGACTTCTACTAGGGGTGCCCAGTGAGTCCTGGACCCACCCCAGAACCATTTGTCCCAGTAGAGGTGGGTGGGGAAACGTTGATGATGCTCGTGGATACGGGAGCTACTCATTCCACGACTAGAAAAGCAACACCACACATGCTAAGTGACAAAAGCATTAACCTTTCAGGACTCACGGGAAAGGCAACCCCTCTACGCATGACCAAAGAACTGACTTTCAAACTGGCTGGACAGACTTTCAAATCGTCATTGATATATTCACCCCAGACTCCGGTGAATCTGCTTGGTCGAGACATCCTTCAAGCTACAGGAGCCATTATTAACTGTTCCCCTGACGCCATGTATGTTACGTGGCCAAACGGATATTCCATCACCTGCACACCGGCACGGTCCCATGGACTTTATGTTTTTCGGGAAGAGCGTATGGCTGAGGGAGTGTCGATCTATTGGCTACTCCTAGAGCCAGGGACTCCTGACATGACTGGACTCTACGCAAAAATGCTCGAATGGAAACCATGGTTCACTATGCTCCACCCATATGCCCCTCCAATTGATCCACTGCACTGCACTCTCTTCTATGACAGAAGTGCTGACGCCCAATACCAGTTGGCTTTTGATAGTGAGGTTAGAGGTAATACATATACTATCACATCCACACATTTGTATGTACATGAATCAGGTGTTGTTGCCCCAGTTGTTCTGCCGGAAAACATAAAATGTTTCTATAAAAGAGACACTCTAACTGACCCACACGTGTCACTGTTCTTAGGCCCTGGCCATGAGGCCAGGGAGTTGGGTCCCCTAACACATAAACTTAACAAAGTTCTGGACTGGGAGCAGACTGGTATGGATGGGGTAATGTACAGTTCCAGTACACAGGCATACAAGGTCGAGTTAGGTTTAGCGATGGACGAAACAATGGCTGAAGAAGAGATTCTTTCTCGGTCTCATGGCCGCGAGTTGACCGACCATGAAGGTGCGGAGGACATGTTAAAGCGCTTCTCAGAGGACTTGTGGGCGAGGGGCCCATCGGACATCGGTTATTGCACGAAAGTGGACCCGGTAACTTTGGATGTTGCCCCGGGGTCTCGTGTTTATGTCCCGCAAAGACCTTTTCGTAAAGAAAAACAGCGGGAGGGCATTGAAACTGCCCTGACAGACTTATGGGAAGCTGGGGTATTAGAGCTTTCTGATTCTCCTTGGAATACTCCTTTAAACCCAGTGCCAAAGCCTGATGGCACTTTTAGACCTGCACATGACCTAAGAAAGGTAAATGAAGTCACAACCACACCTCTCTTGCCTGTTCCAGACCCTCACAAATGTCTCTCTATCCTGACTCCTGTGATGAAGTACTTTACAGTCATTGACCTGAAACATGCATTCTTCACCATTCCCTTGGCTAAGGAGTGTAGATATCAATTTGCATTTACATATGGTGGAGTGAAATTGCAGTACAAGGTCTTACCTCAAGGTCATCGGAACTCACCAGGAATCTTCAATAAAGTTTTGAAGGACTGTTTGTCCCCTATTGAAGTACTTCCCGGTGCTGTTGTGTCACAGTACGTTGATGATATTTTAATTGGCGCTGAAAGTGCCAAAGATTGTTTGGACGTGACGGCCGCTGTCCTGTCACGTCTCCTTGAATGTGGCTTTAAGGTCTCAAAGGAGAAGCTACAATGTTGCCGAGCCCAAGTTCTCTTTTTGGGTAAGGTTATTTCGGCTGGTCATATTACCCCTAGTGCCACCCAGAGGCAGTCCATTCTTACGGCCGACCGTCCGGATACGGTACGGTCCCTTCTTTCCTTTTTAGGGTTGGCGAATTACTCCAGACACCATGTCTTGGACTACACAGGTAAGACTGCTCCCTTGCGAGAAATCATCCGCGCAGCTGGGGTTCGAGATCTCCGAGCCTCCCTGTCTTGGACGGAGGAGGCTGACGAAGCCTTTACTGACCTAAAGGCAGCTTTGGCTTCCTGTGCGGACCTTGCCATTCCTGATTACGGTAAGCCTTTTCATCTTGATACCACCATCACCAATTGCTCCGGACATGCGGTCTTGTGGCAGAAAGGAGTGAGTGGTCAGCGTAATATCATACTTTACGCATCCACCTTGTTGGACCCAATTGCCAAGAAGGCCACTGATTGTGCGCTGTATGCTGATACATTGGCTTCCTTATTGAAGAAGGTGGCTCATGTAGTGATGGGTCATCCATTGGTGGTGTATACCTCTCACTCGGTGGTAGCTTATGTACAATCTAAAACCTTTGCCCTGACTCCTCAAAGACAATTGAGACTTGCAAGGGAACTGACTGCCCCAAATTTAACTTTTGCTGCCGATGACGCTCCTAACGTTTCGGCAGGGCTGACCCTTACTGGCTCCCCACATTGCTGTGAGTCTTTCTCTCAATCTCAGGTTCGGATTAGGCCTGACTTATCAGACCAACCTTTACCGGGCTCTCGTTTGCTTTTCACGGACGGACATTGTCACAGGCTCCCGGATGGGTCCCTGTCAGCTGGGGCTGCGGTTGTTGAACTTTCGCCACCGAACCACACTCGCACAGTTTCCAGCTGGGGCCCCTATGGTGGCTCCTCCGCCCAGTTTGCGGAGTTGATGGCGTTGAAATTGGCGTTGGAGGTTGCTTCGGGTCAGCGTGTCACGATTTACACCGACTCGGCTTATGTGTGTGGCCTAGTGTTGCGTGATTTGTCGTCTTGGAAAAGGAACGGCTTTTTGACCGCTAAGGGCACTCCTGTAGCCCATAAAGAACTTTGCGAAGAAGTAGCTGACAGTCTGTTGCTCCCTGCTACTGTGGCGGTAGTGAAGGTTCCTGGTCATTCTAAGGCGGACACAATGACTGCCATTGGCAACAGGGCGGCGGATGTTGCGGCGAAAATGGCGGGTGATTATCATTTTGACTCTCCCGGTGAAGGGGAGTGTAATCCTTTGATGTTGGTAGGACTTCTTCAGGCTCCTTTGTTGGAGTCCTTGCAGCTGGTCTCGGATGTATGGGTCAGTATTTCTACAATTGACGGTCATGATGTTGCTCTGACTGACTCAGGTCATCTCTGGATGCCCATGGAAGTGTGGGATCGCTTGGGAACCTTGGTGGAGAACTTGCCGCCAGGCAGGGCGCACAGCCTTAAATTTCATTTAGACACCTTTTGGAAGCCCCACTTAACGCCTGTTGCTTTTCAGGGACTTCTGAGTGTCGACGAGTGCCGTTCTTATCATGATGAATACGGTGAGGACTTTTGGTCACGAAATCACCTTGCTGACGCGTACGTTGATGGCGTCTATCGTGGCCCTAATGGCCTGCCATTCTTGACGCCATCAATGGAACAACGTGTTCTAGAGGAAATACATGGTTTGAATCACCTTGGTCCGAAGGGCATGGCCAGCATCTTGGAACAGTTCTACTACCATAAGATGCCTCTCTTTTTGTGTAAAGACTTTGTACGTGCGTGTCAGACATGTGGTGCCTTTAATCCTCACCCACACCACAAACGAGGTGCGGGTGCGGTGAAAACGGGACGCTACCCTGGTGATGTGATCCAGATTGATTTCACGGACATGATCGTGCCTCACCAAGGTAAGCGATTTCTGTTGGGTATTGTAGACACGTTCTCGGGATGGCCGGCGTTCTTCCCATGCAAAAGGGAAAGCTCAGCTGAGGTCATGGCTGTACTTCTGAAAGACTGGATCCCTCTCTTTGGGGTTCCCTCGGAGTTACACAGTGATTCCGGGACCCACTTCACGGCCCATGATGTTAAAACTCTCTGTGGTCTCTTGGGTGTTCACAAATCGTTCTCCTGTGTATATTACCCTAAAGGTAACGCTAAAGTGGAGAGAATGAATCGGTCACTGAAGAGTGTTCTTGCCAAAATGCTGCGAGACAACCCTAAAGCCACTTGGTTGTCCTCGCTCCCCGCTGCGTTACTTCACCTTAGGTCCACTGTGAATAACACGACTCATTTCACCCCATTTGAACTTGTGTTTGGCAGGGCCATGCCCGGGTGCCTGCCTAAGTCTAACTCAGCGACCTTGCCTGAAGTTACTAACATCTTCCAGTTCAGACCGTATTTTGAGGCTCTCAATACACTTTTGAAGGAACTAACACCCATTGTGGCGACTGACACCACTGTTTCTGATTACACAGCGGACTTACCATCGAGGGTCTACATTAAAAACCACACCAGGACCTGTTGGAACGCTCCCAGATACTTAGGACCTTTTGAAGTGACTCAAAGGACTGCCACCGCGGTTAAGGTTGAGGGGCGTGACAACTGGTACCACTGGTCACACTTGAAGCCCTGTTCTGAGAAAACAGGCTTACATTGGACTCATACGCATCCCAGACGGTTGACACATCCTGCTGAATATGATAGTGGGTCTAACAGCCCCACTGAAGGGGGTGGGGGACACCAACCCCAACCCAGACGATCACAAAGACATAAAAAAGACTAACAAATATGGACTTAAGGCCTGGGTTTTAAAACCAGGACCTTTAAGGTGTCCATACGGGGTGTGGGCCCTGACACTTGCTCTTTGCTTGCTCATCATACCAACAGTAATAAAAATAGACGATCCACATAGTTGTGAGGGACGGGTCAGAGGACACCCTATCAAAGAATTGAAATTGGCCCTCTACAAGGTATGCAAAGAAGTAGGTAAAACACCTGGAGAAAATCTGGTCATCTACTGCAACAATGCAGGTACAATGTTGGTGAAAATGAGAGAAGCAGTGTCGGACCAACACACCCTAGACTGGATCACCCATTGTACAGAAAAAATGATAAAAACATGGGAAAACAAAGAAGGAACAAATGATGCTGTATTGAAACCTGTGATTTATGATGTATCTAACATGTCTGTTTCCACAGAGGGAGATGGATCTAGGAAGCGACGGTCTTTCGATACGGGGGGTCATAAGCCAGGAGAGAATAAATGGGTAAAATTAGCTAAGCACACGGCCATGATTACCAACTCAACCCCGCCCTGTTGGGTGTGCTCCCTCAGGCCCCATCATGCTGCAGAAGTGCCGTCCACTGTCCCCGTCCCGATTTCGGTAAGGGCCTCGGTTTGTCTATTGTGGCTCTACCATTGGTGGAGGTGGACTGATAGGGTCCTACCGGGGTGCGAGCCATACAAAAAGTATGCTAGTCCCTTACAATGGGTCTGGCCAGGGAATTGGACGACCGGAACCAATGACACCTTGAGGAAGGGGATACGGTTTGCTGGCGTGACACATTTTAGGAAGGAGCTAGTAGCGCCCCTCGGGTTTAAGCGGGAATGTGGGCAGGGGGACAGGTACTTGGGTAAAACATCGTGCTTAGATTACATAGGTGATGGGTTTTCTGTAAGAAACCAAACATGGGCCGAGAGAGTAGTGAAATTCCACAGTGACCTCGTAGAAAAAAGCGAGATAAAACATAGAAGGCATCCGTTTTTCGGACAAACATGGCCGTTGAACCGAACCACTTGGGCTAGGGTAGTGGAAATGACTCCCCTAACCTACTCCGCGGTAGTATCAGTCCCACTGAGAGGGGGATTTCCCACCCCGGTCGGACACATCTGGCTATGCGGCGATAATAGTTATTTGACCCTGCCGCGGGGGTGGTGTGGGACCTGCACTCTGGCTCGTTTGAAGCCCTCATCTATTGTGGTGTCAGATGCACTAATGCAAGACGCCGTACGAGAATATAGACACCATAACCTACATAAGCACGGCATGAGAAAAAGGGACACCCTGCAGGTGGGAGATCGTACCCTCGGTCAATCATACGTACCTTTCTCTGATAACGGCGGACGTAAGCCCCTGTTCGGAGATGGGAAAGGATTTATCGCCACGCTGATCCCTATGATCGGTGTGGCGGCCTCCATGCAGCGTCTAAATGAGGTATGGTGGATCCTGGAGGACCTAACTGAGGTAATAGGCGACATCTTGGACCAAATGGAACGGAGTCCAGAACTTAAGGCAGTGGCTGTTGTGGCTATGCAAAATAGAGTGGCGTTAGACGCGCTGTACGCTGAACAGGGTGGTATGTGTACAGCAGTTGGCCTTGACCACTGCTGTACTTATATTCCCGACGACACTGGCAATTGGACAGCCATTAAAAATAAAGTAAAGGAACTCAAAGACTTCCTCGCGTCTCAAGAAGACCAGGGTCCTCAGTGGACCTGGCTAAATTGGTTGAATTCCGGTTCCTGGATCCATATCCTTCAAAAGGTGGGTATTCTTATAGGTGTAATACTCTTGTTTTGTTGTGTTTTGTTTTGTTGTGTTGTGCCTCTCATTCGCAGCATGGTCTCCAGGGCTCTGGGTTCCACTGGGGGCATCTACACCATTGGGTGATGCGTCCCAGGGGGACACGGAGCTCAGGACAAGGGAAACGCAAGAAGGGGGTGGTCCCAGCCTGTACTTGGAAAGAGTACGGCAGGCTTTGAAATATGAATGGAACGACCCCCGACAAGGCTGTGATGGAGAATATTGTGGTGGAGATAATATCTAAACAACACTGTTCGGTGTTGTTGTGCTTGTTGTGTTTTGTGTTGCAGGAATGTTTATTTTTGTGTCAAACAGAGACGGTCCCAGGGGGACGTAAAAGGTGAAATGTACCGTTGACACGGAATAAAAACCAGCCAAGTTCCGCTTGGAAGGATAAGTAAGCGGAAGTTACACATGGGAAGAGAGAGATGATTTTGTAACCACTCAGCGGCTGGTTGAGTATGCCCTACATAAAGTGAACATGTTTATTTGGTGTTATAATATGTGAAATTGTACTGTGATTTTTGATACAGGCTGTACTTTTGTGAACTTGAAAATATTATGGTTTTGTTGACCTCCTTTTAGAGGTCAGAAAGGGGTCTGAAGAGATAATATTTTTATACGATGTTTTGTTCCTTTGGCTATTTAGCAAACTAACCAAAAGTTTTCATTCAGTGCAGTATAAAGGTGTGGTTTCCCCAAAAAAGTCCTTTGTTTCAGGGAAGATTGAGACACAGCGACCCCCACCCAGTCCACTGGCCACATGGTCAATAAAGGGTTCAAATTACAAGGGAGACCAAGGTGGAGCTGAATGCACAGCTGTGGGAGCCAATGGGAACGATGAAAACATTACATGTGGTCTTAGACTCATAAATCTTGTAAACAATGGAATGTGTAAAAATACTGTGCTTCCCCAGGAAGAGTCAGTATGCCCATTGGGAACGGCTGCTGACAGACACATTTGATAGGGCACTGGGGAAGACAGAATTCTGTATTAAGATGACATGTTAGGGAATAAAACGTCTAAGTTGAACTCCTTGATTTGTCATCAATTCCTGGTATGTATTTTTATTAGTTTTACGTAGCGTAGAAATTTGACGGTTCTGAACTCCTTTTTCAGTTTGAATGCGCAGTGTTGTCAATTAAAGGTAATGTTTAAAATAGGGGAAAAGTAAACTCGTCGTAGTGATACTATTTTATTGTGTACAAGGACAACACAGGAAAACGGCTGTTTTTCTTCAGTGTCACAGTATGTTTTCCACTGCTAACCTTAATAAGCTGGTTGACCTTCTCTTCCATTGATTTATTAGTGGCCTCCTGCTCAGAGGACACTGCGGTTACATGTATGTTCCTCCTGTTAAATGCTGTTAAACGTTTGTTATTGATCCTGAGCTCCGATCTGCACAGGTCAGAGCTAGTGTGGAGTTGTTATCAGGGGTTTAAATACAGCTCAGGTTATTACGTTCATGAGTCTGTTTCAGTTATTGGGTCTTTTTTCGTTCATGAGTCTGAAGGCGGAATGGGCAGGAGTTATGGGTCTGTATGGACCATAGCCTCCTGCCTGAGGGGTGAATAGTCCGTGTCCAGGGTGAGAAGGGTCAGCTGTGATCAGACCCACACGCCTCCGGGTCCTGGAGGTGAACAGGTCCTGGAGAGATGGGAGCTCACAGCCAATCACCTTCTCTGCAGCAGCACAATGCGCTGCAGTCGGTGCTTGTCCCGTTCTGTAGCGCCGGGGAACCACACGGTGATGGAGGAGGTGAGGATGGACCACACAGTGATGGAGGAGGTGAGGATGGACCACACGGTGATGGAGGAGGTGAGGATGGACCACACGGTGATGGAGGAGGTGAGGTTGGACTCGATGATGGCCGTGTAGAACTGCACCAGCATCCTGGTTGGCAGCTTAAGTTTCCTCAGCTGCCGCAGGAAGAACATCCTCTGCTGGGCCTTCCGGATGAGGGAGCTGATGGTTCGGCTCCCATCTGAGGTCCTGGGTGATGGTGGTGCCCAGGAAACGGAAGGAGTCCACGATGGAAACGGGGGTGGGAGAGTCTGTCAGGGCGAGGGGGGACGGTGGGGCTGTGTCTTTCCTAAAGTCCACGATCATCTCCACTGTCTTCTGGGCGTTCAGCTCCAGGTTGTTGTGGCTGTAGGCAGACTACTCACCGTCCGAGATTAGTTCTAACCAACAGAGTGTAATGACTGGTGTACATTGCACAATCTTTTTTGTCTAATACGATTTTTAGATTTTTTTTTAAATCATGAGCTGCTCTCATCTCCACTGCGCGATGGTTCGAAGAGAGAATCGTAGCTATGACCAAAGTTTGTCACAGCAGTTTCCAGCTCCAGACGGCGTGTGTTTACCTGAGGCAAGTGCCGCATGCTAGCTGGGTTTATTTGTATGGAAAAGTGCAGGGAAAGTCCTGTAAAATGCGGATTCGGATTTTGAGCTACGACCTAAGATTTTCCCCACGACGAGTGAACGCAGATGGGCAAAATCGCACAGTGTACGCCCGGTTTAAGATGGTGACAGATGTGCTTGTGATCCTTACCAAATTTAATCTTGGCACAATCGTTCCAATGACTTGTAATACCCTGTTGAAACCCTGTAATTTATAGTATACTCCTAATATTGACATAATGGTACCAAACTGGTTCTCAGGTGGGGCTCGGAGCCTTTAGTATGTGCTTCATGAAGTGGTATAACTGTGTCATATATCCATGATCCACTGCTAACTCGTAGCTCGATGCCCTTCCATTGATTTATTATGGCCTCGTGTCCCGCGTCAGAGGACAAAGGCCTGTCACATACATGTTCTTATTATATGACTCATTCAGGGGTCATTCTAAGAGTCATAATTAGCCAGAGCATCGATCCACTCTCGCGAGACACCGTTGACTTAACGCTACAAGGTCGACACGCTCGGTTCATCAAGTATTGCAGTTGTGCCGCCGAACTATCTGAAGACGGCACGCTTTAATGAGTAGCAACAGAAAATAAAGTAACAAGACAAAACATATCCAGTCTTTGTCCCGTTCCAAGCGTACATTGATTGAAACAGCCTATTACTCCTTTAGTGATTATATATAAAACTGTGTTGATGTAATCTGTGCTTTAAGATTCATTTGAATTTGGCGGACATTTTGTTGTTGTATGTACGGTTGATCCACTGGGGGGCAGTGTGTTGAAACGAGGAGTCAGATTGCGCAGAAGAAGAAGTGGCGATAAGACATTCCAAGAGAGCTGATTGGTTGGGGAAGACACACCTACTCCTTTGTCTACTCTCTCTCTTCCCTTCATCCCTCGGCTGATCGGTCATGGAACAGTATGTGTGCTTTTAGTTTGTAATATAGGGAATAAACAATGATTTTTGATTTTAATAGACCGAGTCTCCATCCTTTCGTCCAGTACTAAAGAATGCGTTTTCAACAACGTTAAACCACTAACTTCCTCGTTTACAAAACACACCTCATGCTTCTCTCTGATTGGTTCATACGCTTGTCAGTCACGCCCATCGGGAACTCAAAGAAATCGCCCCCGATCCCAAACACACGTCTTTGTCAAGAATAGGAAACGCGTATATTCTGGCTGGACAGGTCCACGTGTGTTCATCGCGACGCCATCATAGACAGAATAGACAGCTCCTCCTCACTCCTCCCCATTTCCCACAATGACCACGTTGGTGGGGGAAATCATGGCGGATTTACAGGCTCCTCCTCTCCAGCTCTGACGAAGCATGTTCCTAAAAAGGTCATATGGAGGAACTACAGCAAAGGTGGAGCAATGGCGGCCTCCAGTGTCGTAGTCAAAAAAGCAGAGCAGTCAGCGGCCATTGGACGCCATTGATGTGCTAGTATGCCGTTGATTATAAGGAAACGCTTTAAAACACAGATTTTTATCAATCAATCAATGGTTTTGTATAGCCCAATATCACAACAGGAGTTGCCTCATAGGGCTGCAACAAATATTAAGGCAATAAAACAGAGCAGTAAATAAGATTAATTTTATCACGTGCCATTCCCGTCGTTGCCTGCAGAGGGCGCTCCAGGCTGATTCGAAATGCCGGCCCACTCTTTTCTCACTCCTTTCCGCTCATAGGCTTCATTTCCTATTATAAAACATAACACATCAGCGCCGTGGTGCCTAAGGAACGCTGTTAAGCCACAATTACGCATGATGTGTCCACTTAGTCCCTTCGTAGGCCTCGTTAAACTCGTCTGGGTTATTTCTGATCTATACCTGGGCTACGCAGACGAGCTCAATTAAATGGAAAGTGTGAAAAGAACATAATTACTGCGATATTGCAGAGTGATGACAGCTCTGACAGGAGCAGGCCGCGGTGAGGGAAGTTTCTTCAGGCAGCAGCTTTAATGGCACAGACTTTTCTCGCTGTTTTCCTTTTGTTGAGCGTCGTCTAGTTTCTTAGAAGTACTGAAACTCAACTGGGAACGCGGCGGCTGCGTCGGAACGTGCACCTTAACCTCTCGATCACAGTGTGCTTCAAAAACAGGAACATTTTAACCCAAATTAAAATGTACAGCAACACAACGAACCTCCTTCCTTTTTGTGAGACCACAGCGTTGACACTAAGGGCCAGATCTTGTGCCTGGCGCGAGGACGGCGCGAGCTTCAAGCGCTATGGTTATCCTCCGGGTGGCGCAAAATATGAAATGAATATGCATGCGTTTCCAATGACATCACACATAGTTCCGACGGCCATTTTGAATACCGAAGTAGAATTATGCAGTACTACAACATGTAATAATATCTCTACTCAGGATGAAAATGAAAGACAACTGATTGACAGTGACAAATGTATGTCCTCGTAATAATGAGGAACTGAAATAATGAGAATTATGAGTCGTGCTCATAAAGATAACAGTAAAAACACGCCCCCAGAGACGCACATGTATGTGAAGAAACCAGTAAGTCAGTGTTTAAGCTGCTCAAGACGTTAGCATGCTACCAGTTAGTTACATGTATGTGATAT
This sequence comes from Proterorhinus semilunaris, assembly GCA_021464625.1. Lineage (NCBI taxonomy): Eukaryota > Metazoa > Chordata > Actinopteri > Gobiiformes > Gobiidae > Proterorhinus > Proterorhinus semilunaris. Next base: position 3,208,943 of record CM038344.1, on the reverse strand, counting down.
AAGCAGTAAATGTGGCACAGACGTAGCAGCTCAGTCTGTCGAGAGGCGTTCCGGCACCTTGGGTAGTTTTATTGTTAATTTGCTGAAGCTGCGCTGGACAGAAGTCCACTCTTCAGAGAGAAACTGGAGAAATAATCATAAGATCAGCAGCAGGTCAGTGCGCGGGTTTACCGCGCCTCAATAACAATATTTATCACAAAATCATGAACTTTATGGCAAGGCAAGGCAAGTTTATTTGTAGAGCACAATTCATACACAAGGCAATTCAAAGTGCTTCACAGTTGCATAAAATTACAAGAAAACAGATCAAATCAATCATTAAAACATCAACATAAAAATTAATCAATTACAGTAAAAGGCAAGAGTGCAGATAAAATACTTTCAGTTTTCATCTGCTCGGGTAAAAAGAGCTGTTTTCAGCCTGGATTTGAACATTGTCAGAGTTGAGGCCTGTCTCACATCCTCATGAAGACTGTTCCAGATTTTAGCTGCATGAAACTGAAACGCAGCCTCACCGTGTTTAGTCCTGACTCTGGGAACCACCAGGAGACCCCTCCCTGAAGTTCTCAGGGCCCGAGATGGTTCATACGGCTCTAACATGTCAGAGATGGACTTTGGTGCTAAACCATGAAAAGACTTGTACACGAGCAGAGCTGTTTTAAATTCTATTCTCTGAGTGACAGGAAGCCAGTGCAGAGACCGGAGACATAAACTAATGCATAAACGGAGTCTACTCTTCCCAAATATTAGCCCGCTTTTTGTTTCATATCAATCAGCCTCATATTTTCGGTTGTAGAGATATATTTAGGAAGCATAATGAAGAGAAAAGGCGGTAAACAGTGCGCGGTTACGGTTTTTTGTCGTGTTTTTTTCACTTTTTTGTCGTGTTTCCGACACACTTTTGTTTTCTGTGCTTTTTTGCCATGTTTTGTGGCTTTTTCATCGTTTTTTGTCATGTTTTTCACACTTTTTTGTCGTGTTTTTTGTCAGGTTTTGTGGCTTTAATTTTCGTGTTTTTTTGTGTGTGTTTTTGTCACATTTTTGTCGTGTTTTTCACATTTTTGTCTTGTGTTTTTTACGCCTTTTTTGGCCGTGTTTCCATGTAATTTATTTTTAATTTTTTTCGTGTTTTGTCATTTTTTGTTGTGTTCGTTTAGTCGCTTTTTTAATTGTGTTATTGTTGCTTTTTTGTCTATTTGTCTTGTTTTCATCACTTTCTTGTCTTCGATCATCTTTCCTCCCTCGATCTTATTCTGTCTTCACTGATCATGAAAAACACTCAGCTCCGCCGTGTTGTCCGTCCTCTGACTTTGAGCCGGGCCTGTTTTTCCACTTGTTTTGAACATCTCATTAGCCTCATCTCTGCTTCCGGAGACAAACCACCGCTGAGGCCACCGCGCCGCGCTTAAAAACACGTATTAGCATCAGGACATTTTTAGATTTTATTGGGGGGTGAAATTGTAAATGAAAAACAGCAGCGGTAAACGAGACAGAACAAAGCGGACAGTGGATTTTAAAAAGACGGACTAAAGAAAGAGGTCACGATATGTAGGTGCTGCTGATGCACTGTGGATCGTGACCAGGTGTCCCAGTTTACCCAGGATAGTCCCAGTTTTGAGTCCTTTGTCCCATGTCCCAATAGATTTCTCCAAAACCATTGATTTGTCCAGTTTTACTCGTAATCTGTCACCAGTTGTCCCGGTTTTGGCCAACGTAGTCCCCGAAATAGCGTACGTCACTTGAAAATAAATGTCTTTGGCCCATGGGAATATCCATTACCTAGTGTTCAATTCAAAATGCGGATTAGTGCATGACATAAGCCGTTGACAGTTTTACCATTCATCACGGGTAAAGACAGTTTAGTTTTGGAACCCCGTAGGCTATTCCCGAAAATAGTCCCAGGTTTTAGTTGGAAAATCCGGTCACCCTAGTTATGAGGTTAAGCTATAGGCTCTCACAGGTCAAACTAAAAACTTTCACGCAGAAAGTGCCCGACCTCTGTAATGTAATTCCTTACATTCATAGATGTGAGCCACACATGTGTTTATCGTGTTGAAGCCATTGACCGTTGACAGTTGCTAACCGGTAGCATGCTAACATCTTGAGCAGTTTAAACACTGACTCAGACTGAGACTCTATTGACATGACAAACTATAAAAATCCCAGAGAAAGGTTTTCTGTTTCCTCTTTGATGAGTTAGTTTAGTCTGAGGAGTGAAGCAGATCTTTAGTAAATCCTGCTGTAGCTCGACAGACTGAGCTGCTACGTCTGAGCCACATTAGCTTATGTCACATAAACGTCTCTGGGGCCGTGTTTTAACTGTTTAACTGTTTTAACGGCTACGAATATCCGATACTGAAACGATACCAGTTGTGATTCTCATAACTTTAAAAACACAACTTTGACCAACTACATCTAAGTGAATATGGACATGCTGTATGTCATGTTGAAGCGGAGAACCTGGAGAATCCAATCCCTGAGTTAGTTTTAACCTCCGCAAATTTATTTTTGGATCGCCGCGCAAAATGCCGCGGCTAGCAACAGCATGATGAAGCTAGCTGTAGCAAAGCTGGGTCAGAAACTATGATGGAAATACCTAAAGTAGCCTAATAAAATAAACTGAGTGTTTGTATTTGAGTTTAATAAAGAATAGACTAACTGATGCACACGTTTAAATGTGTATTTGTTAAAGAACACGCCACACCGGACTGTAGCCCATGTGCACACTCAAACGCACTCTCATTCATCCTGGCCTATTGTACATGTTGTTAGTGGTAGGGGAAACCGGAGTACCCGGAGGAAACCTATGCAGACATAGGGAGAACATGCAGACTCCACACCGAAAGGCCCCGTCCTGGTGGGAATCGAACCCGGGACCTTCTAGCTGTGAAGCTCGAGCTCTAACCACTGTGTCACGGTGCCGTTGTAATGATTAGATCACTTTATGTGAGTTGTTTATATTAATATTTGACCTGTTAACGTGGCGCCTGAGAGGCTCCGTCAGCAGTGAAAACCTTCCAAACCATTGATCCCGGAACGTCCTAGAGACCACTGCGATGGGAAGTGAAGGCGCCATGCGGACCACTCATACAGCCGCCGGGTCTCTACAAGGTCAAATACACAAATATCAACTTTTGTTTCCAAATAAAAAGTCGCATAATGCACCTTTAATTATTGCTCTGTAACATCATGACAAGAAGATAAGACTTCATCGGTCTTAAAATGAAGTAGAGAGGACCTTTCACTTTTTTAAGAAAGTCCGTGGTATCGGTTAATATCGGCAGATCCTCAAACCCCCAGTATCGGTATCTCTAAGAAAAAGCATTATTTAAAAGGTCCAGAACAGCTTCACCGTCGCTAAAATGGCCGACATAAGAACCCGGATCGCCGTCTTCATTACTTGTTTTTTTTAATTCCTCATTACTATTAAAAAGTTTTCCTCCTAAAACCTCATCTCAAAGCAAATTTCTTTAACGGCAATTGTTTCAGACCCGAACATTTCTAGTTTGCTTTAAAATGTCCCTGATAGGCCGCCATCCCTTCCTCACACGGGCCCCTGTATTTATTCGTCCTGACTCGACTTAACGTTTCAATCCCGACGCCTCACGCTGTTGCTCCTTCTTGTCGACATGTTTACTCCCGTGTTAGCGCCGCTCGCCTCGCCGCCGGCTAAGCGGTTGTGACAGCTGTGAGCGAAGACGAGCGGGGCCTGTCACGGCACAAATGAGCCGCGGCGAGGAAAAAAGGGGAAGAAGGAAAAAAACAAAACAGGTGAAAGATGACACGGAGACCTTAGCAACATGGCCGACGCGGGATCGCTGTCGCCGGCAATCAGCGGCGCCGACGTGACGCCGGGTGATGGTTAAGAGCAAATAAAACGGGTGTGATCAGCGCTGACGGGGGCGAGTGATGTTCGGTACGGGGAGGAAAGCGGAGGCGCGGGTAAATCTGAGGGATATTGATTCACACAGATGTGCAGAGGTGCATTAACACAGATACCGTAAGTCTTCTAATATAGGCCTTTATTTACTCAAGCCTATTGGAAGGCACGTTTATCTGTAGAGCACAATTCATACACAAGGCGATTCAAAGTGGTTCACAGTTACAACAGATAAAATCAATCATTAAAACATCAACATAAACATTAATCAATTACAGTAAAAGGCAAGAGTGCAGATAAAATACTTTCAGTTTTCATCTGCTCGGGTAAAAAGAGCTGTTTTCAGCCTGGATTTGAACATTGTCAGAGTTGAGGCCTGTCTCACGTCCTCATGAAGACTGTTCCAGATTTGAGCTGCATGAAACTGAAACGCAGCCTCACCGTGTTTAGTCCTGACTCTGGGAACCACCAGGAGACCCCTCCCTGAAGTTCTCAGGGCCCGAGATGGTTCATACGGCTCTAACATGTCAGAGATGGACTTTGGTGCTAAACCATGAAAAGACTTGTACACGAGCAGAGCTGTTTTAAATTCTATTCTCTGAGTGACAGGAAGCCAGTGCAGAGACCGGAGCACTGGACTAATATGATGGTATTTCCTGGTTCTTGTCAGGACTCGAGCAGCAGCGTTCTGGATGTTCTGCAGCTCTAACAGCTCGTTTAGAAAGGCCAGTGAGCAGCCGTTACAGTCGTCTAACCTGCTGGAGACAAACGCATGGATGAGTGTCTCCAAGTCTGGTTTTAACACTATTGGTAGCTCAGCGGTTAGAGCTCGTGCTTCACAGCTAGAAGGTCCCGGGTTCGATTCCCACCTGGACGGGGCCTTTCTGTGTGGAGTTTGCATGTTCTCCCCGTGTCTGCGTAGGTTTCCTCCGGGTACTCCGGTTTCCCCTACCACTAAAAACATGTACAATTTTGAGATTTTGTCATTCGAAATAGTGCTTTTGATTAAAAAAATAGCCCATTGAAGGCCTTGGATACAGTCCCCACCAATACAAGAAAGTGGCTCCACTTACCCCCGTGCCATTTATGTCGTACGTCTATTGTACACTTTTGTAATGTACTCTTGCTCAGTCTGTGTAAAAGGTTATAATAACGATTTGTAATGCCATATTGTTTGGAAAAAAAAAAAAAAAAAAAAAAAAAAAAACCCCGTGCCATTTTATTTTTGTTCCAACCTTGGGCCTTTATCCTCCATTAATTTGGAGTGGAAACAAAATATGACACGTAACTTGTGAATCACCTCATATTGCGACGATCATCAAGCGTTCATTTATCTCCCGCTCCCATTGTCTGCCGGTCCCAAATTCAACCTTGTTTTTTTTTTTCTTTTCTCTCGCACAAGGTCGACTTCCAGCGACCGCACAAAAGGAGAAATCATTTCATTGAGACTCATCATAATGGCTGTTCAGCGTCTGAATGCCGGGTTTTCATTGGATTAGGTGAGGGTTAAGAGAGATCAAACCGTGTCTGTCTCCAAAAGCTTATTTGTGTCACGTTGAAAAGGCCAGACAGTATTCTCCAGATGAGAGCGGCGCGTCATGGTGAACACGCCTGGGCTCTTATACCTCTATGTTTCAGCGCGGGGTTACACGGTTTCAGATGATTGTGTGAAGTGGGGCTGCACAATGTTTTGTTATCGCAATATCCATATTGGCTTTTTCCAGGGTTAACACATTTCAGACCTGAACTTAAACAGCCACATTAAAGCAATAACATCATCAGCTTTTTACCATCTGAAAAACATGGCTAAGATCAGAGGAATAGTGTCAAAACCAGACTTGGAGACACTCATCCATGCGTTTGTCTCCAGCAGGTTAGACGACTGTAACGGCTGCTCACTGGCCTTTCTAAACGAGCTGTTAGAGCTGCAGAACATCCAGAACGCTGCTGCTCCAGTCCTGACAAGAACCAGGAAATACCACCATATTAGTCCAGTGCTCCGGTCCCTGCACTGGCTTCCTGTCGCTCAGAGAATAGAATTTAAAACAGCTCTGCTCGTGTACAAGTCGTTTCATGGTTTAGCACCAAAGTCCATCTCTGACATGTTAGAGCCGTATGAACCATCTCGGGCCCTGAGAACTTCAGGGAGGGGTCCCCTGGTGGTTCCCAGAGTCAGGACTAAACACGCTGAGGCTAAAGCTAAAATCTGGAACAGTCTTCATGAGGATGTGAGACAGGCCTCAACTCTGACAATGTTCAAATCCAGGCTGAAAACAGCTCTTTTTACCCGAGCAGATGAAAACTGAAAGTATTTTATCTGCACTCTTGCCTTTTACTGTCATTGATTCATTTTATGTTGGATGTTTTAATGATTGATTTGATCTGTTTTCTTGTAATTTTATGCAACTGTGAAGCACTTTGAATTATCTTGTGTATAAATTGTGCTCTACAAATAAACTTGCCTTGCCTTGCCTATACAAATATGTAGAATATGAAGAATTTTCCCTATGGGGACAATAAAGCAAACCGTAAACTCAACCTAGAACATTTTCTCCAGTTTGCTATTACCCAAATAAATAAAAAAAACATTGTGTCCAAATGGCGACAAAAACGAGACGAACACGAAGATGAAAGCGAAAAAAAAAAAAATGGCCACCAAAAAAAATGACAAAAATGCCACAAAAGGACAAAACAGAAAAAAAGACAGAAAGAACAGAAGATCCGTTTAGATCATTTTTGTTAGCCTGGCATAAAGCCACTTTACTGACTTTATTTACGTATTTATAAATACGTATAAAGACAGTCTGGAAATGTGGTGATTGCTGGGTTGCAGGTTCTAGAATGTGATGATGTCACCGGACCCAGCGGGGGGGGGGGGGGGGGGGCGGGACCCAGTTTTTCCTATTAACAGCATTACACTTTCACAAGTCGTCATTCAAAACAAAGAGTATGAATTACAAAAATGATCATTAGCATCAGTCACTGCGTCCGTGATCTCTCTGTACAAGACCAGACATGTCCTCAAAAACAAAATCATTGTTCCTCCACATAATAGTATTGGCCTTTGGAACGCTGTGATGTCGCCTGAAACCCAATCGAGACTGGAGCAGTGTTAATTTCGTCGACTAAAATATTTAGTCTTAATTTTAGTCAAAGTGATTTTTTTCTGACGACTAAAATTGGACTAAAACTAAATTAAAAGTTTTTCATGCGACTGAAACTATGACTAAAATGTCCAGATATTTTAGTCGACTAAAATGAGACCAAATGAAAAGGAGAGACTAAAATCATCCAAACTTCTATTGACCGTCTGAAAGAGCCTCATATCATGTAACTTCACTGCCAAAGGAGCAGCTCTGAGCTTTGTTCATGAGGAGCAGCTCCATGAAGCAGGACCTCCATTAAATATGATTATAATGAATATTATAAATACAAAGTCGACTAAATTTGTCTTAATTTTAGTCGACTAAATCACGACTAAAATTGAATTACATTTTCGTCAAAAGACTAAAACTAAATAAAAATATGTTGTCAAAATTAACACTGGACTGGAGGCGGGGCTAACGATCGCAGTATGATTGAGCGCGAGCCAATCAAACACAACATGACCTCTGCTTTGCGTTTACGTCCTCCGCCATGTTTGTTTGTGGTCCACACGTGCAGTTGAGTAAGCGCCGTGAACTCCCGCCCCCCGTGCTGTGATTGGCTCGTCTTGGTTTGGCCAGCGAGATTCAAATCAGACTGTATCCCCATGTACCTCTCAACATGGAGGCTCGGTCTGGCTCGTGCCAGGCTACAGTTTTGTAGGTCTTAGCTTTCAAATGAGGCGTTACACTGGCCTATAGGCTCTTTTCGCAAAATCCCACCCCCAATAATGGTAACTGTCCAATCAGCCATCCTAGCAACCGTTACTATGAAGCCAGGTCCGTCCAATGCAAAACAATGGGACTTGGTGATTTACTGCTAATCACCAAAGACACACCAGACAAAGAAGAAGAAGCAAAATGGTGACGCGATCTGCCTATGGAGGATGTAAATCAGACACTAGGTCCCACAAGAGTGTGTCTGGGGGAGTGGAGTTATTTCCCTCCCCAAAGCGAAAACACAACCTGAGCACTGCCGAACAAACAATGTGGACGGCCTACGCCCAGCTAAATGTCTCCAAAATAAACAAGCATACGTCTGCTCTAAGGTAAAGCTAGGACCTGGCCGCTAGGCTAACACCTTAGCATGCTAACATCTAGCTACTGACAATCACAAAACGTTACACAAACTGGAGCTGTAGCTTTAACTGCGGTGGTAAAGTTTTACAAGCCTACAGTCTCCCTTTATGATAAAATACAGGGCCTTTTGTCTCGGTCCTGATAACTGGCTGTAGCCTTTTATTGTGGCTTATTTATCACACATACATAAAGTCAAGTCTAAATCGGGTCCATATGGATATTTTTTAACAGCAGATTGTTCCGTAGAAGCAAAAAAAGTAGTAGCATAGTACAATGCTAACATGAAGCATCATGTTAGCATTTTCCGCTATTTATGTATTTATGGCCTGTTCAACCACTTTGCTCTTTGTATCTTTATTTAGTAGAAAACTATGTTAATAATTCTGCATTTGTTAAAGTCGTTTTTGAATAATTAGAGAAAGTTTAGATTTTTCAACAATAACTGTTTTCAAACATGAATCAGAATCAGAATAGATTTTATTCGCCATTGATTGAGAACAGGTTCACAAGCTAGGAATGTTTCTTCATGCGGACGTGCAACATAAAACATATAACACAGAATTTAGATAAAATTAAGCTATAAAACTTTAAACTATAAGACTTTAAACTATAAGGCTTTAGGGGGCATGCATAAGGAATATTAATAAATAAGATACAAAATAAAAAGTTAAATATAGTAAGACGACAACAATAGACCTCGAACAACAGTGGGATTATATTTACAGACAAGTATGAGTAAAAAGTAAAGTGATAAGACCATGGGCAATTCCAGAGATGCCGTCTGTGTCTATAGACCCTTTAACTGCTGACATCATCAGTGACATCATCAGCTGGAGGCAGGAAGTGATCAAGAGAAATAAGATTAAACTAAAACTGAAACATGTGGTCCTGTTGTGGCGTAAGGCGCAAGAACGAGAGGAACGACATTTGAGACGATAAAATAAGGTTTATCTGATATTTCCAACAACAGTTAGACATTTGTTTATCGTTACTATGACAACAGCTACAATGGGAATAGATAGGAATCGAGCTTCCCGCCTCCAGCTAAGCCCGGCATGTTTACAAACAATTACAGGGTCAATATCCCTCTGCTGCAGATTGCGATCCATTTTGCCTCGATCTGGAGGATATGGCGCCGGTATTTCTGCTCCAATAAGAGTCACTAACACGAGTCACTCCAGCAGCGGCATCAGAGAGCTGGACGGACGTAGCAACAGTAACTAAGTGGGCGGGGCTTTTGGTAAATTGTGGAGAAAATGCACATATAACTCTATTAAATAATAATAATGATGATGATGATGATGATAATTAAACCCAAGTTAAAATTATATTGAGGACGGTAATGACAACTGGGAAGTAGCGAGATCTCGGAGTATAATATCTATTAATGTACCTTTATAACATAAAAGTAACTCTCGGGACTGGTAACAATCTGAAAGAAATATATTAAGGCTCACATTTTTTTACTTGCTTTGTGCTAGACATCGTACATGAAACGAGATCGTTGTTGTAGTTGTGCTTTGTTTCAATTAATTATATGAACAGTTCAAATATTGTTTTGTAAGTTTGTAAGTTGGTCTGTGCGAATGTAGCTCCCTCTCTCCTTGTGCAGCTGAGTTTTTTTTCTTTTCTCGGCGACCTGCATTTGTGGTTTCTGTTCCACATTGTTTTTCTGGATATTTTTGTACGTCTTTGCCGAGTCTTTGTGGAGGTTTGGTGGATTTGTTTACTTTGAGAGTCTAAAATGTTCCTGAAGAAAGCAGCTTTTTAAAGGTAAACTAAATGCTAGCTTATCAGCTAAACCCATTTGAGACCTACAAATTTCTTCTTCTGAGACACTGAAGAGGAACCAAGAGCCCCCACAGCTGCAGCACAGAGGAGGCGCCACAAGAGGAGCTACAGGAAACAAAACAGGACAGGAGAGATGGTGAAAGACTGTTGTGAAGCGGAGGGAGGAAGAGGAAGGAGGAGGTGGAGCTAACCAGTGCAGGACACCACGCTCTGAAACAAGCAAGAACCCAGGAGGTGCGGCACTATTTCAGAGGATCAAAGGAGACAGCCAGGTTTCTTCCGAGTGCTACAGTTCCCCCGACCTCCAAGGTCATGCGGATCAGGTTGACACAGTGGCAGCTCAGGACTAACACCTGAACACTATTTCGTTGTTCACTTGTACAATGACAATAAAGCACTTACCTACTTAAATTCTCTTTGGATGAGGTCTTGTTGTTTTGTTCCTTCTGTACCATTGTGTGAAATGTACTTTTTTATTGCACTGAATTTGGGGGTGGGGGCCCATAAGCTTCTTGCTTCAGCCCAGTCCTGTTGAGCAGAATGTCTACCGCTCAAATAAACAAATAAACTAAACTTGGTTAAAGGGACTATACAGAGTTTAAAAAGGTAAAAGATATGTATTTTCCTCCCCCCACATGTTCCAGCCATGTCCTAATGTGAGACTGCAGTTACGCGTACGACCTGAGGTGGCAGTAGCGAGTATAAAAATGTCAACCAGGAAAAAACAGCGTCACAAGACAAATTCCCCAAACGCGGTGTTACTTTTATAATGACGACGCGACGGAACAGGCGACTCCCGCTCCGAACATTACGCCGATGTTTACGGCTGGAGACGTTGATATAGCACAACGTGACAGCGCTCCGTGTCGTAAATATGCCCACTCAGAAGCCTCCCCGTGAGCCTCGGAACTGCTGAGTAACCGCGGCCGTGTTTATTTTGGACCGATCGCTCCTCCGTCACTCCAGAATAATTTAATATGAGGGAGAAGAAGAAGAAAAAACAACAACACGTAATCCAATGTTCCTGTGTGTGCGAGAGGTGAGGCCCACGTTCGGCCCGGTTGCGGAGAGAGCGCCGCGGCAAAGCGGAGCAGCCGGATTTAATTAAAGAAGAAGCAAAGACGCCAAAGAGAGCAAAAACACATCGCTCAGGGTGCGCGAGATGCAATTAGCGCGAGCAGAGGAGACAACCGCCATTTGTGCGGGATAATTTAACAAACGAGAGAGACCGGGCGCCGCGGTCGCAAAGTTCAATAGCAGCAGTTCATACACGAGGCGATTCAGAGTGCTTCAGATTACAAGAAAACAGATCAAATTAATCAATAAAACATCAAAATAAAATTAATCAGTTACAGTAAAAGGCAAGAGTGCAGATAAAACACTTTCAGTTTTCATCTGCTCAGGTAAAAAGAGCTGTTTTCAGCCTGGATTTAAACATTGTCAGAGTTGAGGCCTGTCTCACATCCTCATGAAGACTGTTCCAGATTTTAGCTGCATGAAACTGGAACGTAAACTTTTAGGTTCAAACCTGCTTGTTTTGGGAGATTTCGGAGGCGCTGTAGGGGCGTGTCTTTGTCTGTGTGTATTTACATACTGGCTAAGCACCACAGAGGAGGAGGAGGCACAGGCTTCATGACTTTAACGCTTCCCCTGTGTCTCCCGGAGGCCATCGCTACTTACACTGGAAAATGGATTTACCACGAGTTTGCTGAGCAGAAGGCAAAGGTTACTTCAGACGGATGAGTGAAAGTTTTTTTTTTTTATCACTGGTGGCCGCTGTGAGGCTATTGTGCTGTTGTAAGCTAACGTGTAAGCTAACGTGGTGGGTTAGCATGGGAGACAGTCATGTAGTCATGAGAAATGAACCTGCTATTTACACAAAATCAAGATCTCTACAAACTTAAACTACTCCATAAATGTAGTCAGCGCATCCCTCGCTGACGCTCCGTCCTCCCGGACGCCTCTCGGTCCGACGCTTTCTTTTCCCCACTGACTTTAATTCCATCCAAAAACACTGGGTAACAAAAAAATATTTTTTGAAAATAGTCCTGATAGTCCGAAAATGACCTTGGTTTTGCTCAATCAGGTCAGGATTTTTTGCTACAGAAATGCTTTAAAAATCGATTTTGCGTCAAAAACAAATTTCTGCGGCTCATCAGCTGAGAAACCCTTGACGTTTTTTCCGTTTTCCTCAAGAAATAAAAGTCAACGTATCCAAAGTCATTCAGTTTTTATTTACTCCATCAAATTTGATAAGCAGAATTCATAATAACGTAGTCGTACGTAATCCGTAACACTATGGCTGCATCTCAAAAAGTTGACCTGATAGAGCAAAATGCATGTGATATTCGGACTCAGTTGAGAAACCCCTGACCATTTTTTGGCTGTCAACTTGTGAAATGAACGGGACTGGCGTGTACAGAGCATGAGGGGAAGAGAGCAGACGTGAGGCAAACTCACACAGAGACACAATGTGTCTGAGAATGTACGTGCATTACTGTCTCCCCGTCCCGCTGTGCTCTGAGCCCGGGACGAGACTGTCTGTCCCGCTCTGAGCACCTCAGCAGACTCTGCCCGGGCCCGGGGCTCAGAGCGGAGGCTGCAGCCGCCTGTCCCGCCCTGAGCGCCCTGTGAGCGGGTCTCACTCTACCCGTCCCGCTATATGAGCGGATCGGCTGATCTCCCGCAGCTCTGGCTGCAGCAGGAGTCGTTGTGCCACCTCATCACTCAGAGGGGCATCGTTCTGGGAGCTTTTTCTCCTTCAGAGGAGTCTATAAAAACAGCTGAACCCGTCGTGAACACGGCAAATCTCAAATGGAGACTTGTATGCGCATGTTAAGGTTGACAGAAACAAACCTGCGACCTCGAGCTGCGAGGCGAGGGCGCTGAAATGACTTTGTGCCGAGTGTGCCCCACAAAAAACTATTTGGACAAACAAAGAAAACGTTGACTTGGGAGTTCGGCGTGTGCTTAGGTCATGTGGAAAACCTGGCTGAGCTCCTTTGTACCCGACACACCTGCGGCACACTTAGGAAAACAACAGCTTGCACAAACCCCCGCACAGCTGCAGCTAAAACGCAATATTGAGGGAAAGCGAATGTGTTTTAGAAATTTAAAGTGCAACAAAGTCAGTGCCTGCAACTCACCTGTGGCTAATCGGCCCCCGGACGCTAAACTGGTGGGGCCTGGGTAGTACCAGGATGGACTGGGAATAGGTTTGTTTATGTTCCTGATGATAATAATAATACGTTTCCTCCGGGTGCTTCAGTTTAATTAAAAACACGTACAATAGGCAAGGAAAAATGATGGTGCCGCAGATGTAGGCAGCCAACGCTTCTGTCGGTCCCAAAGGGCAGCGCTTTGTGACCATTTCTATGAAAGGCACAAAACAGATGAATTCCTGCCTTCTGTCGTTCCTTATGAATTACAATAACAAATGTGGGGGTTGCCAGATAAGATAAGCCTTTATTGATCTCACAATGGAAAAATTAACTTGTTACATTCAGCTCTCAGAGACAGATTTAAATAGTAAATATAGGCATTTTATATATTTTTTTTATTTAACCAGGACAGTCCCACTGAGATTAAGAATCTCGCTGAACGGTAGGTTGGAATTCAACCGATGAAACGCGGCCACTGAGATCAGACCCAGACGTACATGTAGGGAAACGATAATTGACCGGAGCCAGGCTACACAGAAAGGCCCGTCCAGGAGGGAATCGAACCCGGGACCTTCTAGCTGTGAAGCACAAACGCTAACCACTGTACTACCGTGCCGACAACGAGAGGAAAGTTCATCAAAAATACACATTTTGAAGTTTAACACATATTCAGCTGCAGTTTTGAATGAAATTGACAAAAACAATTTGCTAAAAAGTTTCCCGTTTTGTCCATGTTTGTTGATTAAATGTTAAGAAATTAATTATGCAGATTTTTTTTCTGCGTTTGTGGCATTAAAATACAGTATTTGGGCATTCAAAATCTGATTAAAAAGCATCACATTTCACCTGTTTCTGCCTGTTTAAACCACAGACATATTTTGAATAGACCGTCATTCCTCACTCCTCCCCGTTCACCATAATGACCACGTTCGAGCGGGAAATCATGGCGGATTTACGGGTGCGTACCTATGTTCCCCGGGTCCTATGTCTTTTTCCGTAGGTGAGTTGGTACTTCACCCAATCACAAGTCATGAGAGTGAAACGTCGTACATATATCAATCAGCTTAACCCTGACCCTGCCCGAGCCACTAACCTTAAGGATAGAGGGCCGGTGCCTAATCTTAATCAATAGAAGTGGGGGAACATAGGTACTGGAGAACATAGGTACCGGGGAACATAGGTACCGGGGAACTTACAGACTCCTCCCCCCCAGCTCTGACGAAGCATGTTCCTAATAAGGGCATAAGGGCGGGATCTTCACTGTAGACTCCGCCCTTGCGTGACGTGTAGCTCGCGCAGCTCCAATGCTAACAGTCCGACCCTCAGTAAGTACGAGATTTTTAAAATGTCTCCTACGATAACCAGCCCGGTGCCTCTGATTGTGTCTAACCCAGCGTAATCACAGGAGGAATATCTAGCTGTAGACAGTTCAAAATAATTAGGCACCGGCCATTAAAGTTGTTTTTAATGTGTCTAAAGTGCAATGGATTCCAATGGGGGACTAGCGGCTATATAATAATAATAATAATAATAATAATGCCTTACACTTGTATTGCGCTTTACAATTTTTGTTTCTCAAAGCGCTACACTGTCGTCATTATTAATTCATTCCATACTTGGTGGTGGTAAGCTACTGTTGTAGCCACAGCTGCCCTGGGGTAGACTGACGGAAGCAGACAGCCAATCTGCGCCATCGGCCCCTCCGACCACCACCTCACATCATTCATCCCGGCCTTTTGTACATGTTTTTGGTGGTAGGGGAAACCGGAGTACCCGGAGGAAACCTACGCAGACACGGGGAGAACATGCAAACTCCACACAGAAAGGCCACGTCCAAGTGGGAATCGAACCCGGGACCTTCTACCTGTGAAGCCAGAGCACTAACCGCTGTGCTACCGGCTATATGGCGGTACTAGAGCAATGGCGGAAAAGCAGAGCAGCCAAGGTTCAAACCCTGTGTGTGTTCATTAAAATTAACAAAATGTATGACTTTCCATTGACAATCAAGTCCAAATAATTATTAGACTGGTCAGAAATGTTGGGAATGAGCTCCATGCGAACAAGAAAAGTGTCTGTTTTTATTGATACCCCGCTAACCCTCCACATACATGCCCCGGGGTCGTAAATCTACCCAGAGTATTTGCCAGTAGAATATTCACGTACACGTTCTCCGCACATCTCCAGCGTTTCTTGACTTCACGGCGTTTTCTTCCGTCTCCGGCCGAGCGTTGCTTTTTTCCTGCACAGAGCCCTATCGCGCGGCTCAGTCCCGGCGTAATTGGTTTGCGGCGGGCGAGTCCAAGGTCGGCGCGCACTCTCGCTAAATGAACTGCCCCGCCGGGTCAACCCGGACTCGGACCGCGGACCGCAGCCGGTTTACCTCGGCCTGAACCCGGACGCCACCGCGGAGGTCCCGGTGGATTTCTCGTGTGATTAATGTCTTCGTACCTGCCTGAACATGGCGCGCTACGAGTCCGGGATAAAGATGGATAACCCCGATGTCCACCGCCGCCGCCGTGAAATGTAAAGCTTATATTTCTCACGGTGTCCCGGCGTTGGTCTGACTGTTCCCCTCGGTTCAAGATCATGGAAGTTCTTTTGAATGAATTTGAGTGAATTTCCTCAGATAACAGGATAAAGATGGGAGATGATGTCAAAGTCTATTGAACAAGTTGTATTTATACGCACCTCACAAATAGGGAAAACAATCAAAAACCACAGAACAATCTTAACCAACATTATTACAGTGGAAGCAGGTGTGATAGAAATGAGAAACATGATCAATTTGAAGATGATACTTTTGAGAATGCTATTATTGTCATTGTTATTATGGTGATGATAATATATGTATAATAAATATATGTGCTAGTAATGTATGTGTATGTAGATATATGTATATCTAAAACACTATGACTACTTAAACAATAAGTAAATCAATAGAATGGTGACCGGAATGGTAATATAAGCAATGATAAAAAATAAGAGAAAACTATAAAACTCAGTAAATACACTCAGAAATCACAAACCTTTCTATTTTGTATTGTATTATATTGTATTTTGAAATTGGGGTAGGCACTAACCCTAACCCTACTCCTTTCGAGTAATTATTTATTTTTATTTGTTTTTTGTGATAATGTAAATGTAACTAATAGCTCAAATAAATCAAATCAAATTAAAAGAAATATAGGATTTTATAAGAACCACCGTTGACCAGAGCGCTGCACACAAGTGTCTCAATACTTAAGTGTCAAAAGCTGAAAGTCTGAGTCTGACCGTGCGTTCCATTTGGACTTGGATGTTGGAATTTCCGACCTCGCGGTGGGAAATTAAGTCTGGAACGTCTCCCTATGTCGGATTTCCCGCTGGGAAAGTCTGACAGTCCTCACACGCCGCCGAGTTGGGAAAAACCACACGGTGACACACAGTGTTAGCAGGAATAAAAACACCCGACTACAATATTTATACATTGTGTTCGTCTTCTACCGTCACTCAGCTTCTGCACTGGAGTCGATCATCAACAGGTTAAAGTGGACTGTTAGCTTTGCGACGCTAATGTTGCTAATGTCCATTAGAGACCTGCACGGGACGGGAAATCCCGCGGGACTTGCAGGACCCGACACAAATCTCGCGGGAGCAGGCGGGATTCAAACTGCCCCTGCGGGCGGTCAGACCAAAACACGTCGGGTCCGACATGTCCCAACATGTCCCGTATAAGAAAACAACAGCGTGTTAGACACACGTGGACACGAGCACGGCTTTTGATTCGATCCTCAGACTCGATCCTCAGACTCGATCCTCATCAGACTCGATCCTCAGACTCGATCCCGAGACTCGATCCTCAGACTCGATCCTCAAGCTACAGCACCTTCACTGGCTGCTTTTGCTCCACACTGACCAATCAGACTTCCATCTGAACTAAACTCAAACCCGCTGTTCTCTCCTGGTGCAGATCAATTCAATACTTGTCCAAACCTCCCTCTGTCCGCGTGCTTTGGATCAGCCATTAAAGCCGACGCACAACGAGACGGTTTCTGACGCTAATATGCATTTTTACTCTGATGACGCAATTATTTACTGTTTTGGAATGAACCCTGTTATAGCTGTAGAATCTCTGCAGAAAGCTTTTGATGTGGTCCAGCTCACACTTCTGCAACTCTGCTGAGCTGAGGAGCAGTGGTTGGGGGCTCGGCTGGTGACGAAAGGTCCAGAGGAGGTGGGGGCGTTCCTAGGAGGACTGAGGCATAGCTACACCTAAAATGGCCGCCGTCTAAGTTTTTACTGATTACTCAAAAATATGTGAATGAGCCGAGGCAACACTCCAGGCACGTGTTTAATGAGGGAATGACATAATAACAGGATATAAAGCTTGAAAAAGTTGATTTTACATAATACCCATGGAACGCGTTGCAAAAAGACTGGAAAAAAACGGAACGAATTTAAGTCCAGAGTGAGAGCACTTGAGTCAACCTCTTGTAAATGTTTTTCATAATGAGTATGTAATATGTATGTTCTTCAACTGTATCTGTTGCTGCCTCTTGGCCAGGACTCCCTTGAAAAAGAGTTTTTTAATCTCAATGGGACTTTCCTGGTTAAATAAAGGTTAAATAAAAAAATAAAAAATCACATTCTATAGAGGTGATGCTCCGTCTAGGAAAACACAGGTGTTTACCTCCTACAGCAACACAGACTCTATGGCAGGGGTCACCAACCCTATGCCCGCGGGCACCCGGTCGCCCGTTGGCTCCTTCTCAGTCGTCCGCCAGACATGTTCTAAAAATAGCAAGTTGCCTTGTGGTTCGCAAAAAAATATATATATATATATTTTTTTATGCTGCCACTTGTTTTCCACCTTCCCACCACGAATTAAATTGAAAGTTACACATATATGCCAATTTTAAGGTGCTAAATTATATATTGAAACAAACAATATGCGTGTATATTTCGAGGTCATAGTTCACCTGCGCATGACAACCCCGCTTTTGCTAATAGCGACATCAGTGTGATCATACCGCGCGCAAAAAAAAAAAAAAAGCATGGCTGCGAAGAGAAAGAAAACGTATGTTTTTAACGAAGACTGGGAAGAAGAGTTCTTTTTCACATCAATACGAGATAAGTGTGTGTCTGATCTGCGGAGCTACGGTAGCTAAAGGCCGTTTTGACCAAGCAGCCGTCTTTTTTCACAAGACCGCTGAAGAAGTCCAAAAAGGCAACCGAAGCTTCATTCAGAGCTACCGATTATTTGATTAAAAATAAGAAGACTTTTTCTGATGGAGAGACTGTTAAGGGGGCTTTGATGATCATCGCGGAGACTGTTTTTAAAGACGAAAAACATGGATCCAATGTCATCTCAAGTCTAGCTGATGTACAACGTGGGGCAAGTAAAGTGGCCAGAAGAGTGTCCGCTTTGTCTGAAGCAGCTGGACGAGGATTTAAGTCCATGCCGGTGGTTCAGCATCCAATGTGACGAGTCTGTGGACGGCAGCAGCACAGCTCCACTAATGCTGTTTATTCGGATGGTATTTGACGATTTCTCCACAAAAGAAGAGCTCCTAACGCTGATACCGCTGAGGACAACTACACGGGGAGTGGACACCTACAACGCGGTAAAAACTTTCTTCGTGGAGAAAAAAGTGCCGCTGGAGAAGCGTGTGACGGTAACTACCGATGGCAATGGTAGGATGCCGAGTGGGCTTCATTGCAAGATTGACCCAGACTTCCCACCTTTCCT
Source organism: Proterorhinus semilunaris (assembly GCA_021464625.1). NCBI lineage: Eukaryota > Metazoa > Chordata > Actinopteri > Gobiiformes > Gobiidae > Proterorhinus > Proterorhinus semilunaris. The sequence continues at coordinate 3,190,160 of CM038344.1, read as the reverse complement.
GCACTACCACTGTATCATTCACCAGCCGGAGATATGCGCCAAAGTGACCGGGTTGGACCATGTAATGACGCCCGTTGTTAAAATCATCAATAGCATTCGCGCTAAAGCAACACCGGACATTTAAAGTGCTTTTGGAGGAGCTGCCTGCAGAATATGGAGACCTGTTGCTGCATACAGATATCCGATGGCTCAGCAGAGGGCGGGTTTGGAAACGTTTCTTGTCACTTGTGGGAGAAATAAAGGAGTTTATGCAGAGCAGAGAAGAGGACACCCCCCTCTTGGACAACATCGAGTGGTTGCTTGACCTTGCCTTTTTAACAGACGTAACAGAAGCAAGGCACAGGTACGACTGACACAAACATGATTAGTGCTGTAAAAGCTTTTAAAGCTAAAACGAACATTTTCTCTGTGCACTTTCCCTCTGTGCACAAAGTTCTTATTGACAATGTTTCTGTGGCTTTTGATAAAGGTGTAGAAAAATACAGCCAAGTGATGAACAGACTGATTCAAGAGTTTGATAACAGATTTTGTGATTTTGATCAAATTGAGGCATGTGTGTCATTCCTTTCAAATCCCTTTGTGTCAGTGGACATTACAGGCACAGCTGAGAGCCTGAGGACAACCTTCAGCTCGGATGCAGGACAGGTGGGAATGGACATAATAACTTTGCAAAATGACCTGCACCTCGAAGCACATCTGAGTAGCCCAAACTTTTGGAGCCTAGTGGACACAGAAAAGTACAAATCACAGCACAGCAGCTATGTCAGCTTGTCTCTTCGGATCCACTTATCTCTGTGAATCAGGCTTTTCAAATATGAACTTCATAAAAAATAAACACCGAACGCGCCTGACTGATTCACATCTGCAGGAGTCACTAAGAGTGGCCGTGTCAAACTATACACCAGAATACGGCAAACTAGTGGTTTGCCAGGTTTCTCACTGACAGACCAGGCTGAACAGTGGTTTAGTAAAACACACATGTTACCTGGTCAATTAATCATTGTTCAATGATTAATTCAGATCCAAAGTTGGAGTTCAAACAATTTCATGTATTGAAAAAAACAATGACCTCTGTTTTTTGTTGAATGAAGTTGTGACGTGTTCATTTGCACAAAATAAATGTCACTTTGAGAAATGAAATAAATGCATTCATTTACAAATAGTCAAAAACTTATGAATACAGTTATGAAATAGTAAGGAGTAACATTAACAAATGTTAAATACATTTTGAGCTGGTAGCCCTCCGGCCATTAGGTAATCTCAAGGTAGCCCTCGGCTTTAAAAAGGTTGGTGACCCCTGATCTATGGCCTGTGACAAACAGACTGCTCTAAACTTTGTTGGGGGTTACGAGAGCAGCAGCGGAAAAAAGACAAACCATCGTCAGAACTCCCCTCTGGGAAGTAGGGATGGGACGAAATATCGTTTGGCGAAATATCGCGATACAAAACGTGACGAAACGCATCGAGTAAAAAAAAAAAAATGTATGGCAATTTTATTTTATTTTTTTTGTTTATACATATTTTTTTATTATTATTTATTTATTAATTTTTTTCATGTCTTTGAGTGTCCAAAAAGCGCTATACAAGTTCGATGTATTATTATTATTATTATTAAATGAAAAAAATATATATATATCCGGGGAATGGTGCAGTGCGTTGTCACGTCAAGTCACAGGTATGATATGTTAGTTTTTTTGAAGGAGAACCTGAGATACATTAACCTCGGGTTAGAGCAGCACTAAGGGAGTGTTCTTGTTGTTTATTTTTGTTTCAGTTGAACACAGGGAAACACAAGTTGTTATTATACAGTCATATTTTTTCTTTTTTGATATCGTATCGTGACGTATCGTTTCGTGACTCTGACATATTGAGGTGCATCGTATCGTGAGTTCAAGTGTATCGTCCCATCCCTACTGGGAAGGTAAGTGTCCCGTCGCCAACTCACTGTTAACCTGCAAAAAAGAGCCACGTTTGCTTCTCTGAAAACACTGACCTACGCTTTGCATTTAATGTTTGATAATGTGTTTAAAACGCTGCACGGTTTGAGTAAAGCCTTTGAACTGCCGTTACGCAGCGGCTCCAGTGTGTTGGCGTTTGGCACATGACGCGCTGCGTAATGGTGCGCACTCACCGCTGGTCTTTAAAAAACCCCAGGACCCGGGAGATTCCCCCGGGCGGACACGGGACGACACTCCCGCAGGAGACTCGGGAGCGGGCGGGAACGGGATTGAAATCCATTCCCGTGCAGGTCTCTAATGTCCATCTCGGGTTCAAGCACTTACTCTCTACTCTCTGAAGTATACCGTTAGCCCCATAGCATCATTGTCTACATCATATTTCACTTTCACTCACACAGCGCATACACATATTTTGAGAAACTGGGAGGTCTTGGCTTCACACTGGCACGTGTTGGTCTCCAGGCAATAAGCGTTGAGATTCGGGAATGCATAACTGGAGAAAACTACCCCAACGCTAAGACGGCAGCTAGCAAGTTTCTAGGAGTCATTTTAACCATTGAAATGTGAGTCACGTAAATGTGATTTTGTGTAAGAGTCAACAACAAAACCATCTGCTCTGCTCGTGTGCCGTTTCCTGGCGTTTCCTCGGCTACATTTCTGCAAAACTGCCTAAAAAAGACAGACAGATTCAGTCATAAGTGTTACATCACCAGCGGCTTCTGTTTGAGTCGCCGGGGCTGCTCTGTGCCCCGGCGACGACTGACCGACCCCATCATTGTCAGGCCAGACGCAAACATCCTTTTCAAAGAGCCCTCTCGATCTGCAAACACAAATATCGCACTGATGTGAAAACCTGACAGGGACCGGAGGAAACGGTGCGCTTTGAATAGTTTCCAAGAAGAAGAGACTGCATCTTTTAGCCGGCGAAAACCAGCGCTCCGGTTTCATTAGTGTCAATAAAGTTTAATTGGATTGAATGGACAGACCGAAATAGAGACGACGGGGGCATCAGCGAGGACCCAGCGATTTTATTTAAGCGAGCTCCAAAAGTGGCAATTTACCTTTAGCCAGCGCGCGCCGGGAGTAATGTGTTTTCCAAAGGCGCCGGCCGCTGATTGGCTCGACAGATAGGGGGCGATCTCGGGGTCGGGCGACGCGAACGGAGACTAGATGTCACGCGAACCGCGGATTGATGAGGGAGGGCCGTTAAACCAGCGCGAGTGAGTTGTGATCGCTTATTTTCGTTCTTAAAATTCCTCTATGTTCGGGCGCTTACTCGGTCGTATTGCTCCTGTGGTCCTCGTCTACCCCGGGAGTAGGAGCCGGTGATCGCGTCGTGCCGGGAATAAAACGGGTCTTGGTGAGTGTTTGTTTGGTTGTTATGCTATTAGCACAACATTTGCTCCGGGGCCGACCCTATGGACTGGCTACGTAGCATCTAGCCTTTTGAATAGGTGAATGCTGTGCTGGTATTTTGGATTTGTAGGTTACAGTATAAATACTCCGGTTGTATGGTTGAGTATCAATGTGAGAGTGTTTATCACAAATGGTGAGAATTGGAACTGTTTGATCACTTGAAATTGTCCAATGTTTACAATGAGTAACATGGTGTTTCTACCCGTTTTACATGGGATGAATTTGGAATATTATGATGTGGATTGTGTACACATGAATGAACTATGATAGTAACTAGCTAGTGATGTTTATGATACTGACATGGTCCTGTTCATATCGCACAGGCCAGGTTTACCTGTGATGGTAACAAAGGATCCGATGGCGAGCTAAAGTTCCAAGCCTTGGAGCGGAACAACCTCTACATCTCCCAGTTCGGGTTGGAGGCTGTGGACAGCCTGTTCACCCTCTCACTCCATACACCTGCGGACTATAAGCAACAATAAACAACAATCACAGTGCCAGATGTGGCCCACATCTGGCACTTACATCTGGCCAACATACCCAAATGAATGAGGGGCCCCCACTGGCCCGGACTAGTTTGCCCGAGGGGGGCCATGTGTGGGTCAGAGATTTTCCAGCACTGGGCCATTTGTGATAACCTGCACTGGCCCAGAGCCGGCCCAGCTCAGGCAGGGCTCTGACTCGGCAAACCAGATGTGGGCCAGTGGGGGCCCCTCATTCATTGCGGTATGTGAGCCGGATCTACCATGAGTGCCGGATGTAAGCCGTACAGTCACAAATACAAAAATTCTTTAAAAACAACAATTACACTTCAAATAAACTGCTCACTCAAAGCAGACCATGCTTAAGCTTTAAAAACAATTTAATTTCAGTGTCAACAACAGCTTTAAATTCACAAATTGAGGAAACTATAGGTCACATACAACTCTATTTCAGTTGGTATAGTTCTTTCAATTCAATTTGGAAACTTATTTTTAAACTTGACAAATGATTTAGATGAGCATTTGATAGTGATTGGCAAACCGGCCACAGGATTCTTATTAAAGAATTCTTAAATTTCAGCTGCCCTAAAGATGTAAACGCAATCTATTCAAATAAACACAATTCATCCAAACATTGGAAACAAAGGTTTTTTCTTTTTTAAAGTTCTTTGCTGGCAATAACTGAACACAAAATGACCTCAGAAACTTTACATTTCATAAAATACATGTAGAACAGCTCAATTTGACTTTGGTACAACCTTAACATTAAGCAGTACTTAAGACAGAAAATGTTGGTTCTTTAAAAAAATAAAGCCTGGTTTACACGGAAGGATTTTAAAATTGTCAGCAATTGTTGCAAATCTGAAAGCCCACACATGGCAATAAAAAAAAAAAAACTATATATATGGCTCAATTTTGGTCGTACAGTGCGGTGTGTAACCACACAGCAAAATCAACACAAACCGATTTCACACTCAAACGTTCCCATGTCAACAGGAAATCTCGCGAAACCTCTGGATCAAACGTGACTTCAGAGTAAACAAACATGGCAGATGAAAAAAATACTGCAGTGATAGTTTTCAACAGAAAAAAGGATATACACACCGGTAAACAGAAAAGGTGTTGGTCAAAGGAGTGGAGACAGCGGAGCATGGACTGTACTTGCTACATTATGATGGAGGCGAGTTGTTGTTTTCTCTCATAGAAATGTTAAAGGAACAGGCCGCCGTTTTTACATACTTACTGAGCTTAGACGAGTTGATGCGTACCTGTCTGGTCCAAAGATGTTGTTGTATTCCTATAGCTCCAAACGGGGGTGAAATTGGAAGCTACCAAGCTCTTCCACGGGCACGCCCAAAAACCAGACAGGTACGTATCAACTTTTCTAAGCTCAGGTAAGAACATATCTCAGTATGGAAAAAATGGTGGCCTGTTCCTTTAACGTACTACACAGATGAATTACCAGTGAAATAAACATTCATTCATTTCAGAATTATGCTTTCGCCCCAATGTCGGTGCGTCCTTACAATTGTCGGAAGGTGGGGCTGGTTCAGTCAAGTGGACCAGCATCCTCAATGCAGCAAGTGGAAATCGGGCCAAAGCAATCCAGAAATGGGCCTAATTGGGGAGTGAATTGGAGAATCACATAGTCCTGGCTTAGACCTGGTTCAGCCAGTCGTATAATGTTGTATTTAATGTTCATTTGAGGGGCAGTCCTTTCTTTTCAGTCGTTGGTTTCGACCACCGTTCTGGTCAGGTGCATTTTGGAGCCATTTCGTAATTCTAGTGTCTATGTCTTTGTCTGTTGCACTTGAAGTAACCCGATTACAGCCTCTGAAATAACATCAGAAGTTGAATTAAATTCCAGTTTCATGCAGTTGAAATCTAAAACAGTCTTCCAGAAGATATGAGAAGCTGACAAACGGCAACACAAAGGACCAGGGGGACCTAACCACAAGTCCAACAAGCGCCTCATGACCCCTAGACACACCAAGTGCATATAGTCATGAGGAAAGGTGGTAACCATATCAATGTCAAGTTGGCAGAGTGGAGAGTCACCGTGGTGGTGGTCTTCATCACGGCAATCCCTAAAGCATCGGTCAGTCCTAAGCCTAGCATAAACCTCAGGGTAAGTCATTCTACTACCAATTCGGAGCCCAGTTTGGACACACTTTTCACAACCGTGGTATGCCGTGTGTGACTTGACTGCTCTAATAAAAGCCCTGGCTGGTGCATCGCAAAGAACAGAACAAACATTCAAAACAAAGGATTTTCCTTTTAAAAATAAATCCATAACCAAGAGCCTTCAGTTCAGCAACCAGGTCCTGCAAATATACCGCCAAAGAGGATGGTTTTGCATTGCCACAGAAAATGCCAATGACAGCTGGTTTCTTACAGTGCCCCTGCAGGATGCCAAGTATTGGCCAAAACTGGGTAGGCGAGCTCTTAAAGAGAGGAAGACCATCAAAGTTTAACCGGACCTTGAAAGCATGCCTGTCTGGAAGGTACTGATACACTTCGTCCAAGATACGTTGAAAGGCATTCAATATGCCAAAGCAGTGGAATGTTCCGCCTGCAATAGGTTGAATTTTGTACCTTGTTTTTGTTTTTAAAAGAGTTCTCCCATCTTTAGGAAGACAGGGATGATGACACCTCAGGATGGAAAGCAGGGCTGACAAAGCAATGAGAGAAATGCCAAACTCTATGGCCCAGTCTACAAGAGAAGAGTGTAAATCGGGAGTCCTACTACTGTTGTCTGCCTCGGACATTTCACAAAATTCCATATCTCCTTCTTCATCATCCTCCCCACTGGAAACCTCTGCATCAAGTGATACCTCCATATTGACATTACCTGCTTCCTGTTCATTTTGTAAGGATTCCACAAGTTTAGTAACCTTTTTGGTGAAACTGACTGCCAGGTCCCACAATATATGGCGTTCATGTTTTAGAATGTGATGATGTCATAATGAGTGCGTTTACAAGGGCTCGGAATTCCCGGTTATTATCGGGAGTTTTAAATATTTTATAAAAACCCGAAAATAGCACTTTCCCGATATTTAGAAACTCGGATTTTCTGGCTGGGATTTTCCGTCAGTAACCGGGATATAACGTCATGTAAACGCTATTTTCCGGTTTTAAGAAACTTTCTATTTCTTGCGCAGTTAGTCGTAAACAAACATGGCGGCGGCGGCGAGTCCGAAGAGCTCCTGTTTCTGGAGTCAAGAGGAGACGGAGTTTTATATTTGAACCATGAAAGAACTAAAAGTAGTGAATGTTTAAGATGGAAAGAAGCCTCGTAATGTGGATTTATGCAAAACTGTCGGCGACCGTTTCAAAGCGTCTGGTTTTCCTCCGGACGCAGAGACGAGTCGACCACGACAGAGACGGATAAAGTTTTTCATCCACAAATTATCAGTGAACTCCATAAATCTGACACATTATCTTAATGGCTGAAGGTCCTTTCTACTGACCAACATTACGCACTTGTTTTTCAATAGTGTCTCCACTTTTGGACGCTTTTACGAGGAAGTATTTGGACATTATTTTATTTGTGCGGACAGAAAAGACAATGAACCCTGAGACAGTTTTGGTTTCACGCGGATTCTCCCAGTAATGACTTGAGATATTAACCAAAAACTACAACCAATTAAACAGCGGATCTTTTTCCTGCCGTGTGAATAAAGTGAAATCCTACTACGGTATGTTTTTTACATCAGGAACACGGTTTAAAAAACTTTATTCATAGCTGATGTTTTTGTCGTAGTTTTGTGAAACGTGTTGGAAAAGGGCCTGGATTACTACTGCAACAACACAGCATCAGTAGGGTAAAACTAACCTGTCCCGCCACGGTCTAAACCCAGCTCACGTCCCCCATTAGTGGGTGAACAATCCAACGCTTGGTGAGTTCTGCTTCACAACGGGCCTCTAAAAAACAACATGGCCAACTAAAAAATCTCTCCCTCCCCCCTAACACACAGCAGCGTGTTCCCGAAACACAAAAGCTATTAGTGCAGCGGATATGAAAAACAAATTATGCCCCTCTTATCTGCCAACAAACGCAGATATGAAGCAATCAGGCAAGAATTAACCACAGCGCTCCCCTGTTTAGCTCCTAAATGACCAAGACTCCAGCGCCACTTTTCTTCTCCACACCTTTTTAAAGCTTCCGCCATTGATCGTTGTCAGCAGCAATAATGTGAGTGAAAATGCACAGTGTTCAGTTTATTTAAAAAAGAAAGTCATAGCACATTCAGACCCAGAAACATTAAAGCATTAAAGCTGTTAGCCCTTCATAACAATTCTGTATACATCCAAAGAGAGGTTAAGGTTTTTTAGGTTTCCTCCGGGTTCTCCGGTTTCCCCTGCCACAAAAAACACGTACAATAGGCCAGGATGAATGAGAGTGTTTGTGTTTGAGAGTGCGCATGGGGGACGACAGATGGATATTAGCCCAAGGCCTCAATCCGGAGTGGCTCGTTCATTAACATGCACCGTCCCTACCCAATAAATACCGTATTTTCCGGACTATAGGTCGCACTTTTGATTCATAGTTTGGCGGGGCGACTAATGTGATACTTTTTTTCCTTTTATTTAATTCAAATATATACTTTCACACGCCGCTAGAGGGCACTGCAGGCTAATCGAGCAGCAGAAAGAACGTTTGGAGTGAGCGAGAGACCGGAGGTTACTGCAATGAAGTAAACACCCGTCCGTCCATTTTCCTCCACTTGTCTGTTGCCGGGTCGTGGGGGCTGTTGGAGCTGCACCAGCCCCTATGGCGCCCCCTGCAGGTGGTGGGTCCACAGAAGGACGGCCTCATGGTTCTAACCGGGCCTGTTGGTCTCTCATAAGGGGCTTCTGAACCGCTCTTTGTCTGACCCGTCACCTAGGACCTGTTTGCCCTGGGAGACCCTACCAGGGGCACGAAGCCCCCGACAACAGAGCTCTAGGATCATTCGAGTGCTCAAACCCTCCACCACGTTAAGGCGGCGGTTCCAGGAGGGGATGAAGTAAAGCAAACAAAGCTAATCACGGGCTAAAAGCTCGATGGCCACAGCTAGAGGAGCTTGAAAACATGCCGTTGGGAGAGGATTGTCAACGGTGCAGTTACGTCTCCGTGCCCAGGTCGTTGCCATGGCGATGGATTTGGAGTGAGATGGAGTTTAGTCAGAAGCCCCTTATGAGAGACCAACAGGCCCGGTTAGAACCATGAGGCCGTCCTTCGGTGGACCCACCACCTGCAGGAGGCGCTATAGGGGCTGGTGCAGCTCCAACAGCTGCCCCCACGACCCGGCAACGGACACGTGGAAGAAAATGGATGGATGGATGGAGTTTGGTATGTTCTTTATGCTAGAGTTATCTGAACTGTTTATGTGACGTTGACATACCAGACACCTGTTTAGTTTGTTGTTTATGCTTCATGTAGCTAACCATCAGTGTGTTACGTTAGCATATTCAGCCTGTTGTTTTTGTATTCATTAGGCAGTGTTTGACTAGTGCGTCTTATACTCCGGGGCGACGTATAGTCCGGAAAATACGGTAATCCAACATGACTTACACACTGCGGTGCCATGTCATTAGTCCGACGCCCCATTAGTCTGAAAATGTCCCGTTGAGCAGAGGTGCTGTTAGTCCGACATCACTAACCCAGTCGTGTTGTGGATTAGAGAGTCATAAACAACCACTGGCCCGAACCTGAAGGTCAGTGGACTCTTGCATGAACCTAATTTTATTTTTCAACCCCTCCTCAATGGGACATTTTCGGAAAATAATGAGACGTCGGACTAACGGGCCGACGCCCACACTGCACCCTCTCTCTCTACAGTCTGCGCCTATAGCTCCACGGTGTGAGCGCGGCTGACTGCGATGTAACACCCCCCACCCCCAATTAAATACAGTAGCGGTATGTTTATGAACGCAAGATGTGGATGAAAAGGATGGATATCGAGAAAATCTTACAAAAGCCCAGTTTTAAAGCTCTGCACATTATGAGACTCCTTTGGCAGCGTTTGTTCTTTGAAATCGTCGACTCACGGTCTCACAAACGGCCGTCTGCTGCGGCAATATGACAATATGACTTTTCATCTGACCATATTGTAGGAGCAGACACTTCGTATACGGCGTACCTTCATATGTATTATTAATAAACTCACACTTCTCTCTATACTATGTCTGCGCCGGGCCGAGTCCTCTCATCCTCCCACTCGACGCCGTGTTTGGCAGGAAACTGTGTTGGATCTGAACGCGAGAACATATAGACCAGTAAAGTTACCAAAGCCCTTCCACGTCAGCGAGAAATATTGGGGGGGGAAATTATGGTTTTATATTATTGCATTGCGTGGGTTTAGGAAAGTTCATTAGAATTCACATTCGTGCTTTGTTTATTGTATTTTTTTCTTAAAGTTCTGAATAATTCAAGCTGTTTGTTCAGGCCGTCTTTTCTTTTTTGCATTAATGCTACAGTGTACAAGAGGATTTAATATATACATTAACATGCTTTAAGGACTTGACCTTTGTAATTTATTATTACATTAAATATGATATGACATAATATTAGATATGATTTGATGAAGAAGCAATGGAAACTGTTAAATAAACCTAATTTAAGGAGGTATGTCCAGTTTAAAGAGACAAGGCAAATTTATTTTTGTACAAGACAACTCAATGTGCCAAAACACACAAACACAATAAATAATACAATATAAAACATTAAAAATCATTCGATCAATTCAAAATATATACATGTTGTATGTACATATATGTATACCCGGTGACTGCTGGGTAATTACCTAGTAATTACAGTAGTAACAACTAGTAATATCAATAAAAGTGGTATTTCTCGGGTAGTAGCAGTTAATAGTAATTCATTACAATAACTGCTAGGTAATTGCAAAACCATAACCCTACACTTTTTATTTATTACTAGTAATTACTAGGCAATTACCTAACAGGTATTAGGCTGAGTTACTATTAACTACTACTTTAATAACCCAAGAACTACCACTATGACTGTTTTTCAGGTGTGTGTGGTTCCTAGTGGTAAACCTGTTCATAACCATGGATATAAAACCAATTCTGAGCTTCACTGAACAAATGAACTGCTATAAAGTTTGTCCGGTTCCTCGAAAAGAATCAACAACATCTAAAAGGCAGCATCACTGTATTGACATTGCTCTTCCTCCTCGCTGTCAGACGGCTATTACAGACTTCATCAGTCGCGGGGGTCACGTCTGGCGTCGACTCACTCCGGCCTCGACGCTGTTTTAAAAAGTTAAGTTCCACTGCGCCTCATCAGTCGGCGTGGCGTAGTACAATCTGACAGCAGAACTCTCTTCTTCTCCAACAACTTCCTCCTGACCCTGAAGGACCCAGACGTTCTACATGTGTTCACTTCACTTCAAAAGCGCACCGTGTTTCTCGGGTTTGCTCGAACTCGCGGGAGAGATCATGCAAAGTCGACTTTTCCGCGCTCCGAAAGCATGTCATGAAGTTGTCCCTTCACCAGAGAACTAGAGCGGGCTTTTGCTAAAGTGTGAGTGTTCTTGTTTAATGTGAGTTAGTTCTTCCACAGCAGAAGTGACGCTTGGTTTGGATTTTCTGTAACATACAGTGAGGAAAATAAGTATTTGAACACCCTGCTATTTTGCAAGTTCTCCCACTTAGAAATCATGGAGGGTCTGAAATTGTCCTCGTAGGTGCATGTCCACTGTGAGAGACATAATCTAAAAAAAAAAAATCCAGAAATCACAATGTATGATTGTGTAACTATTTATGTGTCTGATACAGCTGCAAATAAGTATTTAAACACCTGAGAAAATCAATGTTAATATTTGGTACAGTCGCCTTTGTTTGCAATTACAGAGGTCAAACGTTTCCTGTAGTTTTTCACCAGGTTTGCACACACTGCAGGAGGGGTTTTGGCCCACTCCTCCACACAGATCTTCTCTAGATCAGTCAGGTTTCTGGGCTGGAGTTTGAGCTCCCTCCAAAGATTCTCTATTGGGTTTAGGTCTGGAGACTGGCTAGGCCACGCCAGAACCTTGATATGCTTCTTACAGAGCCACTCCTTGGTTCTCCTGGCTGTGTGCTTCGGGTCATTGTCATGTTGGAAGACCCAGCCTCGACCCATCTTCAATGCTCTAACTGAGGGAAAACAAGCAGAAAAATGATGTTCTTCAGGCATATTTATCGCGGTAGAGTGATAAAAAGGTTGCTCATTACAGATGTCCAAAAAGAAGTCTACATGTTGAAGCATTTCAGAGAAGTCTCAAGAAAATTCCACTACACAGTCATTTTATCTAAGTTTAGGCCCAGCCCCCCTAAGCCCAGCCTACATGCATCTCAGCACACAGAGGAACTTCCTTAGCCTAGATAAACATCTAGCCTCCATATGTTAACCCACAGATCAAAGCTTTTTATTACCCCTCTAAACAAGATGTCCCCCCTACTTCCCCCTCAAGCACAATGGCTCTTTGACCTCTCCGGCTCCAGTAAGTCTGAAGATACTTGGACCGTCTGCAAACAGCACACATTAGTCGGGGGCTACTAAACCACTATGTTTTTATATTGACAGTAGTGCGTTTGCTTTGCGTTGAAGCCTTCGCTCTTCTCCCTCGAGGGCCTCGCCCCCTCACCGGCACCTCTGGGTCACTCTGTAGAGTCGCGGCTCTTCCCTCCCGCTTCAGTTTGACCGTCACGGCCCCGCTCCGCACAGCTCCAGTCCCAGTAATGAGGTCCCAGGATGGCAGGAGGCAGCGGGACGTTCCCCCCTCCCATGACGCAACAGACGACCACAGAAACGTATGCGCTTTAATGTCTGGGAACACGGAGGTTTCGTCACGTTACACGGAGAACACGGCTGCCAGTTTGAAAACATACATGGGCTTTTATATTGTTCCCCTTGGGTTTGAACAGAGTAAACGCATTCGAGGGGAGACATAATCTGCTAAATCGATCGTTCAAACCTGGAGGAGGATTTTGTTTCACACACATTTTTATTTATTTGTTTATTTGACAGGGACAGTACAAGTGTTATGGAGACTTCGCCACTAATGTGTTAGAATGCAAAGGCGTAGGCTGGATGTATCTTTATTAGGGCCGGGATTCGGTTAAAAAAATTAATCTAATTAATTAGCGCAGGGGTGTCAAACGTACGGCCCGCGGGCCAGAACCGGCCCGCCAGTGGGTTCAGTCCAGCCCACGGGATAAATATGCATTATTAAAGAAGAATAAACTTCATTTTCTTTAAAATGTGCAGTTCTTATATTGTCCACTAGGGGCGCTGTGTTTGAGTCAGTTCTATCGCTTTACCTGCTTTTTCTGTTGACTCTGGCACCCTCTGCAGGACAGTGGGGGTACGTTCCAAAAAACTGTGAATAAATGTTGTGCAACATTGTACAATCGCTGATCAGTTTTTATGCATAGTGCACTTGAATAAATGTTAAAGTGAGTAAAAGTGTTGAAACTGCACATACTTTTCTTAAAAACTCTTAGGTTGTTCATAATATATTTAGTAAAAGGGACAATTCATTTCATATAAAGATTTTTATAATTTACTTCTTCTTTGCACTAATACAAAGAAAAAAAGTGGATTTATTGTTAGTTCTATGTAATTTTGGAATGAGTTTACTGGTCTGGCCCCCTTGAGATCCGATTAAGTTGTATACGGCCCCAAGACCAAAATAAGTTTGACACCCCTGAATTAGAGGCTTTGTAATTAATTAATCGAAATTAATCGCATATAAATATTTGACCTGAGAACAGTGAGAAGTACGTTTTTTCATAAAGATTTTTAGTATACCATTGAATAATGACTGAATACATGAGCTTAAGCAACAAAATATTGTTTATTTTTGTTCAACCAAGTCCAACAGACCAGTGCAATATTGCCATTAATTGTGCGTCTGCAGAAAAAAAGGAAACTGAAGTGTGGAAAGCAAAGTGTGATTCATTTCGATTAATATTTTTAATCACACTAAACCTCATGTAGTTAATTAATCGAAAAAAGTCCCGGCCCTAATCTTTATGTTTTTTTATTCACAGGTGGGAGAGCATAGTATAGGTATGTGTGTGTGTGTGTGGTTCTGTAACAAAACAGACAATAAAAATAATATTAATTACTATTTACATGAAATTACTTCGATCACACAAATAATGATAAGGAAAATAATAATGCAAATACAGTGTAATTCACCATATATTCACTGTAATATTTCCGAAAAACCTTCACTACTACACAGAACTACTGCTACTACATATAAATGGATACGTCTCTTACTGTATCCACAGAACTGGCATGTAGGCGACTGCTCTACAATAACAGGATGCTATCAGTCAAATAAACATAAAATAAGATGAGCATAAAGTGCGCAAGAAAACGTGACTTGTCTTAGCATCTTAGCTCAAGTGCTAACAATGACAAGTGTGGCATTACCAGTTTTATTAACAGTCATTTTAGATAATTATATTAAACATATGCATTTTAAATATCAAAACAGTCAGCAGATGGCGCCACCACTCAAAATTAAGTATAAAAGCCCACCCTCGTTCACTCGTACTGCCTGTCTCCTCACTGGCGTCTTCCGGCTGTGTTTGATGGGTCCAGGTAGCTATCTCGTTTATTCCACATGCTAACGCGGGGTTTATTTTAGCGTCTCGGGTGGAAGAGAGCCTTAACCCGCACCACTCTATGGCGTCCATTGCTCTCGGCGTGTGGTGGTCCGGGGTCTGGTGGGGCCTTCGCGTAACCGGGGATATCGAAGCCCCGAGCCGGCCCAGAGGGGCTAGATGTGGGTGTGGGACGGTAGGAGGGGCCTTGCCTCGTGGTTAGTTTAAGCCGGGGACTGATGGAAGGCTAACCTCTTTATTTATGTTCAGGTGGGCCTGATGCTGCTGCCTTGCTTCCTCCTTACTTTGTTTTGTATGAACTGAAATTGCTAATGGGAAAACAGAACAAACGTAAATCATAGAAATGAACTAAAATGATATGTACAAGGAACATGCTGCTTCTGTCCTTATGGTCAAACATTTTTCCAGTTTACACCGGATGGCGTTGTCAGGCTTTTATTTATTTTGTTTAACATACCACACTCGTCATGTCACACAAGTAAACAATAATGTCCAAACACAATCGACAGTAGCACTCTCATATACTTTTGACATCACAGACGTTGCACAGCCAAACACCCACCTGTCTCATGGACGCACACTCTATAATGGAAAGAGACTGAGGGAAACGTGCAACTATTGCCGATGCTCAGGGCCAACTAACTAAACGCAGAAAACTTCCCTGCTCACCACACGGCCGCGCCTCTAGTGGTCGGCTTGGGAACTGCACACAAACTAAAATGCCGTATATCAACAGTCTTGTCTTCTTAACAACAAGAACACATTGCCAACTCGGTGGCCGATGTTATGTACATTAGGCGTCTATGCTAATGTGCAGCCCCCGTCCCTGGTTAGGCTTTTCAAAGGATTTAAAAACAGAACAGAAAGACGACAAATCAGCAGGAAGCATCGAACAACACAACAATAAAAAGGAAAGAAGAGACGACATATCTGACCACTTCCCATCCCAAGTCCAGCCATACAGTTCAGCGCTCGCACTTGTGTTTGTTCTTTAGCCACAGCTTCAGCTTTTGTGAGAAAAGTCTCAGGTCCATTTGGGACTTTAGCTCCAGTGGCAAAGAGTTCCATAACTGTGTCCCCTTTCACTGAGAACGCAGACCGGAACTTTCTAAACTACCAGGTTATTCCATCCATGGATTTCTTCTTCCCTTATGGCATGAGCATATTCCAAGATGATAATGCCAGGATTCATGGGGCTCACATAGTGAAAGAGCGGTTCAGGGAGCATGAGATGAATCAGTCCAGATCTAAACCCCATTGAGAATCTTTGGAACGTGCTGGAGGAGGCTTTGCACAGTGGTCACACTCTCACAAACGACTGCAAAACTGTATCTTTTAAAGTCCCAGAAACTGATATTTTCTTGACAAACAATGGAAGATGAAGATACTAAATTAAATTGTTTGTTGTGTCCAAACTCATTCCCTATTTTCCTACATTTTGTAGCATCTCGAGTTACAAGGAACCCTGCAGTGCTACAATCGTGCAGCGAGGAACTCTTTTTCAAAATAGCACTTTTTAGGTTAGTTACGCACTCGAGACCACTTTATGCAAATCCAGGCATTTGGAAGAATCCGGAGCAGGAGTTTAAAGTCAAAGTAAATGCGCCAGACAAAAGGGAAATATCAAAACCCTGTAATACTGTAGACTCACTACAAGATCAGCAACAACCACCACTGCTCCTAATATTGCTGCTGCTAACACATATAATCCGCAGCTGCTGATGCTTTACCTTTTCTAAACTCATCTGGAAAACCGCCCGATTTAACATCTGCCCCTAAAACCTGGATACCTTGGCCATCGAAGCCAACCAAAGCCAAGGCACTGGACTGTGTCTTTCCAAAACCTGGATTACAGCTACAACTCGTGTATCGGCATTCATGATTCCTGGATATAAAGTATACAGACGGGACGGAGGAAAGGGAAAAGGGGGCGGGGTCTTGATCTACGTAAAAGACAGTATTGGCAGTCACCAAATAGACATTCCGGATCAAACTATAGTAAGTAAGTAAGTGCTTTATTGTCATTGCACAACTGTACAACGAAATAGTGTTCAGGTGTTAGTCCTGAGCTGCCACTGTGTGTCGACCTGACCCGCATGATCTTGGAGGTCGGGGAAACTGTAGCACTCGGAAGAAACCTGGCTGGCTGCCCTCTGTCTCCTCTGATCCTCCTGGGTTTGTCCCTGTTTCAGAGCGTGGTGTCCTGCACTGGCCAGGTCCACCTCCTCTTCCTCCCTCCGCTTCACAACAGTCTTTTACCATCTCTCTTGTCCTTTTTTGTTTCCTGTAGCTCCTCCTGTGACGCCTCCTCTGTGCTGCAGCTGTGGGGGCTCTTGGTGCCTCTTTAGTGTCTCAGAAGAAGAAATGTGTAGGTCTCAAATGGGTTTAGCGGATAAGCTAGCATTTTGTTTACCTTTAAAAAGCTGAGTGTGTTGGTGTTACAATTAAACTATCGCCCCAAATGTCATTTAATGTACTTTGTGTATATAGACCACCAAATGCAACAAGTGAATTCTATACTGGTTTAACAAAAATTCTAAAAAATTATGAACGAAAAGAAATATTGCTCATGGGTGACCTCAATATAAATTGGCTTGATAAAGGCAAGAGTAAACACCTAAAAGACATTGCAAAGTCAATACAAATGACACAACTGATTAAAAAGCCAACTAGAATAACAAGAACTTCTCAAACTTTGATAGATTTAATATTTACCGTCCACCTCCTTATTGACAAAAAAAAGAGGGATTCTATGTTTTTCTTTCTCATTTCAGTTTAAATGTTGTGAATATCGGCGACATGAGGCCACAGTTTCAGACGCTGGACTTTGTCCAACAGTCGCTTCAAGGGTCAGAAATGTTTTTCTGACATAATTATTCCAACTATATGAACACGGACTGGTCGTCACTTTTGAAGCATCTCTTCATGTGAATCTGCATCTCCGTGCGCAGCCCTGTTTGTAAAAACAGACTTTAAGCTAATATTGTAACAGGCTCCACGGCGACGACAAAAACGGCAAAATAAATTCCATTACCCATAATGCAATGGGCGAGCCGAGATGGGCATTGGGCTTATTGTTGGTGTAATGGTGCCTGACTAAAGCCCAAAGGATAATATCAATATAGTCAATCATCCAGGTCAATTGACATCACAAATTCTGATAAATTATGAGGACAATAAAATCACGATCTGAGGAATAGTGTCTAAACCAGACTTGGAGACACTCATCCATGCGTTTGTCTCCAGCAGGTTAGACGACTGTAACGGCTGCTCACTGGCCTTTCCAAACGAGCTGTTAGAGCTGCAGAACATCCAGAACGCTGCTGCTCGAGTCCTGACAAGAACCAGGAAATACTTTGTCCTCCTACGTCCCCAGTCTGACTTCAGCCTGCTGGGGGCACACGTGTTCAACGTATGCATAAAAAGGCAGCGAGAAACTAAACCCGGACTCACCTCAACCCTCTGCAGATTGACGCGAGAGAACGACCGCTTTATGCAAATGCACACATTTGAAAGAAACCGGGGCAGGAGTTTCAAAAGCCAAAGTAAATGTTAGGTGTCATGGCGCCTGACTGGAACACAGAGGAAATATCAAAGAGCTGCAGATCCGGCCGCCTTTGGGATCCGGCACGTCATCTCCCTGACCTTTCCCGGCAAAACCCTCTTTTCCTGCGGGGAGTTTTGACGACGCGGCGAAAGGCAGGGAGACAGATTTTTAATGTTCTGCTTATGTGTCGTGTTCCCCCCCCCGGGCTGTTTGTTCGCGGTTTGGGAGGAGATGCGTGATGGGGGCAAACCGGACGTGGGGCGAATCCACTCAAAGGTCAAAGTCTCACCTTTTTGGTTCTGACGGGATTTTAGGCGAAAAGTGAAAGATCGCAGCCAGGAGCCGTGTTGTTGTGTCAAGGTAGAAAGCTGTCGCAGAAGTTTAGAAGATGGATGACTGGGTTTGGTATCGCTTCCAAAGGTCCACAGTTACTTTTTGAGAAGGGTTGTTTCCGATACAGATACTGGCATCTCGTTTTATGCCGATCCCACGGGTATCAGTGGTGGAGCGTCTCATGATCGGAAGGTCGGGGGTTCGAAACCTGGCTCCCGCAAGTAAACAATGCCATTGTGTCCTTGGGCACTTCACCCACCTTTCCTCAAGTTTCTTGGTGTTTGAATGAGAGTGTGAAGGGGTGACTGGTTTCTTACTGTAAAGAAGTCAAGACCACTTACCATGAAATGTGTTCAAAATTTCCACACAAAGATGGATAAAAAACATGTGACTAGACCAAATGTTGCCAAGCTTGTCCTTCGGAGTCACTATGTGAGGAAAAAGGTAAATCCCTTCCCGTCACTTATTGAGAATTTGGGTTGACCGTACACAATATGCTGGGGAGTCCTTGCCCCAAGTGGAGGAGTTCAAGTATCTCAAGGTCTTGTTCTCATTGAGGGACGGATGGAGCGTGAGATCAATAGACGGATCGGTGCGGCGTCAGCAGTGATGCGGTCGCTGTATCGGACTGTTGTGGTGAAGAGGGAGCTGAGTCTGAGGCAAAGCTCTCGATTTACCGATCGATCTACGTTCCCACCCTCACCTATGGTCATGAGATCTGGGTAACGACCGAAAGGACAAGATCGCGAATACAATCGGCCGAAATGACTTTCCTTCGCAGGGTGGCTGGGGGTACCCTTCGAGATCGGGTGAGGAGCTCAGTTACCCGGGAGGAGCTCGGAGTAGAGTCGCTGCTCCTCCACGTCGAAAGGAGCCAGCTGAGGTGGCTAGGGCATCTGTTCTGGACGCCTCCTGGTCGCCTCCCTCGGGAGGTGCTCCAGGCATGTCCTATTGGGAGGAGGCCTCGTGGAAGGCCCAGGACACGCTGGTGGGACTATGTCTCCGAGCTGGCCTGGTGTCGCCTCGGGGTCCCCCCAGAACAGCTGGAGGAGGTGTGCGTGGATCGGGAAGTCTGGGCGTCTCTGCTGAGACTGCTGCCTCCGCGACCCGGCCCCGGATAAAGCGGAAGAAAATGGATGGATGGCTTAAACACAACATCAACAAATCATAATATGGCGCAAACTTTGTGCATCAGGCTGATTTTTTCACAAAGGACTACTTTAATAATTTTACCTACAAAAAGAGGAAAGTGTCAGGTATAGCTCCTTTAACTAGACTCACATGTGTGTTATTTTTGTATTTCATTGTATTCTAAATCTAAAATACCAAGTGTTTGCTCATGTGGAAATGGCTAAAGTGGATCAACTGCAGACTCATTTGGGGGCGTGACACTGTAATACTGGCAACGTCAAATGGTAAATTAGGTGCAACATGCCCACAAAATAGCGGATTTGATTGTTCAGCTTGCACCTGCTATTGATGTACAAGCAGGAATCACAATCAAATAATCACAAAAACACCATGTAGGCTTTTTACAACATAATTTTGCTCAAATGATGATTTCTCTGATAACCTGACCCCCTGACCAGACAAAGCTCTAGAGAGGACTCCCTTAAACCCCCGCTCCCCACATTGGGAACCGCAGAACGAGCGCATAAACCCGTCTAAACCGGGACAAAACTATGACTGCTAATGCGAGTCATGGAGGACCCTTATCCGCGCCCGGCTCCTGTCCCTAAGCCAAAGTAATCCGTGCGAAATGAATGAAAATAGAAACCTCAGCTCGAGCGGGCCGAGCGCTGCCTCAGCACCCACACGCCGCTCCCGAAGAGGCGCATTCCGGGAGCCGCGGTTCCATCTCCATCCATCACCCCCGTGGCACGGCGAGGAGGAAGTGTGATTGATTTATCAGCGCGGCCGCCGGCCCGTAATGAGACAGTAATAGTCCGCGCGCTTGGCCCAAAGACGGAGCCAAACCGTGGACAGAATGTTGAGGCGCCAGGTACGGCCCACGCAGGCGGGTGTAGCGCGGGCGAGGGACGAGGGGCACGTCTGGGGAGGGCGAGGACAGACGGTGGGGCGGCGGAAGAGGGACCGGAGGGGGGAGAGTGGAGACATTCTGAGGCGCGATAGGAGCGAGAGCCCAGGGGACGATGGGGTGGGCCAGAAATGTGGAGAATTGTAAATGTGTGAGTGCATCCATGAAGCTTATACAAAAATGAGATTTTACAGTGAAGGAAACAAGTAAGATTGTGGGGGATATATTTGCATGATCTGGCAACCCTATCCTTGAGAGGAATCAGTCCTTTGCCTCTCTGGCATCGCTCTATCTCCTCACTGCTGATCGCGTAGCTATTCATTTAGACTTCTTCGAGTATCACGCATTCGGTCAGCCAGCCCCTCCCCTCAGCGTTACCATGGAGACATTACTCACACCACATTTGACTAAATGATATTTAAAAAAGCTTTTAGGCCTGTGTAGACCTTACAATCATTAGATGATAACATATACATTCTTACTGTATTTAGGCATATAATCTGTCGCTATTTTGCAAAAGTATTTTAATTTACCCTTTGTCCACACTTTTGAGCTCAAGTGTCCTACTTTTCATTCTTATAGAATTTCCGGTACTCTTTTCAACAATTAAAACTGCTCTTTTTTTTCTTTGTCCTCAATGGTAAACAGAATAATATGGAATATCAAAGAAACAATATTTCCAGCACAAGTTTACCACAGGAGAAACTGAAGTTACACACTTACCAGCACCACGTGTGAAGTGAATGAAGATCAAATCTGCGACTCCCGGGGAACATCGGTACCTTGCATATTAAAAAAGCCCGATGTTCCCCCGTCAATACAAGTGGGGGAACATCGGACCCGAGGAACATCAGGACTTCAACAATGAGACAAGTCCCGCTGTTCCCCGCGTGTCCTTTGATGTTCGCATTTCCTCCTCCACCGAAGACGGCGTGTGATCCGTGACAACTTCTGTGATTATAGAGGAAATACAGGGCCTTGGAAAGTACTAATACACCTTGAACTTTTGCACATTTTGTCATGTTTACAACCCTAAACATAAAGATTTTATTTTAGATTTTTTACTGAAAGTTCACACACAAGTAACAGACAACTGTGAAGTGAAAGCAAAATGATACATGATTCTGTTATTTTACAAAAAAATAGAAAAGTGAAAAGTGGGGCGTGCGTAAGTATTCATACAGCATGACTTAATACTTTGTGGAACCCCCTTTTGCCGCAATAACAGCAGCAAGTCTTCTGGGGTTTGACTCTACAAGGTTTGCACATGTAGAGACTGACATTTTAGCCCATTCCTCTTTACAAAACAACTCCAGCTCTGTCACATTAGAAGCAGAGCGTTTGTGAACAGCAGTTTTCAGGTCTTTTCACAGATGTTCAATAGGATTTAGGTCAGGACTTTGACTGGGCCATTCTAACACATTCATATGTTTGTTTTTAAACCATTCCATTGTAGATGTTTGTGTTTAGGGTCATTGTCCTGCTGGAAGGTGAATCTTGTCAGTATTTAGCTCCATCCATCTTCCCAACTATTCTTACAATCTTTCCAGTCCCCGCTGAGGAAAAGCAGCCCCATAGCATGATGCTCCCCCCACCATATTTGACACTGGGGATGGTGCACTCAGGACGATGAGCAGTGTTAGGTTTGCTCCATACGTAACGTTTTGCATTTGGGCCAAAAAGTTCAATTTTTGTCTCATCTGACTCGCTACGTGTTAAAAACATTACGTTGGATGTAAATTCTTGACCGCAGGAAACGTCTGTGTTTTTTGAGGCAGGACTTTTTATCTCAGCGCTAACGGCTAGCATCAAAAAACACCACCACAAAAATTAAACGTCATAAAAGTATTTATACTAAAGACAGGCAGATCATATTTTGAGCAGCTCGTTTAAAATCGTGTAGCTATTTTCATTTGTAATTCGTGTTAGCCGTTAGCCGTTAGCTTCAAGACAAAAACACTCACTGTGATGAGCACGGAAGTTTCCTCTAGTGAATGTTTTGCCCCTGACGTGATGTTTTTAACATGATGCTGTGACTCCACCAGTAACTCACCGTCTGCCATGTGATCTTCAGCTATTTATTATTTTAGACAAGACCTCATAGGGAAATAACGGAGACAGGAAACGCAAACGACTACTTAGAATCCACTCGGAAGTCACGTGACGCTTACGTGCTTACAGCCCATTGAGACATCACAAAAAAAGTAGCCAAATATTATTATTATTAAAAAAATCTGTTCAACTGTTTAATAAAAGCTTAAAATGCTCTAGACATGAGCTCAGTCAGTATTTATATAGAAAACAGTCAAGAATTTAGTAGATTTTTGTTTGTTTTTATGATACATTGCCCTCGGTTACGATGTCCCGTCTAGATCTTTGTGTATAACATATAACCGTTATATACAATACTTTTCCCTTTGAGCGAAAGTGACCCCCCCTGACCTCCGTGCCCCCCCGCCGCACCGTGTGATGAATGCAACATGGCTTCACCTGCTCCCGGATGTCACGCGCCGCCTGACACAGACACTTAGGATAATTGGCTCCCATCCGCCGGCTCCGTCACACCAGGCAGGAATTAAAATAAGAAATGGCTGGAAATGACTGTACGCTCCGGGGCTGCGCCGTCAATCACAAACGGGGGGGGGGGGGGGTGAATCATTGGGCGCACGTCAACCTCTCCGCCTTTCCGAAACCGTCATTAGGCGTTCCCCTAAAGAGGCGAAGGTGGAGGAAGAGGAGGAGAGAGGGATCCTCCGCCGCCGTGATGGATGACATACGAGCGCGGGGGGCAGCCGGCCAGATTATTAGGTACGCCTGATTCAACGCAGCTCAGTTTAACGAAGGAACACGACGACGCAGATTTGTCGCGGTTTCCCCTTGAGGGTTGCCAGATCGAGACCTTCCATGGGTCACGCGCTGATATTAAGTCTCTACAATGTGATCAAGTAACGCATTAAAAGGAACAGGCCGCCGTTTTTTTCCATCCTGAGATATGTTCTTGCCTGAGCTTAGACGAGTTGATGCGCACCTGTCTGGTCTTTGTGCGTGCAAAGGTATTGTTATAAATCCTCCATGATACTTGACCAGGTGGGAGGAGTTTATGGTTGCTAAGTGACGGAGCGCCATATATAATCGTTGGGCAGTCAGCTGGGCGTTTGTAAATGTCTGCGCCTGTGAACAGGTGGGTTAAAATGATACAGTTGATTCATATTCTTAGTATAGTTTCAGATGATATTTAGTTGATTATTAGTTTCTGGCTATATTTATTGTAATCTATACTAAGCTAATTTAAAGGGGGGGTATTATGTAAAATCGACTTTTTCAAGCTTTATATCGTTATTACGTCATTCCCTCATTAAACACATGCCTGGAGTGTTGCCTCGGCTCATTCACATATTTTTGAGTAATCGGTAAAAACTTAGACGGCGGCCATTTTAGGTGTAGCTATGCCTCAGTCCTCCTAGGAACGCCCCCACCTCCTGGAGACGCCTCTGGACCTTTCGTCACCAGCAGAGCCCCCGACCACTGCTCCTCAGCTCAGCAGAGCCCCCTCCCCGCACAGTGTTGTTGTTTAAATGCCACAGTAGTGTGCTGAAGGGGGCGTGTCGGAAAGCTTCTTAAAGAGACAGAGGCCTATTTCAAGACGATCAGTACGGCCATTTTGAGAGAGCAATTTTATTCAAGGCAGTTATTTTAATTTACTGCATATACAGACCAACAGAAGGTTACGTCATCATTGTAGTGCTATAGACTGGTGCTATGTGACTGAAAAAAGCATAATACCCCCTCTTATTGTGATCGAGGTGTCAGTTATGTGTATACTCTTTCCATATGTACTTTCAGATCACCAGATATTTGTAACAGACCTTTGTGACCAATTAAACATCATTAAATTACTAAACCGCCCTTCGTGTCCGATATCGATGTTGAGTGGATGAAGAATTCCAAAATCCAATTCCAAAAAATTCCAAAATTGGTCCATCGAGCCGGATACAATCCCCAATAGAGTTTGGGAATGTGATGTCATATCGCTGAGCATTACGGAATTAGCGGCAATTATAAACTAATGGAGAGTTATTGTTCACATTAAACGCCACAGTGTGATTGATGTATTTACCAGCGGTAACTCAGCAGCTACGGAGTTGTTCCACGGTTTTTTCTCCACTTTTTGTACTGTTTTTAGCTAATGTTAGTCAATGGAAATGTATGCTAACAGCTGCAAAGATGGCGCATCTCCATGGTAACTGTGGAATTTCCCAAAAAGGTAAAGCTCCAAACTGGGGTTCCACGTTTCCCTATTTAAATACAGTTACGTGAAAAGTTACATGATCGAACTCTAGTTACACAAATATTAAATATGTCGATTTTCTGAGCGGATAAAAAGGGGAACTATATCGTGAGGCGTAATAACACCTGGAGTACTTTGACGATATTACAGCGCGGATGTCGAAGTACTTCCGTGCAGGCCGGCAAATATGCGAGAAAAAACTCTTAAAAAACAAAATCAATATTTCTGAGAGTAAATATTACTGTTATAGCAGTAGGTGCAGCATTTTTGGCTAATGGGCCTGACAAATAAAAAGGTTCAGTAACTCTGTTGAGTTTCAGAAATATTGATTGTGGTATTGAAGCATTTGTTCAATACCACTGTTGAACCACTTTGCTCCTCCCCATGTCTTTGTATCTTTATTTAGTAGAAAACTATATTCATAATTGACTCTGTGCACTTCAAACCATAACAACGCCACCCAAGAAGTGACTTCCTGTTTCGATCCAGCACGCCAAAATAAAAGCACACAGCTCGTCTCATTGGTTAGTTCAGCAGGTACTTGCAACATTACAAGAATGTAATTAAATACACACATTTTAAGTGTTTTATCTGTTAATAGTTGGGCAGAAAGAAAGTTGAACTAGTGAACTGTGCATTGCGAGAGTCAGAGAAGAACGGCCGACAGCGACAGGTCTTTGAACTAAACAACACGACGGAATGAAATCAGCCGTTTCAATCGTGTGTTTGTATTTATCATAAATAAATGACTTGGATATAAACGGTTACAGTGAAAAATGCTAGCGTTAGCTGCTAACCTTTAGCTCGAGCTGTTAAATGACCGATAGCTTCCTCTCAAATAATCCAAGCCATTCATGTAAAATCCATGTTAAATATATCTGACTCGTATTTATCCATAATTAGTCCCCTGTCTCATGAGTTTGGTTGATCTTTATCGCAGAAATATTTTTTTCCCGGAGTTTAGCGACTTTTAGCAGATGTAGTCGCTCATTCTGCTGGTGCTTCGGACACGGGGCTCTGACCTGCTTTCTGCACGTCTTTGAGCCAACGCTGGAGTGAGTTATTTTTTTTTTATATATGATAGTTTTAATTTTAATTTAAATGTCAAATAAAACGCCTGTAAAAGTGCCAAAACTGTCGTTCTGTTTCATAAAATAAACGTTTGTAACAATAAATAAATTCAGAAAAAAAAAATCAGCTCGGAGAAAGTAGTGGCTTCTGTCCGAATAGCCACAGAATCAGTGGACTATATAGTGTGGGCCGATGTAGTGAATGAGGGGTTATAGTGCGGGCCTATGTAGTGAATGAGGGGTTATAGTGCGGGCCTATGTAGTGAATGAGGGGTTATAGTGCGGGCCTATGTAGTGAATGAGGGGTTATAGTGCGGGCCTATGTAGTGAATGAGGGGTTATAGTGCGGGCCTATGTAGTGAATGAGGGGTTATAGTGCGGGCCTATGTAGTGAATGAGGGGTTGGGGACTAGGGTGGACATTCGGACACAGCCTGAGTCAAACTGCTATGGGGCGTTGCCTTCTTCGATGTCACTTCCTGTCAGGAGCAAAAAATCCAAATAAAAATAACTTTTCTGCCCAACATTTCTTCATCAGAATTGCTGCTTCACTGAAATAAAATGATATTTATGCAACTGATATTATTCATCTGCATAAGTCGTACTTTCAAAAATCGGTTTAGTCGTCCCCAATTAAAAAACAGAATCACGGCACATTTATAAACCCGTTACCTCGGACGAGAGGTGGAGGCGGGGAAGGGCCCATCCTGCCGGAGCCGTAATGGATGTCACACGGTCCAAGGGCTCCGACATGAACAGGACAGGGGCTGGGGCGTGGGGCGGGGGTCCCGGGTAGGTGAAGAGGGGGCTCGCCGCTTTGATTGGAGACGAGGAGCGCTGTCGGCTTCGGAGACGTGTGCAGCTCTTCACCTCAGAGGCAAAAAAAACCGGAGAGGTCTTCAGTCAAACGTCTCATTATTTCGGAGGAACAGGAGCGAGTCGGCCGCGGTTAACACGGCTCCAAAGTGACACGGATTTGTAAATTAGCGGATTTATTTTGAGCTAAGCCCGAGATAATTTGAAGAGACTGTGATGGTTCTGCGAACGTTCAAGTCATAATTTTGTGATGGGGACGCGTTGATATGAGAACAATAGGCAGGGAATAAAAATGACATCTGAACGACTGAACCGAGGCTGTACTGCAAAAAAAAAATCATGTTCTATTATTGAAAACGAATGAAATGAAGAGTATTTGACCTTGATTTGAGTGCATTTGACAACCCAAGTAAAAATATCTGCATCTGTTTTTGAAATAAAAATAGGAAAACACATCAAGTAAACTGAGATCTATGTTCTAATTTTTAAGTGCAATGAAAGGGAAGTTAGGAATGAGTTTGGACACAACTTACATTATCATTTTGTGGCTTCCTCGGTCATTGTTTGTGCAACAAGGTTATTTGTTTATTGAATTTCATCCATCCATCATCCATTCTCTTCCTCTTGTCCGTTGCCGGGTCGTGGGGGCAGCTGTTGGAGCCGCACCAGCCCCTATGGCGCCCCCTGCAGGTGGTGGGTCCACAGAAGGACGGCCTCATGGTGAATTTCCTCCAAATATGATAAATCTATTGTAGTCATAATCAGCTGTAACACTGAGAGTATTTTACCTGGAAAAGGTGGTTACCATGGCTACTTCCTTTGCTCCTCCCCTTTGACAACGGCGTGTAACTGGCTTGGTTCCGTGATTTAAGGATAATGTGTGTAATTTTTTTTTTTACTCAACTTTAAATCACCAACAGGCCCGTTTGGAACCATGAGGCCGTCCTTCTGTGGACCCACCACCTGCAGGGGGCGCTGTAGGGGCTGGTGAAGCTCCAACAGCTGCCCCCACGACCCGGCAACGGACAAGAGGAAGAAAATGGATGGTAACATAACACAGATAAATCAATGTTTTAAAGGTGCATTATTATTATTATTTTTTTCACACAAAAAGTTGCATCATTGACTACTTGACTTTTGGGGGATTTATTTTATATGCAACCGAGCAGATGACGTCCACGAGTCTGTAACTACAGATGAAACTCAGAAACTTAGAATATCGTGAAAAAGTTCATTTATTTCTGTAATTCAACTTAAAATGTGAAACTAATATATGATCGACTCATGACATGCAAACTGACATATGTTGAGCCTTGGTTTGTTTTAATTTGGATAATTATGGCATTTACAAAATATTCTAATTTTCTGAGATGTTTTATTTGGGGTTTTTACAAGCTGAGCCTTAATTATTAAATTCATAACAAATAAAGGCTTGATATATTTCACGTTGCATGATGATTTTGGCTCCCAGCTGGTAAAAAACACAATTTCAAAATCTCAGAAAATTAGAATATTGTGTAAAGGGACTATATTGTAGCTCAAAGTGTCTCCTTTCATCAAAACATCTGCAAAGGCTCCCTGAGACTTTAATGGTCTCAGTGGTTCAGTAGAATTCACCATCATGGGTTCAGACCTGCTGACCTGACAGTTGTGCAGAAAACCATCACTGACAAAAGCCTCAAAAGGTCAGAGCTAAAGAAGTTGGATGTTCTCAAAGTGAGTTAAGTGTAAGGAAACATGTGGAAGAAAAAGACGCAGGGATGAGCTCAGTCTGGAGAGGACTGTCAGGAAAAGGCCATTCAAAAGTGTGGGGGACCTTCACAAGGAGTGGACTGAGGCTGGAGTCAGAGCATCAAGAGCCTCCACACACAGACGGATCCTGGACATGGGCTTCAGATGTTCCTCTGAAGCATCCTGGTCTTCCATAACACCTCAGCAGAGCCACAGGCTGAGCATCCAGGCCACGCAACCGCATTAAGGCCGTCATTCAAGTAAAAGGACTAAGGACATGTGCATGAGGATAGTTTTCAGAGGGCCCACATTTCTCTGTTTAAAATATTTTTTTTATTTTTTTTTATTTCATGTATTCTAATCTTCTGACATTTTTAATTTGGGTTTTTTTACAAACTGTGAGCCATAATCATCCAAATTAAAACAAACAAAGGCTCAACATATGTCACTTTGCATGTCATGAGTCTATATCATATATTAGTGTCACATTTTAAGTTGAATTACAGAAACAAATCAACTTTTTCACGATATTTCCTGATGTCGGTGGAAAAGCCGAACTAGAAATCATTTAGCATTTATTGAGGTAGCGCCAAGTGAAATATAGTGAGTTTCAATGCTATTTTAATTCACAGCCACAGTATTTGAAATGTGACACACTTATTAACAAACAAATATTTGATTAAACATAGGAATGAAGTATGTTTTAAAGTAATTAAAGCCAAATTGGGATAGTTCAGCGACAACTTTTGTAACATTAACTGAGAAATATGCAGCTGAATGTGCTTTGTAATGTAATGTTTGTAATTTTCTATTAATTTATGGCATAAAATATCAAGCCATTTTATCATTTTTTCAAGAAATTTAGATTAAATGTCTTTTCCATGGCATTGGCACAGTTGATTAATAAATCACGTCAAAAGCAGAGATAATTAGTCAAACCCTAAAATAACTTTCCTCATCCCGTCTCGTCGTTCCAGTACAGCCGTCATTCAAAAAAAAAAAAAAAATCCCAACTATGCTTTTCCTCCTCCATCGTTATAGTAACCAGTTTGTGTTGAACTAAAATGGATTCTGCCCGTGGGTTTTCTGGGGAAATTGCTTCAGTCTGTCAGTCACACGCCGTCTACACAGCCCACGTCCGAAAAAAAGTGTCACATCAGCCAAAAACACTGGCGGATTTATATAGAACTGTGTTGGGGATAAATTGGTTCTTCCTCAAACGTGTTCCCAGTATGACTACAACCCGCGGAACAGACCGGGAAATATATTGTTTTTCCTCGAGAACGCTGGTTGCTTATTTTCTGAATCTGCCGTCGCGATCAACGTCGTAGGGGAACGTACGGCCAGCTTTTGAAGGACTTGTACTTGTCACCGTGTAGTTTTGCTTCTGCTTGAGTAATATGGATATACAATAACAATATAACTCACACACGTCAATGCGTCTAAGATGTAAATAGGAAATTGTACGCGTAAAAGCAATGTTCTTACGCAACCGAGCATTCCGTGGGAACCCAGGGTGCTGAGGGCGCTGCGGCACCCCCCCTGGTGGGTAGCTTGCGAACTGCAGGCAATAAAATGTCTTCCCACGGCTCTGTATGCAACCGTTCTTATGATGATACAAATGTCTATCTACGTGGTTTCTATTTAAATTAGACCCATGGACGTATATATGTCACCTTTTTTCCACCAAGCTTGAAAACTATTGTGTGGTACCAAACAGTGTTAATTTTGACAACATATTTTAATTTAGTTTTAGTCTTTTGACGAAAATGTAATTTTAATTTTAGTCGAGATTTAGTCGACTAAAATTAGGACAAATTTAGTCGACTTTGTATTAATAATATTCATTATAATCATATTTAATGGAGGTCCTGCTTCATGGAGCTGCTCCTCATGAACAAAGCTCAGAGCTGTTCCTTTGGCAGTGGATTTACATGATATGAGGCTCTTTCAGACGGTCCATAGAAGTTTGGATGATTTTAGTCTCTCCTTTCCATTTTTATTTAGTCTCATTTTAGTCGACTAAAATATCTGGACATTTTAGTCATAGTTTTAGTCGCATGAAAAACTTTTAATTTAGTTTTAGTCCAATTTTAGTCGTCAAAAAAATCACTGACTAAAATTAAGACTAAATATTTTAGTCGACGAAATTAACACTGGTCCAAAATAAATCAGTGCGCCGCTATGAACTTAAATTCACTTTGACTCGCGCTGCTACTTTGAGGTTGTGTGAACGCCACACGCTGTTATTTATTGAAACACTCTTTTTCATGTTTCAGCAATAATTTATTATGAGAGGTTTTGACGTCAGTGACCACATCTTATCAAGCCCTTAATCGAGAGCGTACTGATGTTTGACATAGTCTCTCAGTTTGGCCACTTAACTGTCAAAAGCAAAGCGAAACTTGGCAGAGTTGTTAAAGGAACAGGCCACCGTTTTTCCACACTGAGGTATGTTCTGACCTGAGCTTAGACGAGTTGATGCGTACCTGTCTGGTCTTTACGAGTGCGCTCAGTCACGCAACAAGACCAAAGATGTTGTTAGCATTTAGCCTCTCCTCCTCTCCCCTATGGGGCCAAACGGGGGTGAAGTTAGAAGCGACCAAGCTCTTCCACGTTTTCCCCCATTTAAATACAGTAATACCGTCAATCCTAAAGAATTCTGCAGCTATAACTTGGTCGCTTCACCTCCGTTTGGCCCCATAGAGGAGGAGAGGCTAAATGCTAACAACATCTTTGGTCTTGTTGCGTGACTGAGCGTAAAGACCAGACAGGTACGCGTCAACTCGTCTACGCTCAGGTAAGAACATATCCCAGTGTGGAAAAACTGTGGCCTGTTCCTTTAAACAGGGCAGGAAAATCACAGGCCAATCACAAACTAATTTGTCTCAGCGTCACAGTAAAGCAGTGCATCGTCTCATAAGAGCTTAGACGATGAAAGCCCTCCACTGTCCCACCACTTTGAGCTCCTTCCATCAGGGCAGAGATACAGGAAATACCCTGTGCCATCAGGAGCTGAATAAGTTGTGACTCCCAATGTCCAGGCAAATTTCGGCCATCATTGTGCATAGGTTTTCTATTATATTTTATCCTAAGGGAATTTACATTTTCTAATCTAGTATGTTGTATAATATTGAGGCTTATAATTCAACTTGCACTGTTTGGTATAGATTTACAGCATGCGTAGGATATTTTATTATGTGCACACAGATTTATACAGGTCCCGTTTCTCTAAAGGCCAGCTTCAGATGGCGAGCTATGAAGTCACTACATTAAGGCAAGTCGCCCGAAGCTCTACTCGGGCCCGGGAACTCTCCAGAAACCCATCCACCTGCTCTGGTCGGGCCGGTAGGAGGCCCCTCTTCTTTCCACTTCTGTCCCTCTGCAACTCACTCTTCATCGACCCCTCTCATAAACTCACTTTTCTTCCTCTCCCACTCGGCCCCTCCGGACATTTTGGACACTTGGGCCGTTGAACTACTTGCTTTTGGCAAACACGCTTTCGCTCGGGACTAAGGAATGCGCTTCTATGAAATAGTTTAAACTTTTTTTACTCACTGAATTTGTTGAATTGCAAACTTTTGAATTGTGAATCACTTTAACGATTATTTTGAATGGCCATTTGCATATGTAATAATTGTTGTATGTTTGTTTTATCTATCTCAATATATGGTACCAACTAAGCAGAACTAAGTAACTTGTTTACCTTAATAAATCCTTTCCGTCGTGTTAAAGGGATGATTGTGGTGTCTCTGGCCAGAAAACCACAATTGCAACTTTGCCTGCACCGGGTCGGAGGCACAATACACACTAATAGAGTCACAAAGAAGAAGCTAACAGGCTAACGGGCAAAGCTAACTGCGGGCTACTGCCGCTTAAACAGTATTTACAGCCAAGTTGAGTGAAAAAAAAAGATCTCCATTGCGTAATTGGATGAACAATATCCCTCTGTCCCTTTGTCTTTTCTGTCAGTGTAGTATTTACTCTCACGGACGATTAATGAGTAAAAAACAAAACATGCTACGACACCTGCAGTGGCGCTTATGGCCTCTAGGGGCATGAGTTACTTAGAACTGCTTTAAAGGCAATTCCTTTAAGCCCAATCATTATATTAACATTAGTTATCACAGCATTGTTACTGTTTAGTACCCATACTGTACTTAATACAGAGTAACACACAAAGCTGAACAGTTTCTTTTGTTGCGCATATATTGGTTGTGATCAAATGGAAATAGTGGAGAAATGTGACATTGAGATTCCTAATGTGGTCTTGATAGAGGATGAGACGAAGTAATTTAATTCTTAAAACAATATGGTTCTATTTTGAATTTAAAAAAAATATATATATATATATTAAAGCAGTACTAAGTAACGTGTTTACCTTAATAAATCCTTCCCGTAGTCCCTCTGGGGGTAATAGAAGATCTTTATTTATATAGCGCCTTTCCCAGACATGGTCACAAAGCGCTTTCATGAGAGCATTTACATTCACTCCATACTTGGTGATGGTAAACTACGTTAGAAGCTTCAGTTTCCCCTGGGGGAGACTGACAGAAGCGCTGTCGCAACTACACACGTCTGCGCCAACGGTCCCTCTGGCCACCTCCATACATTCACACACACCATTCATCCTGGCCTATTGTACATGTTTTTGGTGGTAGGGGAAACCGGAGTACCCGGAGGAAACCTACGCAGACACGGGGAGAACATGCAAACTCCACACAGAAAGGCCCCGTCCAGGTGGGAATTGAACCCGGGACCTTCTAGCTGTGAAGCGAGAGCACTAACCACTGTGCTACCATGCCGGTAGTGTTAATACAAGTGTTAATGGGATGATTGGAGGGTCTTTCATCTCCCCCTGGTGTCTGGCCAGAAAACCATGCTTGCAACTTGACTGCCACCGGGTCGGAGCCACCAATACACACTAATAGAACCACGAAGAAGAAGCTAACAGGCTAACGGGCAAAGCTAACTGCGAGCTAGCACCACTTTAAACAGTATTTACAGCTAATTTTCAGTGAAAAAAATTATTTCAATTGTATAACTGGATGTACAACATCCCTCTCTCCCTGTCAGTGTAGTATTTACTCTCCAAGACATTTAATAAGTTATGGCCTCTAGGGGCAAGAGTTAATTAGTACTGCTTTAATGGATGAACCCGAGTAGTTTAATCATTTGATTGTTTTAAAAAACGGTTTGGGCTCCGCGTTGGTTGCATTGCTTCCACTTTTGCCATATACGTACGGAGACGAAGTTGCAGACCGACAATTACCTGTTACCCTACGAAAGGTTGTGAAACTGACCGGCCGAGATCATTGTGGCGACAAGACGACGTCTTCACAGCCCGACCAAAATAAAAGTGTCTAAAAACGGTCACACGCTCTGATATTTTGTAGGAAGCTTCTGAAATGTCAAGAAATCCAGTGTCGCATTGTTGATGGGAAAGTGTCACCACTGCGTACGCTCCCTGAACCACTCTTTCACAATGAACGCCCCATAAATCCCGGCATTGTCATCTTGGAATATGCATAGGCCATCATGGAAGAAGAAATCCATTGATGGCGTAACCTGGTCATTCAGGAAGCTCAGATGGTCAGCTGATAGTGTGGCTGAACCTCGACCAGACCGACTGTAACAACCCCAGATCAGAGCCATTCGGTACATCCAGGTAAACGCCACTTTTTTGGGGTCCCAACAGTTACTCTAAAGTGTGCATTATAAGTTTCTCCGATCACTTTTCTGACGGTCATATCGGCGAATCAGAAAACAAACGATATCTCGGTGTAAGTAAACGCCAATGGAATAAAGATGTCTCTCTGCTGCAGATAAGGAAAGCAATATTAGATCCACATTCGCTCCGTCTCCGCCGTCCAATCAAGTCGGCTCCATTAATGGTGACAGTAAGACGGATCACTGCTGCGGAGAATAATGGCTGACAGTTATTAGAGCCATAGATTGTGCTTGACCTTAAAGTGCATGTGACAGCTTAGAGACTACCATTTCACTGGAATATCGTTAACACCATTACAGTCAAGGTTTGGCTCAAATATTTCCCTTGCCTTTTTATGTGATATTCTATTGCAAATAAAGGTTCCCCCGATGTTCACTTTTGAATGGAAAAAGTGGATATCTAAAAGCAATGGCACTATTTCCGAAGAAATTTAGATATTTTGTTTAAATTATATCTTCTGACGTCTTTAGCTTCGATTACAGCACGCTTCCACTGTGGCTTTGTTTCAATAAGCTTGTAAAAAGATCCAGTGTGAAGATCTTGTATTGATGATGGGAGAGTATGACCACTGTGCAAAGCCTTCTCCAGTACATTGATGTATGATGAGTGTGAATGGATGAGTGCGTCCTGGATGTAAAAGCGCTAGGTAAGTTGAGACCATTTACCGCTCAACAGTTAAAAGGAAAATTTGAAACTAGTGCCGAAATATCACTATATATATATGACAATTACAATAAATACATTACACTACCGTTATATTAGTAACAGTAATACACAATAACTAGTCCTGTATTTCTGACTCAATATTACTGAGCGTTCACTGACCTGACTGGAATTACTGGCATTACTGTTGCTGAGTCTGGAAAATGCCAATAATGTACTGTACAAAGAAACCATACTGTGTTTGAAGTAATGTTTCAAGATGGCAAAGTATTTTCTATAATACTCAAAACTCAACTTTTCTTTATTTTCAACATTTTTACATTGCGTGATTCTCAGTGAAGGCATCAAATTACGAATGAACACGCGGATTATGTAGGAAACAAAAATGGGTGAAAAAACTATGAGAAATGCCTTGATAATGCCTTCATAAAGTCGTCCCTGAAATGTTTTAACAGTTTGTTTCTGTGTAAACAGACCAGCGACACAAACTGTCGTTAAAGTTTGGTCAAACAAAAGTTTACCAAATCTGATTGTGACAAATAAAAATATGAACTTTAAATCATAGTTCATACCTGCAAAAGTAATTCCCTGCTGTTTCGTAGTGACTGTCCTTTGATTAAAACAGTCCCAAACTGCTCATAAAATCTTAAAGGGGGGTATTATGTAAAATCTACTTTTTCCAGCTTTATATCCTGTTATTATGTCATTCCCTCATTAAACACGTGCCTGGAGTGTCGCCTCGGCTCATTCACATATTTCTGAGTAATCAGTAAAAACTTAGACGGCGGCCATTTTAGGTGTAGCTATGCCTCAGTCCTCCTAGGAACGCCCCCACCTCCTGGAGACGCCTCTGGACCTTTCGTCACCAGCCAAGCCCCCGACCACTGCTCCTCAGCTCAGCAGAGCCCCCTCCCCGCACAGTGTTGTTGTTTCAATGCCACAGTAGTGTGCTGAAGGGGGCGTGTCGGAAAGCTTCTTAAAGAGACAGAGGCCTATTTCAAGACGTTCAGTACGGCCATTTTGAGAGAGCAATTTTATTCAAGGCAGTTATTTTAATTGACTGCATATACAGACCAACAGAAGGTTACGTCATCATTGTAGTGCTATAGACTGGTGCTATGTGATTGAACAAAGCATAATACCCCCTCTTTAAGCCATAAAGATCTTGCTTCAAACCCCATAGTAACGCCAACAACCGCTAACTACATATAAAAAGTGAAGGCAGCGAAGTGTGACATTTTTCACGGTACTTATATACTTTTCTGTGGTTTCTTTATCACGTACATATCATGTGTATTTGTGAATCCGACCCATGAAAAGCAGAAACTTGAATGTGAGTTAGCATTTAGCTCGGAGGACACTTTTAGACGTTAATTCTTATCTGAATGTGGCATGTGGGAGTAGCCATACCTTTTAAGGTGAATGGTGGGTGGCACCAACGCAGTTTGTAAAGCTGGGTGCACGCGCGGCGCGCGCTGATACTCACTATCTCGAGTGGGGTTGTGGTGGCGGCGCGCTGTGGGCTCCAGCAAAACCTCGTTTGGGCTGCATCCCCCCCAAACACGGTGCTTCTCTGCAATCTTTCCCAGGTGGGTTTCTTATTTTGTCTAGTCCGTCAGCTCTGCTTACTATTGGTTGTCTTAGGTCCGGGACTGCGGTCTGGCCTGGTTTGCGTGGTCTCCCTCCTTATCCGTGGGAGTGCGTGCGTTGGGCACGCGTTGATTCCAAAGGTTTTCCAGCGCAGGGCTAATTCTTAGTGCCGGAGCCGTCACCTCCTGTTAAAGGAGGCTGTTGCGTTGTTCCACGGGGTGGTCCACACTTTTTACTTGTGTAAAAGTGCTCCCGTCCCACTCCGCACCTGTGCGCTCTTCTAGCGTGTGCTCCATGTGCGTACGCGCGACTCATACCAGGCAAACTTGCATTCCTTGAGTTATAGGCAAAGACCTTAAAGGGTCAGGGTGAGTGTACCCCCCCTTCCGGGTTCTGTCTGCATGGTTTGGTGCATGCTTATTTTGTCAGTTTTCTTATTTGCTTTGCATGTCCATTTAATTTGCTCATTTTCCTTTTGTTTGATGTATTCCTTTTGGGTTGTGTTTTGTTTTTGTTGTAACGCTTGCCTTATTTCCCAATTTGTTTGTTTGTTTATGGTTTAAAGGTCCTGTGCTTAACTTGGTTAAAGGAGCAGTATGTATATGTAAAAAAAGTTAAAGGTGCATTGTGTAATTTTTAGTGTTCTTAAAATATCTCTAGGCCTATTTTAAAGTTTTGTATTCTATAAATAAAATAACCCTTTTGTAATGAAAACCCTCCTCTCCTGTTGTCCTGACCAAGCGCGGTCTTCTGGATAAAATAAGAAGCTAACATTCTGGTCCCAGGGCCATCTCCCTGGGTGGCGTTGTTGGATTTCCAGTAATCTATCACTGCTCACGCTACATAAAGTAAATTATCCAAA
Organism: Proterorhinus semilunaris; assembly: GCA_021464625.1. NCBI lineage: Eukaryota > Metazoa > Chordata > Actinopteri > Gobiiformes > Gobiidae > Proterorhinus > Proterorhinus semilunaris. The sequence continues at coordinate 3,153,010 of CM038344.1, read as the reverse complement.
GGTCTGTCTTTGGTCAACTTTGGTTGTTGTAAGGCGCTTTAGAAATAAAACTTGATTGATTGATTGATTATGATTGATTTCTAACTACGCTTTGGCCTCCCCTAAACGTGGTCGATGGGTTGACAACAGCTGGAAACCTCTGAATCGTTCATAATTTGAGATGTTTAGTGGCTAATGCTAACGGCTATAAGGAAAATACATTGAGCAGGCTAATGGAATCTAAAAAGTCTACCGGACTAGCTCCTTTGCTAACTGCCCGCATGCTTACGGATCGAATGACACTTCTCCTTTTGATTTCTATGGCCTCACCAGCCAGTCGCTGCGTTTATTTCCAAGAGTCAGCGAAAAAAAATACCAAGACTCCAACGGGCATTACTCCAATTGTATCAAACGCATTCCCAAAAAAAAAGCGTGTCTACAAACCGCTTTTTTTTCCTCTGGGGCGCTCCTTTGTGCTCCCTCCCTCGACTCCACTCGTCTTCGGGCGCTAATCCTTTCGCGATCCGACCAATGAGACCTCGTTTCATCTCGCCACCCCCTCGCCCCCCCCTCCTCAGCGCGCCGCTGCCGCCCACCACCGCGGCTGCTTCCAATCCGCTCCTTTGTTTACCGCGCCGGGTTCTCGCTCCGCGTTTTTTCAATTACAGGTCCTACGGCGTATTACGATTCACCCGACGCGGCACAATCTCCTTATCCCGCGTCTCCTCTCGGCGCCCGGATGAAAACGTTTGCTATCTCCATTATGAGTACAACGTGCGTGGGTCCCGATGGGGCTAACTAAACCGCAGCTTATCTCGGGGTTTGACATTGTAATCCATCTCTGACATTAAAGCTTGTAGCGCGGGGGGGTTCTCAAGCTGCGGTGCGGGCGCAAAAGGTTGATTGTTGTAGTTGTAGAGTCGAGCCTTTATTTGTTATACTTCTGATGATTGTGGCCTACGGTCCATTTTCAAAATATTCTGATTTTATGAGATTTTTAATTTGGGGTTTTTACAAGCTGAGCCGTAATCATCACAATTATAACAAATAAAGGCTCTCACTTTGCATGTAATGAGTCTGTCATATATAAGTTTCACAGTTTAAGTTGAATAACAAGTGAATGCACTTTTTTGTGATATTCTAATTATATCACGAGCACCTGTATAAAAGTCTCAGAGGAGAACGACTTATTCAGAGCCTCATCTGCTCCTCAATACCAAGGCTCTTTACACTCGTACAAATGTAAATCGGAGCTTATTATTTGCATTTTCCAATTTTAACCTAATGTTTAGGACCCAGTGGGTGAACGAGACAATACAAAGCGTTCTAGATTGTATTGAACTCATTTTGGTAGTACATCACGAACCAGACCATCCTCCTGTACGCGCACGCTATGATATTCTCACATACGTCTGTTATACGGGGTCGACCCATCAGTCCGACGTCTCGACATTCCGAAAATGTATATGTAAAACTGAAATTGTCCTTCCAAAAATTAGGTTCATGCAAGAGTCCACCGACCTTAAAGAGTTACTAACCAGAGCCTCACAGAAAAGAGGCGATGCCTACGGAAACCATTGCAAACCTACAGATCTATGGCACCCTACTACGCTTCACTTCCTCCCCATCCTAACACAGAAGTACAATACAGTACAATAAACAATATAAACTAAAATTACACACGATATTGAACTCTAAAAACAGTACTAATGTGGCACTAGGTGTTTTATTTATAGATTAAAGTAGTTGCCCCCCATTAAAAACTCTTTAAGGTCATAAAACTACAATTAAATACTGTTTATTATTATTTACTTGTCGCCATGGTAAGGTTTTACTGTTTTAATATAACATGCAATACTTGGCAACACCAGCAGTGGGCGCTTGGTGCATTTTGTATCAGTAGCTGGCGCTGTAGAAGAAGTCCTGCCAGTACGTGATATGAGTGAAACAAAGGCAGCAAGCGCCGGTGTTAATAGAATTTGTAACTGTTTTACAGCATGTGCCGGAAAAATAAATGTGATGCACCAAGAGAGTTGGCCCATCTTTCGAGACGTGTAACACTAACACATGTCCTAACGAAATTCAGCGAACTAATCTAGCAATAAAAGCAACTAATGACCAAAACTACAATATTCAACAACAACGCTATAACACTACACAATTATCTATAATACAAAAAGCTACGGGGGCGTGAGCAAGACTGGGCCTCTTTTATAGCCCAGAGCGGCGGGGCATCTGACTTCAAGCCTGGCCAAATTCAAAAATCAAATGCAGTAAAGACAGATTGCCTGTAGATGGCGCCTCACTGACGGTTTTAGGCATAAAGTAGATTTGAGGGTGAGTTTTCCTTTAAGTTTAGGGCCAGTGGTTGTATATGGCTCTAATCCACAACACAACTGGGCTGGACTAATGGCACCTCTGCCACAAAACACATTAGGTCATTGTACAATCAAACTATGAAGCCAATCTGCTTCCATCACTGCAATGTTCTGGATACAAACATATACATGGACGGCACAGTAGTTCAGTGGTTAGCGCTCGTGCTTCACAGCTAGAAGGTCCTGGGTTTTATTTCCACCTGGACGGGGCCTTTCTGTGTGGAGTTTGCATGTTCCCCCCGTGTCTGCGTAGGTTTCCTCCAGGTACGGGTTTCCCCGACAGTTAAAAACATGTACAATAGGCCAGGATGAATGAGAGTGTGTTTGAGAGTGCGCACGGATGGAAATTAGACCAAGGCTACAATCCGGTGTGGCTTGTTTACATGCATGAGACCCATGTATGTTCATTAACATGCACTGTCCCGACCAAATAAAACCAAAGAATAATAATCTGCGACGGTGGCGCAGATGGTAGAGCGGGTCGTCTCATGATCGGAAGGTCAGGGGTTTGAATCCCGCCTCCTGAAGGTGCACACTGTCGTTGTGTCCTTGGGCAAGACACTTCACCCACCTTGCCTCCAGTGTCTGCGTACATTGGTGTATGAATGGGTGAGAGGATCCTTGCTGTAAAGCGCTTTGAGTGCCTAATGTAGGTGGAAAAGCGCTATATAAGTTGAGACCATTTAACAAATTTAAACGCGAGAGTTGAAAAGCAGCACGAGCTTGTGTTGTACAATGTTGAATTGCAGCGTCTCTGACAAATAAATAAATAAATCTTGTAAAATATGCACAAAGTATTTTTTAGCTCACATTCATAACACCACGTCTTGTATTCGTAACGGTGGAGGTCCTACTTTGTTATTCCGGAACAATAGCCCATCATGGCTGGTGCAGCGATGCTTACAGTGCCTCACCGTCCCCCTGCCTCCAAACCACAAACCCAGACCATCTCTCTCTCTGATTCATGTTCGGTGCTTGTGAATCAGTGTTGTGCAGATCCAGGCCTGGAGCAGGTGGGCCTCAGATGAATGATACTCTACCTCAGGAGAGACGTGTGGGGGCTACAAAGATGTGCTACTCCCCCCCCCTCCCACGCCTGGATGTCCCGCGGCACTCTACAGGAGGGGGAGACTCTCATGTATACAGTACACGGAGAAACTGAAGACCAAGGGGAGCAAAGCAAAGCAGAACAAGAACAAAACCAGGACTGAAGCAAGACTACAGCGTAAGCAAGGCCCAGCCACCCTCAGGAGGCCTCAGCGAGTGGCTTCTAATGTTTCCTCCACGGTTCACCTCTGGATGTCAGTGAACGGGACAAGTAACTCATGACCCCCCGGCTGAACGGACCACGTTTTATGAAGTTTGGTTTTACCCAAATCTAAAAGCTTCCCGAAAAGAAAAAAAAAAGTGTCCAAGTGAGGCAAAAATGAGAATGAAAACTAAACAAAACAAAAAAGCGACAAAAAAAGTTAAAAAAAGAAGATGAAAACAATGTATAAAAGTGACGGCCATTTTGAAGCTTTACACTGGGTTTTAGGCTTTAAAATCTCCAGGTGAGAAGCTTTTAGATTTGGGTTAAGCTGAACAGGAGAAAATGCGCTCGGTTAATGCACCTTTAAGAGGTTAAAGGCGCATTATGCAACTTAATTAATGCAATTTTTGTATTTTTTTTTTTTTTCAATATTTGACCCATTAGTGACCCAGTGGCTGTACGAGTGGTCAGTATGGCGCCTTTACTTTCGATCACAATGGTCTCTACGACTCTCCAGAATCTTTTTTTTTTTTGGGCGAGAGGGACCCTCTCACAATCATATAGCCGCTAGTCCCCCATTGGAATCCATTGCACTTTTTTTCTGGTTTGCATGGAGCTCATTCCCAACATTTCTGACCAGTCTAATAATGATTTGGATTTGATTGTCAATGGAAAGTCATACATTTTGTTAATTTTAATGAACACACACAGGGTTTGAACCAATGGCCGCTGGCTGCTCTGCTATGCGAGGCCGCCATTGCTGTAGTACCGCCATATAGTCCCCCATTAGAATCCATTGCACTTTAGACACGTTAAAAACAACTTTAATGCCCGGTGCCTAATTATTTTGAAAAGTCTAAAGCTTGATATTCCTCCTGTGATGACGCCGGGTTCGACACAATCAGAGGCACCGGGCTGGTTATCGTAGGAGACATTTTAGAAATCTCGTACTTAATGAGGGCCGGACTGTTAGCATTGGAGCTGCGCGAGCTACACGTCACGCAAGGGCGGACTCTACAGTGAAGATCCCGCCCTTATGCCCTTATTAGGAACATGCTTCGTCAGAGCTGGGGAGGAGGAGCCTGTAAATGCGCCATGATTTCCCGCTCGAACGTGGTCATTAGTGAGTGAGTAATGACGGTCTATTAATAATATGTCTATGGTGTTGACGAGTGTTCGCAGTCTGTGTTGTGATGGTAAATGGTAAAAAGAATGGCAATGGTGGTTGTGAAAATGAAGACGATGTTAAACCCACTGACATGTGTCCAACTACTCCACCGGGTCTTCTACTTTTTGGGCCCAAGCAGAGACCAAGAAAGCCGCCCTGATGCCAAAGGAAGCAGCGCTGAAAGAGGAACATGAACTGGGAAAAATGGCTCTACAGGAAAGACAAGAACAAAAAGAGGAGATACAAAAAAAGATCTCCTCTTTATTGCAAAAAAGAAAAAAAGCTTGAGAGGCTGAGCTGGCTGTGTTCATACAGTGATGCCATGAATTCTTATGTGCCTGAAGCAAAGGACAAAATGTTCACCCATGCAAACTGAAACCACTCCCACCACCAAACTTGAAATCAAACAAGGCAAAGTTGTTGCTCCAATCATCCAACCAAATGTCAGAACAAAATGATAATGTCCGGTTTCTTCAATAACAGAATGACAAATCGGACCGGCTCATCCAACTCCCACCTCGAGACAGACCATTTTTTGACGGGAATCCACTCAAATACAAGGTGTTTATCCAAGCATTTAAACATTGTGTTGAGGACAAATGTTCCTCTACAGGTGACTGCATGCACTTCCTTGAAGTGTACACCAGAGGGCGTTGGAAGGAGCTCATCCAAAGTTGTTTCCGCGTGCCAGATCACTAGGCCCGTAAGAGCCCACACAGGGGAGAAGCCTTACAGTTATCCGTGGTCACTGAGAGGAACATGTCCATTATCACATCTGCGGGACACTTGGGGAAATTAAGGTTTAACCGCCCAGATCGTAAACTGGTAATGCAGTCAAGCAAAAGCACCCCCCAAAACCCGCGGACATACGTCGCGGGGCTGGAGGATCCACAGCGCCCAAACTGTGGACCTCACCTCCCAGTCGAGCTGCGAGTCCTCACCAGGATTGCCAGGAATTTTCCAGCTTCTCCTTTTGCCTTGCTGTCTGTGACTTTTAGCCATGAACCCTTCCGGTGTTACGTCACAGGTTAAAATGGCGGTTGGCAACTTAATCGGTCTCTGAGTATGTTTGTTCAAACTCAGAGTAATGATCCAACTGGCTCGTTTCCACCTACACTGCTCTACCTGTGTTTGAAATGTTTCCGCCAGCCCACAGTTAACGGGTACTTTTTTAGTACCAGCTTGGCTCTGGTACTAACCAGAGCCAAGCATATACGGTTTCCATGGATACAGCCAAAGCCAAATCCACGGACACGCCCTGGTAACCATGGATTAATGAAAGAAATTAAATACAACTAGAACTGCGGAACAGATCTAATGTGGAAATTAACGGAAAAATCCTTGAAACTGTTAAAATACTTGATACATATTTGAAACTCCTTAAGTCCTTGAAACTTTTGAAATCTGGAAACTGGTTAAATTCTTAAAACAGTTGAAATCCTTAAAACTGTTGAATCCTTGAAACTGCTGAAATGTCTGAAAGACCTGAAGTCCTATTAAAATGCATGGGGTTATTAAAAATCCCTATTAGGTTGCATTATACTGGTTTACATGGAAATTTCTGATTTTCCCTATGATTTTAATCAATGTCGTGGGTTAAAAATCCTATACGGCTCTACGGTGTTACGTCACAAATCAAGCGGAGGTGAATAAACGCTCTCGCTTCATTGAAAACAATGGCAGACGCTGATATTTCATGGTTGTTTGAGAGGATTTATTAAAGTCAATAATTGTCGGATTGTGATGAAATGGGATTGGATTACCATGGTAACCGGCCTATTGAGACTAAAGTCTGATATAAACAAAAATTTGACTTAATTGGTCTCGATTAATGTTTGTACGCGCCGCTAATCCATCGTAACTTTGTGTTGAATTTCACGCATTTGGGCCATTATCAAATTATCGGCCAAATCATGTCCCCAGATGGGTCTAGCTCATAAAATAATAAAATTGAATAGACCCTCCAAAAATCTTTGCATAATCTATATAGTTGAACATTTCTTCATAAGATGATTATATTTCCTGTCTTCAGTTCTGATCCGTTATTCAATTATTTAACTTTAATTTTCAGTTAGTTGCTTAAAACACCATGTCCCTCGCCCTTGAGTTCATGCTTCAATGGAGCGTGAAAGCAATTTCATTTAAGATAAAAAAAAAATATCCCTAAAGTGTGTATGAATGCTGGCCTTATAAAATATGCTGATTGGAAAAAATATATAAATATTGTAACAAGAATGTCTGTCCCTTGATTTTGTGTCATTGGTGTTATTTTCAACACATACCTTTATTGTGAAAGTATAAAAGTATGTAATAAAGTGCTACCAAGGTCAAAGGTCAAGTACTGTGAGGAGTCTTTCAGAACAACTTATTGGCAAGTGTCTTTTTTGAATTCTAAAAATGAAAAAATCATCATTAGTGTGTCAGATTTTACTGTGGGTCATTTTTGTGCGTCATTGGTATCACATTGTTTTGTAAAAAATTTAGATCCAGCCCAGAGAAGAGAAAGTTACTGAAGGGACATACAAACAGGCAAAAGGAAAAAAATAAATAACTTGACACAAAGGGAAAAGAAAGAGCAGCGGAAGCTATGGAGAGTCAACCGGGCCAGGCACAGACAAAAACTGCAAGTGCTGGGGCCATTTTGAGCCCACCTGCAAGCCCAGATGAAGTTGTTCATCTGTCGCAAGACTTGCTAACATGTCAAAAAGATACAAACCCACCAAAGCACAATCCATCCGTCGAGCGTATGCTCAACATATTTTTATCACGTTCCGGGGAAAACAATTCTTAGACAGATTAATGTTATGTTAACAATTTGCACGATGAGCTTATTTGAATAACTTTTGCATGCTGCAGTGTTCTTTGTTTATCTAATTATTTGATTAAATTAATTGTCATCAAAGTGTTTGTTTTTTGATGTTGAACAATAAAATGATTAAACCAAAAACTCTAGTGGTCATAATGCTTAAAGTCATTGGTGTTACACTATGTCACGGGTGATACCGGCACATTTTTGGAGGGGTAGGCATGAATGTAAGCATTTTTAAAGCCACATTTATGCTCATCTTGATAATATAGTATAGTCACAATACATTCATTAAAATGTATCTATTTTGACACACAATATGATCATTTTTGACAAAGTTGAAATAAGAATATTCTGTTTATATAAACAATATGTATTAACATTTCATAATTAACTCAAAAATACTCCATATTTATTTAGGTGGGGATATAAAAGCTCTTTGGATGTTATGATTTTTGTGTTTGGAATTATTTAATTGCTTTCAATTTTCTTGCAATAGATCACCAAAGTGGGATAACACCAATTTTTGATAATGACCCATTTATGTTTCGCCTTTCGGGAAATAATCCTGATCTAAGTTGAACGTGATGCTGACGATAAAATGTTTTAGAAGCTTTTAGGCGACGTCCTGTCTAGTTTATTCAGCTTTAGATTTAGCTAAAGCGTGACTTAAATCTAACACATGTCATTAAACATTTAAATTAACAATTTATTTTATGTTTAAAGTAAATGGTAGAATTTGGAGCCTGACGTGTCCGACACAGTCACGTTAAACTTTAAAACATAATCCACACTTTGTTCAGATCTGCAGACGTCGATTCTAATCATAAAACTTAACTCAGTTTACAAGATTGAAGCTGTAGTTCCGACAAAATGGAACATCCAACCACCAGGGCCGTTTCAAGATATTTGGGGGCCCTAGGCAAAACAGCGAAGTGAGGCCCCAAGCCCTCCCTCGGGAAATTGTTTTAAATTCAGATGGGATTCCTTGTATTCTGGTGCATTTTCAGAGTCATGAATTACTCTGTCGTGTGCTACACAAAGTGGCCACTACAGTAAAGGACACAGTCAATGAGGCATCGTTATTTTTGTCCTTCTTTTGAGCGGACTAACTGCTCAAATAAACAAAAAACTAAAAACTAAACTTTGTCAACAAGGCAAAAAAAAGGTGGAAAAGTATAATTATTCTCCCTTTGCAGAAGCTACAGTGACAGGAAGTGTCAGAAGGGAAGAACTTCACATCCCATAATGCCACAGACATCGGGGGCCCCCTTCAGCTGGGGGCCCTAGGCAGCTGCTTACCTGGCCTACCCCATTGCGACGGCTCTGCCAACCACACAACAGCCTTAAGGCCTGATTTACTGAGAAAAAACTAAGAGCCCTATGATTTTAATCAATTTCGTGGTTAAAAATGCCCAAAGCATTTTTAACCACGAATGGTTAAAATTCCTCATTTGTGATGAGGAAACATTGTGTTCACACCACCCTCAAAAGTATGTGTATCTCCCAAGCAGGAATAACATTGTGGAATGACCTAAATAAAGAGACAAAACAGAGCAAAACACTAGTACACTTTAAAAAAACATGTAAAGACATTATCTTTAAAAATTATGCTAGTGAAGTATCATAATTACTATTATTTTCACAGACAGGCACACACTCGCGCTTTTTTGTTGTTGTTATGGGGTTTGCCCGTATATGAGGATTGAGGTATTGTAGAGAGGGATGAAAAAAAAAAAATAATAATAATAATATATATATATATATATATGTTTCACTAAAACCGAACGTTTACACATGCATAAGTTCAATGCATTGAGTTTGTAAAAAATGTGTCGATTTCAGTCAGATGAAGTGATGTTGCAATATAATTGCTATACATATTAAATACCATATGGTGTATTTATTTTTGTAAAACTGTAAATGATAAATCCTTTATTTATTTTGTACGACTGTAAATGATAAATCCTTTGTGATATTTTGTGTTACTTGAATGAGAGATAAGGGGTAGGTTTATTATAAGTTCTTTGAACTTCTTCCTACTCCTTTTGAGCACAATAGTCTTGTTTTGTTTTCTTCTGTAAAATGTTTTAAATAAGTTTCTGCTCAAAAAAATAAATGTAAGAAAGAAAGAAAGCCTATTGTGTAAAAAGGCGGAGCTGAGATGAGCCTCCGGTGTTTCCACAGACTCTGACCTCGACTCAGTCACTCAGCGCTCTCTCCCATTCTGTGCTTTATGGGCCCCACAGAAAGAACAATACATTGTAAATGGGTTTTTGTTGGGCACGTTGGTTTTCTATCATCTGGATAAAGAGTCTGGCTTTGAAAGATCCGAGGTTAGCCTCCAGTGCGTTGACCCTGAGGTGTCTGGGTCAACGCACCGGAGTCTGCGCTGCACATTTCTATTAAGTAAAGTAAACTACCAGTGAAAACCGGTCTGTGTTATTTCTCTGCACGGTTTAGACGTGAAGGGATGAGTCGCAGTGAACACTTTATTGACCAGACCGGCCTTTTATGGAGGAAATACTATAGGATTGATTTTATCTGTTTTCTTGTCATTTTATGCAACTGTGAAGCACTTTGAATTGCCTTGTGTATGAATTGTGCTCTACAAATGAACTTGCCTTGCCTTGCCTTGCCTAGGCGTAATAATCTATAAACTAAAGATGTCGGCACCACAGCGCACTGTCCACGTGGAGCATAAGGTCGAGAGGCTCTTAGAGCGCCGCAGATGTGGAGGTGAAAACAATGGCGGCATTAAACAGCGTGTTTGCCTGTGAGCGACAGATTGTGTTCGATAACGTTTTTTTCAGTAAATCAGGCCTAAAAACTGTTGTGTGATTGGATGTTCCATTTGTCGGATTTACAGCTTTAATCTTGTAAATTTAATGATTCTACGTCTGCAGGTCTAAACACATTGTGTGGATTATGTTTTAAAGAGGGGGTATTATGCTTTTTTCAATCACATAGCACCAGTCTATAGCACTACAATGATGACGTAACCTTCTGTTGGTCTGTATATGCAGTAAATTAAAATAACTGCCTTGAATAAAATTGCTCTCTCAAAATGGCCGTACTGAACGTCTTGAAATAGGCCTCTGTCTCTTTAAGAAGCTTTCCGACACGCCCCCTTCAGCACACTACTGTGGCATTGAAACAACAACACTGTGCGGGGAGGGGGCTCTGCTGAGCTGAGGAGCAGTGGTTGGGGGCTTGGCTGGTGACGAAAGGTCCAGAGGCGTCTCCAGGAGGTGGGGGCGTTCCTAGGAGGACTGAGGCATAGCTACACCTAAAATGGCCGCCGTCTAAGTTTTTACTGATTACTCAAAAATATGTGAATGAGCCGAGGCAACACTCCAGGCATGTGTTTAATGAGGGAACGACATAAGAACATGATATAAAGCTTGAAAAAGTCGATTTTACATAATACCCCCCCTTTAAAGTTTAACGTAGCTGTGCCGGACACGTCAGACTCCAAATTGTACCATTTACTTTGCTTTAAACATAAAATAAATTCTAAATCTGAAGCTGAATAAAGTAGAAAGAACGTGGCCTAAGAGCTTCTAAAACATCATAACAACTTCTTGTCAGCGTCACGTTTAACTTGGATCATGATTATTTCCCAAAAGGCGAAACATAAATGTGTGAAATTCAGCACAAAGTTACTCGGCGACCTCTGTTTGCACGAACCAGGGTTGCCAGGTCTGGGCAACCAAACCCACCCAAAAAGATCAGAAAAACCACGGACATACGGCAACAGCTGGAACGTTCAATATTGTTTACCAGTAAACAGATTCCATGTGCTCCCGCGATGCTGAGAAACCGGCCCTTTCTCCCTCTCGTATTGGAAGGAGCCTTGGATTTGAGATGTTGTCATTTAAAATAGTGATTTTGATCAAAAAATAAGATAGAAATAGCCATCGAGACCAGTTAAGTCCAATTTCTGTTTATATCAGACTTTTGCCTCAGGTTATCGTGATAATCAAATCAAATTTCATCACAATTTGACAATTATTCACCTTAATAAATCTCAAATCCAACGACAATCTCCCAATCCAGCATCTGTCACTGTTTTCCGTGAAGCCGAGAGCGTTTATTCACCTCCACTTGATTTGTGACGTAACACCGTAGAGCCGTATAACTTACCATGCAGGCGGGCGGGTACGAGTCCGTACGAACGATGGACGATTTGTTTGACTTTTCATTTTTATTTGTGATATTGTGAGAATGTTTTTGATGTTAATGTTACCACTGGCTCAAAGTCGCAACAAAACGGTGGAAGTAAAAGTAACAGTTAAACATTAACAGTTAAACCCTCCTGGAGCCCCGCCGCCTTAACGTGGTGGAGGGTTTGACCTGAATGATCCTGGAGCTCTGTTGACGGGGGCTTCGTGCCCCTGGTAGGGTCTCCCAGGGCAAACAGGTCCTAGGTGACGGGTCAGACAAAGAGCGGTTCAGAAGCCCCTTATGAGAGACCAACAGGCCTGGTTAGAACCATGAGGCCGTCCTTCTGTGGACCCACCACCTGCAGGGGGCGCTATAGGGGCTGGTGCAGCTCCAACAGCTGCCCCCACGACCCGGCAACGGACAAGTGGAAGAAAATGGATGGATGGACATTAACAGTTTAACATTAACAGTAACAGTTAAACATTAACATTAACAGTTAAACATTAACAGTTAAACATTAACAGTTACAGTTAAACATTAACATTAACAGTTAAACATTAACAGTAACAGTTAAACATTAACAGTTACAGTTAAACAGTAACAGTTAAACATTAACAGTTACAGTTAAACAGTAACAGTTAAACATTAACATTAACAGTTTAACATTAACAGTTTAACAGTAACTGTTAAACATTAACAGTAACAGTTAAACATTTGCTTTTATTGGAAAATACTACTGTTACTGCAAAGCAAGCAACGTTTACACAATTCCCAGAGACTACAAGTTGCATTTTCCTGCAGTTTTGTTTACTTCATATTGAAGTCTATACAACCAAAAAGAAGTGCCGGTATTTTTTATGCTCATTCACACGGGATCAGCAATGTCAGTAATGCACTCATTTTTACAGACTTTTTTTTTTGGCAGAAATAACGGATAGATAATGACACTGAACGACAACAAGCCTTTTAATCACTCGTGATGCGAGCGCTAACTGTCAGGTTTGTTTATGTGAGGTCATGTCTTACGGCGCACGCTACGACGAACAACATCAGCATCACGTCTTAAGAGCCATTAAATGAATTGTGCTACAATGAAGGCCTTAAAAGTCATCACCAAGTGTTCTTGAAATAAACTTTGATTGTTTTTTTTTTTTTAAACATATTTATTGTATGGAGTTCGGGAAATTTCACAGTTACCATGGAGATCCGCCATCTTTGCAGCTGTTAGCATACATTTCCATTGACTAACATTAGCTAAAAACAGTATATAAAGTGGAGAAAAAAGCCGTGGAACAACTCCCTGAGCTGCTGAGTTACTGCTGGTAAATTCATCTAACTCACTGTGGTGTCCAAGTGTTTTAATGTGAACAATAACTCCAGTATTTTAACTTTTAAAATCTCCATTAGTTTACAATTGCTGCTAATCCCATAATGCTTAGCGACGTGACATCACATTGCCAAACTCTATTATTTCTTTCAGTTTTGAGTCAAACTTTAGCATCAAGACAATATACCATTTATCTCAACCCTAGTCTAAACTAATCCCACGGGAAAAGAGCAGGATGGAAGGTTCGTGCGAAGTGTCTACGACGTCGTTGGACGGTCGCCGGACATTTTACCATCACATGTGTTTGGTGTGGATGATGCCTCGCTATCGGGCAAGGTTTGTAAATATGTTTGGGTTAGGTTTATTCAGCGTTACTTAGGTAAAATCAAATTGTCAAGCAACGGATCATTGTTTAATGTTTCAAACTATTACCACGTGTATACAATATACAAAAAAAACAACATGAGCTGTTCAAACCAAAAGAGATCCATGGTCATGGCGTTTTTAAGCAGTTTATCATGTGGAGACGGCAAGATGGCAAAGAGTTTGTAGCCATGGATCTGTTCAATAGAATGACAGGAACTCAAATCCAAAACACTCAGTGCCAGGGTTGCCAGGTCTCAGCACCCAAACCGTGCATAATCTGTGGACATACAGGTTATTCTCAGGTTATTTGTCATTATACATCAACTGTACAATGAAATTTGTCCTCTGCATTTGATCCATCCCTCGATGCCTCTGGACGACCCGTAGGGAGGAGTGGACAGTGCTGCGCCCGGGGACCCATCTCCAGTGAAAATGGAACTTGAAATTTGGTTATTAAGAATAGTGTTTTTTTTTCTGTTTTAATAAGGTAAATAAACTAGCTTATTTAATCTTGAGAACTAACTTGCAGACAGCTGTTTTCACCGGAGCAACATGTCCGCAGGTTTATGGCCGATATTTTTGAGAGGGCTTGGTTGAAGATACCTGGCAACCCCGGGTACGAAAATACTGTAGACTCATTGTGTGAAGAGTAAATTTAAATTCTGGCTCAAATATAAATTATTGTTATTTTTTCCAAATCAAGCAGCGCTAGCCTTTGATTTTTCGGAGGTATTGTTCAAACATCCTCCTGAGGGCTCTGTCTAACATTCAATGCAAACTTGGGTTTGACTGTCTGATCCTTCACCTCCGGGTAGTTACTCGATGACAGATCTGCCCCCTCTTCACCTGAGCGTCAGCCAGAGGTCAGAGTCTTGGTCATCCACTGAGGAAAAGGCATTGACACATAGCAGCTGATCTCAGGGCTATCGCACGGTAGTACTGCGGTTAGCGCCCGTGCCTCAAAGCTAGAAGGTCCGGGTTCGATTCCCACCTGGACGGGGCCTTTCTGTGTGGAGTTTGCATGTTCTGGTGATGGTAAACAAAGTGTAATTGTAAAATGGAACTATACATTGATTACAAGTCTGACTCAAAGTTTTCATTTTAACAAAGAGGAAATTCAAAAGTTCATCCTCTACAACCACTTTTCCATCCACGGTCTGACATACCTCAGGTTTCAAACGAGAACATTTGAAAAAACAGGGTTCGGGTTGATTGGTATTGTACAGCCCAATGCTCATCAGTGTCTCAGATGTTTATGTCCAGTCTGACAAAACTGGACCACGGCATCCAGTACTATCAATCTACTACTCAGATGTTTGTGAAAATCATAACATATAGCATATGCTAGGTACAGCTGCACATTTCTGTAGAAAGTCGATGTTTCAAGAATCATCCAATGAACTTCTTCAATTGGCCAGAAATGTTAAGTCCATAGATATAATATATCTATATATATATCTATATATATATATATATATATATATATATATATATATATATATAATACAGATGAGTGGGTCCCGTTCAGCCCCATTCCCGAACCCTCTGTGAAACTTACATGGCGGCCTGTTGCTTCAAACGGCAAAAAGTCAGTCAATGCACTGAAATACTTCCACTATTTTGGTCTGAAATACAGAAAGCAGCGTGGTTAGAAATGTTTCACCAGTGTTGTCACATGGGTCATAGCAATTTTCACAAAATAAAATCATAAATGCAAAGATAGGATAGATCGTAAACTGATAAACATCTGAGCGACCAGCTCCGACGCAGCTGAAATCCTCAGGAAATGTCCATTTGTTTCATTATCCAGTATCTACAGGGAGCCGTCAGGTCTTTATTTCATATATATATATATAAAGCACACACAGGGAGGTGTTTGAGGGTTGTAAATTTAGTTCTAAAAAAAAACACAGACTTAGATTTGCAGTTCAGCACATAAATGTCAAAATGTTTACTTCGCTGCATACAGTGGGGCAAAAAAGTATTTGGTCAGTTCCCCTTAGACTTCCTATTGGATTTCGGCCAAATATGCTTTTGCCCCACTGTATATTATTTATTCTGCTGATAAACGTGATTTGCACACAAGATTGTTGATGCTTCCCTTCTGTCTTTGAACGCATCACAAGGGCGGCATGTGGAGGCGTGGCTGAGGGGAGGGGGGGACAGATCATACATTTAAGGCTAAGCTGAGGGTAGCTTTAATCTAATATTTGCAAATCTTTAGAAATTATACTTGCATAGATTTATCTTCAATGAAGGTACTTGAGTCATCTTCTGTACTCAGTAGTTGAAGTCTTCGAATGTTTCGCCTCTCATCCAAAAGGCTTCGTCAGCGACAAAGGTCCCACTCTGGACGCAGCTGAAGATATAGACCAACAGGGCGGAGTTAGGGTTGGCTCCTCCCCTCTAATCCCAGCTACTCTCACCTGTGGGTAAACACCTTTGAAGTAGAGCGTCTATAACGATCTGCCCACCCCAGTATCGGTCAGTCCTGTCCTATTCATAGATGATCACTGCTAATTACCCGCCTATTGTTCTTTTGTTGGCTGAGGTGCCGTCTCTTTGGACTGGCCGTGCCCTGTCGGTTTCCCCCGAAGGAGATTGGAGTAAAGTAACGGGAGATTAAATCTGAGGCCACCGTTCCGGTTCATGGAGGGATTTTCTTACTTGACAAAAATAGCTTATTTTACTCCTCTTCCAAACCAACGTTCTTCTTTAGCTAAAATCTTGACCTCCCCGTCCTCAAAGGAGTGGTTGGAGGCTTTGAGGTGGAGGTGCACCGCCGACTGAGGGCCGCTTGTGCTTTCTCTTCGGTGTTGATACAGTCTCTTCTGTAAAACCTTTTTCGTTTTAGCCTTTTGGATGAAGAGGCGAAACGTTCGAAGACTTCAACTACAGAGTACAGAAGACGACTCAAGTACCTTCATTGAAGATGGACAACTCCTGTACGACTGAGAGCTTACACAGCCATCATGCATAGATTTAGTTTGAGGCATCGAGAATACGGTAATGTCGGGGCATTATAATAAAGCATTACATTTGCGACTTACCCATAAATGTCCGTCGATGCTCAGGGGTCACTGCCTTCAACTTCCTGGATGGTGTAGACCACAATTTCGAGGCGTCAACATCAATTAATCTATTCTCTCAAAATGAATAAAACGCGTCTGTGCATTGCTCTCTCGCAGCGTTATAAATCTTTTGTTTGTGTCCATTTGCTGCATTACAGTTCATTACTCTCCGCCCACCTCTCCCATGATAAGCGCACGGCGGCGGCTCACTGACTCAGCCGGTCCAGCCTGGAGTTCTGCGGCGTGCGCTCTCGCAGAAGCCCACACAGATCTGCCGAGGTCAAGGAGTCCGGTTCACTCCGGCGCAGCCAATCGTCTCTGATCAACAGCAGTTTAGAGGAAGTGGGCGGACGAACACCGGGGTGCACAGGTTAAAAAGAGTTTCCCAACAATCTGCAGCGCTCTCGGGTGATTGACAAAGGCAAATGAAATACGCTGTGAGACACTTTAGAAGGTGTTGGAATCATGGAAATCACAGAAAATGTCATATTTCTTTGTGATTAGATGTTTAAAATCCCGTCATAGTGAACGGGGCTAAAGCTCCGTTGGACCCGGAAGAAGAGCGATTACATCATGACTTAAAGGTCCTATATGAAGCAAAATCGACCTTTTTGGAGCTTTTAGCCATGTTGTAATGCTATTTCCTGATCAAAAACACCCCCAGAGTGGTTTATGGCATCCTTCATGTCGCTCTAAGCCAGGGGTGTTCAAACTTTTTTCATGGGGGGCGCACATATTAAAGCGTACACGGGGGTGAAGCGCTATAGATCGGTGGTCAGGGTCGCGAAACCTTCGACTAGCAGAGGAATTGTGCCCCACACCTTTTATTTATGCTTAAAACCTTGACGCCAGCTTTGTCTCACAATGAAATGTTAGTTGTTCGGTTAGAATTGTGTAGAATTATTACATTTCAAATACAAATGACCATCTCTGGGGATGTGTACCGATTCAGCAAGAAGGCAGGGGGCCACAAAAAATTGGTCTGAGGGCCGCATATGGCGCCCGGGCCGCGCTCTGGACACCCCTGCTCTAAGCAATCCTTCTGAATCCTGCTCTTCCAGCGGCTGCTCCGCCCTCTCCTGGTAAACCACTGACTTGGGACAATCTGACGTAAAGTGCGTCAGATTGTCCCACCAGGAAGTGCCAGACCTCTGTAATGTAACGCCTCACGGCCTGATTTTAGTTTATAAAACAGGTTTGTCTTTATTTCTGTTTGTAAGAAAGAAAAGTAAGAAAAAGGAAAGAAAGCACCCCCTGAGCGTCTGAACAGATGTCAGGTTTGCCCCGAAGGCTGTGAAGAAGGAGCTCTTTCACTTATTGCTGTGATATTTATATTTACACCGTCGGGGGCGACGGTGGCGCAGATGGTAGAGCGGGTCGTCTCATGATCGGAAGGTCAGGGGTTCGAATCCCGCCTCCTGAAGGTGCATGCTGTCGTTGTGTCCTTGGGCAAGACACTTCACCCACCTTGCCTCCAGTGTCTGCGTACATTGGTGTATGAATGGGTGAGAGGTTCCTTGCTGTAAAGCGCTTTGAGTGCCTGTAGGTGGAAAAGCGCTATATAAGTTGAGACCATTTACCATTTACCATTTACCATTTATATTTCTCCTCGTGCTAAAGTTGCATGGGCGGAGAGAGGCGGCGGAGTTAACTGAATCCAAGCGTCTTGTCTTCCGGGTTTGTAAAATACCTCCAGAAAATACATATATTTATCACAAAAAATAGTACTCCATAGTGGTAGAGGTACAATACATCATAAAAATGCCTACGGTTCACTTTGGAACGGCTAAAACTGCCGGACACAGATCCTTTAACAAACGTAGAGCACATTGCATTATGAATTGAGGTTTTCATTAGAGCTTTGCTACAGCATCTCCACTTAAGTAGCCCCAACAGACTCCAAATCTTCAAATACTTTAAAGGTTTTTCAAGGGAATCTTTCAATTTATAATTATAATTTTGAGTCCCTTAAAAAAACATTGATCTTTTTTTTGTTGTTGCCACGTTAATAACAACTACAGCAGTGACACTTTCAATTCTCATTGTATTCTTGAACACGTAGGTTTTTGTCATACATTTAAAGTGCTTCATAGTTGCACATGCTTTTAGCTTTTCATCCAGTTTATACCATAATTTTACACATACTCTTTTTTTGTTGACTCTACTTTTGGGTATTTCCCTCTTAGATAATATGCACCGTCTCCACCTTTAAACCTTATTTGAACATTTTCTGGGAGCCTTTTTTGTTTTGCTTTAAATTTAACTAAATCCTCAAGTTTCAAAGTGAGTAATCGTCAGTACAGAAATGGATCTCTCTAATGATATTTTTCCCCGTCATTCACCTGCAGCGCCTTCAGTAGAAACGAGTGGACACCGTGATGTGTGGTGGAGACTGTGAAGGTGTCGCGCGGTCAACATAACATTGCGTGTGAAGATGACGACGGAGCTGCTGTGAACCTTCAGCGGAGCTCATATTTCTGTCTCCCTCCGGTTTGTTTACGCCGCCTCTGCCCCGTGTGCGGCTCGGGACCGGGGCCTTCATCTCGGGCTCCTCCGGGGTCACCGCCATGTTTGTTCGGCCTATTGTCAGCCGCGACCCGAGACCTCCGACCTCATTATGGCGGCTGTCGGCGGCGGGTGACCTGGAGGCGAAACCGGCGGCCCGGAGGATAGATGTGTTTTATCGAGCGGAGGAGCATCACCTGCGCAGAGAGGGGGGGGGGGAGGGGGGAGAAGGAACCTCTCCCTTTGGACGGAAACACTTCTCTGTCAACGCTGCAGCCATGTGGGACTCTTTCTGCTGCTCAAATTCAACCTCACAAAATGGTTGAAAGATGATGAAGTCTGTAATTATCTGTGATCAGTGACATTAAACACAGGCCGTCACATTTAAAGTTTTTCCATCTGAAGATAAGTTCTTACCTGAGCTTAGACGAGTTGATGAGTACCTGTCCGGTCTTTGTCCGTGAAGATATTACTGCACGGACGTCGAAGCGCTCCTAAGGTGTTATTACGCCTCACAATATAGTTCCCCTTTGTATCCGCTTAGAAAATCCACACGTTTAATTTTGTGTAACTAGACTTGGCTCGTCTAACTACTCGGGTAACTGTATTTAAGTAGGGAACACGTGGAACAGCTTGTTAGCTTCTAACTTCACCCCCGTTTGGAGTTTGCTGGGAGAGGCTAAATGCTAACAACATTAGCGTGACTGAATCAACTCGTCTAAGCTCAGGTAAGAACAGATCTCAGTGTTGAAAAACGGCCTGTTCCTTTAAAAAATGGTTGAAAGATGATCAAGTCTGTAATTATCTGTGATCACAGATCAGTGTGATTAAGGTCGTCGTTTAAAGGAACAGGCCACTGTTTTTCTATACTGAGATATGTTTTTTTATTTATTTGAACAGGGACAGTGTACAATCTACATTAGCCTTAGAAAGGAGAGATTCATTGTACCAGGTTATAGCACTTGTGCTAATTTCCACCTGCAGTCCCTGGGCCTATTGTACATGTTTTTAGTGGTAGGGGAAACCGGAGTACCAAGCTCGAGCAGAAAAGTAAAAGGAAGAAAACAAAACAAGACTATTGTGCTCATGCTATGTTTATATCTTAATATAAATCGTTTATGATCGTACACAATTATCATTTACAGTCGTACAAAAATAAATAAAGGACTCCATGTTTGAGGTAATTAAATACAGTTACGTGAGTAGGTACACGATCCATGTATAGTTACACAAAATTAAACCTGTCCATTTTCTAAGCAGTAATATCGTCATTCCTAAAGTATTCGTAGAAAATCGTTTCATTTTGTGTGACTAGACTTGGATCGTGTCACTCCTCACGTAACTGTATTTAAATGTGGAAAACGTGGAAGAGCTTTGTCGCTTCTATCTTCCCCCCCCGTTTGGCCCCATAGAGCAGAGGAGGAGAGGCTAAATGCTAACAACATCTTTGGTCTTGTTGCGTGACTGAGCGTAAAGACCAGACAGGTACGCATCAACTCGTCTGAGCTCAGGTAAGAACAGGTCTCAGTGTGGAAAAACGTCGGCCTGTTCCTTTAATGGAGTTTTATTGGAAATATACTGCTTTAATGTCGCCAACACCAAATATAAAACTTCTACACACATTTTTCAAAAGTAGATAGCTAAGTTTAATTTGCTTTTGAATACCTCTTTCCTCTTAAGAAATGCTTACTAATCTCCTCTTCTCTAATTCTTTTTTTCCCCTACGGCCGTTAGACCGGGGAATGACTGAATATATGACGTGAAATGGCATCTTTCTCCATTTATTTTATCGTGCGCCCTCTTTTTAAGTGCCAGTATTCAGATAATTGCAAGTGCTATGTGACGAAATGTTCTGTGTACATTGCACATTTGAATGACGGATAAAGCCTATCACAGATGTGTGGCATTAAAAAGATTATGTGCACACGATTATTAGCTAAAGCGATTGATCAGCGCCGGTGCACGCCGCGTTTCAAATACGTTTTACAATGTTTTCCTTAAAATCTGACTTGAAAAGGAGGCAGTTTAGACTCTTCCCATAAGAAAGGAAAGTTAGGCAGACAGGAGAGAGCATTGGCCTTTCTGATATGCACTTTTCTGCATATACTGCAACATACTGACAATTATTATTTTGATTTTAAGCTGAATAGGTTTTGTTAACTGTATGTTGGAAATAGAGTCAAAACGGTACAATTTAGGCCATTGATATAGGCTTCCTCACCAGCCTGGGCTAAAACAAGGATCCAAAAAGAATAGAATCTGGACTTTGACTAGAGTTAAGCAGCTGCAGCTTATACAGTATACCAGACTTGGAGACACTCATCCATGCGTTTGTCTCCAGCAGGTTAGACGACTGTAACGGCTGCTCACTGGCCTTTCTAAACGAGCTGTTAGAGCTGCAGAACATCCAGAACGCTGCTGCTCGAGTCCTGACAAGAACCAGGAAATACCACCATATTAGTCCAGTGCTCCGGTCCCTGCACTGGCTTCCTGTCGCTCAGAGAATAGAATTTAAAACAGCTCTGCTTGTGTACAAGTCTTTTCATGGTTTAGCACCAAAGTCCATCTCTGACATGTTAGAGCCGTATGAACCATCTCGGGCCCTGAGAACTTCAGGGAGGGGTCTCCTGGTGGTTCCCAGAGTCAGGACTAAACACGCTGAGGCTAAAGCTAAAATCTGGAACAGTCTTCATGAGGATGTGAGACAGGCCTCAACTCTGACAATGTTCAAATCCAGGCTGAAAACAGCTCTTTTTACCCGAGCAGATTTTTATGTTTATGTTTTAATGATTGATTTTATCTGTTTTCTTGTAATTTTATGAATCGCCTTGTGTATGAATTGTGCTCTACAAATAAACTTGCCTTTTCAACTGGCGTACGGATCTTTTTACGGACGAGACGGGAGATAAATGAGCCGCAGACGAGGCAAAACCGGGACTAAAGCGGGACTGGCGGACCCTGGAGGTGGGTTTTCTTCACACGAGGGGCCCCAGACGTCTCTTTGGGAACTACTGCACGAGACGACCTCAACTGGAGCATCCAACGTGAATCCTGGGACCATTTTGAGTGGGTCACCGGCCTTTGATCAATGTTATGATGGTCTTACGGTCATTGCTTGAATCAACAGAATCTTGTGGAAAACTACATTTCGTTTGATTATTTATTTTTACAAAAACAGAGGCCAAACTGCAAATTATTGTCATTATAAGTTGACATGTATCTATCAGAGAGGGGGATCACCTGGCTCTGTGGCTGTGACAGTGGCTTTACAAAGGACACACGTTCCCACAGGGTTAAGTGTGTCTTAACCCTAAACGTTGTCGATCCCGCTTTAGACCTGCTTTGACCCCCGGCTTCCTCTTTGCTTTAGATCTGGTTTGGCCCTTGAATTTATCCTCAGACTCCTTTTGAACAATGCTCTTTCTCTGTCTCTATAAATAATCCATATTGCGGCACAGAAAGGTGAGGAAAGTCTGTCTAACCTTGGCTTCACAGTCTCTCCTCTCCCGCTCCAGCAGTGAACACACTCTCTCCTAATCATCTTCCCTTACACAAACCAGCTTAAGTGCCCTAAAATAAATACTGTAAACATGGTCAATTCACACCGATATTTGCATACGTATTTCTAATTCAGTACACAAGAGGAAAAATTGAACATGTCACACCACTATTGGTTCTATGTTACTGTTGTTGTACAAGGATTCATCTACTAATTTAAGAGTGACTAGTAATACCATATTATCATTGCCGTGCCACGTCCTATAGCAGTGGTTCTCAACCTTTCCAGCTCTGGGGCACCTCGACATATTATATTGTTGTATCTGCACGATATCCCTAATGCCTTATGTGATAAAGTGTCTCACATGAAAAGAGCTGTTTTCCGTCAGGAGCAATAATAGGATGATACAGGTTATATTGGCCACAATAACCTTTAACAAAAGGTCCTCCTTATTTAATAAACCATAGGCAAGGCAAGACGAGTTTATTTGTAGAGCACAATTCACACACAAGGCGATTCAAAGTGCTTCACAGTTGCATAAAATTACAAGAAAACAGATCAAATCAATAAAACATCAACATAAAAGTGAATCAATGACAGTAAAAGGCAAGAGTGCAGATAAAATACTTTCAGTTTTCATCTGCTCGGGTAAAAAGAGCTGTTTTCAGCCTGGATTTGAACATTGTCAGAGTTGAGGCCTGTCTCACATCCTCATGAAGACTGTTCCAGATTTTAGCTTTAGCCTCAGCGTGTTTAGTCCTGACTCTGGGAACCACCAGGAGACCCCTCCCTGAAGTTCTCAGGGCCCGAGATGGTTCATACGGCTCTAACATGTCAGAGATGGACTTTGGTGCTAAACCATGAAAAGACTTGTACACAAGCAGAGCTGTTTTAAATTCTATTCTCTGAGTGACAGGAAGCCAGTGCAGGGACCGGAGCACTGGACTAATATGGTCGTATTTCCTGGTTCTTGTCAGGACTCGAGCAGCAGCGTTCTGGATGTTCTGCAGCTCTAACAGCTCGTTTAGAAAGGCCAGTGAGCAGCCGTTACAGTCGTCTAACCTGCTGGAGACAAACGCATGGATGAGTGTCTCCAAGTCTGGTTTTGACACTATTCCTCTGATCTTCATGTTTTTCAGATGGTAAAAAACTGATGATGTTATTGCTTTAATGTGGCTGTTTAAGTTCAGGTCTGAGTCCATGATTACTCCTAGATTTCTAACCTTTCGAATCGGGTCCCAGGTGCGACGGCGTCCTAACAGTCCAGCTCACTCAATCGGGAATTTTCTGTCTGTCAGTGTCCTCATCCTTATTTCACTTTACTTTGTTTCATCTCTTCTTCTATGGCCACAGAAACACACTGTGGCAAAGGCGAAAAAAAACCTCTGTTCTTCAAACGACAGCTCGGAACTAAAACCTTTTTCAACTTTGGGTTCGTGGACTCTACTTTGAAGCGTGCCCAGATCACCGCTGTGCGAAGATTTCCTTGTCACTTTAGCGCCAAAAGCCAGTGGCGAGCGACGAGTGAGTGGAGAATAGCACGAGGGAGGGGGGGGGGGAAGGTGGGCTCCGATGCTTCGGGGGAGTCAGGGGACTTTGGATTTGGCCCAGACTTTCGAGAGGATGAAAGGAGGTAGAGGAGGAGAGAGAGAGGGGCTGAGCGGACTGGCACGAGCTCGGGTAAACAGGGGCCCAGCGTCGCCAAACGGAGCGGGAAAAATAGCATCAACGTCCGCGGGTCGGCCGGGCGGGAACAATGAGGCGACAGGAAACTGAACCGGGACGAGCCAGGTCAAGACCAAGTCGAAATCGGAGCTAAAAGAGGATTTAGACGTGTCCATGTCAGGAATAAACAGGGACAAGGGCGACTGGCACCCTCGCCTCACAGGAGGTCCAAGACTCGGTAGCTGGTCCAGGTGGGGCCTTGAGTTTGTGTTTCATTGGTTTCAGGTTCATCCGGTGAAGACCAACGGGGGAACTACTTTTGAGCAGCTCATCAAACTCTCAAACTTTTGTCATGGACAGCAGTGGGATGGTTTGCTTTATTGTTGTGTGCGTTTTGTAATTTAATTTTTATCAAGTTTGCTGTGGTGCACGTTTTTAATTGTAACCTCCCACTTAACTGAGACTGATGCCCCAATCAGGCACCTGTGCCAAAATCAGCACACCTGCGCTTCAATGGACCCAGGCGTATAAAAGGAGTGAGCAGGAAGACGTCAGGGGGGAAAAGACACACAGAGGACGGAGGCACGAGGCTCGGGGGGGGGGGGACGACACCCCGGTTCCGGCCGCATGGCAAGGGGAAGAGGTAGGGTCGTGTGCCTGGGGCAGCAGGCTATGTAGCAGAGGAGGTAAACGCAGGAACACGCAGTGGCGGCGAAGCACCACCCCCACGCTGAGAACTACCCCTGCGACCGGCTGGTACCGGTGCGATGCCCGCTACCTGACCCGTGGTGAGACGACCACACTGGAGCTTGCGGCGAGACACCCCGCGATGGAGGCAGCGGCGAGAGGCCCCGCAACCCAGCCAACGGAGAGACGCCCCACGTGGAAGGACCCGGAGACGCCCCGCGGATCCAGCTGGTGGAGGGGATCCTGCCTCAGCCGGGGAGGTGAGACGCGTGTACGTGGCGTGCGCAGGAGGAGGCGGGTGGACGCGGCGTGAACGGACGCACTGTTGTCTTAACTTTTAGTTTCCTTTAAAAAGTTTTACCTCTTACGGGGGGTTCGTCCGAGTTCTCCGCTTTCATAAGGTATGTTGCAACACACTTAAACGCACATTAACCACCCCCGGCTCACATTCAATCCGGTTAAGGTCCGGTACGGCGTCCGCAATCTTAGAAAGTCATTCAAACCAATGTTGCCACACTCACCACACTCACACCGCTCCGCGAGGTCCGGGTCCGGCTACCGAGGCCGTCCGGCGGCAACGGAAAGAATCCGCAAGAAGTCTATTTTTGCCGGAGCCCCGCAAATCAAGTTGACAGAAAAACACGAGCCAAACAGGAAGTCAGGTCTCGTGAGAGAGGAAGATCCGGTGAATTTCAAAATAAAATCTGTCCGCCTACTACTTGTTTGGTCTCGTTTACCACCTGCACACGAGTCGTAAATGTAAACATGTCTCCATTACCAGTGACTCGGGGGCATTAGTGTGTTTAAAGCATCCACTTCACTGGGGAGAGTCGTTGTTCTGGCAAATACGGCTTTTGTTACAAAAACTACCTACACACGGGGCTATTTATCACGTGAACTCGCACCAAGCGTGTGAACTCCCGTGAGTGTTAGTTTGGGGAAAACCCGGACCGGATCAGGACCGAAGTTAATGTGAGCCGGGGGTAACCATCCTTTTAAACACACTCTTGACTACAGCAAATGCCAAAGCTATTAAAAGAAAAAAGCACGGTTGATTTTAAAATAAACCACACACTGGTTACGCCAATCTCGCCGTCCCTACATTCTCTCCACCGGAATTAGCCCACGCCGAAATGTCCAGTGGTCTTTAATTTCCAAATCAAAGCTCTTCTGTTGCTCTGGAAGCACCCACTGATTGCACAGGAAGGAGAGAGGAGGTTTTCTTCTTTATTCGGCCCTCGCTGAGTTTAATAAGCACTCGGGCTAAAGATAGACAAACAAAAAAATAAAAGACAGGAAGGAGAGGGGACAAACACAAAGACTCGCTAACGGTGACATTTAAAAAGAGCGTCGGATTTAAAGGGGGTAGTTAGTTTGTTCAGCCGTGATGGGACAGGCCTTTGTTTGGATGCGGGGGCTGCACTTGATTTGAGATGAAATGATAAAAGGGTGGTTCTCAGGATGTGTGGGAGGCACGAGGGCCCGGTTCATCCCTCAGTTATAGTTTGTTCCAGTTTAGTCAAAGCTTAGGACCTGGGTTAGACCTGTTTGCCGGGGTTCGGTGGTACCAGTTTTGGTACCGGGTCGCTCATTGGAGACATTTATTTATTCTTGGTTAGCGCCCAAACCAACCCACGTCTTTCAGGCCTCATGCAAAAAAACAACAACAAATTCTTGACTAATATTTAATGATTGCTAATATTTTTGCTAGGGTTAAGTTTTTTCCCGTTAAAGTGTTTTCTGAAAGTAAACCTTTGTGAATAGACACTGTACGTGTAATCAATATCACGTCACCTTGTTTCCTGTTGCCACGTCACCTTTGCGAGACTCGTGTTTGTTTCGCTGGAAGTCTCTTGGAATTTCAGTAACATTTTAAGAGTTGGTGAAATCAATCATTATGGCTAGCCGCACCGAGCAAGAGCTTCACCGTCTAAGACTGGACATAAAGCGATTGACGGAGGATATTAAAAAGAAAGAAGCGCTTGTTTCCGACCTCATGGAAATATCCCATAGACAATCACTCCATATTTCCTCTCTGACTGCTGCCCTCCAAGAGACAGTGCTCGGAGACCCGGTTACCTGTCCCTCACCCTCTAGCTCAACTCCCCACCCGCAAACCGTGCACAGAACAAAAACACTTGGATCTACCTGTTTGAGCCTCACGAACCGCTTCTCTGTATTGGCGGAGGACTCACCTACTCCAGCTGTTCCGGCAACGGCGCTCCCCAATCTGGACCCGGCGATGGATTTCCCGGCTCTCCAAGGGGGTGGCGCGGATCCCCGCTCGGCCCAGCCTCACAAACAGGGGGAAAAAACATCGGCCAGGCGTAATATCCTAAAAGAGGCGGTCCGGAGACGATCCAGTGGATCCTCGGGTATGGCTCCGGTCTTGTCGCTGTCCCCGACGCTGCACGCGCCCTTGCAGCTGCTGACGATGTCGCGGTCTCATCAAGCCGCGACACCGCCGGTGGCCCCCCCGCGGTCAGCTCTCGCGTCACGGCCACAACATTTCGCGTCGCGAGAGGTATCCCCGCGGTCCTCTCCGGCGGAGCCACGGACACAACAACCCGCGGTGCAGCCGGTGATCCCGGACGAGGGCGCGCAACAACAGCAGCCAGGATCCACTCCTGTCGGGGCGGGACTTGAACCCATCGGTCAGCCCGCGGCCCTGGTCTCTCCTCCGTCCTCTCCACATGGTGATGTTTCCGAGTCCGCCCACCAGCCAAAGCCACTATTCCCCACCACAACACTCATAATAGGAGACTCCATTATCAGAAACGTCCGTTTTTATAACGCCGCAACCCACTGCTTCCCAGGTGCTACAGTTTCCAAGATAACACAAAAACTCCCAGGCATTTTTCAGTCCATGCCCCCATCCGTCCATAGAGTGATCGTCCACGTGGGTACAAATGACGTATCGAAAAGACAATCGGAGCGTACAAAACTGGATTTTAAAGAACTCCTCAGCGTTCTGAGACCATGGATTTTTAAAGGTGTGTCTGTGTTCATCTCGGGCCCCCTCCCCACGCTGAATCGTGGCGATGAACATTTTAGCAGGACCTTCCATCTGAACTGCTGGCTTAAATCCGTATGTAGACCTCTAACCTCTTTTATTGACAATTTTAGCCTTTTTATGGACCGACCCTCTCATTTCCGAGTCGACGGCTTACATCTGAACCTGAGGGGCAGCTGTCTGCTCACAAAGAACATGTCCCTGGCAGTCCACTCCGCACCTGCGCGTGATTGACGGTTTGCCTCCAGTCAATCACGCGCAGGTGCAGCCTCCGCCAACACTCCCCCTCCTATCGTTTCCACGCCCCCCTCACAAACCATCCCTGTCATCACTAGCAGAGAGCGGACACAACACAACCCTCCATGGAATTATCCCGTTAATATGGACAGGAATTATCCTGTCCATATTAACGTTTTAAAACCCCTCCCCAAAGCCCCCCCACAGTCCACAGCTAATCCATCTCAAACCACAATAAACATGGCTCTTTTAAATGTCCGCTCTCTGCAGAACAAGTCTTTTATTGTGAATGACCTGATTTTAGATAATAATCTTGATTGTTTGTTTTTAACTGAAACCTGGCTGGGTACAGATGCGACCGCGGTTCTTGCTGAGGCCTCCCCACCTAATTTTAGCAGCACCTTTTCAATAAGGAATGGGAAAAGGGGAGGTGGCACTGCTTCCATATGTACAAACACTATTGCCACCAAACCTATTTTATTTGATCCATTCCCCACTTTTGAGCACCATGCAGTTGTTTTTAGTAATCCCCCCATTTTATGTGTCACTATTTACAGACCCCCCAAAAAATGCCCTCTTTTTGTTAAGGAATTTTCTGAGTTTTTATCACTTTTACATAGCTCTTTTAATATGATTCTTTTAACTGGTGATTTTAATCTACACATAGATAATCTTTTAGACCCTGTTGCTAGGGATTTTTTAAATGTTCTTAATTATATGGATTTTACCCAACACGTCACACAGCCAACTCACGACAGAGGACACAGTCTGGACCTGGTCATCACGTATGGCCTGTCCACAGCTGTGTCTTCTGTCATTGACTTGGCTGTTTCTGACCATTACTGTGTGTTTTTTAATATCACCAGTTTTACCCAGCGGGAGACCTCGGTAAGAGCTGTGAGGAAACGTCATCTCACCCCTGAAGTGGCTGCAAATTTTATTGATGTTTTAGAGAAATATTCTCCTATTGTTCTACCTGCCCCCTGTGATTTTATTTTTGAAAATTTTAATAGCAAACTCAAGTCAGCGCTTGATTCTATCGCTCCTTTAAAATCCAAGAAACTCCCTACAAAACCAATTACTCCATGGAGGAATGAGGAAATTAAACAACTCAAAAGACAATGCAGGGTGGCAGAGAGAAAATGGAGAAAAAACAAAATTACCATAAACTACCAAATCTTCCGTGAACAACAATCAACCTACAATAACACAGTAAGAAACACAAGAAACAACTACTTCTCAAAAATTATCAACAATAATAAAAACAATCCCAAGGTACTCTTCTCTACAATAGAACATCTAATCAATCCTGATTTTAACAAGACCAATTTTACTCCAAGTGACTCCCTTTGCGAGGCGTTTGCAGACCACTTCAGGGGAAAGATAGACACTATCAGATGTAATATTTTATCTACTCAAAGTAACACGGTTTTAAATACATCTGGTTGTCTACTTGTTCCAGAGGAAACACTGCACAGTTTTGTCCAGGTTAATGCTGAGATGCTTGATAAAGTTTTCTCCTCAGTGAGGCCCACCACATGTCTTTTAGACCCGGTCCCAACCCCGTTTTTTAAAACTTTCTATGGATCTCTTAGAGACGAGCTTTTACACATGATGAATTGCTCCCTTCAGACGGGGGTCTTCCCTGCTGCCTTTAAGGGGGCGGTGGTGAGGCCTCTGCTGAAGAAGAGCAATTTGGACCGTAATGATTTTAACAACTTTAGACCGGTATCCAACTTACCATTTTTAAGCAAAATCTTAGAAAAACTTGTTTTTACCCAACTTAGCGACTTTATAAATGCACATGACGTCCTTGAGAAATTTCAGTCTGGCTTTAGGGTAAACCACAGCACCGAGACAGCCCTTTTAAAGATTTTAAACGATTTTAGATTAAATTATGATTCCAAAAGGTTGACAGTGTTGGTTCTACTGGATCTGAGCGCTGCCTTTGATACAGTCGACCATACTATTCTTTTAACTCGTTTAAAACACATCGGCCTCTCTGGTGCTGTCCACAAATGGTTTACATCCTACCTCACAGACAGGACATTCATGGTAAGTGTGGATACCTGCTCCTCCAAGGTCCATAATATTACATGTGGTGTGCCTCAAGGTTCGATTTTAGGCCCAGTGCTTTTTAACCTGTATATGCTCCCTCTTGGTGATGTCATCAGGAGACATGGAGTCAACTTTCATAGTTACGCTGACGATACACAGTTGTACATCTCCATGTCTCCTGAGGACACCAGGCCAATGGATGCACTTTTTAACTGCATTTTAGATATCAAATCCTGGATGGCAGAAAACTTTCTCCAGCTTAACCAGGACAAAACTGAAGTTTTAGTCATCGGTCCTCAGGCCCAGAGAGAGAAACTTTTACCCAAACTACAGTCATTGTCTTTTAATCCTTCCTCACAGGTGAAGAACCTGGGTGTGATTTTTGACTCTGAGCTGACTTTAATTCCACACATTAAGAATATCACAAAGATAGGTTTTTACCATCTAAAGAACATAGCCAGAGTCCGCCCCATTCTCTCTCGGGCCAACACGGAGACGCTAATGCATGCTTTTATCACCAGTCGTATCGACTACTGTAATGCCCTGCTTTCTGGTCTTCCCAAAAAGAGTATCTCAGGTTTACAACTTTTACAAAATTCAGCAGCTCGTGTCCTGACGAAGACCAGGAGGCGGGACCACATTACACCGGTTTTAGAGTCACTGCATTGGCTCCCCGTGTGTTTCAGGATCCATTTTAAAGTTCTTTTAATGGTTTTTAAATGTCTTAATGGTCTTGGTCCTTCTTATCTTTCAGAATTGATTTTACCATATGAGCCTTCGCGGTCCCTTCGCTCCTCTGGCAGGGGTCTCCTAGTTATTCCTAAAGTCAACAGAAAGACTCACGGCGAGGCGTCTTTCCAATACTATGGCCCTCGCCTCTGGAACGACCTGCCAGAGGAGCTCAGGACCGCAGAGAACGTTCATGTTTTTAAGAGCAGGCTCAAGACCCACCTTTTTAGTTTAGCTTTTAATTAATATTTACTTATATTAACCTTATTTACCGGTTTTAGTTCTATTATTTCTTTATTTTCCCTCTTTTATCCTGTGCTATTTCACGCACAGTTTTAGCTGTTTTTAATGTATCTCTTATTAAATATTTATTTATTTATTTTTATTTATTTTATTCATTTATTTTTTATGTTCTCCTAGTGGTTCCTCTGAGGGAGCCCTCTGCCCCGGGAGTGCTGGTTGGCTGTGGCCGTGCGGGCGCTCTCCTGGGGGTGCCTGGATGGAGGTAGGACGTCTCTCCTACACCTACTCCGGGCCCCCTGGGTTGGCGCTCTGTGGCTGTGGCCGATGGGCTGCTCCTGGTGCAGACGGCTCCTTGGATGATGTTTCCTCTTTCGGTCCATCTGTACCCAGCCTTACGTACTCAACTCTATGTCCATTTTTATTTAAGACTTTTAACTGCTGGGCTGTCTGTACGTCTGTGTGTCTGTGTGTGCGGGTGGTGGGTGGTGGGGTTGTAGTTATTTATGTATATTTACTGGTGGGGACGATTTTTATTATTTTTAATGATTTTTAAGCACTGTAAAGCACTTTGTGTTACATTTTGTATGAAAAGCGCTCTATAAATAAAGTTTGATTTGATTTGATTTGAATATTCAAAAGATAAAAATTGACCTATCCTTCGATGCCGCTAGGGCCAGATGTGGAGCCAGGCTGATGGTCCGTATCACCCGGCTGGAGGATCCACCTATTATACATGTTTTTAGTGGAACTGGAAACCGGAGTACACAGCGGGGACAACATCAAAGCAATAACATCATCAGCTTTTTACCATCTGAAAAACATTAAGATCAGAGGAATAGTGTCAAAACCTGCTGCTCGAGTCCTGACCATAACCAGGAAATACCACCATATTAGTCCAGTGCTCCGGTCTCTGCACTGGCTTCCTGTCACTCAGAGAATAGAATTTAAAACAGCTCTGCTCGTGTACAAGTCGTTTCATGGTTTAGCACCAAAGTCCATCTCTGACATGTTAGAGCCGTATGAACCATCTCGGGCCCTGAGAACTTCAGGGAGGGGTCTCCTGGTGGTTCCCAGAGTCAGGACTAAACACGGTGAGGCTGCGTTTCAGTTTCATGCAGCTAAAATCTGGAACCGTCTTCATGAGGATGTGAGACAGGCCTCAACTCTGACAATGTTCAAATCCATCTGTTCAAGAATCTGTTTTCTTGTAATTCTATGCAACCGTGAAGCACTTTGAATCGCCTTGTGTTTGAATAAACTTGCCTTGCATTGAAAACACACCAATAACTAACAAATTGATGGGATTGTTTCGAATAGGCTAATGAGGCTCATCAGAGCAGAACCAACGGTAAGCACCACGGGAAAGCTAAAAGGTATAACTCTCTTCAGTCAACACGTTTCTCCTCTATATGCAACACAGCGGGAGTAATGGATGGTGTGTACATTGCCCCGCTGCAGCTTTACTCCTTTTTTAACTCTCTCAGCTGCGTGGCCGCGCCTATACCGGCTCTGATGAACGAGCACACGCCACAGCGACTAATGTAATCCCAATCCTGCACCCACACCTGCAGGACTACCCCCTTTTTAGCTCCACCTGATTCATCACAAAGCACAGGTGAAACGCGCTGGAATGGAATGAGGATTTTAAGCATCAATGGAATCTTAATGTATAGGCTTTTAATTCATTACAGTCTCTGACTAACTTCACTTTCGAGACGCGACGGTGACGGGGAAAAAAAATAATTTACAGATATCAATTTGAAATGGCGGTTTTCTTTCATTTGATGTTTCTCAGATAGAAATAAGGCAATTTATGGTGTAATCTTTGGTGGAAATTGCATATATTCTTGGCTACAAAATAGATACAGGCCCCGTGGTATCCAGTCTTGTGCTTACACCATTTAGAGAATGTTTTCTTTCAGGAGTTTCCTACAGACCATTATCAGTGCCCGTCTCCCACTCACCCCCACCTGTCCCCCTCACCCTCACATGTCCCCCTCACCCTCACATGTCCCCCTCACCCCCACATGTCCCCCTCACCCTCACATGTCCCCCTCACCATCACATGTCCCCCTCACCCCCACATGTCCCCCTCACCCCCACATGTCCCCCTCACCCCAACACGCCCCTCACATGTCCCCCTCACCCCCACATGTCCCCCTCACATCTCACCCCCACATGTCCCCCTCACATCTCACCCTCACATGTCCCCCTCACCCTCACATGTCCCCCTCACATCTCACCCTCACATGTCCCCCTCACCCCCTCATGTCGTCCCAGGCTGGAGCTCGGACGTGGTCGTGTAACCGCGGTGACTGACGTGAGTACACACAGGCTCGGGCTCTGACCTCACCACTACAACAGTGACCTGCAGACAAATGGCCGTGGAAGGAGCCATTGAACTTTGCAATTGCGTTTTATCCCTCCGTGACGTTTCAAAAGAGATTCATATTTTATTTCTTTCAAGCCTTATTCACGGTCTCCTGCCTCGCGGATATAAACTACCAGCCATATTCTCACAAGTCTGGCTTTTCTTTTTTCAGGTGAGAGAAAATGATTCGTGGAGCGCTAGAAGGCGAGCGGTCTTTCATTCCGCGAGCGCCGCAGACACAGAGCCATGGTGGATGGCCCTCGCCGGCTGAATGGGGAAGACGAACCGGCGCACAATGGCTTTTAAAAGGAACATTATTTCTTGTTGTCAGCGGATACAAGAGCGCTGTCCTCCAAGAAAAATACGGAGGAGAAGTGATGACTGCTCGCTAAAGTTGCTGCGGGTTTTGCAAGAACTGGCCTTGAACGGGAATTACCGCGGCTATTCAGGGTGGGTTTAGATCAATAAGAAGGTTCTCAAGCGCTTAAGAAAGAGTAACGTTACTTTTACTTGAGGGGAAGTCAGGGGGAGTCCAGATGATGACTCTGGTAAGAGAAGGGACAGTGGTGGAGCTTGAAATGTTTGCTAGGAAATGCAGTTTCTCTCTTCAAATCCTCTAAATCTGCAAACATGCTAAAAACTTAAGTACCTTCATTAAAAACCTAACACTTGAAACTACATGTTTTGGGTGTGACGTCATAAAATAGTAAAAGAACATTTAGTGTCTATAGAGCATCGTCTACGCCACACCAGTGGTGCCAAAAGGTCCTGTACATTGGAATATATGAGGAAAGATCGTCTGAAAATTGCAAATTTACATATGAAAATAAAGTTGTATTTGTTTTATTTTATCGAATGTGAAAATGAAGCCATGGGAGTGACCCGTTGCTTCAGATAGTTCACATAGAAGACGGTTAAAGCTCTAAAACTGAGCTTCTGAGAGCACATGGTTCATTCAGCAGCTAACCTACTAGCTGCTAATGCTAATGTTAATGTGCGTTTTAAAACCGAGAGAATCATTAATTAGGCCAAATGCTGAACATGTTTGATACATTTGAATATTTACAGATTAAAGACGTTACACAAAGTGCATAATACACGGCCACAGTGTGGCGCTGTTTACTCAGTAATGAGCCCTGACAAGATGGTGGCTATCGATGAAGTCGCTCGTATAATGTTCCACAAAACAATAACAAATCTTCCTCTGACAGCGAGTTGATGTTTCCGTAATCAATGGTCATTGTCCTGACGTTCTGATCACTGGCTTGGAATATTTTATCCCCAGAAATAATCCTGTTTAGACGAACACACCAATGCAATTTTTAACTCTCGATCCCCGCCGAAGGGGGCGTGGCTAAGCAAAAGTTCCCCAATGTCGCTCCATCTATTGATACAGACGGCGTCTTGGCAAATCCCCATATGGTCATGTTCGAAGAAGCCACAGGGAAAACAAGGAAGAGAACAAAATGAACTTGATCCCATTTCTCCACCATTACAAATGCTGAAAAATGCATGTATTTTAAAAGTGCTTTATAAATAAACTTTGACCTTGAATTATGAATATATTTTTAAACAAAGACATAGAGACATGGAGGGGAGCATGGTGGTTCAATACTTAAAAGATGAACAGCGCTAACCAGGAAGTATGCTAATGTATGCTAACGAGTGCCGTTTTTCGCTTCTGCTGAAGAACTTGCTGTGGAAAAAACATCCATGTGGACCTTATTTTGGCTTGACTTTATTGGTGTGTGATAAATATGTTTATATTCCACCTGAACATAGCTAAAAAGAGGGAGAAGTTGTGTTTGCCTTGAGAGGTTTTCTTTCATCGTCCTCTCGTATGATTAATGTCGTCTGAATCTATGTCTGCGATGTCGTGTGTTTCTCATGAACCTGTTCTAGTCTTTTGCTCTATCGCACTGTGGTCCGTCCACACTCATATCTGCTGCACGTCTGTAAATACACTCATGCTGTTGTTCTGTTGCTCTGCTAGCCCTGGCCAAGTGAAGAATGTATTTATATAATGTACAGTTGAGTCGCTTATATTGGTTTTGTTGATGTGTAACTGTAATTTCCTACTCAAAAAGTGCCTTAAACGCCTCTGGCGAGCTGCTCCTCCTCAGGCCCTGTGTTGTCAGGCCGCACACATGATTGACAGAATTATCAGCCAATCAGACTTCAATATACATTGAAAATCCGCCCCCCAGGGCCTTCAGCATCTCAGAAGCTTCTCCTACGTTTTCTTCGTCTAATGCAAGATGTTCCAGGAAATCAGAAGAGAACCGGATAAACAGATATTCCTCTTGGAAACGTCCGAACGAGGCAAAATGAAGTGGATCTGTTGATCACGGATTTTTGGGAGCGGGACCGACTGATGCTCGGCCCCGGACAAGAAAAGAGTTTCCCCTTTTAGTATCTTTTTATTACGGTGGATTTTGCGTTTGAGTCGATCTCTGACGTCTCGCTCTGTCAACAAAACATCTCCTGAAATGTCCACGTTATAACGCGCTCGTCTCCGCCTGCCATGTGTCGCGTGTTTCCGTGTTCTAGCCCGAGTGTTCCCGAAGGCGTTTGCTTCGGTTTGCGTTGTTGATACATCCTTTAGCGAACAAGTGCCACGCAAAAAGGCCCTTTTACCCACACGCCTGTTGTCGTTTAGTTTATTTGCGTTTGACTGAAACCCCACGGCCCGCCACTGAATAAAACCAATTTGGATACTTACGTATCGATAATGGATGAAATGGGGAAAAAACGTATCAGGACGTCAGTAAAAAGTCCCGACATTT
This sequence comes from Proterorhinus semilunaris, assembly GCA_021464625.1. Taxonomy (NCBI): domain Eukaryota; kingdom Metazoa; phylum Chordata; class Actinopteri; order Gobiiformes; family Gobiidae; genus Proterorhinus; species Proterorhinus semilunaris. The sequence continues at coordinate 3,116,703 of CM038344.1, read as the reverse complement.
ACCCCCAGCTCACACTGAATCCGGTTTAGGTCCGGTACGGCGTCCGCGATCTTAGAAAGTCATTCAAACCAATGTTGCCACACTCACCACACTCACACTGCTCCGCGAGGTCCAGGTCCGGCAACGGAAAGAATCCACAAGAAGTCTATCTTTGCCGGATACCGGAGCCCCAACGGATCAAGCTGACAGAAAAACAAGCGCCAAACAGGAAGTCAGGTCTCGTGAGAGAGGAAGATCCGGTGTATTTCAAAATAAAATCTGTCCGCTTACTACTTATGTGGTCTCGTTTACGACCTGTAAACGCGTGTAACGTCGTAAATGTAAACATGTCTCCATTACCGGAGACACGGGGGCATTAGTGTGATACCTGTCAATAAATTGACAGGTATCATTAGAAAATGTAAACAGGATTATTATAATAAGTTGTTGGATAGTAATAAGAATAATATTAAAGGTTTATGGAACATCTTAAATAGTATAATTAGAAATAAACCAAGAACGATTAATTATCCAAAATATTTCAAAGATGAGGATAACACGTTAAATAATATGAATGAAGTCGTCGAAACATTTAATAAATTCTTTGTAGATGTTGGACCGAACCTTGCTGCAAAAATTACAAACGTTGAGAACTATAATTGTGATCTGATAGAAGCAAATCCTATGTCCCTGTTCCTCAAACCTGTGGAGGAAAAGGAGATACTGGACATTGTTAAAGGGTGTAAAAATAAAACTTCGACCGATTACCATGACATGGATATGAAAACTTTAAAAACTGTTATTGAAAGTATCTCTAAGCCGTTAACTTACATTTGTAACTTATCGTTGCAAACTGGAACTTTTCCTGATAGTATGAAAGTAGCAAAAGTGATTCCTCTGTTCAAAGCAGGAGATAAACATCTCTTTACAAACTACAGGCCTGTTTCCCTTTTACCGCAATTCTCTAAAATCTTAGAAAAGGTTTTTAACTCTAGACTCGACAGCTTTATCGAAAAGTGTAATTTACTCTCGGACAATCAGTTTGGTTTTAGGAACAATCACTCAACCTCACACGCGCTCTTTGATATAACTGAAGAAATAACTAATGCTGTAGATGACAAGAAATATGCAATCGGATTATTTATTGACCTGAGTAAAGCGTTTGATACAATAAACTATGATATATTAATTAATAAACTAGAACTTTATGGGATTAGGGGGGTAGCTCTACAGTGGGTTACCAGTTACTTAAAAAATAGAAAACAATGTGTGAAAATCTGTGATTATCAGTCGAGTTGTCGACAAATTGTCTGTGGTTTACCTCAAGGTTCTATTCTGGGCCCAAAATTGTTTAATATGTATATTAATGACATTTGTAACACATCTGAAGTACTTAAATTTATCTTGTTTGCTGACGATACAAATATTTTTGCATCAGGAGACGACTTGCAACAGCTGTGTCGGATTGTTAACTTGGAACTCAAAAGTGTCAACAAGTGGTTCAAACAAAATAAATTATCTCTAAACCTGAGTAAAAGCAAAATGATGATATTTGGCAACTGTAATTCCAATGCTCAGGAAGCGATTCAGATAGAGGGTGTTGTTATCGAGCGAGTGCATGAAATCAAATTCCTTGGGGTGATTATTGATGACAGAATTACTTGGAAATCTCACATTAAATATATATCTACGAAAATTTCTAGAAGCATTTCAGTAATAGCAAAAGCAAAGCACATTTTAAACATCAAAGCTCTACATACCTTATACTGTTCTCTGATTTTGCCCTACTTATATTATTGTACTGTGGTTTGGGGTAGTACTTATAAAAACACAGTTAAACCAATAATATTGTTGCAAAAAAGAGCTATCCGAGTAATTCATAAAGTTGGGTTTTTGGACCACACAAACTCATTATTTCTAAAATCAAAGATCATGAAGTTTTGTGACATTGTTGAGTTCCAAACTGTACAGATGTTATTCAAAGCAAGGTATAAATTGTTACCAAACCAAATACAAAGAAGGTTCCAAGAACGTACTGGTCGTTATGAATTACGTGATGAATTAAACTTTAGGATTCAGAAACATAGCACAACTTTGAAAAGTTTTAGCCCAACAGTTAATGGTGTACAATTGTGGAATAAACTGGAGATGGAATTGAAACGATGTCCAAACATCAACCTGTTCAAATATAAATACAAACAAAAGACTTTTGAAATATACAGACAAGAAGAAATGCGTTGCCACTAAGGGGAGCAGTAAGATCAATTATGTGTATTTTTCCTCTATATTCAAGGAAGAGTGTTGCTGCTTGGAACGGTTGTCATTCTATTGCTCAAGTTCACAAACGGAGAATTAGGGTTGGCAGGTTATGGATCTGTTGAGAGGGATCCTCCCAACGGGCTCTAAACCTTGTCTTTTAATGCACCACTCAGCATAGGAACATATTCTACAAAATCAGCTGTTAGGGCAGCTGTGTGGGGGTTTGTTGAAGGGGAGTTACTGCCCTCTTCAACTGGCTCACTCTCTGGCCTTTTAATGCACCACACTGTGCAGGGCTTTCATCATACTTCACATATAAATCAATTAAATAAATTATATAATAATGATGATGATAATTAAACCCAAATTAAAATTATACTGAGAATGGTAATGACAACTGGAAAGTATCAAGATCTCAGATTATAACATCTATTAATGTACCTTTATACCATAAAAGTAACTCTGTAATCACGGGTAAAAATATGCAAGCAATATATTAAGTAACAAATTTTTTTGACTTGCTTTGTATTAGACATCGTATATGAAACTAGATTGTTGTTGTAGCTGTGCGTTGTTCCAATTAATTATATAAACAGTTAATATATTTTTGTTGTTTGTTGTAAGTTGGTCTGTACGAATGTAGCTGCTTGAAATGTTTTGAAATGTTATTTTTTTATTTATTGCACTTGGGGGTGGGGGCTCATAAGCTTTTTGCTTCAGCCCACTCCTTTTGAGCACAATGTGTATTGCTCAAATAAACAAATAAACTAAACTAAACTAAAGCATCCACTTCACTGGGGAGAGTCGTTGTTCTGGCAAATACGGCTTTTGTTACAAAAACTACCGATATATGGGGCGACTTATGACGTGACCTCGCACCAAGAGGGAAACTCACGTGAGCTTCTGTTCTCGCGAGGGCCGTTTCTCTGCCTGGCGCAGCATCTGGCGCCGGAGCCACAGTGTCAGCCGGACTCAATGTGAGTGGTAGTTTGGGGCAAACCCGGACCGGATCAGGACCAAAACCGGACCGGATTCAGTGTGAGCCGGGCGTTAAAGTCGGCTCCAGCCATTGTTCAGATTTCATCACAAACAAATGTCTTACTTTGTACTTTTGATCTCAAACATATTTTTTTTTTCAATTCGACGCCTCTTCCTGTAGAGCGATTATCACCACGACGTTCATGACATGCTCATTGTGACTTGCATGTATTGTTTGTCTCCACCCAAAGGCCATTCCTTAATATCTGCTAAACACCCCATTATTCTCATTAGCGGAATCCCCACGGTGCCGCGTGCCTGTCTCCGTTGTAAATACATCTCCCTGTCGCAGAGTGCCACAGGTTCCGGGCCACAGCGTGTTAGCAAACGCGCATCGTTTTTTCTCGCGGACAGGCGTGTAATCGTCCCCGGCGCGGCCCCTTGTTATTTGTGTCAATCTGGATGGTCATGCCGTCAGTTTAGGAAGACGAGGCCTCGCACTTTCGAATCCGGCTCGACTCGTGCGGCGTCACGGCTGGTATCTTCCACTCCGTGTCAAAACAGATTAGCCGAACAAACACAAAGAAGCTGGAGTCAAGTGACGCGGCGCGGAGGAAGTGGCGGCAGTAGCGCGGGCGAAATGAAACGGATGGCGTTAGCATTTAGCCTCTCCTCCACGGCCTCAAACGGGAGCGAAGTTAGAAGCGACGTGAACCTTTACACGATCCAAGTATAGTCACACAAAATTAAACGATTTTCTAAGCGGATAATAAGGGGAACTATATTGCAATGCGTAGTAATATTACTTCATGCTAACGCCGTCTGTGCTCTGTTTTTGTGACTGAGCGCACGCGTAAAGACCAGACAGGTACACATCAACTCGTCTAAGCTCAGGTCATAACAGATCTCAGCATGGGTTAAAGTTGAAAAAATTCCTGAGCCTGAACTTCTATGAATCATAGAATGATCACTAATAAGCATTTTTTATAAGCGCCTTTATACGCTCATACATATAATTTATATCTATTTAATGCCAACAACTGATGATTATTATAAACATTTTCTTTTGCAAGAAAAAAATAAGACTGTTGAAAAGAGGACCATTAAGTCTAATGAAGACTATGTAGCACTTTGAGAAACTTGTAAAGTGTAAGCTGTAATGTTTTATTTTCCTGTTTACATTATATGTGGCCCGCGACCCGCCGTGGCAGCTGAATTTCGGCCCACGAGTTTGACACCCCTGCTCTAATCCAACTTTGTAATACACTTTTCCCCACTGCACCTTCCTGTCGCCCTCCAGTTGACGCCCCTCAATGTGGGTATAAGAAATGTTGATGAAATTTTGACAAAAAAAAATCTCAACATACCCGATACTTAAGTTACGTTGGTCAAACATGATAATTGCTCAGTTAACCTCTTACTTAACTTTATTATAATTTCTTTATTTTTTAATTCTTTTTGCATTTTTGTCACTTTTTGTTGTGTTTTTTGTTTTGTTTTACCTTTTTTGTCGCGTTCTGGTAACGGCGTTCATACTGATTTGCGACTCGTTTTCGTCGCTATTTTGACCCTTTTTTTTCCAGGAAGCTTTTAGATTTGGGTAATGCCTGGATAGTAACGCTGGTGTAGGTGGGGGTTAGGAGGTTAATTCCGTTGTGGTCTGTTGAGACCTTAGTCCTCGATTCCAGGACGGGATCCGGCTCCTGGTCCCGGCCTGTCCGCGCTCGGCGGGGGGGGGAGTGGCTAATTGCGGGGTTACGGGGAGGGGGATGTTACGCTAATGGCCGCGCCGGTGCGCTTTTGCCGGCGGATCGAAGGGGATGCCATTGATCGCGTTGTTGTTTATTTGCTGGGATGCGGCGCCCGGACAAAGGTTACGGCGCGTCGATGGGAGGTTGATGGGTTGTGGCCTTTAGGATCGGGGCGAGCGAAAGGGGAGCGCGGCGGGAGACGGGGGCTGATGATGAAAGTGGATACCAAACTGAAGAGACGATCAGTAACTCGGCGAGGGATCCGAAACGCATGTGAATAGATGCATCTGGGAACTCCACACAAACAGTGTCCCTCCTCAATAGAATACTTTTACTTTTTAATACTTTTCCAATAGTGGAACATGAAATACACACAGGTCATTTAATATGATTTATTTTCCTTTCCCTTCATTCTGTTTCATACACGCGCAGCGGACTTGATCGATTTGTGGGGAAACCAAGTGCTGACCGTTTCCCTCATCATTGCCAGGACGCAGACGGTAAATACATAAGTATGTCTGTGTGGAGTTGGCATGTTCTTCCCTTGTTTTGATGAGTCCCCAATAGGTTTTGTTCACGTGACATCACAACATTCTAAAGAGCCTATAGATACAGACAGCAGGCCGATCTTAATTCTCTTTTCTACCCCTTTCCCTTTCCCTACACCCTGAAACCAAGGGCTAAGGGCGAGGGTTGAAAAGACCGCCTTGAGTAATGGGACAGCCCTCCATTTGACTGCATTTACTATGAACACAGATTAATAAGGTGATGTAAATAAAAGCAAGCCTACTTGTCTCTATAGCATGTTTCCACTGAACCAGTTCATGACTTGATTTATGCTGTTTTGTAAAACCTAAACAACAGGACTCGTCTCAGCCCAAACCCTGCAGATTTTCATCTCTTTCTGCTTCATCGCACTCAGCGGGGACGGGCACCCGGGGGCCTGAGCTGCCGAGGTGCGCTCAGACCAGGGACAGTCTCGGACCCGGGCTCAGCGATGAACCCCGTGTATTATGGCAATAGCAACGTATCGAATGTTTGGAAAGAAATGACAAAAGTCCATCAATAATCAATACAGCGCAGATAAACTGAGCTTTTGCAGCAAAGCGAAAACGTAGGACTGACCCTTTAATGCCATGGACTGTTCTAATAGGTGGCGTTCACGTGACATCACAACCTTCCAAAGATCCTATAGTTTAACATTGAGGTGGAGCAACTGCAAATTCAACGGCTGTAACCATAGTAACGCTCAAAATGCAGATTTCTAGTCTTAAATCGTTGCTAATTTCTCTGTAATTCCTGAGGCCAATTCACATGAAACAAAATCTGTCACAAAGTTCAAAGTCATATCTTCCAGCAGATATGAACATATGTCTAATTATTTCTTCACAAAGGCGTCCAGAAGTGGAGACAATATTCAAAAACATGTGCTTGATGTTGGCCAGTAGAAAGGACTTTCAGCCATAACATTCGCATGTCAGGTTTGTGAATCCGATCACTGTCACATGATCAGAGAAAACATTTGGACATTTTCTTTTTGGAAATTTCTTTCAAAAACTGTTTCTCTCCCATAGAGTTGTATTGACACCTGCCCTCCGACTGAAATAGAATTCTATAACGTGACCTATTGTTGCACAAAGTTCGTGAATTAATTTAGCTGCTTATTTACGTGTTTTGTCAAACTCCTCCCACCCCTTTGTCTGAAGTGTGGCCCTCACCACATTATAGAATCGGGACACCCCTTCGTCTCTCGTGAACGAGCGAAGGGAAAGGGCTAAGCGGAGGGCTGAGGGGGAGAACTGAGATCGGGCCAGCATCTGTCATAGAAGGAGCGTGGCTTCACCGAGGGGGAAAAGAGAATCTTTTGGGAAAAACAATATTTTCCACTCTTTTTAGCCATTTCTTTTGAGCCCGTTCTGCATGTAGCGCCTCATTGTATCGCTGTATGTTTTATCTACAGCTTGTGCTGAGGAGCAGCCCTTGTGGGGGTAAACCGATTGTCTGCCTGGCCAGAACTTTGAGGAGGAAATATTTCACTGCTGTGGACACTTCTTCTAAAACTATAACCACACTTGCTGGAACTCTTTTTTCTTTGAGAGGACAGTTTACTTGAAAGTCATTCACCTTTTTTGAAAGAAAAGTGTTTATACATGCTGGTGTAAGTCCTTGTGTGACAGATAAATATTTATCTCAAACGAAACACTATCCCACTTGTCAGGAGGGATACCTGGCTGGAACACAAACTCCCTGTATCACAGGAACCTTCAAAACCGTCACAGCACTGTCCTCTTGTCAGCGGATTGTCAGGTTGAGTTTCCTGTGAGAAACATGAGGATGTTTGCTCACACTGCACACTCGGGCTGCAGTGGTTGCAGCTGGCACAGATGTGATTTCCATGTGCGTGCACTACATCACACACATGGATGGGCTGCAGGGGGAGTGGGTGAAGACGATGAGTATCTTCCTACCTGTTCATGCCATCACAGAAGCTCTGGCAGAGAAGTATGAGCTACGTACTTACCGGATGTGACAGAGTGAGATACCTGTACAGAAGAGGAACTACACAACTGCTATCAAACACCTGACAGACCGTCTGCCGCTGTGCAGGTGCGGTGACCCTGAGGAAAACCTGGAGGTTCAGGAAGAGGCGATACATGGTGTCACAATGACAGGAGGGACTTTGGTGGTTCTCTGGATGCACTGCGAGCCCATCTCTTTGTGAGCGTCAAAGGCAAGGCCAGTTTATTTGTAGAGCACAATTCAAACACAAGGCGATTCAAAGTGCTTCACAGTTGCATAAAGTTACAAGAAAACAGATCAAATTAATCATTAAAACATCAACATAAAGTTAATTAATTACAGTAAAAGGCCAGAGTGCAGATAAAATACTTTCAGTTTTCATCTGCTCGGGTAAAAAGAGCTGTTTTCAGCCTGGATTTGAACATTGTCAGAGTTGAGGCCTGTCTCACATCCTCATGAAGACTGTTCCAGATTTTAGCTTTAGCCTCAGCGTGTTTAGTCCTGACTCTGGGAACCACCAGGAGACCCCTCCCTGAAGTTCTCAGGGCCCGAGATGGTTCATACGGCTCTAACATGTCAGAGATGGACTTTGGTGCTAAACCATGAAGCGACTTGTACACAAGCAGAGCTGTTTTAAATTCTATTCTCTGAGTGACAGGAAGCCAGTGCAGGGACCGGAGCACTGGACTAATATGGTGGTATTTCCTGGTTCTGGTCAGGACTCGAGCAGCAGCGTTCTGGATGTTCTGCAGCTCTAACAGCTCGTTTAGAAAGGCCAGTGAGCAGCCGTTACAGTCGTCTAACCTGCTGGAGACAAATGCATGGATGAGTCAAAGGAGACATGCGTCGTCTTCCACCAACTGAAGAGACTATGACACCTTCACCGAGCCGGGCATCAGTTGGCTGTGTGTCGGCGGGCACACCCGGTTAAGCAAACACACCCCACCTGAACTGAGACAACTTGTCAATGGCAAATTGGTGGCAACAATGATGAAAGAGGCCAAACCTTCAGAACTCAAGCACTGCAAATACTGCTGATGCAAGAGCCTACGTGAAGTGGCGTGTCTCTGCACCGGGGCCCCAAACAGACGTTCAAGGGTTGAACTTACACTTGAAGACAGGGACACTTAAGAATGTGCAGGCAGACAGATACACTCGAGATCACCTAAAACAAATCACTACTCCAGCTACAGTGAGGTTTGATGCTGGTGAGGCTCACGCTGTTGACTCCAATATAAAGGAAACAAAACTGCAGGAAAACTGCAGCTTGCCGTCTCTGGTATTGTCTTATTTTTAAATAGCATTCAATAGCGACACATTTAAACATAAAATACATTCTCACGATATTGCAAATAAAAATGAAAAAGACAACATTATGAACGTGACTCGTACCCGTCTAAATGATAAGTTGATCCTGATGCTCCACGCGGGCGGTGCGCGATGGCGTCGACATTTTCATCATAAAGACTCGTCTACAACATTTCATCCATAAAACGTCGGTCTAATCAGTTTTCAATTTTACTCCTTTACGTTTAACTTGTCTCTCCTGAACCGAGCAGAATAATAAAACAGACTGGTTTTCACGTGTAGTCCACATGTTTAGTAGAAATGTGTAGCGCCGACACAGCGCCCCCCTCGGGTCATCAGGGGCAGTGCATTGGAGGCGAGCCTCACTTCGGGCCTTTCAAAACGCGATTTAAAGTCAAATGAATAAACAAGTCGTTCTTACGTCTGATTCTTTATCCAGGTGACAGAAAACCAGCGTGCTCAACAAAAACCCATTTACAAATGTATTTTACTTTTAGGGGCGAAAAAAGCCCCGAATGGGCCAGAGCGCTGAGTGAATGAGCCGAGTGTGTCCGGGACGCTGGAGGCTCCGCCCTCTTTACACGATAACTGATGATAAAACATTTGGCCATTTTTTAACCACGAGATTTATTAAAATCATAGGAAATCCCAATCATCTTAAGAGAAGGGACTTGTTTTTATAAAGTTTATGGTATTTTTCAATTTTTGTTTTTTTCCATGATGACCTGCCTCCCCTGACCCCACGTCACTGTCGAGCTAAGTACTGTTGATAAATTAAATTAAATAATTATGAAGAATTCTTACAGCACATGTATAAAGTTATGTCTCACGCAGAATCTCCATGACTTCCTTCTTCGCCCGCCGGTCTGTGACGGACTGAAAGGCCACAATGTATTACGTGTCATGTGACTGGTTTCTGATGCTAGTTCACGCTCACACACGATGATAATTACTGAAAAACATAAATCACATCATGCCACAACGTTTGAGTGTGAGATTAAGTCTAGTTTTGGTTTTAATTGGCCGTTGTTTCATCGTGTATCATCACAAAGTCCCTTCGCTCATCAGCTCCTTTGCGGAGGTCACTCTGTCTGTTCTCGTCTCCTCCTCCCACGCTAACTTGTCTCCCGCGCAAACTTTTGATTGACACGAACGCCTTTGACAATCTTCGCTTCAATCGCCCCTTCGGCGACTCATCCGGCGCATTAGCCGCCGCACGAGCGGGGAAACCTGTTGCAATTTCCTCTCACAGAAGCCGCGGCTCGACACAATGGCAGGTGAACGCACAGACGAGCCACTTAGGAGCTGGTTAAATGAGGCTCCCCGCCGCCCGCTAATGAGGACGCTAGCCAGATACGTCGCCCGGTGCCGGCTAACGACAATCGGATCCGGCGGGGGCGCAGGCGTGTGATTGACAGCGCGCAGCGGGGGGGCGTGGTCACGGGGACGGAGCTAATTGCAAAGTTAAAGAAAAGCAGGACGGGGTAATACGTGTGAGAGAGCAAAGTGATCGCTTGTTCGTTGTTTTCTCACAGACCGAGACCTGCGTAAGTTGTTGTGCTAGTTCCTGGTTCAAGTCTAAATAGATATTAGTTTGTTCATTCTTTGTTCCTGTAGACCCGTTATTCTTCCCGGGTGCGTACCTATGTTCCCCGGGTCCTATGTTCCCCGGGTGCGATGTTTTTTTTCCGTAGGTGAGTTGGTACTTCACCCAATCACAAGTCATGAGAGTGAAATGTCATACATATATCAATCAGCTTAACCCTGACCCTGCCCGAGCCACTAACCCTAAGGATTGTGGGCTGGTGCCTAATCTTAATCAATAGAAGTGGGGGAACATAGGTACCGGGGAACATAGGTACCGGGGAACATAGGTACTGGGGAACATAGGTACTGGAGAACATAGGTACCGGGGAACATAGGCACTGGGGAACATAGGTACCGGGAAAACTAGGTACTGGGGAACATAGGTACCGGGGAACATAGGTACCGGTGAACATAGGTACTGGGGAACATAGGTACCGGGAAAACTAGGTACCGGGGAACATAGGTACCGGGGAAAATAGGTACCGGGGAACATAGGTACTGGGGAAAATAGGTACTGGGGAACATAGGTACCGGGGAACATAGGGCTGACCCCATTCTTCCCATAAAGATTGTACTTCTGCACTTGTCCATTCAGGTGCGGGTAAACGTTTTGGGGGCAGTCAAACAATTAAAAGACAGACAGCAATTACACCAGTGATACTGTATGACAGTAACACTGTAAAGTCGAAGTGTGGCAGTTTGGCCTTATATAGTGGGGGGAAAAGTATTTGGTCAGTTCCCTATAGACTTTCTATTGGATTTCGGGACAAATATATTTTTTCCCCACTGCGTTTGTAGTATTAAAGGTCTCCCTCCTGACATTTAGGATATTGTATTTTTAAGATAAGATAAGCCTTTATTGATCTGACAATGGAGAAATTCACTTGTTACATCAGCTCTCAAGAAATACTCAGAATGTGCAAAAAGTACGGGAAATGTGCCATTAATTAAATAGAGGTATCTTATATACAATGAGAATAATACAAAAATAAAAGAATTAGAGCAGACTATAAAAATGTCAGCAGCCCCGGACGGAGCTGGCCCTCCTGACCAGCTTGTTCAGTCTGTATACAATATACAAATCATTATCACAATCGGGAACACAAATATAAGTGACTCACAAATAGCCCGGGGCACATGCTGACTGGTCCTGGCCTCAGAAGGAACCCTATTGTACATGTTTTCAGAGGTAGGGGAAACTGGAGGAAACCCACACAGACACGGGGGGACAAACGCCACACAGACTGACAGTAAAACCATTTCAGTGTAGTGTTAAATTATTACATGGAGCCTCCTTCTATGTCACTTCCTGTCGGTGTCCGATGAGGAAGTGAAACTATAAACATCACAAAAAAACATCACAAAGAAAACTGGGAACAATCTTTAGTAACATTTTTAGTATGTGTCATAGGGGTGGGCCATATCATATCGCATATCGTTATCGCGATATCATTTTGATATTGTTGTAATGTTTTATATCGTTGTGGACACGATATAATTCATGTTACGCTCCATCAGAGCAGCAGAAACACTGACGGTAGAACACGGGGACAGGTGCTTAAAAAGTAAAACGAAATGAAGGATGTAAACTGCTTGAGTAGATCATATTTGTGAGGAAATTAGTATAAGCCGTTAAAAAATAAATGAATGAAATATCACTGAATTAATCTTCCCAATCCCCTCCTGGAGCCGCCACCTTAACGTGGGGGAGGGTTTGAGCCTGAATGATCCTGGAGCTCTGTTGTCGGGGGCTTCGTGCCCCTGGTAGGGTCTCCCAGGGCAAACAGGTCCTATAGGTGACGGGTCCGACAAAGAGCGGTTCAGAAGCCCCTTATGAGAGACCAACAGGCCCGGTTAGAACCATGAGGCCGTCCTTCTGTGGACCCACCACCTGCAGGGGGCGCTATAGGGGCTGGTGCAGCTCCAACAGCTGCCCCCACGACCCGGCAACGGACAAGTGGAAGAAAATGGATGGATGGATAATCTTCCCAATAGGCGTAAGGCTGGGATTTTGAAGTAATTTGTCCATTGTCAATTATATCGTGAAATATATCGTTATCGTGATATTTCTTTTTTATAACGTGATATAGATTTTAGGCCATATCGCCCTAATGTGTCATATGGACTTTAACCTCTTAACCCCCACCTGAACTGAGCACATTTTCTCCAGTTTGGCTTGACCCAAATCTAAAAGTTTCTTTTAGGCAAAAACAGCAACAAAGACAAGTACGAAAACGCAACAAAAATGTGTCAAGAAAAACAATAACAAAATTTTAAAAAATGACAAAAAAGCCACAAAAGAGTGACGAAAATGTTCTTTAATGAAAAAAGCAACAAGGGAGCGACAAAAAAAAGAGACGAAAACAAAATCAGTTGTGCGGAGCTTGAATTGAGGCGTCGCGCGGTTCAGGCGGGGGTTAAGAGGTTAACGTTGAGAGTGGGGCGGCTTTCTTTGGGCGTTTTTGAAATCCGAACATAAAAACCAGCACCATTTCTGACCCGAGCAATTTAATCACAAACTTTCTGTTGACCCTCCCCTTCTGTATCACATCCCCGTACACTTTTAAAGCTGCATTTGTCCGACTGGCGCGGCGTGAACGCTAAAAGAAAAGAGCGTCTTCTCCCCAGCTCATAACCTCGTTCCTCAGATGAAACAGAGTCTTTTATTCACCGCGTCCTGGGCCGGCGTGAACGGGACAAGGGTCGACGTTTAGCGCCCTCGCATCCATTAGCGGCGTTACCGTGAAGGAGACCTGTGCCCTTTCACAATAAAAGCGCGGAAACTTTCTGAGCGACAGCGCGGAGAGTGATTTGCCGGGAGGGGAAATGAACCAGTCAATGTACTTTTGAAAACCTCAAAGACAAATTGATCCGAAATGGGGGGAAAAAAACACAACGTATTTTACCGGTCAATTCAGTCTAGACTTTTAAATATCATTGATGCTTTTTCATAAAAGGTAAAAGAAAATACTATTCAACGCGCTGCATCAACGATGTCCCACACCTGCACAAACACTCTCTCATTCATTCCGGACTATTGTACATGTTTTTAGGGGTAGAGGAAACCGGGGCCTTTCTGTGTTGAGAAAGGCAGGAATTGAACCCGGGACCTTCAGTTTCATGCAGCTCAAATCTGGAACAGTCTTCATGAGGATGTGAGACAGGCCTCAACTCTGACAATGTTCAAATCCAGGCTGAAAACAGCTCTTTTTACCCGAGCAGATGAAAACTGAAAGTATTTTATCTGCACTCTGGCCTTTTACTGTCATTGATAAATTTTTATGTTGATGTTTTATTGATTGATTTGATCTGTTTTCTTGTAATTTATTTATTTATTTTTGAACAGGGACAGTGTACAATCTACATTAGCCTCAGAAAGGAGAGATGCATTGTACCAGGTTATAGCACTTGTGCTAATTTCCACCTGCAGTCCCTGGGCCTATTGTACATGTTTTTAGTGGTAGGGGAAACCGGAGAACCCGGAGGAAACCGGAGAACCCGGAGGAAACCTACGCAGACACGGGGAGAACATGCAAACTCCACACAGAAAGGCCCCGTCCAGGTGGGAATCGAACCCAGGACCTTCTAGCTGTGAAGCACGAGCGCTAACCGCTGCGCTACCGTGCCGCCCATATATATAAAATAAATGGAGGAAAATGGAATTGAATAAGATGGGGAGGTCTGTGATTGCCATTAATGGAGATAATCTGGGGTCAGACAATGTTGGCGGGTTTGCTGAAAACCTCTGTAAAAACGCACATTTTCACCGGTACAGTCTTTTCAAAACCTGGCCCTATATGAACCATAAAATGCTGCAAAAACGGCGTGAAACTGGCAACCCCACACCAGGAAGTGACCCGTGTGGAATAAACTTTGACTCTTCCATCGGCTGAAGTTTGCCCGTCAGGACTCCCCCCAGGGGTTGTTTCGGCAGATCTTGCTCCGTGACTGTGGGCAAACGCTCGACTGAATCGGACTGTGTCACAATTCACGAACCTGGCCAGTGGTGGAATTAACAAAACTGGCGCCCCTTACTGGTCCTATCTCGGTTGGCGACAGAATCCAAAATCCACTTGATGACGAAGCAGTTGTTCGTTAAGGCTCAGAGAAATTGTAGATTCGATCTGTGCCCCCAAGAGTCAGGAGCATATACACCTGAAGGGCTTTTCCACCAAGGTGCTCCTCTCTTCCTTTTTACTAATATTTGAAAATTTGAAAAACCTCTGCAGGCCTGAGCAGGAAGAGCATATTTACATATTTCCACCAACTCTGACAATGGGAAATACAGATACCGTGAGACTTTTGATTATGTAGCGGGCCGTGGAAAAGCTAATCAGCCTTTTTTGTTGTGACAAGTGGATTTCTCAGTTAGTGAAATCGATGAGTCTCGTCTTATCCTGCAAATGAGAACGGCCCGTGAGCCGAAGCTCGTTTGAATCTATTTCTTCACGTAAAATAAATCCTTTTTAACACTTTTGAGCGTTTTGCTTTTTCATCTGTTGAGTCTTGTCTTGTATATCAATGCGTTTCCCTGGATTTTTTTTCACAGACTATATCCTTGGCTACACGACACAGGTTATATTAAACAACATTATAATCTGTGCATTACAAATATATCAGTTATTTTATGGCACCGTTTCATGACCTGAATCACAAACACTGAGACCTTCTACAACAGTGGCTCATTATTATGTTATTACTTTAGGCGACGCCGTATTGATTAGTCGCCGTTAACGTTAGCATGCTGCTGCTAGCTACGCTATATGGCAATATATGGAGAAGCTTCAATTTGACTGAATTCTCCAGCAGTGTTTGCGGCTTTTTAAGCGTTGCAGGTGAAAACATCTTCCACAGTTTTTTGTCGTGCTGTTTTCAATACTAATACCTCGCTGAGATTCAGTTACTGAAAGTTACTGAGAGCCAAAACAGGTATCGGTTCAGAACCCGATATTGTATTTCTTTCCAGTATCTGCTTTGATATTCGATACCAGTATCTGATCTATGTCCCCCGTGAACAGAAGTTATTAACATTAGGCACCAGTCCACTATCCTTAAGGTTAGTGGCTCGGGCAGGGTCAGAGTTAAGCTGATTAATAAATGTATGACGTTTCACTCTCATGACTTGTGATTGGTTGATCTAGCCTGGCATCCAGAATGATCCCCCTCTGTATATTTAATAAACAGGGACATCAGTCTGGGCCGAACTCAAACAGATCGTGCAATCAGAATCGTTTATTCTTCTAATCAGCGGTAAACAGAGCCGTGGGAAGAACTTTTAATTAGGGGGCGCTGAGGGATAAAGTTTACCCCAAAACCACTTTTTCTGTGCATATTTCCTATTTAATAATATTGCCTGCAATTTGCAAACTATCCACCAGGGGGTGCTGCAGCGCCCTCAGCACCCGCCCACGGCCTTGGCGGTAAATGACCAAAAACACATCGGCAGTCGGTGAGTTTTGAGATTCATAATTCTGCACCCGGGGAACATTAGGTACATTTGCATTTGTTCTTTGAGTGCACGTTTTTCCTGACTATTAAAAGCCATTGAGATATAAAGTGCAATCTTATCTTATTTAATATTATTATATTTTTTGTCCTCACATATGTTTTAAGGGGAGACACTGCAGGAAATGTTCAGGTTTTGGGCTAATTTAATCCTCTAACATATAAACTTTCCTCTTCAAAGTTAATAATTATTGCACATTTTTATTTATTTGGGAAAATTGTGATTTCAAGGGCCATTTTCTCAAAGTGCATTTTTCTCACATTGTGGCGACAACATAAGCCGCACCAACAGACTTCTACATTTTCCTGACTTTTTGTTTGTTTTGAATTTCTTTTTTACAGATTTTTCCACCAAAAAATGTGCTTATGGAGAAGAAAAATACTTTTAACCAAATGTCAACACATCCATCCATCCATTTTCTTCCACTTGTCCGTTGCCGGGTCGTGGGGGCAGCTGTTGGAGCTGCACCAGCCCCTATGGCGCCCCCTGCAGGTGGTGGGTCCACAGAAGGACGGCCTCATGGTTCTAACCGGGCCTGTTGGTCTCTCATAAGGAGCTTCCGAACCGCTCTTTGTCTGACCCTAGGACCTGTTTGCCCTGGGAGACCCTACCAGGGGCACGAAGCCCCCGACAACAGAGCTCCAGGATCATTCAGGCTCAAATCCTCCCCCACATTAAGATGGCGGCTCCAGGAGGGGGTTAGTCAACACAATACACCTAGTACATTTAAAACCTGGCTCAAGTTTCCCGACTCACCTGCAGAGTCTCGCCTTAAACTGGTAGTGAATCGCTTTGAGACGTCCCAGCGCATTAAACGTGCAATATAAACGTAATAATGGGAAACGCCTCGCTCGTGGAACCGCCGTAGCCCGGCGCGGTTTATTTGCTGAGGTTCGTCTCCTCCTGAATCGGGCTAATGAGCGGCTCCGATGGCGTGCGGGGTATTTATAACGTGGCTCCTGATTCGGCACATCTTCCCCTCTCCTCGGGCCGCCCTTGTTAGGGGAATATCTCCGGTGTTTATTTTATTTCGGGTCCGACCAGCTGGCGCTCCTCCGTCCCTGGGGGGGGGGGGGGGGGCGGGCCGGTGGCGTGATGCATGGCGCGGCTCACCTGCCTGTAGACGTATGGCCCCGTCGCCGGGAAGACGGATGAGGCGGGTCGGGACACCGCTGCACCCGCGCTGTCCGATGAAAAAAGGTGATCCCGGGGAAGGAAGGTCGGGACGGTCGGCGGAGGAGGAGTGTGCCCTTGAGCAAAGCACCGCGGGGGGGGGGGGAGCTCAGCGGGAACGGGACTACAGCGCGGCGTCCCACTTCTCAGGCGGGTAAAGTATGGGGGTAATCAGCGTGACGGAGCAGTACGGGCTGGAAGGAGGTCACAGTGTGTCGGGAAACGGGCTAAGCTTGCAGAATTCTTTTTTTAGTGGATACTATGTAAAATCAGCAGTAAATTTACTCAGAAAATGTATTTATTCATTTGCCTAGTATCGTGTTCAATTCAACGTTGCCATGTTAGGTCATAATCTCAAACACATCTTTATCATCGTCTTAACCTCTAAAGCGTCAATACAGCGACAAAAATGTGACGAAAAAGCTACAAAAGAGGAACAGGAAAGTGCAAGGGAAGATATCTATTTAAAATAAGACGTGGCCTGTAGGCTGTAGGCTTTAAAGAGGGGGTATTATGTTTTTTTCAATCACATAGCACCAGTCTATAGCACTACAATGATAACCTTCTGTTGGTCTGTATATGCAGTAAATTAAAATAACTGCCTTGATTAAAATTGCTCTCTCAAAATGGCTGCACTGAACGTCTTGAAATAGGCCTCTGTCTCTTTAAGAAGCTTTCCGACACGCCCCCTTCAGCACACTACTGTGGCATTGAAACAACAACACTGTGCGGGGAGGGGGCTCTGCTGAGCTGAGGAGCAGTGGTTGGGGGCTTGGCTGGTGACGAAAGGTCCAGAGGCGTCTCCAGGAGGTGGGGGCGTTCCTAGGAGGACTGAGGCATAGCTACACCTAAAATGGCCGCCGTCTAAGTTTTTACTGATTACTCAAAAATATGTGAATGAGCCGAGGCAACACTCCAGGCACGTGTTTAATGAGGGAATGACATAATAACAGGATATAAAGCTTGAAAAAGTCGATTTTACATAATACCCCCCCTTTAAGATTTGGGTAAAGCTGAACTGGAGAAAATGTGGCGCGGCACGTCCTCTGACACTCAACACACGGGAGCGTTACGGCTTTTCTCAGACCATGAGGCTGCTGTTCTGCTCATGATGACCGGCGGGGGGTATTTATTGATCTATGTTAAGAAAAGTCACTTGATAATGTAAACAAACTAGGGCCGAGACTCGATTAAAAAAATTTATCTCATTAATTAGAGGCTTTGTAATCAATTAATCGAAATTAATCGCATATCAATATTTGACCTGAGAACAGTGAGAAGTAAGTTTTTTCATAAGGATTTTTAGCATACCGTTGAATAATGACTGAATACATGAGCTTAAGCAACAGAATATTGTTTATTTTTGTTCAATCAAGTCCAACAGACAGCGGCGTCGGAAGCGTTTGGAAGGTGGGGGGGACACGTTTCAAAATTAGGGAGGGGGAGGGGGGTTCGATCAGCTCAGCAGCGCCCCTCCTCGCAGCTGGATGGACATATAGGGCGGATAACACAACACCTGTGGAGCCGCTGTTCTCCTGTCCAGCCCTGGCTTTATGACGCTTTGTGAAAAAGCTCAGTGAATGAAGCTCTTATGACACGGCGCGCTCGTGTTTGTATCCACATTCAGCTTCAGCCACACCCGTTAACTCCCGCCATCGCAAAAAAACATCTCAACGCTTGTATGTTCACATTTCCCACAAACACAGATAAAATGTAGTCAAGGGCTAAAGGAAGCAAACATTGATCCGTCATTTGAATAATTCAGATATTATTTCGTGAAGTTAGAGTCCAGACAGCGAGGTTTAACGGGCGTATTGACCGGTTGAACACTCGTGCTAGCCCGGTGCAGTTTCCCCAAACTCACGCTAAACTGAAGCTTCATCACCCGCTTTGTAAACGCATCAAAACGGATGTTCCTCACCTTAAAGTTACTGGTCAGGCCCTTTTGTACCGATGAAGACGCGCTGTCCACCTGCCGAGGCCCGCGAAAAGTCCTGCTCCTCCACGTAAAAAACTCCGAAGACACGATGCACGAGTGTCCTTATGCTTCGGTGTGGTCAAATCTGTCCGTCCAACAATAATCCTCCAGTATTCTCACTTTAGCCGTTTTTCAGCGGTTTACAGAGACATGTTTACATTTCAGCCGCTCTGAGGTGATGGTGATAAACACAGCTACGCAAAGCGGAGCGTATGCGCCGCGGAGCGACGCGATACTGGCGCGGATAATGCCCCAAAAATATAGTTTTTTATGGAAAATAAGGCGCGGATCATATTTAATTGTTTGGCCTCGGGGAGCCTATTGAAAAGGTCCAGTCTAAACTAGTAAATGTAAAGTCAATGAAAATTCACGTTGTGAAAGTGGAGGGGACCAAACAACCACTTTTCAAAAGTGGGGGGGACACGTCCCCCTCACAATGAATGGTTCCGACGCCCATGCCAACAGACCAGTGCAATATTGCCATTAATTAATTAAAAAGAGGAAACTAAAGTGTGGAAAGCAAAGTGTGATTAATTTCGATTAATATTTTTAATCGCACTAATGCTGCGTTTACACATAAGCACGATGCGTTACGAATGGCATTTTTCCGTCATTCGTGACGTTCGTGACGTGACTTAACGCATCTCAATGGGATTCTTAACAGAACGCATCAGTTCGTGACATTCGTGACGTTCGTGGAGAAAGTTTTTGTCTGTCAAAAAATCTTCCACGAATGTCACGAATCACCCTCTGTTCGTGGAGTTCACAACGGAGCGTGTCCTTTCGTGAGGAGTAGTGGCGCTTCGTAATTCAGCGTGAGAGCATTCGTGGAGCATTCGTGGAGCAGAATCACTGTTTTTACGCTCAAAATTGACAGAAACACACGCTACGCCCAAAGTAAATGTTGGTACCTGCAGTCGCTATGCCAAGGAAAAGTGTCACAAAGTCGGCCAATCCGCGCTCCAAGCCACGGACAGCACCTGAAGAAACACTTTCAGCACCCCGAGCCGCTGCCGCTCCTCGGGGTGCTGAAAGTGTTTCTTCCTCCTGCGGTCGTACCTGATGTTCGGGAATTGGAGCCAGACGAGCCCAATGACTCAGGGGAGAGCACGGCCTCTGCTCCGCCTCCAACCCGGTGGAAGAAGATCACCCCACTTTCGCCCAATTCTTGACAGATTTCGGACAGAACGCGAATATTCCCAGTGACCCGTAACATCCCGTGGCACCGCGGGACGCCACGCAGCAGCGCGGGACACCACGCAGCAGCGCGGGACGCATATTCGTGACCGTGCGTAATAATTCGTGCCATTAATCGTAACGCGTAGTAACAGGTCGCAACAGTTAGTGGCGGCGCGTGAAACCTCGACCCCGAATCATCAAATTCGTGATCCTTGGCCACGAATGTGCATTTGTGGCATTCGTAACGCATCGTGCTTATGTGTAAACGCAGCATAAACCTCATGTAGTTAATTAATCGCAATTAATCGTAAAAAGTCCCGGCCCTAATTAAAACACACTTTTTGTTGTTTTTGTTTTTTATTCTTTATTAAAAAACAATTCTAACTCAATATTCATACTTTTTGTAGACTACTCCTATTTTATCCAAACTCTGCCCCTGCCGTCTCTCTGCCTTAAAATAAAGAAATAAGAAGACGGAAAATCTTATCTTATTTACAAAACAAAAGGAATGATAAATAATGCCTCGGACTTTATTAAACAATCACAGGAGAGAAACAATGTTACACAAGGAGTACTCGAGTACTCGCAGCTCCACCTCGCCCACCTGGAAAGCACCACTAGCCTTCAGGGAAGGGAGGAGAGGCACTTGGTCACAAAACCACCAAAACATAAGAAACAATATACAATAAGCAAACAAGAACCAAATCATATTAAAGCAATATAATTGATCACAAAACCCTAAAGAAACCATAAACAACAAATGAAACGCTCAATCCCAGCGCTGCAGCCGGACCACCCCCAGGTGACAGCACTAAAACAAAACATTCAAAACAGTCGACTAAACTAGACCGTATTACAAAGAGCAAAAGAATAGAGCAAAACACATACACATAACCTTTTACACACTCATCTTTTTAAAACCTCAAATTAAAAATCTCATCAAATTAGAATATTGACTGTAATCATCAATTATGACAAAGGCTCGACATGTGTCACTTTGCAATGAGTCTCAATCATACATTAGTTTTACATTTTAAGAATTACAGCAATAAATTAACTTTTGAACGAGTTGTATTTAAGTGTTATAGGAGACGAATACTAAATACCCTGTTTAATATCATATCATCACAGACAAGCACAACTCCTTCTCTCAGCGGTTTCTATTGTGTAAAAGCACTAGTACTCGTATCTTTGAAATACAAGTCCTGCCGGCCGGTATGAGAGAGCAAAAACCTGTCACACCCCGGTCGCGGCTTTTCCCCCCGAACCACCTCCTCCAAGAATCAATTCCAAATCGCCTAATCTCACATCAGCGTGCGGCGCCTGCAAACATCTCGCTTTCCTAAAACCCCCCCATCATAACTTTCCTTTCTTGCTTTCTGGGTTAGCGCCTCGCTCGCGCCAATCTCCACCGGCTTTCTCCTCCTCCTCCCCTTTTTTTTTCAATTTCTTTCTTTCTGCTACAGTCAGCACTGGCCTCGTTTCCCACAATACAGAAAAAAAAAAAAAAAAAGAAAGAAAGAAAAAATAAATCCGTTCAGCTGCTTCGTGACCTCCACCGCCGCAACGCATCTCGACCACGATATTATTATTTCACCGAGCGCCCCGCGAGCACCTGCCTTCTGTTGCTCACGCCGACCCAGCAGAGAGCTCTAATCCCGGGTCTCGCTCGCGCTAATCCCCCCCTGAACCTGCTCCGGGGGCCTGGATTAGCATCAAGGGGGGCTAGCGCTAGCACGAAGCACTCCACCTCCGCACTCACTCACACACACACACACGCCGAGCTAAATCTTTGACCTTATACTCCGACCCCCCCGCGGCACGAATGATTGCCCCATTGACATTCCGCTAAAGCCTCCGCGGCGTAGCAGGACGGCTGGTTCCGGCGGTAGCGGGAGGCATCCTTCACGGGTAACGCTAGCAGCACTTAGCCGTGTAATCGCGCCGTTATCGGGAGAGCCCGGGCTGTAGCTCGCCGCTAAAAGAAGGTATTTTGGGTCGTTTCCGGGTCAAAGGAGTGAGATTTACTCAAACGGGACGGGGCGGGAGAAATGGACTTGACCCGGAGTTAAGTGAAGCTGCGGAGAGAGCGGAGCGGGAAAGGCCGACCGCGCGGCCTAGCGTACGGGTGAGGAGGCGATAGTGAGGTTAGCCACGCGCCGCGCTGGTGTAACTTTAAATGTACAAACCCTGTACGGCTGATGGTTAAAGAAGCAAATGCCTGTATTTTATATTCATGATCACTGTGATGACCTTGATTATTATTTTTAATTATTTTTATATTTTTTTATTTTTTTTTCAACCGCTGGAGTATTTTTTTTTATTGTTTTTTGTTTTATTTTTTTTTTGGTTTTTTGTATTGTTTTTTTGTATTTTTTGTATTTTTTTTTTTTTTTTTTTTCCAACCGCTGGAGTATTGCGCTGTAGAGTTCGGGAAATTCCACAGTTACCATGGAGATCCGCCATCTTTGCAGCCGTTAGCATACATTTCCGTTGACTAACATGAGCTAAAAACAGTATAAAAAGTGGAGAAAAAAGCCGTGGAACGACTCCGTGAGCTGCTGAGTTACTGCTGGTAAATACATCTAACACACTGTGGTAAAGTTACATCATCATGGCAGTGATCATCTATGAATAGGACAGGACTGACCGATACTGAGGTGAGCAGATCGAGTGAGAGTAGCCGTGATTAGAGAGGAGGAGCCAACCCCAACGCCTCCCTGTTGGTCTTTATCCAAGCTGTGGGCTGAGCGGGACTTTTGTCGCTGACGAAGCCTTTTGGATGAGAGGTGAAACGTTCGAAGACTTCAACTACTGAGTACAGAAGATGACTCAAGTACCTTCATTGAAGATGGACAACTCCTGTACGACTGAGAGTTTACACAGACACTGTATTTTAACAGTTAAAATCTCCATTGGTCAGGTTTATTGGTTAATGTATCTCTTCTAACATCCTGCTACTTTCAGAGCGCAGCGGATGCAAAGGTGAAAACAATGGCGGTATTAAACAGCGTGTGTTCCAGTGAGTGACAGATTGTGTTCGATAAATTGAGTTTTTCTCAGTAAATCCGGCCTTAAAGCTCTCGTGTGGTCGGATGTTCCATTTTGTCGGAACTACAGCTTCAATCTTGTAAACTGAGTAAGTTTTATGATTAGAATCGACGTCTGCAGATCTAAACAAACTGTGGATTATGTTTTAAAGTGACTGATTTACTTTAAACATAAAATAAATTGTTAATCACATGTTTAAGGTCATGACATGTGTGAGCTAAGTCACGCTTTATGTGGCCCCCAGGACTGTTTAAGTATAAAAAGACACCCCCCAACTAATTTTCATTTTAATTAATCTTTTAGTTGACTACTAATGTTTCTTAATTTTGGCTGTGTAGTATTTACCTGTTTCTGGTGCTATGCTAATCTGTGCCAGAAGATGGCAGCAGTGGCAGTAAGCAGGAGACTGACGTCCCGGTCTCGCGCAGAGTTAGTTCAGTTCTGCGAGTCCACGGAGGCAAAGCCGCGTCTGAAAACGATCTGTTTCTGTTTGCAGGTGGGTCAAGTACACTAAGCACTGTATGCGTAACATTAGTAGGACTATCTGTAATGTTTTATTTATTTAAATTGTATTTTTAGGCTGTTCTCGGTACAAAACGTTAACTGCTAACTACCGCTAGCGTCCAGTTAAATATAGACGTTGGTCCGATTTGTCGCTGTTATTTTCTATTGGTCGACATAGGCTCATCGTAGCAGTTGAGTAGACACATTGTGACTGGACTATTGCTAAATAAGTACTTTTATTGTTGTACTGGAGATGTGTAATCTGTAACGGTTATGTCAAGTTTAAGGTTGTTTTTCTTTTTGTACAAAACAAGTTACAGAGACTTTAAGACAAGCAAAGTGTTATAACTAAAATATGAGTCTGCACAGTATAAAGGCAGAGTGAGTTCAGTTCTGCGTAAGGTTTTCAACTGAAGTCCACGGAGCCGCGTCTGAAAACGATCTGTTTCTGTTTGCAGAATAAAGCCCAGCCTGTCTGTCTTCACGGGGGTAACATTTAGCTAAATCTAAAGCTGAATAAACTAGACAGAACAAAGAGCTTCTAATACATTTTCTCCTCCGCATTACGTTTAACTTAGATCATGATTATTTCCTGAAAGGCGAAACATAAACGTTCGATGGATTATTGAAGCGTAATCTGAGGACAAACACGCGACGCAGCGTCTGCCAGAGTTTTAATGAAGCCGAGAGTTTTTTCGCCGCCGCCCGATTTGTGACACAAAACACTTGAACGTCTTGATGTTCTAACGTGAATGCGCTTCAGAGCCTCATTTAAAAACCAAGGAGAGTTTCACGGAAGTCCAATATATATATAATATACAAAACATATTTACTGATGAGTCATTGTCAGTCGATTACAGGGACGCAACTAATGATTATTTTGGTAATCGATTAATCCACAGATTTAAAGTTAATGTTTGAAGGAGGCTCTCTCCAGTTTACCCAAGTCTAAACGCTTCTCAACTGGAGAGCAACCGCCTCATTTGAAAGCTAAGACCTACAAAAAGTGATAGTAGCTTTTCTATCACATTGTTGCCGCCTTTTTGTCACATTTTTGAAGTGTTTTAGTCACATTTCACCCTTGTATTCGTCGCTATTGTGATGCTCATCTTTTTTTAAAGGCTTTTAGATTTGGGTAATGCCAAACTGGAGAAAATATCAGTTAAGAGATTAAAAAAAAGTCACTACAGCTGAACTTGGTTTGCTCAAAGCTGCACACAAGCACAAGTTTGCGTGAACAGGCCATTCGTCATTTGAAAGCTGAGAACCTCGAGAGTTCAGCTGCTGAGGCTGCACTGGCACTGACTGGGTCTTTATGGGGGACAAGCGCTGGGACTGAGGACGTTAATTTCCAAACTGAGCTCGAGGATGATAAAACTAAAGGCTTATTAAGAAGTTTTACTTTTGAGCGCAGACAAAGAAGATATAAAAAGAATATAAATGAATGGGCCTTATTGTCGGCTAAATTATTAATCTAAATATTAATGAGCAGGACTCTGAGCAGTTTTCTTCTTCTGAAAGATCAGGAGACCTTTATTATTTACAATCCAATCAATTAAAATCGTAATCGTCCAACCTGAGTAAAAAAAAAATTTATTTTATTTTTTGGAAATATCGCCCGGCCCTAAGTGTACAATACGCTCTGCATCACATTAAAAACAAATGTTTTTCATTAAAAATACGAGTATTTTGCTCCTTTTGAGTCTAATAAAGATCCATCGATCACTAAAATAGTTGTCAACAATTTCAATGATCGATTAGTTGTTTCAGTCCTTGACGATTATGCTGTTTTGTAATACTTAAAACTTAAAGTGATAGTGTGTAAATGTTTTACAAATGTAATAGATGTAAAGTAATTTGACGTAAGTAATATTATAATATCAGTATTTGTTCCCTTTGTTGATCTCAGCATTTAATCAGAATCCCTGGTGCCATACCTTTGACCAATGAGACGAGCTTTTCTCTGACCCCGGCGTGTCCGGTCCAATCAGGAGGAGGGAGCTTTGAACTTTCTCCCACCATGGCTTAAAGTCCGGCGTGAGGAAAAAAATAAATAAAAAATCACCTTTATTTTTTTTTATATATATATAAATAATGATTGCTGTCATTTGAAAAAGGTTCAAGTGTGTTCTACCAATTGTATGAAAGGATTGCGTGTGTATAGCAACAAAACACAGCAAATCAGGCGTAGACTGGCGCGGGTCTTTTGGCCGAGGTTGTGTTGTGAGCGCGGTGTTTGAGTCAGCGCTACAGCTAGCACGAAAACTACACGAAACAAGTTTTCCAGAGCGCAACGTTTTGAAAACTGGGGAAAATATCGCCGTAGTAGACGAGGGAGTTAAAAATAAATGGCGCTGGTCGTGGATGGAGGAAAAGGGCCGAGATGATCAACCTTTTGGCAGCTGGTGCAGAAAAGTGAGAGAAGCTGGTGCTAGCTTCTGCGTACTGTGCCCCAGGAAGCTAATCTATGCTACGAGTGGCAAGAGTTTTTCGTCGCCACGAACTAGACAGTCGTCACATTGCAGCTCCGTCCTCTACCTCACACAGCTACGCTACCAGGAGCGAGCACTACCAGTAAGACCCCTACTTCAATGACTGATTCAAAAGTCCGTCTGTGTACCTTCATTGCAGAACATGATTTATCGTTTACCATTGCTCCACCACTGGTACGACTTTGTAAAGAGGTTCTATGAATCATAGAATGATCACTAATAAGCGTTTTTTTATAAGCGCCTTTATACGCTCATACATATAATTTATATCTTCTTTTTTTTTACATTATCACACAAATCCAAACTAGGGGTACTTGCAGAAAGGTCTTGGCAAGGTGAGGCTTTACATGTAAGTAACAATTCAATAGTCAGATGATGTATTTTTGTTGGCATTAAATAGATATAAATATATATGTATGAGCGTATAAAGGCGCTTATAAAAAACGCTTATTAGTGATCATTCTATGATTCATAGAAGTTCAGGCTCAGGATTTTTTTCAACTTTAACCCATGTCCCTCTGTCCCCGTCTCACAGACTCTCACCTTAAGCCTGTCTGCTCACGAGCCGCCGCGGTTTGAACGGCTGCCACGTTTCTGACGCCTGACCGACACAGACACCGCTGTCAAACGTTATAGCCCGGGACGAGGGGCGCAGTCAGAACTCCTGCTTCAGGGAAACTCCGGCCTGTCGTCAAACTTACCGAGCCACGTTTGCTCGCTCTTGCAACACGGCCCCGTCTTATTTTATTACCGACGAACGGGGGAATCGCACGTCTGAAGCGCCGCACGGTTTGTGAAAAGTCCTTTGAAGTCAGAGCGCACTGGCCCTTGAGTGTGCGGCGCTTTTGTAGTGGAGACTTTGAAATACCGTCGACTGGACTGGGTTGGGCACAAGATTAATGAGATTTCTGTTTCCCTTTAAATCAGGGGTGTCAAACGTACGGCCCGCGGGCCAGAACCGGCCCGCCAGTGGGATCAGTCCGGCCCACGGGATAAATATCCATTATTAAAGAAGAATAAACTTAATTTTCTTTAAAATTTGCAGTTCTTATATTGTCCGCTAGGGGCGCTGTGTTTGAGTCAGTTCTATCGCTTTACCTGCTTTTCTGTTGACTCTGGCACCTCTTCAGTGAAATGTCTTTGTCAAAAAAGAGAAAAGTGGACACAGAGTGTCGGATTTTTCAAGAAAAATTGACCTCTTCCTATATGTATACAGTGATCCTTGTTGAATGTTTTTACATTATTTTATCGATTGATATAATTGATAAATGTTGACATCTCTTTTGCAAGAAAAAAATAAGACTTGAAAAGAGGACCATTCACTCTAATGAAGACTATGTAGCACTTTGAGAAACTTGTAAAGTGTGAGCTGTAATGTTTTATTTTCCTGTTTACATTACATGTGGCCCGCGACCCGCCGTGGCAGCTGAATTTCGGCCCACGACACAAAATGAGTTTGACACCCCTGCTTTAAATGCATCACGAGGGCAGTGTGTGGAGGAGAGTGAGGGGCGTTAAAGGAACAGGCCACCGTTTTTCCACCCTGAGATAATGTTCTGGCCTGAGCGTAGACGAGTTGATGCGTAGCGCGCTGGTCTTCACGCGTGCGCTCAGTCACGTAAACAGCGTTAGCATTTAGCTCCTCCTCTCATCTATGGATCCAAACCGGGGTGAAGTTAGAAGCGACCAAACTCTTCCACGTTTTTCTTGATTTAAACACGGTTACACTATCCACGTATAGTTACTCAAAATTAAACATGTCGATTTTCTAAGCGGATAAAAGGAGAGGACATTTGACATTACTTTCAATTCCCTCGTGGAAACCCTGTATAAGCAGGACGAAACCAAGTCTATACCAGGAATAAACGCTGTCTGCCCCCGAGATTTGGGATTATTTTTATTGTATCATTATTTTTTCCTAGGCCACAGTTCCTTTTGCTGCGCCCCTGCAGAAACGTAGACTTTCAGACCTGAACTTAAACAGCCACATTAAAGCAATAACATCATCAGCTTTTTACCATCTGAAAAACATTGCTAAGATCAGAGGAATAGTGTCAAAACCAGACTTGGAGACACTCATCCATGCGTTTGTCTCCAGCAGGTTAGACGACTGTAACGGCTGCTCACTGGCCTTTCTAAACGAGCTGTTAGAGCTGCAGAACATCCAGAACGCTGCTGCTCGAGTCCTGACAAGAACCAGGAAATACCACCATATTAGTCCAGTGCTCGGGTCCCTGCACTGGCTTCCTGTCACTCAGAGAATAGAATTTAAAACAGCTCTGCTTGTGTACAAGTCGTTTCATGGTTTAGCACCAAAGTACATCTCTGACATGTTAGAGCCGTATGAACCATCTCGGGCCCTGAGAACTTCAGGGAGGGGTCTCCTGGTGGTTCCCAGAGTCAGGACTAAACACGCTGAGGCTAAAGCTAAAATCTGGAACAGTCTTCATGAGGATGTGAGACAGGCCTCAACTCTGACAATGTTCAAATCCAGGCTGAAAACAGCTCTTTTTACCCGAGCAGATGAAAACTGAAAGTGTTTTATCTGCACTCTTGCCTTTTACTGTCATTGATAATTTTTTATGTTGATGTTTTAATGATTGATTTGATCTGTTTTCTTGTAATTTTATGCAACTGTGAAGCACTTTGAATTGCCTTGTGTATGAATTGTGCTCTACAAATAAACTTGCCTTGCCTTTCATCGTTTGTCTCCCTCATTTCTAGGGCTGGGAATCAATTTGGATTTCCCAAATCGATTCGATTCGATTCTCTTCACAAGGGCCCGATTCGATTCACGATTTATTTCCTGATTCAGTCAAGGATATCACACGGAACTAGGGGTGGGCCATATCGTTATCGCGATATAATTTTGATATTGTTGTAATGTTTATATCGTCTTGGACACTATATAATTCATGTTACGCTCCATCAGAGCAGCATAAACACTGACGGTAGAACACGGGGACAGGGGCTTAAAAAGTAAAATGAAATGAAGGATGTAAACTGCTTGAATAGATCATATTTGCGAGGAAATTAGTATAAGCCGTTAAAAAATAAATGAATGAAATATCACTGAATTAATCTTCCCAATCCCCTCCTGGAACCTTCACCTTAACGTGGTGGAGGGTTTGAGCCTGAATGATCCTGGAGCTCTGCTGTCGGGGGCTTCGTAGGTAGGGTAGGGTAGGGTCTCCCAGGGCAAACAGGTCCTAGGTGACGGGTCAGACAAAGAGCGGTTCAGAAGCCCCTTATGAGAGACCAACAGGCCCGGTTAGAACCATGAGGCCGTCCTTCTGTGGACCCACCACCTGCAGGGGGCGCTATAGGGGCTGCCCCCACGACCCGGCAACGGACAAGTGGAAGAAAATGGATGGACGGATGGATAATCTTCCCAATAGGCGTAAGGCTGGGATTTTGAAGTAATTTGTCCATTGTCAATTATATTGTGAAATATATCGTTATCATGATACTTCTTTTTTATATCGTGATATAGATTTTAGGCCGTATCGCCCTGCCCTACACGGAACCGGTTTTACGTGGATATTGGAGCCGATGTAAAAAGTGAATTTCTCCGTTGTGAGATCAATAAAGACGGTCTTATCTGATCTTATATGGACGACATTCTCAGAAAACTAATGCTGCCAATAGTTGAACAAGATGGCTGCCACCATACACATCAGACTAGGGAATTCAATTTAAAAATATAATAATATATATAATATATATCTTGGTGGGATTACCGCATAGGCAAAGTGAGCCTTAACAGCCACCGTCTCATCAGAATGAAGTCTGGCAAGATTTATGGAAATAAACCACTAAATAAACCACTAAATCTTTGTTTGTTTCTCACGCTGTAACTTTGCCCCCTGGACGTCTAAAGGGACGGGCGAGCACTCACACGAAGAACGTAGAAGTAAGTATCTACCTCCATCCATCCATCTTCTTCCACTTGTCTGTTTGCCGGGTCGTGGGAGCAGCTGTTGGAACTTCCCAAATCACATTGCACCAGCCCCTATGGCGCCCCCTGCAGGTGGTGGGTCCACAGAAGGACGGCCTCATGGTTCTAACCGGGCCTGTTGGTCTCTCATAAGGGGCTTCTGAACCGCTCTTTGTCTGACCCGTCACCCAGGACCTGTTTGCCCTGGGAGACCCTACCAGGGGCACGAAGCCCCCGACAACAGAGCTCCAGGATCAGTCAGGTGCTCAAACCCCTCCACCACGTTAAGGTGGCGGCTCCAGGAGCGGAAGTATCTACCGTAGAATCGATATCGGCCCGTTCAAAGGAAAATTAGATCTCGATGAATGAAAACCCAGCCCTACTCGTTTCACTTTCTTCACTGGGCAGTGG
This sequence comes from Proterorhinus semilunaris, assembly GCA_021464625.1. NCBI lineage: Eukaryota > Metazoa > Chordata > Actinopteri > Gobiiformes > Gobiidae > Proterorhinus > Proterorhinus semilunaris. The sequence continues at coordinate 3,086,090 of CM038344.1, read as the reverse complement.
GCTGGAAACGGGGGCTGAAGAAACGAACACAGACTATTGAGAAAGTCTGGGCGCAAGTTTCGTGCTTTATGAGAATATAGAGCTGAGATATTGTGACTATTATACATGGCGGGGACGCGGCGTTGACCTTCACCTCATTAGTCCGCGATTATGAGGCCGACCGACGAGCACATCGAGAGCACACCATGAACTAACAAGGGACTTCTTCATTTCGGATCGGACGGATTAAAACAGGCAAATAAAGATTATTAAGCATGAGAAAGCTTTGGATAAACATAATATAATACAAATACATAAAAAGTATGGAGAGAAAAGGGCACGGGGGGGGGGGGGCATGGGGAACGTGCCTGCTATGGCTTAAACGAGGAATAAATCGAGCCTGGAACTCGACGTGTAAAACAAAGTAGAAAACACGAGCACACTTTGGCCTGATCCAGTTCTCAACCAGGTCCAAAGGAAGAGAGAAAAACAGTCAAACACGTTTCTAAACGGCGCCTGTGGTGAATTGGAATCAGTGCCAGAACACAAAAGGCAGAACACACATCGAGTGAGCGCTGTGGGCTCTTTACACGCGCTGAAGAAGTGAAATCGCTTTGGAACACGCCGCTTTTTTAAGTCAACAATTGAGTTTTTGCGAACAAAGACAGGATTATTCCCGTCGCAGCTTGAGGCGCGAGCTCCTGTGGCGCCGACAACTTTGGGAGATTGTAAATTTAACTTTATTCATCCATTTCGAGCATGTTTCTACGTTGTTGTTGTTTTTTTTTCGTTGATGTGACTGTTTTTTTTTCTTTTACTTCTCCTGAATACTTTTTTTTCCCCTCTTTCTAATCATTTGCTTTGATTCTGTGCAAACACACCAGCGTTTAGTTAAGAGCAGCCCAAGATGAAAGCTGCAACCGAAGCACAGAGAGGATCAAAACATGAGAGAAAGAGACATTTTTCACATTTTTAAACCCTTCTCTGAGCAGTAAATACCAAGGATAAAGGACGTGTGTGGCAACGGCAAAAACACTTTCAGTGTTTTACCAGGTCTTAAGTCGGGACTAGGCCTGGGTAACGATAAACGATACCAGTATGGTCCATCCATCCATTTTCTTCCATTTGTCCGTTGTCGTGTCGTGGGAGCAGCTGTTGGAGCTGCACCAGCCCCTATAGCGCCCCCTGCAGGTGGTTGGTCCACAGAAGGACGGCCGCATGGTTCTAACCGGGCCTGTTGGTCTCTCATAAGGGGCTTCTGAACCGCTCTTTGTCTGACCCGTCACCTATAGGACGCTGAATGATGGGTCAAACACAGAGCACACATTTCCATTGTCCATCCATCCATCCATTTTCTTCCGCTTTATCCGGGGCCGGGTCGCGGGGGCAGCAGTCTCAGCAGAGATGCCCAGACTTCCCGATCCACGTACACCTCCTCCAGCTGTTCTGGGGGGACCCCGAGGCGACACCAGGCCAGCTCGGAGACATAGTCCCACCAGCGTGTCCTGGGCCTTCCACGAGGCCTCCTCCCAATAGGACATGCCTGGAGCACCTCCCGAGGGAGGCGACCAGGAGGCATCCGGAACAGATGCCCTAGCCTCCTCAGCTGGCTCCTTTCAACGTGAAGGAGCAGCGACTCGACTCTGAGCTCCTCCCGGGTAACTGAGCTCCTCCCCCCAGCCACCCTGCGAAGGAAACTCATTTCGGCCGCTTGTATTCGCGATCTTGTCCTTTCGGTCATTACCCAGATCTCATGACCATAGGTGAGGGTGGGATGACCATAGGTGAGGGTGGGAACGTAGCTCGATCGGTAAATTGAGAGCTTTGCCTCAGACTCAGCTCCCTCTTCACCACAACAGTCCGATACAGCGACCGCATCACTGCTGACGCCGCACCGATCCGTCTACCGATCTCACGCTCCATCCGTCCCTCACTGAGAACACGACCCCGAGATACTTGAACTCCTCCACTTGGGGCAAGGACTCCCCACCGACCTGAAGCGGGGAAACCACCTTTTTCCGATGGAGAACCATGGCCTCAGATTTGGAGGTGCTGATCCTCATCCCGGCCGCTTCACACTCGGCTGCAAACCGCCCCAGTGCAGCTGGAGGTCCTGATCTGATGAAGCCAACAGAACAACGTCGTCTGCAAACAGCAGAGATAAGATTCTGAGGTTCCCAAACCGGTGGAGACCAACACGCACCGGGAACAGGTCTGACTTACTGCGGCAATGCGAACCAAGCTCTTGCTGCGGTCATACATTTCCATTGTACAAGTCCAAACTAATTAGAACGAAAACCAAATTTAATTTCGATCCGGGACTAGGAAGTACACAGGACTTAACAGATGTGTTTCCGCTTGTACAATAAATATTCACCATAGAGGAACTTTTCCCCTCAGACTCTGAACGACGTCTTTCCGCACACCTTTTCATGTCTTTGCCTGTGGTAGATTCACATTTCAGCAAACACACGGAAAACGTTCCGCAAGTTTGGGACAAAGCAGGAAAGCGCGCGTGTGTGTGTGTTTTTTTGTTGTGAACAAAGCGGTGAACGGCATTTTGGGAATCCTCGGCGGTGTGAGAAGGGATTGAGGAATGAAAGGAGCGAAACTGAGGCGCGTTGTAACGGAATCAAAAATGTGTACAAATCGTCAGGAGAGATGTTACCGAGTGGAAGCACCTGACTTTATACAATAATGAGGAGATGCAAAAGAAATCAAGCCATTAGTGAATGTGCAGACTCCACACGCCGCAAAGATGCGCCGCCTTTCATGCCAAACAATGGAAAGCGTGCAAATAATATAATATCGTCCCACATTCGCGCCCTCAAACACACTGTCCTGCCTTCTGGCCGTTGTACATGTTTTTAGAGGTAGTTGAAACCGGAGTACCCAGAGGAAACCTACGCAGCCCCAGTTTCCTTAAAGGAACAGGCCACAGTTTTTCCATACTGAGATATGTTCTCGCGCTCAGTCACGCAACAAGAGCAAAGATGTTGTTAGCATTTAGCCTCTCCTCTCCTCGATGGGGCCAAACAGGGATGAAGTTAGAAGCGACCGAGCTCTTCCATGTTTCCCCTATTTAAATACAGTTACGTGAGCCTTTACACGATCCAAGTCTAGCTACACAAAATGAAACATGTCGATTTTCTAAGCGGATAAAAGGGGAACTATATTGTGAGGCGCCCTAAGGTGTTAAACGTAATCCAGACTAGAAAGTGTTTTAGAAGCTCTTAGGCGACGTTCTTTCTAGTTTATTCGGTTTTAGGTTTAGCTACAGCATGATTTAGCTAACGCGTGACATGGAACATTTTATTTATGTTTAAAGCAAAGTAAATCGAAGAATTCGGAGCCAGTTACGTTAAACTTTAAAACATAATCCACACAATTTATTTAGATCTTGCAGACGTCGATTCTAATCATTAACTCAGTTTACAAGATTGAAGCTGTAGTTCCGACAAAATGGAACATCCAAACACACAACAGCTTTTAGGCCTGATTTACTGAGAAAAACTAAATTTATCGATTTATGTGGAGTTTCTGACTTCCGTGGTACAATAAGAAGAGCCGTGCTTTCCCAAACATGTCATGCTGTAAAGAACACCTCTGCATCAGTGGCTGCTATGGGCATAAAAGGAGAGAACCTCATGATGTGGACCCCCTCCGCCCCTGGCCTCAACCCTATTGAGAACCTGTGGAGCCTCAAGCAAAACATCTATGAGGGTGTGAGGCAGTTTTCATCCAAACAGCAGCTCTGAGAGGCTATTCTGACATCCTGCAAAGAAATCCAAGCGAAAAAAGTTAAATGGATTTAAGAATGTTGAAGCTGCTATCAAATAAGGGTCCTGTGTTAAAATATAACTCGACCTGTTAAGATGTTTTTGATTTAAATAGCTTTTGATTTCAGTAAATGCAACTTCCTAATGCTGCAAATTCAATAAATGACCATTTTCCGTTAATCACAACCGTTAAAATGTATTGAAACGATGAGTTGCATAATCATCGCAGCGTAGTTTCAAGGGCAGGGTCCAAACAATGTCCGACAGCAACAGTTTCTATGAGGCGTGATTGGGCAATTGTCCATCCACCAAAACAATCTTTTGTCCATTTCAAATTTCCTCCTCCTCGCCATAAAGTGACCCTTGACCTCATCCATATTTTAATTAACTCCAATTACTTCATCAGCTCCACTTAAGCCCCTCCATCATCATCCTTAAACTAAATCTACCCCTCAAAGCTGTCCGCGCCGCCCTATAAACATTATTTATCCCAGTGTTTAGCTCCACAGCCTTAAGTAGCTCCCTTTATTCCCCGTTTAGTGCGGGCGCGGCGGCAGACATCTTGTACGGCCGCCGGTAATGGCCGCAGCCCCATAAATCCACACTTTAATACCGTATAATTATGCGGTAATGCGCTGTACTTATTACGGTAATTGTGCTCCACTGAGGGAGCCCGCCCTGGACGTCTTCAGTCTGTGAGGCCTAGCAGTCTGTGGGCCAGCGGAGTGGAACATTTACTTAAGGACTTAACGCTACCTCGTATTACTAGTCTGATTAACTATTGTAACGGTCTTCATGCAAACTTCAGTGTTATGTTGTGTCTCTTTACACGTACTACCCATTTTCTTTTGTGAGGTAGTGGAGTAAACATCTCAGTAATTGTTTTATTAGTATTTCCACCCTGTCGCAGTGTCACTGAAAAATAAGGAAATACTTGAACGAGCCCAAAGACTGAAGAACAGAGAATAAGGCTCTCCGCTCTCGGCTTCATTGAAAACAATGGCAGACGCTGCATTGGGAGGTCGTCACTGGATTTGAGAGGATTTATGAAGGTGAATAATTGTCGGATTCTGATGAAATGTCATTTGATTATCACGATAACCTGAGGCTAAAGTCCGATGTAAACAAAAATTGGACTTAATCGGTCTCGATGAATGTTTGTACAAACAGAGGTCGCCGAATAATCCCGGTGCGTACCTATGTTCCCCGGGTCCTATGTTCCCCGGGTGCGATGTTTTTTTTCCGTAGGTGAGTTGGTACTTCACCCAATCACAAGTCATGAGAGTGAAATGTCATACATATATCAATCAGCTTAACCCTGACCCTGCCCGAGCCACTAACCTTAAGGATAGTGGGCTGGTGCCTAATCTTAATCAATAGAAGTGGGGGGAACATAGGTACCGGGGAACATAGGTACGGAGGAACATACGTACCGAGGAACATAGGGCTGACCCCAATAATCCATCTAACTTTGTGCTGAGTTTCACACATTTATGTTTCGCCTTTCGGGAAATAATCATGATCTAAGTTAAACGTAATGTTAGAACATGTTTTAGAAGCTCTTCGTTCTTTCTAGTTTATTCAGCTTTAGATTTAGCTAAAGCATGACCAAGCTAACGCGTGTCATGACATTAAACATGTGATTAACAGTTTATTTAATGTTTAAAGGTGGGGTACCTGATTTTTCCTGTTCAAACAGTTTGTTTTTGTTTCGCCCAAACTTGTTTCTAGCTCTCACGGTCCCTCCTGTGTATTAAAATTGTTCAAAGAATGTCATTACGTGCACATTTCACACCCGTATTCAGCATTGAGTGGTGACAAAGTGAAGGTTAGGTTAGACTTTTATCATCCATTGCTCAATAAAACTTTAGGTGAAGACGATACAACAAGGTCTGTGTTTTTCTGTGTTTACAACAGACTCTGAGCAGGCAAAAATAAATGTTTTCTACATCACCAAAATCCACACATTGTTTAGATCTGCAATCATTAACTCAGATCAAGATTGAAGCTGTAGTTCAGACAAAATGGAACAACAGCTTTTAGACCTGATTTACTGAGAAAAACTAAATTTACACAGTCTGTCAGTCACAGGAAAAAACGCTGTTTAATTCCACCATTGTTTTCACCGCCACATCCGCAGCGCTCTGAAAGCACCCGGATGCCAGAAGAGCCCAAACAAAATCTGTTACAGTTTCAGGTTGGCCCCATTACTGCACTGCTCCGTCACTGTCGGGCGCCTTTTACAGAACAATGGGCCTCATTCACAACATGACCTCGTTCATACACACAAACGCCTTCTGAGGAACTCTAAGAACAGTCAGGAGGACTCACGAACTCCTGACGGAACCCAACATTCTGAGCCATATATAATTATACATATTAAATCTTGTAGTAATTATTTAAAAAAAAAACAAAAAAAACATGTAAATATAATTATAATAAAGTCCAGATACTTTTTCACGCCTTTGAGCTCCTACATCCGTACACTCGGTCTCTCGGGTCGGCTGAGCAGCTCCTCCTCGGCGTCCTGAAGACCAACCGAAAGTTCACAGGGGACAGGGCTTTAGCGGAGGCACCAACAGGCGTCGATTTTTGACATTTTATCAGATTTTTATTAATTTGTAATTGATGAACTTTTCGTATTGTATTGTTTTTTATCTTGTTATACATCGATCTACAAGAGGGGTCAGACCAGGCTCTTTTTTCTGAGGAGGCTGAAGTCCTTTGATGTGTGTAACCAAATGTTGTCTATGTTTTACCATTCTGTTGTGGCTGCTGTTCTTTTTTATGCTGCCATTAGTTGGGGCAACAATATATCGGTCAAAAACCGTAACAGGCTGGACAAACTGGTTAAGAGGGCGGGGTCAGTGGTTGGGGGGTCACTGGACTCTGTTGAGGCAGTGGTTGAGAGGTGCATGGGTAGAAAGGTCCAGGCCATCCTTAGTAACTCCAGGCACCCTCTGCACGGGACTCTGTCTGCTCAGAGGAGCAAAGGATCGTATCGTTTCCTCTCCGTATACAGCAGGACTGAGCGCTTCCGGAGATCCTTCATCCCTGCTGCAATTCAATTTTATAACGGGTTTTAACTTTTTATTATATTTATATGTATTGTCTTTTGCTACTAAGGACAGCTGAATTTCCCCTCGCTGGGATGAATAAAGTATCTATCATCATCATCATCATCATCACATTCTAGTTGCCATTGCCATATTTTAATAAACCCCCAAGGGAAATATGTTCTCTGCATTTGACCCATCCTCAATGCCGTTGGGGCGAGAGAACATGCAAAACTCCACACAGAAAGGCCCCGTCCAGGTGGAAAAGCGCTTCATAAATACAGAAGAAGAAGCAGACACATGGTCACAGCTTTCCTCATGTATGCCCTCCACTTGTATAATGAGTCCTATTTTGGAGACACGAACATTATTTGACCTCACAAGAATGAGCGTGCATTCGTATTTGTAGTAGTTACAAGGGAGTGTCAAGTTGTAGCAGAAGCACCTTTATTACAGTGTCTGTGGTCATATTCAATAATACTGCTTTGAACCACACCACAGGACAATATCAAGGACTAAGAACTATCAATGTGCGAGGCTGGTGTAATGCTCTGTGTTTTTAGCCACCGGTATGTGAGCAATTTAAATATTATCCGAACAATCTGCAAATTCCAACCCTGAGAATATTTGAAGATCAACCTCTTCCACAAAACTGTCTCGATTTGATTGAAATCCTTTGTGCTGAGAAATGTGTTTTTACAAAAGCTGAGGCCCGCACCGACACAAACGCAGGGGAAACGTTTCTACGTGCCATATATTCCGTGGCCCGTGGAATCTTCTGCTTTTTTTCGTTGTTGTTGTACTGCTAGATTTTCTGAAACTGACTTGCACAAAATCCTGTTAACTCGATGTCAATAACCCTCAGCTTCAGCGCACAGTAAGAGGCATCAACATATAGATGAATAAAGAACAACCATAAGCTCGACTTTGTAAAGAACACATCACAAGAAAAAGTGAATATCCTATTTTTATAACATGAACGCGCCTCACCCCGACCTCCAGTGCTGTAAAGCTGAACAGGGTTTTTTAGGATTTTTTTCTCATCCACTCAGGTGTCCCATGGGGCTGACCTATACATGCGTTTCAGTCACGTGACTTCTGTAGTTCTAGCCGCCATTTTGAACACCGCTGGCTAGTGCAACAGTGTATCGACCTGCGCCTCAACTCAAAAGAACAGATGAGCTGAACAGATACAGATCGAAACCTTGGGATTTGAGCCGTATCAACTGTTTAAAGAGATTTTAACGCCACTTTAAACCAGTGACACTTTGCCGCGTCGGACATCTATCTACATTTATTTATTTTGTATCTGCACTGTAAGTTGTGATTAGTAAAGGTTGCTCAAAAAAATGGCAGACACAAATTGCCACAATTTAATTGAGTAACAGTTCCGTCATTAGAACAATTAAAGCGTACTCTAAATGATCAAGGAAACCTTACTCTTTGAAAAGAGTAAGGTTTTATTGATGACTTAAAGTAAAGTTTACTCTAAATCAGTAGCCCCTAAAATACCTGAGCCCTTATAGGACCTGCTGTTTTGGGCCGGGCTTTTTTCAGAGTTAGACTTCTGTCAGAAACCATGAGTGACAGTAACATGATGCTAAATACATTGTGATCATTATATTCAGTAAAAAGGCCGAGGCCTCACAGTCCTTAAGTCTGTCCCAGACCGACAGGTGAAGAAGGAAGTCATGGAGAAACTGGTAAACAATGGTTTGTTGTGGAAGCAATAACCTTTTCGCTCCCTCCCTGTGCTTTACTGCTTGGGGGGGGGGGGGGGGGGGTTGACAGGGGGTGTGGCTTATCCAAATGAGATGTAAATGATGTTAAGTAACGAGTTTCCCCCAAACAACTTGACCAAATAACGGCTAAAACAGCATCATATCCAATCTTTAAAAATGCGTGGGATGTTGTTTCTATTACAGAAGTAAATCCAGGAAATACAGATTGGAGTGACCCAGACGCCTTTGCAGATGTATGATTTTGAAATCTAAAAAAAAACTAGGTTGATTTTGCAAACGTCCCCTTTAGAACAACCTTGCCATCACGGTGTTACAGCTCCTCCGCTCTCTGTGGAATCACACTCGGGTCGGACAGAGGGGACGGGGCTCTGTTTTTCCCCCCCAAAGTCACCTCCTCCTCCCTCTCCCCGGCTCCTGTCAGGAACTCACGCCCCCTCCCACGTAGGTCCGCCCCGGGGTCCCGTCCTAACGCGGCCTGAAAAATGGCCTCCTGTCTGGGATACAGAGACCGTAAAAAAAAAAAGCAGGCCTTGATTGAGCTTATTCGGGTCTCCGCGCGTTCCCCCCCCTGCCCCGTCAGCGTTTTCGCCCGGGTTAGCGAGTGGGGATTTGATGACGGTAATAAAGTGCGGGGGCTAAATAAAGCCGCCGCCCCGCCCCTCGGTGGTGGCAGAGTTGTACATCTTCGGCCCGTTGTCCCTCGCAGCGCCGCACCTCCGGACAGCTTTGCATACTCTGAAAGGTCGTGCGCTGGATTCTAAAAACGGGCTCAAAGGCGCGAAGGGCGACCTCGCGCCGCACGGAACATATGGCCGCCACGGTTTCTGCAAAAAAAAGAAAAAAAAAAAAAAAAAAAGGTGCTTCGTCCGTGTAAAAAATGACGAGGGGAAAATGAGTTTTACTTTGACCCACTTCACCTTCTCCTCATCTTTGAGCCTTATCTGCTCCATGTTGCCCTCGGCATCCTTCACTCTCAGCTACTGCATGTCCCCCTTTCACTACACGGCCAGATGAATACCCCTGTATCTTATTGGGGAAATATCATAGACACAAGGCTCAATTTACACAGTCCAAACCCATATTCAAAGTACTTTTGATTGAGGTTAAAAATCACATGGACGTTACCGAATACATAACAAACAAAAAAGCAATACATCTAAATAATATCTATGAAGAATTGATCGCTTAAATATGCTGTCTCTTTTCGTTTGTAGAAAGTAGAAAGAAAAAAAAAAGAAGAGAGAAAAAAAGTTTTAAAAAAAAGATGAATATCCCTGTATATCTTTCAGGCTTCATTTAGTCAGACTTAGTCACTTATCAGCTCCTCCTTCTGAGGCGTGGCCCAAACAGGTCCGTCAGACTGGCCACGCCCCCTGCCACCCGGTGGACTCAGGAAACGTAGGAAATTTAACCCTGAAAGATAAACTGTAACACATAAGACACAATGAACGTTAGCGTTACTATCCCTGTGTGTAATCGTACAGAGGATCATTCTGGAGCTTCAGTTTACAGCTCTAACCTGCAGTGGTATATGAAACATACAAATTGTTTACCCCAGTAAAAGAACAGATGCAGGAAGAAGGAATTTACTGCTTTACAGTTTGACTGTGACAGAAGCTAATGCTACAGAGCAGGAGCTGTCCATCGAAGCTTGTTTCCTCCTTTTTGCGGAGGCACAAAAAATCTAAATCTGTTACCTTAGGGTTAGCAATTGTGAATATTATTGACTGACAGCTTATATGGCAGTGTGATGCCTCATTTGAAAGCCAAGACCTACTAGTTTCTAAAACTATGAATAAGGGCTGTGTGAGTGAAACACAACTTACATCACATTTGCCGTTCCTAACCCTGATTAGGGTGACCTAACCCTAACCCGCTGATCAGTGGGACGGCAAGTAACAAGTTAAAGGGATATTTCAGGATTTTTCACATAGGGCCTCATTTCCTAGTTATCCAGAGTGTTGTTGATTTCTGGAGATTTTAAATTTTTTTTATTCATGCAGTCTTTATATTTGAAGAGTTTCGTGGCGCTAGACTAATGCTAGGCTAACGCATTTCTATGGTATCAGTTAGCCTGCATTAAAAACAGTCTGACTCCACAGAGCACCTGAGGCAAATCACTTAAAACGCCAGACTAACGATATATATATACTATATATGTCGAAAGAATAATTTGAACCATTTTGCATTTAAAATAACTTACATTTGAGCTGCATCAGTTTCCTGGTTGTAAGCTGCGCAGCGGCGGAGTGATCTGCAAGAAAATAGTCCCTCAAAATTTGATAATTCATGTGATGCAAGGTCAGTTATATTTCCAAAACTCCTCTATCGACACAGACATTTATATCGTTGGTGTTATAAGTGATTTGCCTCAGGCGCACTGTGGAGCGGGTCAGACTGTTTTTTTACGCAGGCTAACTGATACCATAGACATGCACTAGCCTAGCACCACGAAACTCTTCAAATATAAGGACCGCATGAATTAAAAAAAATTAAAATTTCCAGAAATCAACAACACTCTGGATCATTAGGAAATGAGGCCCTGTGTCAAAAATCCTGAAATATCCCTTTAACAACTAAAGTAGTCAATGAGGAGCCGCCACTGCTCAGATACCATCACGGACAACTCACTCTCACAACTTGCACACGGGGCTGGTATGGGTGAAGTGCCTTGCCCATGGACACAATGTAAGCCTGCGTCTGTTGGAGCGATTTCGCCTCATCCACGTCCTCCTTAAATTATTAAAAACAGTCACCACATAAATATACAACAATTAGAGAAAGAGGAAAACTACTTTTGTGGCTAAATGTCATTGGAATTCATCCAGACGTCCGTTCCCCGCAAGGACACATTCTCACACACACTCACACACTCGCTCTGGACACACACTGACACACTGGACACACACTCGCTCTGGACACACACTCACACACTGGACACACACTCGCTCTGGACACACACTCGCTCTGGACACACTCACACACTGGACACACACTCGCTCTGGACACACACTCGCTTTGGACACACACTCACACACTGGACACACACTCGCTCTGGACACACACTGGACACACACTCGCTCTGGACACACACTCGCTTTGGACACACACTCACACACTGGACACACACTCGCTCTGGACACACACTGGATGAGGTTCACGCTCTGCTAAGGACAGCGTGTCCTGGTCATTACTCCAGTAACCGCGGAGCCAAATGAATATGCACAAATGAACTCCTTGTTTGGGCTCATTAGTGGATTCATGATTTAATTTTGCTTCTACTTGGAAAAGGTACATTTGTGTTCGCCCGTGAATGCGGCGCTGCCATTGGTCCGCTTGGTTTAGTGCGTCGTTAGCTGCGGCAATACTTCCAATTTGCAGGAAATAGAGCCATTAGTCGTGATAACAATGTTGCTCGTGAAGAAAAAGTCTCTCATTTGATGGTTTTGTGTGTAAAATCTGAATAATAGAGCCAGCTTTGATGTTATGCTTTTATTTTGATAACATGTTACAATTTGACAGGGCATTATTTTATTTTATGTTTTAATAAGCTAGTTTTTGTTTTGTTCTTTAAGGATATTGCAAACATGATGCATATAATTATAAAGTCCCTGAAACGTGACCCTGCAAGTTGTGAAATGTGCCTATATAAAAAAAAAATGGCTCAGCTCGGATAAAAAGGTGTAAACCAAGATTAAATAAAGTTGTAATTTGATAAAAGGTGATTGTGGCGGATGCCTCTACTACCGCCACCATTTTGTATTAGCATTGTTTCACGTATACGTTACAATGACACTGCACGTTATGTTTGAATCATTTATTTATTTGGACACTTTAGTTATTTATTTTTTTATTGTTTTACACTTGTCTTTGTTTGAGGTGCGGCAAAGACCGGCTGGAGGGGTTGGGGGCCATCTTAAAACCGTGGAGTGGACCGAGTCACAGTGAACTGAGGGGAACACTAAAAGTTTAGTTTTTTGTTGAACTTTTTATGCACTTATCACTTTGAGCTAAGTTGTAGTTTTGTTAGCTCTGCGTGTTATGATGATTTTTTGCTAAGTTTAGTATTTTGTGTTTCTTTGTGTTATACCTCCCTCTGATCACGTCATGGTTTACTCCACCCCTATTTAAGCAGCCTTGTTTCTTTGTTGTCGGTCAGTTTTTGGTTTGAGTTAAGTTGGTGTGTGCGTAGGTTTCCCGCGGGTTTCGCCTACCACTAAAAACATATACAATAGGTTAATCCTCCAGTCACGTCGAAAGGAGCCAGCTGAGATGGCTAGGGCATCTGTTCCGGATGCCTCCTGGTCGCCTCCCTTGGGAGGTGCTCCAGGCATGTCCTATTGGGAGGAGGCCTCGTGGAAGGCCCAGGACACGCTGGTGGGACTATTTCTCCGAGCTGGCCTGGTGTCGTCTCGGGGTCCCCCCAGAACAGCTGGAGGAGGTGTGCGTGGATCGGGAAGTCTGGGCCTCTCTGCTGAGACTGCTGCCCCCGCGACCCGGCCCCGGATAAAGAGGAAGAAAATGGATGGATGGATGGTTTGAAAACAGATCCAATATTTTCAAAGGGGTTCATCCGTCCCACCTGGAAACGGAGCTCAATTGTGAAGTTCCGGACCCTCTGTACGAAATGAGTACGAGGTAAGACCAGGCTAGACTTGAGGTTAGACTTGACTTGACCCCATGGCCGATCGACTTGGACGTCCTTGGTACTCGGAGCTTCACGACTTGGACTTGATTCGAGACTTGCCTTTAGCGACTTCCTCCCACATCTGGCAGTCAGCTGTTGTTTTTAAATTACTTACACTGTTGAGCCAATTTTGCATCTCGGAAGCTTTCGAGGTAATTCATCTTAGTAAAAACCAATTAGTCACGCGTCTTATAATGAGCTGCGTACATCCACAGCTACACGACTCACTCTCGAACATACGCGCTTTCAAAACACGTCAAACCGTGACCGTTTGAGACCGATGACCTAGCGCGGTCGCTCTCAGCGCAAAAGGTCAAATTATATTTCAAATCTTCTGAAGAAACGTCTCCCCGTTTTCACCTGACAAGCTCCCAGCGAACGAGCCTTAATGGAAATCATGTGCGCCGCTAGCTTGAGACAGCTACCGGCGCGGAAGCTAACGGCGCTAATTGGGTGCTCAGGGTGCATTAAAAAACCTTGCGTAATAAGTCTGCGGTGGTTATTAACTTCCATCAAACGCCGTGTCAAGGCGATGAAACGGATTTAAATAGTCCGGTGACAAGCCGCAATTAGCGCCTAATGCACGTTAGCGCTCCGGCCGCCGCGATGGAACAATCAGGCAAAGTGAACTCGGGCAAACTTCAGGACGATGGAATGAGGCTAATTAGCTCAAAGGTTAGTAGTTGTTTTTGCCGTGCGATTGTTAACGATAACATGATGGTGTTGCAATGAAGGAAAAGAAACCATTAATCCTGATTTGTGATCGTCCTGAATGTCGCTCGGGCGTAACCATAGTGACAACATTTTCTGCTCAAACATAGTGAACACAATTATATTTAAAGAGGGGGTATTATGCTTTTTTCAATCACATAGCACCAGTCTATAGCACTACAATGATGACGTAACCTTCTGTTGGTCTGTATATGCAGTAAATTAAAATAACTGCCTTGAATAAAATGGCTCTCTCAAAATGGCCGTACTGAACGTCTTGAAATAGGCCTCTGTCTCTTTAAGAAGCTTTCCGACACGCCCCCTTCAGCACACTACTGTGGCATTGAAACAACAACACTGTGCGGGGAGGGGGCTCTGCTGAGCTGAGGAGCAGTGGTTGGGGGCTCAGCTGGTGACGAAAGGTCCAGAGGCGTCTCCAGGAGGTGGGGGCGTTCCTAGGAGGACTGAGGCATAGCTACACCTAAAATGGCCGCCGTCTAAGTTTTTACTGATTACTCAGAAATATGTGAATGAGCCGAGGCAACACTCCAGGCATGTGTTTAATGAGGGAATGACATAATAACAGGATGTAGCTACATTTTACCCTGCTTTCTTTAGTTTGACCATTTGTGTGATGTTTATAGTTTCACCTCCTCATTGGACACTGACAGGAAGTGACATGGATAGAGGCAAACGATTTTAAACTGTTGCCGTGCCGACCATGTTATGCCAATGAGAAATGAGTCAAGCTGTGTCAGTCTATGTCACTTCCTGTCAGAAGCTTATAAAAATCAAATACAAATAACCTTTCTGCCTAAAATGTCCTAATTAAATTGCTGCTTCACTGAAACTTATTATTATTACTTACAACTGATAAGTCATATTTTCAACTAATTAATATGCGCATATCGACGCATTTAATTATCACATTTTCTCCAGTTCGGCTTTACCCAAATCTAATAGTTTCTTTCAGCCTATAGGCCAGTGCCTCATTTGAAAGCTAAGACTTTTGTTGTCATGTTATATTGTTTTTTTTGCTCTTTTGTTCCGTTTTCATCTTGATTTTGTCGCTTTTCTCAAGTTTTTTCTTTTTATTCCGCTTCGTTCAGCCGGGAGTGAAGAGGTCAAGTATCTGCAGTCTGTTGGTCTGACATGGCAGACGTGCTCCTGAAACCATCATAACTCCGATGTGTCGGATCTGTTTGTGCGTTAGGGCTGAGCGTCCGAATCTGCCGTCTCTACAAACGCTCGTAAACTGCTACGTACTTAAGAACCAGAACATGTGCTTCAGCATCATTCAGAAGCAGCGGCGCAGAGGAGCTGACACGGACATCCTTTGACCCTCGTTCATTAAACTAGAGGGGTTAAGAGAGAGACCGGTAAGAAAATCACTCATATTATGTTTAGGTGCAGCTCCCGCTCTGAGCCACATTTTTCAACACGGGCTGGTGCAAGTTTAATTCATCAAATGAGAGTTTTAGAGAAACGAGTGTCTCCTGACCTTCTGAAATAAGGAAGTTTATGTCCATTTATTATCCCTCAGATTATATAGTTGCTACAAAAAGCACATATCATAATTCTTCTGCCCTCAGTCGAGTGTGTCGACCTATGCAGCGAGCGAAACAGAAGGCGGTTCCAGGAATGACAGGACTTCGTGCTTTTACTGAAGACCAGTTCTCTTCTCTTTTTGATTTGTAAATCTGTGAACATACAGTAACAAAAATACAGTGTTAAAACTAGGGTGACCAGATTGTCCAACTAAAAACCTGGGACTATATTCGGGAATAGCCTGCAGGGGTTCCAAAACTAAACTGTCTTTACCCACGATGAACGGTAAAACTGTCAACGACTTATGACACGCACCGATCCACATCCTGAATTTAGATTTTGAATTGGTTTACACTTGGTAATTGATATTCCCATGGGCCAAAGACATTCATTTTCAAGAGAAGTTTGCTATTTCGGGGACTACATTGGCCAAAACCGGGACAACTGGGACAGATTACAAGTAAAACTGGGACAAATCAATGGTTTTGGCGAAATCTATTGGGACATGGGACAAAGGACTCAAAACTGGGACTGTCCCGGGTAAACTGGGACATCTGGTCACCCTATATAAAACACTTACAAGATATTGTGCAACCACATAGTACAAAACAACAGAAGCTAGTAGTATAGCTTTCTTATACCACAAACACGTTTTCCTAGTTAGAGTTAAATAACCTCTAGTAACAGAAAAGTAACAAGTTAAGCACTAATTATTACAGATTATGGCATTTCAAAGCTTCCCAAAGATGTAATGGGTCTGAGAGGCGTGTAGCATGTCAACACCTCCGGACATTTTCTCGTACTGAGTTACGAACTTTTTGGCTGCTGCTTACAACACGTTACCACAGGGGGCAGTGTAGCGCACTCCCGATATCCAAAGAAGAACCCATAAAACTAAGGGATAATACTGACCCCTTGTGGGAAAATAAAGCTATGCACCAGCAAGTTAAACTAATGGAAAAACAGAGAGAAAGAATAATAATCTATAAGCTATTTTTTAATTAATTGGAATCAATGAGAGAATCGATAAAGAACCGTATCATATCAATAAAAACTTCCCTAATGTCCATGATGCACAAACATGTGATTTTACACTGACTGGTCCAGACCTTTAGGTTGACAGTTAGAGCCTCTGAAAGAGCTCTGAACTCAAGGTCCACCAGCCTAAAAATCATTCTTCAATCATTTTGTAAGATCACAAATATACATTTGATCACTTTTTACCAAACTGTAACATATTAAAGTGCACCTGAAAACAGGAAATAATAATGTCAGCTGTTCTCTAGAATTGCTAACCTGGCAGGAGCCAGATTGAGATTCCAGAGCCAATAACATGTGACATCAGTCTGGGACCGGCTTGAATCGCTCACACGTTTGGAGCATTTGCTGCTGATTCGATCGATCAATGTTTAGCTTTGAAAAAAGTCATGTGATCTTGGCCCGTCTGCTGAGGGACTCCTTCGGCCCTGGGTCTCTATAGCCTGTCCGTCCATGGGAGTGGATCTCTCCTTCTGTGGTTCTCCTCAAGGTTTCTCGTTTCTCCCACCGGGTTTTTGAGTTTTTCCTTGCCGTGCTGGAGAGTCTAAGGACAGGGGACGCCCGAGCTACTCGTCTCCACTGCTGACGCTTATTTGGACTTTATGTTTGCCTGGATACTTGATTCACCGGAACTTTACATTGTCTTATTTACTGCTCTGTTTTATTGCCTTAATGTTCGGTGCAGTCCTATGAGGCAACTCCTGTTGTGATATTGGGCTCTACAAAACCATTGATTGATTGATTGTGTTATGTGCTGCAGCACCTCTTGTTTTATTGAATAGTGTCTGTTCTGTCCGAACGGTGAATGCATTTCTCATGTGTTTGTAAGCTAACAAATACCGTGATAATTCCGCTTGCTGGTGATGTAAAGAGTTGCTCTAGTGGCCGTTGTTGGTGTTGCAGCCACAGTGAGAGCAGACGGCGACAGCTGTGTGTGGAATGTAATAAAAAATACACCATATCTACTCAATAAAAATGAGGCAACAGATTACAAGCAATTGTTTTAATTAGATTTTACATTGTTTGGAATTGAGTAAATACTAATTAAATAAGACCCTTAAAATGTATTTATTTAATATGAGTAGATTCAAATAGGAAGACAGAACAGAATTAATTAAAACTAAACAAAAATATTGAGTTAATTTGAAAAATATGTACTCCCTATAATGTGTAAATAGTACTAATATAAAATAATTAAATTCTACCTATTATATATAATTGAATAATAATGTATTACTAATCTGTGCATTGATTTGAATTTAATCAATGCAATGAATTAAATCTAAATACATTTCTTAAACAACTAGTACATTGCCCAGAAAGTACAGAACTCAATTAATACTCAAATTAGCTTTTTATTAACAATTAACAACCGGATGCGGTTATCCGAGGCATCTCAAGCAGCAGCAGCCAGCAGAAGCAGTATGCATGGGCCAAAACATAAAATCATAAAAAGTGCAATTTGTGCAAAGTGTTCTTTGACCTAACAAATGAAACGTAACCAAATCAGTGCAAACTCACAAACATAGCACTTTGAAATGTGCATTTTCCTAGCTCTGTAGAAGCTAAACATTGTGTAACACAACATGTACACTGCAACTAGTCTCATGTTCCAAATAGAAGTCTTCTCACACATTTCAAACCAGAACTTTAAGCTAACTAACTATTTAAAAAAAAAAACACACACACACACACACACACACATTGCATATTGGTGAGGTGTCCACAAGCATGTTTCCATCCTCTCACCTCACTGAGCAACTAAATTAGATCAATAAAGGTCTCGGATAAAAAGTCTTTTGTGTGGGTTCAAGTTGAAAATGTACCAATGTTAGCGTGAGGATGTTTAGATCTGTGTAAGTAGACATAGAACCCCCAATACGGGACCCATTTGCACAATAGGCCATAGTTCGACAATGTCTCCCAGAGGGAATATTCTTGTGTGGGATTCCATTTTTGTTTATGGACACAAATAGATGTGAAAAAAAAATTAAAAAATAATAATCAGGTAGCAAACGCTCATGAAATGAGATGTGGTTAGCGACATGGGAAAATCGACAACATCTGAGGCATCCCAAGCAGCAGCAACGGCATGCATATGTACAAACAGTACAGTACACAGTAGAAATAAAAATAAACGTTCTTTGAAATAACATTTGAAATGTAATTGATCTTTGTGGGACAAAGTCCAACTCAGTGCAAACTCACAAATATAGCACTTCCAAATGTGCAATTCTCAACCTCTGTAGAAGCTGAACATTGTGTAGAACAAAGGTTTGTGCTGCAACTACAGTCTCATTTCAAGCCAGAAGTTTGCTCTTGAGGGACTGGACTTTGACAACTTTGAATCATCCAGTTCCAAGAAAGGTTTTTGAAATACCTCAAAAGGTTTACTTCAGCTGTGTGGGGTAACTGAGATTCAGTGCATAGGTCAAGCCAAGGAGGACAGTGCAAGCCCTTGCAATATCTCCAAGTCCTGTGATAACTTTCACACCCTCTATGACAATTCCAACGTTCTTGGGCCTGTAGTTTGCAGAAGCTCCAGGTGTTGAGGTCACAGTGATGGCCATTATGAGCTGTTGGAGTTCCTCCAAGCTCTCAGTGTCCTGCAACATGAAATTGTAAGTGTATTATTATAAAACTGTCAGAAAAAAAATAGACACTACATTCATTATTGTTTTAATAGCTTTTACATCTATTTTATTACATTTTATTTTCCCATTGGCCTTGTTCTAAAATTGTTCTTTCATTGTCATGAGGGGTTTATGCTATTCTACTATAATATCTTTATCCCTCTCTGTTAGGAATGGTATCGAGCCCCGGTATCATAACGGCACCGGGGCCCACGTGTGCCAGTCCGCCCGGACCGATAAGCTCCAGCATTAACTGTCTTCTTAACCCCCCCCCCCTGTACCTTATTTTTGTAACTTAGTCATTTCTTCCTTCACTTTATTGAAAGACAGTACGTAATTATAAAACATTTTTATTGATTGTGCATTTGCAAACAAGTGTTTATCAGAATTACTGTGACAGTGACTCAGAAATGTGACTTTGAAAATAGTGAAATTTGAATAAATGCATTATTTTTTAGAACTGGAGTGTTGGAAATGCATCAAGAATGAGTTTAAAAACAACTTTTACTCCCTTTTTCATTTTTTAAACCAACAAAAAAAGGTTAAAGTGCCTTTAAACAAAGCGGAGCGAAAGTCAGAAGCTCAGAAAAAGTGCAATATAATAAAGATAAGCAGTCATAGATGTTGCTCAAAAAGAGCAATCACGCTAATACATCAAATAGCCTTTCCAACAAAAGCCACATTTTAATTGTCATTTACCACTGCATGCTTTCTTCTCACTAGCCCATCATATAATACGTTTTCTTACCGTACTAATCCAGATCAATCCAAGTGTGTACTCTCTTCAAATGTCTTGTGGGGCAATGATAGCCTGTGGCGGCAGTTAAAAAAAGATAAAGTGCACTTTGACCCGGAAGTGCTTTCCAATTCAAATTTGCCTGATTATATTAATTTGAATTCACTCAATATTCGGTTTGTTTGGAATTAGACAAACATATTGCTTAAGTTTAATTAAATAATATGGGTGGATTTTATTCAGAACATTTTTATATGAAATGTAATTAAATGTTTGCTTAAAAATCAAAAACACAATTATATTGAATATATTTTACCTGATACATTAATTCAAATCTACATGACCACAGAATCATTTCTTACAGTGTGGAATGTGAGTCATCGTTGAATCTTTGTGACACTGACATTAAATTCCGCTTCGGGCTCCATATTGAGTGTTTTTTCCTGCTCCCCTGAGACAGCGTTTTGTCGTCGCTGTAGACGAGAGCCTCACATTTGACCTCCCTCCTCCCTCTCTCTGCTGACCTGTTTGTTGCCTCATCCCCACATTCATAACTCCAGCCTCTGCCTGTGTTAGCGATTTGCTTATGGCGGCTCCAGTCGTGATCAAGGTCTGCTGCGCGCGGCACATTTGCATGGCTCGCGCTATCCGAGCGTGCACATTTCCCACCGGGGCCCGGGGTACATAAATGCATCACAAGCATTAGCGGTGGGTTGCAGTTGTTGGGGTCAGATCAGCAGGTTTGCATTGTGCTTACGGAAGATTAACGCGGCTAATCAGGAGCGAGCAGGACATCTGTGGACGCCAGGGCGGCCCGGACACGGGAGCAAGAGAGATGTCACGTACGCGCTCGGAAATCATCTTGAAATGACGTCTTCTTATCACTAATGTTGTTTCTGCTTAAACAGAATGATTACGTTTCATAGCAGTTATATTCAATTGTATTTGCATATCTGCATTTACTGTCTTTGCTGTGTTTTTGTGAGGTTCGATACTATCCCCTGTCCATTCCACGCTGGGAAGTGAGTCTGGTCACGGAGCAATTGGAAGTGGGTGTGGTTTATCACCATGGTCCTGAAGAAAGCAGCTTTTTAAAAGTAAACGAACAGTTTATCAGCTAAACCCATTTGAGATGGTGGAATTATTAATATACATATTTTTGTCATATTGGGCTTTAGTGATTATATATAAAACTGTGTTGATGTGATCCGTGCTTTAAGGTTCATTTGAATTGGGCGGATATTTATGTCCTCCATTGTTGTATTTACGGTTTGATCCACTGGGGGGCAGTGTGTTAAAAGGAGGAGTCAGATTGCGCAGAAGAAGTGACGATAAGACATTTCAAGAGCACTGATTGGGTTGTGCAATAAGAGTCAGTATAATATGGGTTATGCAATAGGGGTCAGTGGAATATCAGGTCTGTCAGGGCATGTGCAATATTGGGGTTTGTGCAATACAGTTGATGTCTTTCCATTACCGTTTTCTCTATTGTCCTTTGCTGTCCACTCTTGCTATTGTTTGTTCTAAGAAGTGATCACTGTCCTCGTCCTTGTCTCTCTGTACATAGTCTGTATATAGTGTCTCTGTATGTTTTTTACTAACTTATGCTTAACATCAACCTGCCAGGGGGTCTACAGATGGAAATTAGCCTAAGGCTATAATCTGTCATATTTACATTTGTGAAAATGTTCATTAATATGTATTGTCCCTCCTTTTCAAATAAAATAAAATTGGTTAAAGGAGGACACACCAACTCCTTTGTGTTATCTTCAATGAAGGTACTTGATCCATCTTCTGTACTCAGTAGTTGTGTTATGTGTTGCTCGAGGGGAGCGGCTCCCTCTCTTGCCTCCTCCCCCCCGGTCGGTCAGCATGTAGCTCAACATGACTTATGCGCTTTAGTTTGTAATATAGGGAATAAAACAATGACTTTGATTTTCATAGACCGAGTCCGTCCTTTCTCCATATAGTAAAGAATACGTTTTCAACAAGACCTACAAATGTCTTCTTCTGCAACGCTGAAGATGCACCAAGAGCCCCCAAAGCTATATACAGTGGAGGCACAAGAGGAGCCACAGGAAACAAAAAAGGGACAAAGGAGGAGGTATCTGGGCAAGACTCGTAGCTTAGCCACACATGCCTTCTATTGTTGTGGCTAATCGGCGTTCACTGGAGAATAAAACAGATGAACTGCTAAGCTCTTCCCAGGAGATGGAGAAAGACTGTTGTGGAGCGGAGGGAGCTGCGCAGGAGGAAGAGGAAGGAGGTGGAGCTGACCAGTGCAGGACACCACGCTCCGAAACAGGGACAAACCCAGGAGGTGGTGCAGTGTGCAGGTTTCCTCCGGGTGCTACGTTTTCCCCGTCCTCCAAAAACACGCGGGTCAGGTCGGACCACAATGGCGGCGCGGCTCAGTCGTAGTGGCTCAGGACTAACACCTGAACACAATTTCGTTACACACTTGTAAAGCACTTACTAACTAAAATAATCCCACAGTAACTTTGAATGATTTAAATGAAAACACAAGCTATGATTAGGCCTTGATGTGTTTAAGTCTATACTAGTCTTATGCAAAATTGACTTTTTAGAGCCTATTATCCGGCCTTCAGGACAGAGGGGAGCCTAATATGCATGTTTTTTGTGACGGGACGGGATGGACAAACCTGGGACATCCTTGCTGTGTAATATTGCCACTGATGGATTAGCAGCAACTTACTTGTATTGAGTTTGTCCTAAATGACTGTGTTGAGTTTCTCTGGCTCCCCCCTGACCGTGCGAGCCGTGGCCTCCGGTGCTGCGCGGGAAATGGACCAGTCGGCTCTCAGTCGGAGGGACCTGGCTTCACTGGGCGTCTAATAATCCACGCACGACACATATGTTTGCAACTTTTCTCCAACTTCGTCAGACTCGTGTTTTGTGGAATGGGGGTCTGCCGTTACAACCGTCCACACAGAAACATCAGATTGCTGTGGTTTAACCTCTTAACCCCCACGTGAACAGAGCACAGTTTCCCCAGTTTGGCTTTACCCAAATCTAAAACCAAAAATGTGGCAAAAGAGCGACAAAAACAATACATACAATACGTACATGACAGAAACTTACTTTTTGCACCGAAACCGAAAGATTCTGAAGTTCGCGAGGCTGCCATCTTGAAATGCAGGAAGAGGCTACAGGATGATGTCGTGGCAAACACTGTCCAATGGTAGCGTCTCCTTTTGGCACATGACCGCTGTTGGAGAATACAATTAAATAGCTATGTATCATACTGGGTCAAGCAGGTACAGTGCCTTGCGAAAGTATTCGGCCCCCTTGAACTTTTCGACCTTTTGCCACATTTCAGGCTTCAAACATAAAGATATAAAACTGTAATTTTTTTGTGAAGAAACAACAAGTGGGACACGATCATGAAGTGAAACGAAATGTATTGGATATTTCAAACATTGGGCGTGCAAAATTACTCAGCCCCTTTACTTTCAGTGCAGCAAACTCTCTCCAGAAGTTCAGTGAGGATCTCCGAATGATCCAATGTTGACCTAAATGACTAATGATGATAAATAGAATCCACCTGTGTGGGGGCCGAATACTTTCGCAAGGCACTGTATCTCTGTCACAGCCTTGACTGTGGTGCTCAGGCACTTTCCCTCAGCCACTGAATGTTTTGCTTCTGTATCAGTATGCCTCGCGACGGAGGGTATTTATCCCTCTTCTGTGGAAGCATAGCCGGACTTCATGGATATATAATAGAGCGGGTCTCATTCAGCCTCACTGTGAAGGTTCCCGAGTCCTGTGTGCACCTTAATGGCCGCTCACATGGCACGTAGCATTTTTTAGAAAAAGAAAAACCCTTTGGAGCCAGGCTTTTAAGCCCTTCTAGGGACACTTGACGTTCCATTAGAATCAATGCTCCCACAAAGGGGTGGAATTACAGCAATGTCAGCTCCCCACCCGAAGGACCATAGAGGAACGCGGAATTTGTGAACAGAAAGACACTTGTAATAGAACTTGTATTTTGACCAATTGGACCACATACAACATGTCCTAATGATTATGCCCATATTCATTGGGCTTTTACAAAAGTGTCTAAAGTGATTTCCGCCTGAATTATTCCCTTATATAATTGATCAAATCATTTCAATTAGATGCATCTGTACCTAACAACTCCCACAGATCTAAAAAGCACAGGGTGTCCTGAAAAAACTCAAGGTATAGCAAGTGATGTATAATGGAATAGTGGTGCTTTGATAACATTAAAGTAGAACTTGTTTACCTTAAATATCCTTTCCGTAGTCCCTCTGGGGGTAATACAAGTGTTAATGGGATGATTGGGAGGTCTTTCATCTCCCCCTGGTGCCTCTGGCCAGGAAACCACACCTGCAACTTTCCTGCCACCGGGTTGGAGTCACCAATAGATACAGACGGCATCGTGTCATAGAAGGGGGCGTGGCTTCGCCGAGGGGGTAAATAGAGTCTTTTGGGAAACAAAATGTCACTCTTTTTAGCCATTTTCTGGGGAAATATAATTATTTATCACACACAAATAAAATCGGGTCCATATGTTTATTCACAGCAGATTGTTCAGTAGAAGGGAAAAAATGGCAGTCGTAGCTAGCGATAGCTAGCGTTAGCATTAGCACAATGCTAACATGAAGCATACTGTTAGCATTCTCCATTATTTATGTATTTATGGACTGTATCTTTATTTAGTACTACCTGTATATTCATAATTCAGCATTTGTTAAAGTAGTTTTTGAATAATTAGAGATTGTCCAAATCTCCAAATTGTTTCCCCCTTAACTGTTTTCAAACATGACCACATATGGGCGATTCCGGAGATGCCGTCTGCCAATACACACTAATGGAATCACGAAGAAGAAGCTAACGGGCAAAGCTAACTGCGGGCTAGCGCCACTTAAACAGTATTTACAGCCAAGTTTGAGTGATAAAAAAGATCTTTGTGTAATTGGATGAACAATATCCCTCTCTCTCTTTGTATTTTCTGTCAGCGTAGTATTTACTCTCACGGACAATTAATGAGTAAAAAGACGCAACATGCTACGACACCTGCAGTAGCGCTTATGGCCTCTAAGGGGCATGAATTACTGCTTTAAAGTGGAAAAACATCCCAGTGTTAATTATCTGACGAGGAAAGAAAATCGGCAAATACATTTGGTTTGTCACGGTTACGTTGCCTCAAAATCGTCTGTAACACTATGTATATGGTGCACTTGGGACTCCAGTTCATAAAACTGAATTAACGGTGCAGAAACGTGTGGCTGGATATGAACAATTAATGTACTTGACAACACATCTATGCGGTTAGGTGTGGGTGGTGTTTTTTTTATTTCTTTTACTTCAAACCCAAGCTGATCTCATAACCCACGGAAAGAGGCGAGATTTGCCTCAAGTGTCAGAGAAATGTAGGCTGGTTAAATTATTCCGCTGTCACCAAAGCACCAACAAAGAATCAGGAAACTAGGGCAGGGCGATATGGCCTAAAATCTATATCACGATATAAAAAAAGAAATATCACAATAACGATATATTTCACGATATAATTGACAATGGACAAATTACTTCAAAATCCCAGCCTTACGCCTATTGGGAAGATTATCCATCCATCCATCTTCTTCCACTTGTCCGTTGCCGGGTCGTGGGGGCAGCTGTTGGAGCTGCACCAGCCCCTATAGCGCCCCCTGCAGGTGGTGGGTCCACAGAAGGACGGCCTCATGGTTCTAACCGGGCCTGTTGGTCTCTCATAAGGGGCTTCTGAACTGCTCTTTGTCTGACCCGTCACCTAGGACCTGTTTGCCCTGGGAGACCCTACCAGGGGCACGAAGCCCCGGACAACAGAGCTCCAGGATCATTCAGGCTCAAACCCTCCACCACGTTAAGGTGCCGGTTCCAGGAGGGGATTGGGAAGATTAATTCAGTGATATTTCATTCATTTATTTTTTAACGGCTTATACTAATTTCCTCGCAAATATGATCTACTCAAGCAGTTTACGTCCTTCATTTCATTTTACTTTTTAAGCCCCTGTCCCCGTGTTCTACCATCAGTGTTTATGCTGCTCTGATGGAGCGTAACATGAATTATATCGTGTCCACGAAGAACAATATCAAAATTATATCGCAATAACGTTATGCGATACGATTTGGCCCACCCCTGCAGGAAACCATTTTCATTCATATCTTAGTGCTTAGCAGCAACAGTGCGGAGGTTTTTATTTTCTACAGAATCGCGCGGCAGTGGCTCGGCCTGAGGTGAACACATGTGTGTAGACACCATTAGATCAGTTTTGTAGGTCTAAGCTTTCAAATGCGGCGTTATGGGGCCTGCACACCTAACCGCGAGTCGTGCAGTTAGGTGTTTAGTGGAGGCTGGAGCTGCAATAAAAATAGTCTGACCCGCTCCACAGTGCACCTGAGGCAAATCACTTATAACACCAGCCTAACGATATGGGGGGTGGGCGCTCATAAGCTTTTTGCTTCAGCCCACTCCTTTTGAGCACAATGTGTACTGCTCAAATAAACAAATAAACTAAACGATATAAATGTCTGTGTCGATAGAATCATTTATGAAATATTACCGACCTTGGATCACATAAATTATCGCATGTTGAGGGACTATTTTCTCACAGATCACTCCACCGCTGCGTTAGCTTACAGCCACGAAGCTGACGCTGCTCAAATATACATTATTTTAAATGCAAAATGGTTATAATTATTCTATCGTTAGTCTGGTGTTATAAGTGATTTGCCTCAGGTGCACTGTGGAGCGGGTCAGACTGTTTTTAACGCAGGCTAACTGATACCATAGAAATGTGCTAGCCTAGCGCCACTAAGCTCTTCAAACAACACTCTGGATAAGTAGGAAATGAGGCTCTATGTCAAAAATCCTGAAATATCCCTTTAAGGTTATTGGCGGACTGCAGGCCAAACAAAGGCGCATACCGCCACCTACTGTATTGTGTGCGCAACAACATGGTGTCCAAATAAAGACATTTAAGGAGAAAAAAAAATCCAAATTAGCCATCACATTTCCCTTCAGCGTTATTTTATCTCAACAGCCGTTTCATAAAGCTACAGTATGCAAATTAGCCATTAGCTTTAGTCTCTACTAAGCCATTTACTGAGGCGGCTTTTTAAAAACAGGTACATGTGACTGTGCTGTGACGACTCTAACATGTATTTTGTCACTTTTATAAAGTTTGGCTTGTGCAGAATCTTACCCTATATATTTTTTTTTGGGGGGGGGGAGTATTTGGCCGAAATCCAATAGAAAGTCTATGGGGAACTGATACTTTTTTCCCCCACTGTAGCTCCTAATCGCCGGTTAGTTAGCGCCAGAGGTCCCTATGCTAAAGTGGCTATGATAGTTAGCATTTCCCTGACTCCTTCCTAACTGACAGCCGAATTCGAACGCTCCTTATCATGGCGGACGGTGACGTGTGGGTGGGGGGGGTTGAAACTGCATTGACCGGAGAGAACACCCAGGCACAGGGAGAACATGCCAACTCCTCAGACAGGCCTAAACCGTGGCTTGCGAGGCGTTTAAAAGCCGCTCCAGTAATAAAGTTCTCGCCGCTGCAGAGTGGTGCAGATGAGGGGAAGTTCAGGAGGTCACGTCGTTCCTCAGGGAGCCGCTAAAACCACTGCTCCACTCGTAATGAGCTATAATGGCGCACCACTGTCCAACCAGGAAATAATTTAATAAACTTAGCTCCAAACCAGATCTGAACTCCGCGGCCTATTATCTCGCACTAAAGGAAGATACAGTCCGCAGTCTCTGGTGTAAAAGAACACGGAGCGGAAATACTTCAGCTCATTTGCATCTTCTTGGCTTGGCTACGATTTAAGGGAGTTAGAGCAAGGATTAGCCCAGGATTAGAGCAGAACTTTACATGCAACATACTAATCTGAACGTATCTTTTTGCAGTTAGAATTGTATTACTTCATCTAAAATATCCTTTTTTTCTCATGACAATAGTGCTGTTAGCTTCTCCTAAAGTGGACATCTCACGCATATAGAGCGTAAACACAGAATTAAAACATTATTTAAAAAAAGTAAAAAATACCATTGGGGCGACGGTGACGCAGAGAGTAGAGCGGGGCGTCTTGTGTTCGGAAGATCGGCAGTTCGAATTCCGCAGGTGCACAGTGTCGTTGTGTCCTTGAGCAAGACACTTCACCCACCTTGCCTCCAATGTCTGTGCACACTGGTGTATGAGCATGTGAATGGGTGACCGGTTCATTCATGTACATTTGAGTGCCTAAAGCAGATAGAAAGTTACTATATACAAGATACAAGATATTTTATTTGTCAAACCATTCACATGGTTAGAAATTGTATTTCTCTCATCCTTGATTGTGGAGCGGGGGGTGGGGGAAGAGGGAGGGCAGGGAGTTCAGCTTCCCGATGGCCCTGTGTATGAAGCTGTTTTTCAGTCGACTCGACCTGGCCCGCAGATTCCGCAGTCTCCTCCCTGAAGGCATTACTCTGAAGAGACTGTGTGATGGTGCGTAGGGTCCCTGGTGATTCTGAGGGCTTTGTGGGTGAGACGGGTGGAGGACATGTCCTTAATGGAGGGGAG
The DNA here is from genome assembly GCA_021464625.1 of Proterorhinus semilunaris. Classification (NCBI taxonomy): domain Eukaryota; kingdom Metazoa; phylum Chordata; class Actinopteri; order Gobiiformes; family Gobiidae; genus Proterorhinus; species Proterorhinus semilunaris. The sequence continues at coordinate 3,057,590 of CM038344.1, read as the reverse complement.
AGGAGCTCCACAGATCTTCTCCGCTGCTCTCACGATGCGCTGGAGGCTCCTTCGGCAGGAGGCAGTGCTGGCGCCGTGCCACACAGTGATGGAGCTGTTCAGGATGCTCTCCAGGAGCTACTGTCCATCTGTTGTGTGACATCTGTTTACCCAAAAATGGAAAATGATGCACCAAAAATAATGTCTTTGTCTAATACAGACAAAATGGCTGATGAAGACAGTGGGAATAATGGAAGTCACTTTCAGTTTTGCTTCGCAGCCTGGTTATCAGCTTCAGCACGGCCGGATAAAGACACTTTGAGCGCATTACGGCTCTGATCCGATAAAATGATCATGGGCTTTAAAAAGAGGACAGTTTTAAATCATTACAATGACGCGATATTACCGAAGAAGTCCAGAACGAAGCGCTGAAACGTTGTGGTCCTGTCCGGCCACTCCCCTCCATCTCCCCCTCCCCTTGTGTGTTTACCTTGTTTGGCGGTTCCTGGGCGGTTCCCTCATCACTCACCTGCTGTGCTCCACACCTGAATCTCATCATGCATTCAACTCTGTAGAAAAGGCCACCAGACCGCCACTCCTCTGCCAGATCCATCCGTCATCCATCCGGTGATTGTCTATCAGGCTTTTGAACTATTCTGCAAGACTTTTTTTGACGCCTAGCACTAACTTGTGTTTTTCCGTGTTCTGTTCAGCTGTTGGAGCCAGTTCCTGTACCTCTGTCCTCTGTCTGTGTCTGGATCATCCACCCAGTACCCATCTCCACCTACATGCCTTGCCGCCCAGGATCACTCATCCCTCACCCCCATCCACTTACGTGTTTGTGTAATAAAATAACTTTAGTTTTTTTTGCATATTTGGGTCTGCCAGTTCTTGTGTACAACATGAAAAGGAGAAGAAACTGAACAGGATTACTGGAGTATTACTCAAAACTGCATGAATTAAATAGTACTCCAGATATGTTTTTGACAAAGGGACACAACACGGTTTAAAGTTCAAAAAAGTGCATTTTTGCATCTATCTCCATCATGCTTGAGCATTCCACTGCTGCCTTCGTCAGGAGCGTCCTCAGACTGCTGTGACGTCACTTATCAGCTGATGTTTCCGGACATAGTTGGGATCAAAGTTATTATGGCTCAGCTTGTAAAAAAACCCAAATAAAAAATCTCATAAGAATATTTTGAAAATGGACTGTGTGATATATGTATATATATATTAGTTTCACATTTAAAGTTGAATTACAGATATAAATGAACTTTTGAACAATATTCTAATTTTTCGAGTTTTATCTGTATGGGTATTTTACAATATTTGCTATTGGCCGATATCATGCTGATTAAAGGCCGAAAGAGCTCAGTCACAGCCTTAAAATGAGGCCTCAGGGGAGCTGAGAAACATTACTATGCGAGAGAGACTTAGCTCCATCCGAAGTGCCTACTTAACATGGATGCCCTAGATAAATCAACCCTAAGCCCCCAATAAAGCGCCCCCTGCTGTCACAGTTCAACACTGACACATTTTACAGTTTAGAAGCTTCATACAGAGAATTATAGACAAGACATTTTTAAAAAACGACCCTAAACACCGGCCAAAAAGTGTTGCTACATATTGGTAGAAAATCCCCCAAAATTTCCATTGGCATCAGCCTAAGAAAAACCTCAAGCCAAAAGGAACTCAATGGTCTCTTTATACTTCCTATGCTCTTTAGAACGTGTCATTAAAACTATGAACATAGTCTTTAAAGCCTCACTTCAGAGAAACTCTCCTATTGACTCTTGTAAAGCCACTTAGCTGTTAACGTTCACTGCTGCGATTTGAAACCACTGGGAACCACCGCTGACATCACGGCTGCTTCAGCCCCCCCTCATTACGCGGAGGAGCGAGGGCGTGTTAACAGGTCTTACCAGCGTGAGGTAATTGCAGGACACTTAACGCGGTCGAGCCTTTAGCGCTCGCTGCCACTTTGGACCTCAACCCGCTCCGAATCGCCGTCTCCCCCTCAGGACGCCGCGCCGCCATCATTTCAGTTCATTTGAATCCAATCCGTGGCGCCGCGGAGATAAACACTGGCACGGCACGGCTCCGGTGTGAGGTTAGAGTCGCACGTTTTCTCCATTCACTTTAATAGGATTCATACTGTGCTCTATGCGGACACGGTGCTGGAGGAAATGGAAGTAAATGCAGCAATAACCATAAAAAGAGAGATTTAATATGTGCTGCAACGATATGAATGATAACTTAATATAACAAAGCAGAATAGGGTGAGTGTTTCCAGTGGGGTAATATAGTTTTTACTTTATTTCGTTCACCTTTGAGCGATACGAGGCACTCAACAGAACCCCAGCATAAAGGTCAACACCCCCTCCTGAAGACCAAGTGCTGAAGCTATCTCCAGAGAGTGTGAGAAGATCTCTGAGCAGGATCAACGTACACAAAGCACCGGGTCCAGACAACATACCAGGTCGTGTACTGAAAGGTTGCGCTGATGAACTCACTGAGGTCTTCACAGACATTTTTAACACATCTCTGCAGCAGGCTGTGGTCCCAACGTGCCTCAAAGCGACCACCATCATTCCTGTACCAAAGAAGTCACCACCCTCCTGCTTTAATGACACCGCCCAGTAGCACTCACTCCAATTCTTATGAAGTGCTTCGAGCGGCCCGTCATGGAACACATCAAGTCTGTTCTCCCTCCCACCCTGGACCCAGACCGGTTTGCTTACCGGGTCCAATCGCTCAACTGAAGATGCCATCTCCACTGCGCTTCATTCAGCCCTCACTCACCTTGAAACAAAGCACTCTTACGTTAGAATGCTGTTTTTAGACTTTAGCTCAGCATTCAACACTATAATCCCACAGCAGCTCATACACAAACTGCTCCACCTGGGGATCAACACATCACTGTGCAACTGGCTGCTGGACCTTCTGACGGGGAGACCACAGGCTGTACGTGTCGGCGGAAAGTCCTCCAGAACCATCACACTGAACACGGGGGCTCCCCAAGGCTGTGTGCTGAGCCCCCTCCTGTTCACTCTGCTGACCCATGACTGCGCTCCAAAGTACGACTCAAACCTCTTCATCAAGTTTGCAGACGACACAACAGTGGTGGGTCTCATCAACAACAGAGACGAGTCAAACTACAGGAGTGAGGTGAGCAGTCTGGCCATGTGGTGCACACAGAACAAGCTCTCTCTAAATGTGGAGAAGACAAAAGAGATTGTTGTGGACTTTCGTAGAGCACGGGTCCAGCATGTTTCTCTAACAATCAATGGTGCTGCAGTGGAGAGGGTGACCAGCACTAAGTTCCTGGGTGTGCACATCACAGAGAACCTCTCCTGGACCATGCACACTACATCTCTGGTCAAGAAAAGTAATCAGCATCTCTACTTTATCCGCAAGTTAAGAAGAACTAGAGTCCCAGCCTCTGTTATGTGCAACTTCTTCAGAGGGACTATAGAGAGCATCCTGACCAGCTCCATCACTGTGTGGTTCTTCTACAGAGGGACTATAGAGAGCATCCTGACCAGCTCCATCACTGTGTGGTTCTTCTACAGAGGGACTATAGAGAGCATCCTGACCAGCTCCATCACTGTGTGGTTCTTCTACAGAGGGACTACAGAGAGCATCCTGACCAGCTCCATCACTGTGTGGTTCTTCTACAGAGGGACTATAGAGAGCATCCTGACCAGCTCCATCACTGTGTGGCGAAGGAGCGCATCGTGAGAGCAGCGGAAAAGATCTGCGGAGCTCCCAGAGTTTATGAAGCTAAGATAAAGCTTGGTTAATGTATTCATTTAGAAAACAGTAATAAGTACAAATGGCAAAGCATCATCCCATACATCGTGGTGGTGGAAGGAAGTATGTTTTGGGAAACATGTTTCACTCTTTTTTTTGCCATTTTAAGGCGGAATATTTATCACACACAAATAAGTCAGTAAATAAGTTACTTTTTAAAGTAAATCGGGCCCATATGGATGTTTTTTCACAGCAGATTGTTAAGTAGAAGCGAATAAACGGCAGTCATAGCTTGCGTTAGCATGATGCGTCATGTTAGCATTCTGTAATTATGGGCTGTTGAACCACTTTGCTTCTCTCCATGTATATCCATAATTCAACATTTGTTAAAGTATATAGAACCTGATTTAACTATTGTGAGTGTGATATAGAACCTGATTTAACTATTGTGAGTGTGATATAGAACCTGATTTAACTACTGTGAGAGTGATTTAGAACCTGATTTAACTGTTGCCGGAGTGATATAGAACCAGATTTAACTGTTGCCGGAGTGATATAGAATCTGATTTAACTGTTGCCGGAGTGACATAGAACCTGATTTAACTGTTGCCGGAGTGACATAGAACCTGATTTAACTGTTACCAGAGTGATATAGAACCTGATTTAACTATTGGGAGAGTGATATAGAACCTGATTTAACTGTTGCCAGAGTGATATAGAACCTGATTTAACTGTTGCCGGAGTGACATAGAACCTGATTTAACTGTTGCCAGAGTGACATAGAACCTGATTTAACTGTTGCAGTGATATAGAACCTGATTTAACTGTTGCCGGAGTGATATAGAACCTGATTTAACTGTTGCCGGAGTGATATAGAACCTGATTTAACTGTTGCAGTGATACAGAACCTGATTTAACTGTTGCAGTGATATACCAATAAACTTTACCAATAAACTCAACAGGAGTCATTCCAGATTTATATGACTCTGGCGTTATTTATTTACACTGCAAACAATCTGGCTTTTGACAGTTTATGCAGCATCTAAACCCAGCCCAATCACAGATCATTCATTGTGAAGAGGCAAGCACAAACAATTATGAATTATCAGTACATGTCGACGCGCTGTACCTCATTTGAAAGCTCAGACCATCCAGAATTCAGCCACTGAGCTCTAGCGGAGGCCCTGCAGTCGCACCGATTCGAAGTAGATTAGCGACGGGCGTATTTCTTAAAGCAATTTCAAAACATTTTACATGATTTTACCCAAAGCCAAAGTTTCCACAGTATTATCCCTTGTGTTTTTCCCCCTTTTGCGTGGGACGGCCGGACGCGCCGGAGTTTCACACGTTGCCGTTTCCCTCCGATTCGCCGCGTTCACACTTATTAAGTCGGTGCTTTGTTTGGGCGGGAGACGCCGTATTCCCGCTGTGATCCAGGGGGAACAAACACGGATACAGCGATCGGGATTACGGCGCTCCCACAACAATGTAAAGAGAAAATCCCATTGGGAGCGAGGTCTTTATATCTACGCTGACACCTTGAAATTGAGCGGTGGATTTGTAGGAGGTGGCTGACTTCCCTTTACTTCATTCTTTCGGATGCCTTTTCATCGAGGATATCCGAACCGTATGGAATACATGCGGAAGCCGTTTAGTCGTCACTGTGAGCCCAGCGTACGTGTTCGCCATTTTACCAGAGAGTTGGAAGGTAACAGGTGACTAACAGAAGTGCCAGTATTAATGTTTGATGTTTGTCTGTCCTTTTATTGTCTTGTGTTAAAGAGGGGGTATTATGCTTTTTTCAGTCACATAGCCCCAGTCTATAGCACTACAATGATGACGTAACCTCCTGTTGGTCTGTATAAGCAGTAAATTAAAATAACTGCCTTGAATAAAATTGCTCTCTCAAAATGGCTGTACTGAACGTCTTGAAATAGGCCTCTGTCTCTTTAAGAAGCTTTCCGACACGCCCCCTTCAGCACACTACTGTGGCATTGAAACAACAACACTGTGCGGGGAGGGGGCTCTGCTGAGCTGAGGAGCAGTGGTTGGGGGCTCGGCTGGTGACGAAAGGTCCAGAGGCGTCTCCAGGAGGTGGGGGCGTTCCTAGGAGGACTGAGGCATAGCTACACCTAAAATGGCCGCCGTCTAAGTTTTTACTGATTACTCAAAAATATGTGAATGAGCCGAGGCAACACTCCAGGCATGTGTTTAATGAGGGAACGACATAATAACGTGATATAAAGCTGGAAAAAGTAAATTTTACACAATACCCCCCCTTTAAGCACTTTTTTTTTGAGTGAAAACCATTATTATATGTATAACTGGACGTACAACAGCCCTCTCTCCCTTCGGCTTTTCTGTCAGCGTAGTATTTACTCTCCAAGGCATTTAATAAGTTAAAAAATCGTAACTTGCTACGACACCTGCAGTTGCGCTTATGGGCCTCTAGGGGCAAGACTTACTTAATACTGCTTTAAGGTAACGAGGCACCCGCGAGCTCCAAACAGAATAATGGCGGTCACTGGCAAAACACCGGCGCCATTTCGGACGCATTCCTTCAGTTTCGCCGCCTGTATTAGCTCGCGCTGAGCAGTTACATTTTATTGAAGATTACATTCACTAATTCTAAATCAATAACAACACCTGATCAAAAAAAAGCTCCTTGTTGTGACCTTCTGAGAACTCTGCAGGGCGATCTCTAGGCCTTGCTGACTTCGAACGTCGCTCGTGAGCCATATAAGTGTGGGCACATACCTGCGGCGTTACATTTTGCATTTCTTTGTACGAGTATGACTAACTCTCTTCCTCCCACTCTGGTCATGTGTTCATTATGCGCAAACGATACATAAAAAATAAATAAAATAAAAACATTCTCCTCGTTTTCGTCTGAACCTGCATCGCTCCAGACCTGGGGTTAAACTGACTAAACCGGCCCCGGAACGACCATCGCTCCTCCAGCCTCGGGCGGCTTCAGCAGAGGCGTCGACGTCCCTCGGAAACCCCGCGTTCCGACGATGAACTGGAGAATTAGCTAAACTTGCATTCGCCGATCTGGTTCTCCTGCGCCCCGCCGGCGGTCTGCGGCGGTAATCAGCTTTTTATGGATGTTGATGGTTCGGCTGCACCTCTGAACTCTGACCCCAGCGCAGCGATGGAACATGTGGAGTGCGGGGTTTGCCTAAAGGAAGAACCGGAGAGGAGACACTAGAGATTACACGGATTGGCAGGAGGAGGGAAACCGAGCGGACAGAAAGCAAAAACAGGGTTTATATGGATCCGAAAACAGCGCCGACTTTGATTTGTGAAAGTGGTTAAGTGGATCTGCAGCGGCTCCAGCCTGCAGGTGTATAATATTAAAGGAAAAGGCCACCGCTTTTCCATACTGGGATATGTTCTCTGGCTCCAAAAGTTAGACTTATTATTTGTTTATTTGATATGGACATAACAACTGCACTGGACATTGTTTTTAGTGTTGTATAGGGATGTAACGATTGATCGAAAATTGATTTAAAATCGATTTAATATGCGTAAAATGTGAATCGATGTAAAAAATAAAAGAATCGATTTTAAAGCCACCCTCGCGACCGAAATAAACCGGATCATAGCTCGTTGTTTCTAACAACGTTAACCTTTTCTCAAGACAAGCTCCACACCTCCCCCGCCTCACCCCCAACACACGCCACACCACGTAAACACATACACGTGAGGGATCGAAGCAACAGACGCAGCTAAAGTTAGCGGCTACAAGATTAGCGTTAGCGGCTAATGCAGAGTTTAGCATTTTGACAGAAGTTTAAGATCGTAAACTGACAAACATCTGACCAACCTGCTCTGATTCTGCTGAAATCCTCCTCAAATGTCCGTTTGTCAAATAATCCAACACCTACAGGAGCTCCTTATGTTTACAAAGGCTGCACCGGAGGCAGTGAGGCTTCAAGGGTGAACAAAACTGCACTGTAAAATTAGTTCTAAATGGTAGTATTATGTTCAAACTGCAAAAATAAAAAAAATAAAGGTTTGGCCAAATAAATATAATCTCAATGTTTGCTTTGCTACATAGTTTATTTATGCTGAAAACATGTACATTTCAAGCACTCAAAATTATTATCGTTCATTTTCATGTCTTGTAATTGTTTGTAATGTAAAGTTCTCTTACTGAGACAGTTGCAATTTGTTACAAGGACAAAAATACAAAAGTTAAAACAAAAGAAACATTGGTATGAAGGAGTCATTCTTTTCTAAAAAAAAAAAAAGGTTTAAAAAAATTGGGAGAAATCGGGAACTTCAAATCGGAAATCGAATCGGGGCTTGAGTGAATCGTTACATCCCTAGTGTTATAGCAACACTGCTAATTTGCAACACTTGTCCATAGGAGGCTACACATTTCCCAAAACACAATGCAATACAGTACACAATAGTTAAAAAGGTAAACATACAGCGTTACCATGTGAGCTTTGACTTGACTTCGGCCATTGTTTCAGACCGCCGTAAAAACTGTTCATGTCGGTGGGCAGAGAGTTCCACCGTCTGGATCCATTAAAAGAGAAACTGGACTGTCCAAATAATAGAAAAGACCGGACTCGTGTTCGAATCATGTAATGTGGGCGGCAGAAAGACCTCAGTCGCAGGAAATTAAACATGTTTGAATTTTAAGCATGATTTTGAACACACAGGGGAAGCGTGCCAATGACGGGGTGGTATACAGACAGATAAACACCTGTCATAACAACTCATTTCACGGCCACAGTGAATCCCTCACACACCACGCCAAGCAGCACAACATTACATCACCAAAAAGTCACAACAACACGGGGCTGACCACCTTTTCCAGCGACATTTCCACCACCAACACCGTTTAGCTGCTCCTCTCTGCTGTCGCCTCCGTCTCGGGGCCGAGGTCCGACTCCTTTTCTCAAGAAATCCACTGAAATACTTCCCGCTTCTTCGTGTCGCTGTCTTTTATTTCCTTTTGACAGAACTATAGACAAGTTCAGGACTCGAACCTGCAGCGACAGTGATCACACGACACTGTTGACACACACCTGTTTCCCACGCTCACAAACAGAAGCCGATCTTTGCTGATCTGGGGTCAGTTCTTCTCCTCCAGAGAGAGAAATGAAGCAGAAGAGACTGTTATAAAACATCAGCATCAGCGATAACAGACTGGTGCAAGTGTTTCCGCTCTTACAATTGACTCTGTGCATAACTTCAAATCATAACAATCACAACAAGAAGCGACTTCCTGTTTCAATCCAGCACGCCAAAACAAAAGCACACAGCTCGTCTCATTGATGAGTTCAGCAGGTACTTGCAACATTACAAGAATATAATTAAATACACACATTTCAAGTGTTTTGTCTGTTAATAGTTGGGCAGAAAGAAAGTTGAATGAATGAACTGCTGAACTAATAAATAAGATGGTGCTTTTATTTTGGTGTGCTGAATTGAAACAGGAAATCACTTTTTGGGCGGCGTTGTAATGATTTGAAGAGATAATTATCAGTGTTTATGTGTGAACCACCAGTCGTTCTATAATCGAGCTAAATCCAGACGTGTAGTGTGGACCCCCCATTCTTTATAAAACTCTAAAATGTCGTCTGTCCTGAGCTTAAAAGTTGCACTATGCAACTTTTTATGTGAAAAAAAAAAAGTTGATATTTGTGCGTAATTTGCCCCGGTGGCTGTATGAGTGGTCATCATGCCGCCTTTTATTTTCCATCACTGTGGTCTCTAGGACACTCCAAGATCAATTGGAGACGGCAGCTTGTCATAGAAGGGGGCGTGGCTTCACACTTCTTAGCAATTTCTGGCAAAATATAAACTTATTTATCACACATAAATAAAGTCTAAATCGGGTCCATATGGATCTTTATTCACAGCAGATTGTTCAGTAGAAGCGAAAAAACGGCAGTCGTAGCTTGCGCAAGCTAGCGTTAGCATTTGGACGATGCTAAAATGAAGCAACATATTAGCATTGTCCGTTATTTATGTATTTAGGGGCTGTTGAACCTCTTTGCTCCTCGCCACGTCTTTGTGTCTTTACTTAGTAGAAAATTATATGAATTATTCAGCATTTGTTGAAGTCGTTTTTGAATAATTTGAGAAAGTTTTAATTGTTTTCCCCCTAAACTGTTTTCAAACATGACCACATATGGGCGATTCCAGAGATGCCGTTTTTATCTATGGAGCCTTTACCAGAAAACCTATAAAACAATTGATCCTGGAGCGTTACAGAGACCACCGTGATCAAAAGTAAAGGCTCTTACACAGCCGCGGGGTCAAATTAAAAGTTGCATACCGCACCTTTAAGCGTCTGCCCGGGACACAGATCCTGCACTCACTTAAAAGTATAAAAATCTTTCCGGGTCTTGTTTTTTTTCCTTAATCAAACCAACAGTCGGGTAAACGTTGCAGAAGCTTCCTCGCTCCTCCCGCTGACAGTTCCTTTCCCGCGGTAAATTGAAAACACATATAATACGAACGCCGGCACCTCCGCAGCCGCATTTGCATTTACATAAACATCTCATTTGCCCGGTGTCAGCGCCGGTCGCGCCGCGCCCGCCGACACGCCGCGCCGCACCAGACGGATCGGTAAATATTTAGTCCCGCGCGCTCCCCTAAAGGTCAGCCGATATTCAAAACAACTGATTTGATTTACTGTTAAATTAAGGCCTGTTTTTCAATTCGACTGAGACGTCTTCCAAAACGGGAGGATGTTGTTCTGACCTTTTTGCTTCTGTTTTTTCTTTTTTATCAGAAGATGTTTATTTTTCTTACGTTTGCTGTGTGTCTCTGATCATTTCGCGAGACCTTTTAGATTTTCACCGACTAATATGGATATTTTTTTTTACCCCTCCTGGAGCCGCCGCCTTAACGTGGGGGAGGGTTTGAGTACTCGAATGATCCTGGAGCTCTGTTGTCGGGGGCTTCGTGCCCCTGGTAGGGTCTCCCAGGGCAAACAGGTCCTATAGGTGACGGGTCAGACAAAGAGCGGTTCAGAAGCCCCTTATGAGAGACCAACAGGCCCGGTTAGAACCATGAGGCCGTCCTTCTGTGGACCCACCACCTGCAGGGGGCGCTATAGGGGCTGGTGCAATGGGATTTGGGCAGCTCCAACAACTGCCCCCACGACCCGGCAACGGACAAGTGGCAGAAAATGGATGGATGGAATATGGATATTTTATACAAATATTTTATAGAAAACAAAGCAGGGCCTGGGAAGCATCGGGATGGGACAGTGGCAGGTGGAGGTCAGAGGGTCAGAGGGTCAGAGGGCGCCGGTAGGTTAACAGCTCCCTGGACTAGCGGACTTGCTAACTGTCTGCATCAGTGATCATTTCTCTGTCATTTTGATGGACGGGGTCATAAAGACAAACCGTCATGAGCTATTTTTATCTCAGTATCTCATTATGTGCACATTTTCCCCCGATGATTAAAGTTATTATTTATGTTCGGAAATAATCAGAGATTGCAGGTAAATGGAGCAGGATTTCTGAACAGAATGATTGAGTATAAACGTCTCAATGGAGGACGACTCATCTGCGCCTCAATATTAAGGCTCATATGTCACTGAAACAAATCGGAGCTTATTATTTTGCATTTCCTCGGTTTTATACTGTTAGGGTTAAGGAACCGTGCATATCCAAATCTCAAAGCGTACTGACTTGAGACCTTGCAGCTTAAATGCCGGTGCAATGCCTCAATAGAAAGACAAGACCTTCTAGTTTCTAAAGATCCGGGGGCACAGTGGTTAGAGCTCGTGCTTCACAGTTAGAAGGTCCGGGTTCGATTCCCACCTGGGACAGAGTTTGCATGTTCTCCCCGAGTCTGCGTAGGTTTCCTCCGGGTACTCTGGTTTTCCCTACCGCTAAAAACATGTACAATAGGCCAGGATGAATGAGAGTTCGCATGGGGGACGACGGATGGAAATGAACCCAAGGCTACAGTCCGGTGTGGCTTGTTTACATGCATGAGACCCATGTATGTTCATTAACATGCACTGTCCCGACCAAATGAATAAATAAATCTGTGTGAGTGAAACATAATTTACATTCATAATCCTAACCCCTAATCAGGGGGGGCGGCAGTTGTACTTTACCCAAATCTAAGTTTCTCAACTGGAGTTAACACCTAATTTGAAAGCTAAGATCTACAAAAGTTATCTTTTTCCTTGCGTTGTTGCGGTGCTTTTTTGTAACTTTTTTGTTGCTCTTTTGTCGCTTTGTCCACACTCTTTTCTCCAAGAAGCTTTTATATTTAGGTAATGCCGAACTGGAGAATATGTGCTACCTTCATGATGCACCGCGCCTCCTCCTCGCTCTCCTCTCTCTGTCGTTCGTGTAGGTCACTGCTCTCAGGCTCCCATGTGCACCGTGGAACCACCACAGCAGTAAAGGCCGTTTAGTTTCCGGGCAAAATGCAAAAGTGAAACACGCGGCGTTCATGCAGCCGCTTCAGGAAGAGTCCATCAAATCAATCCATCAAAATGACGGCCTTCAAAATCAAAGCTAAAAATATTCCCGTCAATGACCTTTTGGTTCATGTAACCTCTGGTCAGCAGCGCTGTTGTTACTTCCTGGTTGACTCTGGCTCGCGGACAAAAGGTCCAAAAATAAGCATCATAAGTCAACAGCGGACAGTGCGAGTTTACAGTCATCGTGCAGGTGATCGATGAGGTTCTGATGCAGAGGTTATTGCACAGAAGTTCCTCTAAAATGGCTCATTCACAGTTTCCTATAGCCTACTTTGTGGGTCGTGTGAGAATTAAAAATACGTGAGATAGTCGTCCGTCCAGGCCATTTGTTGATGGAAAAACAAGCAGAGAGAAAAATGATGTTCTTCAGGCATATTTGGTTGCAGTAGAGTGGTACAAAGGTTGCTCATTACAGATGTCCAAAAATAAGTCTACATGTTGAAGTATTTCAAAGAAGTCTGCAGTCTCTTCAGCAGGACAGTCCTTACATCTAAGTTTAAGCCCAGCCCCCTCATGCACAGCCCACATGCATCTCAGCACACAAAGGAATTCCTTAGCTTGATAAACATCTAGCATCCATATGTTAAACCACAGGATGTCCCTCTAAACAAGATGTCCCCCCTACTTCCCCCTCAAGCACAATGGCTTTTTGACCTCTCCGGCTCCAGTAAGTCTGAAGATACTTGGACCGTCTGCAAACAGCACACATGTTTTCATATTGACAGTCGACAAGAGCTGCTGCAAATCGCCTCTGTCGCCGTTACGACAATGTACTATTACATATTTTTCGATACCGGTACCATCGAGAAAGACTATTTCTTTCAAAGTTGCATAATTTATTTGAGCTGAAACAACCAAGTCACTTCCTTCGATGCTGTCCCTGGACCAAACAGGCCTCAAAACTCAAAACCTTTTGCTCTCTTCGGACAAAAACACTTTCCATACTTTTATGCTTTCGTTACATACTGGTCGTTTCATTTTTATGCGGATGATATGCCATTAAAACGGGAAACAAATGATTGTGCAAAGCAACTTCTTGAACGTGTCGAAGAAATGAAGACTTGGACGTCTCAAAGGTTCTTGCATTTTAATGACAAACAAACTGAAGTCGTCGTGTTCGGTCCCAGTGAGTCCACAACTCCTCTAAAGACTCAGTTACTCACTCGGGCGTGAGGTCGGACAGGGACTTCAAACTTGACGTACAAATTAGTTCCGTTGTCAAGTCAAGCTTTTTTCAATTGCGCCAACTTGCGACGGTAAAACCTGCCTCTCAGCTCGTTCAAAACGCTGCCGCGGTATCTGTCGGACCTGCTGCAGCCCAACACTCCCGCTGTGGTGCCTAAAACAAACAGGAAGTTGCGAGGCAAGGCGAGCTTATTTGTAGAGCACAATTCATACACAAGGCAATTCAAAGTGCTTTCACAGTTGCATAAAATTACAAGAAAACAGATCAAATCAATCAAAACATGAAGTTAATCAATGACAGTAAAAGGCCAGAGTGCAGATAAAATACTTTCAGTTTTCATCTGCTCGGGTAAAAAGAGCTGTTTTCAGCCTGGATTTGAACATTGTCAGAGTTGAGGCCTGTCTCACATCCTCATGAAGACTGTTCCAGATTTTAGCTTTAGCCTCAGCGTGTTTAGTCCTGACTCTGGGAACCACCAGGAGACCCCTCCCTGAAGTTCTCAGGGCCCGAGATGGTTCATACGGCTCTAACATGTCAGAGATGGACTTTGGTGCTAAACCATGAAACGACTTGTACACGAGCAGAGCTGTTTTAAATTCTATTCTCTGAGCGACAGGAAGCCAGTGCAGAGACCGGAGCACTGGACTAATATGGTGGTATTTCCTGGTTCTTGTCAGGACTGGAGCAGCAGCGTTCTGGATGTTCTGCAGCTCTAACAGCTCGTTTAGAAAGGCCAGTGAGCAGCCGTTACAGTCGTCTAACCTGCTGGACCCAAATTGTGGAATGCCCCGCCCTCATACCTCAGACCGGCCGAGTCACTCACAATGTTTAAGTCACAGCTGAAAACCTGCCTTTTTACTTCGGCTTTCAACTTATGATTAACTTTTGCATTGATTCTCTTCTGTTGCGCTGTATATGGCTCCATTTATTGTACTGATTTTATTTTAATCTTTGTATCGCCTAGTTGTCTTATTGTCTCATTGTTTTTGTTTTGTTTTATGACTGTTGTTTTTAATGTGCATTATAAGTAAAGCTGGATTGGATCGTTTAACGGTACCCAGCCCTACCCCCCCCCCCCCCATCAAAACAAACCTCCGCCTCTCCGGTTCCACAAAGACTGTCACTTTTGAAACAACTTGAAACAAAGCCACGGAGGGGAAGCAGAACTTGAGCACGGGCAGGATGAGCGCTCGTATAAGACACAATTTGGGAAAGTTCGCCGCGCCGCTCCCCGTCGACCTGCCCGCTGCTATTCGGCGGCGTATTAAATAAGCGATATTAAATAGAGATGGCAGAGGCCCTTCTCACCTCGCGGGAAATTAAAGTCACTTAGCATTCGGGCTGTCAGCGCCTCCGGGCCGCCGTACCGCCGCTCAATGCGCGCCGACAATTCAGGTCTGGCCTCCCCCGATCCACTTATCCAGGTGGCTTTCAATTTGGCGACGGCGCGGGGTGAAGAGGCGGCGCCGCGGAATGCTTTAGTAATGATAAACAATGGATTAGATTGTGGGAGATTTATGCGCAATAATCACCTGTCGGCTTCGGTTACGTTCCATATTTATGCATGAGGGCGCCGGGCTTTGTTGTGAGGGTACAGCCCGGGTTACGGCGGCGGGGTAGTTTTCCTGTCTCTTTCTGAGGATCTGAACATTATCTGAGAATGGGGGGGGGGGACTGTGGACCCGTTTTTAAATTGAACGTTCCATCTCCCAGGGCAAACAGGTCCTATAGGTGACGGGTTAGACAAAGAGCGGTTCAGAAGCCCCTTATGAGAGACCAACAGGCCCGGTTAGAACCATGAGGCCGTCCTTCTGTGGACCCACCACCTGCAGGGGGCGCTATAGCTCCAACAGCTGCCCCCACGACCCGGCAACGGACAAGTGGAAGAAAATGGATGGATGGATGGTTCCATCCCCGTTCAAATGAATAGGGAAGACGGGCGCAATGCTAACTTATGGAGCATTGCATCCTCATTGACTACAAAGGAAGCACAGAGCGGGTCGTCTCATGATTGCAAGGTCAGGGGTTCACATTCCAGCTCCTTGGGCAAGACACTTCATCCACCTTGCCTCCAGTGTCTGCGCACATTGGTGTGTGAATGAGAGTGGGTGAGTGGTTCCTTTCCTGTAAAGCGCTTTGGGCCTAATGAAGGTAGCAATGCGCTGTATAAGTTGAGAGTTTTTTCTTTAAGTTACCATCCATCCATCCATCCTTTTTCTTCCACTTGTCCGTTGCCGGGTCGTGGGGGCGGCTGTTGGAGCTGCACCAGCCCCTATGGCGCCCCCTGCAGGTGGTGGGTCCACAAAAGGACGGCCTCATGGTTCTAACCGGGCCTGTTGGTCTCTCATAAGGGGCTTCTGAACCGCTCTTTGTCTGACCCGTCACCTAGGACCTGTTCGCCATGGGAGACCCTACCAGGGGCACGAAGCCCCCGACAACAGAGCTCCAGGATCATTCAGGCTCAAACCCTCCACCACGTTAAGATGCCGGTTCCAGGAGGGGTGTTTAAGTTACTGTATTTATAATTAAAAGTCTGAAGTAATGCGCTTTTGTTTTATGAGAAGATCACTTGTTCATCAGTTGTCCCAGTGTGGTCTTCAATACGGCTCTACGGCCTTAAGAGGTGAATAAACGCTCTCGGCTTCATTAAAACAATGGCAGACGCTGCATTGGGTGGATGTCATGGGATTTGAGAGGATTGATGAGGGTGAATAATTGTCGGATTGTGATGAAATGTCATTTGATTATCACGATAACCTGCCTATTGAGGCAAAAGTCCAATATAAAGGCAAGGCAAGTTTATTTGTAGAGCACAATTCATACACAAGGCGATTCAAAGTGCTTCACAGTTTCATAAAATTACAAGAAAACAGATCAAATCAATCATTAAAACATCAACATAAAAGTTAATCAATTACAGTAAAAGGCAAGAGTGCAGATAAAATACTTTCAGTTTCCATCTGCTCGGGTAAAAAGAGCTGTTTTCAGCCTGGATTTGAACATTGTCAGAGTTGAGGCCTGTCTCACATCCTCATGAAGACTGTTCCAGATTTTAGCTGCATGAAACTGAAACGCAGCCTCAGCGTGATTAGTCCTGACTCTGGGAACCACCAGGAGACCCCTCCCTGAAGTTCTCAGGGCCCGAGATGGTTCATACGGCTCTAACATGTCAGAGATGGACTTTGGTGCTAAACCATGAAACGACTTGTACACAAGCAGAGCTGTTTTAAATTCTATTCTCTGAGTGACAGGAAGCCAGTGCAGAGACCGGAGCACTGGACTAATGTGGTCGTATTTCCTGGTTCTTGTCAGGACTCGAGCAGCAGCGTTCTGGATGTTCTGCAGCTCTAACAGCTCGTTTAGAAAGGCCAGTGAGCAGCCGTTACAGTCGTCTAACCTGCTGGAGACAAACGCATGGATGAGTGT
This sequence comes from Proterorhinus semilunaris, assembly GCA_021464625.1. NCBI lineage: Eukaryota > Metazoa > Chordata > Actinopteri > Gobiiformes > Gobiidae > Proterorhinus > Proterorhinus semilunaris. The sequence goes on along the minus strand of CM038344.1, from coordinate 3,040,770 downwards.
CTCCAAGTCTGGTTTTGACACTATTCCTCTGATCTTAATGTTTTTCAGATGGTAAAAAGCTGATGATGTTATTGCTCTGATGTGGCTGTTTAAGTTCAGGTCTGAGTCCATGATTACTCCTAGATTTCTAACCTGATTTTCTGGTTTCAGAGAGAGAGACTCGAGGTGACTGAGAACACTTTGTCTTTGAGTCTGTGGGCCAAAAACAATGATCTCAGTGTTGTCTGAGTTTAGTTGGAGAAAGTAGTTTTGCAGTGCTTTCCTTAATGGGTTCATTTGGCCCCAGCTTGGACGGCCCTGAACACACAACGACGGCTCCCGGATAAGGCGAAACAAAAAACATTTTGCCACAATGCTTCTCACTGAAATAATCCATTTGACAAATTTATTCCCACACTCGCCGGCTCGTCTCATTCATTCATTCCTAATTGCTCGGAAACGGTCTTAATTCTCCTGCCCCCCCTCCCACCCCCCCGCTTGATTTGGAAGTTTCCCGTTGTCAAAATGTTCAAACCGCGCACAAAACGCCGCCGCTTTATGAAAAACACATCCATTCTCGTCTCCCCGCAGAGAGATTCTCAGCAGAAGAGACTGGAGATGTCACGCCGAAATAATGTAATCCGGTAAGCGGCGGCGGCGGCGGCGGCGGCACACGGATATTGTTGCGACATGTTCCAAACAGAAAGAAGCGCTGATGATATGAATTTTTTTTGTGCTGAACGGTGACAACAAGTCGCCCCGGGGCTCGCAGCAATCACGGCTGGATAAACAGCGTCTGCGAAATGGAGCGCAGAGGCGGGACAGCAAACGGGGCGCAGGAGAGACGGCGGCGGGACGGAAAAGCGGAGCGGGTTAAGCAGGCGTTTTTTTTTACAATGAAATAAGGTTTGATTACGAGCGAGAGAGGACCACGGGAGGACACGGGCCACCGAGGAGGTCAGCGCCCCCTATGGGTCAAACAGGAGCTCTCGTCCATTGGGATTGTGTGTTTAAAAAAGTTTTTTTGTCACATGTGAAAAGGAGGGAGTGATGTGTTGCTTGATTATTCAGATCCGGGGTCAGCCCAATGTCCCGCGGGTCCGATGTTCCCACGTCAATAGAAGTGGGAACGTCGATGTATTAAAGGGACTATACCTGATTGTGACGAAATGTGTATTTTTACCATCAGGGCCGTCCTTCAGAGTCACTATGTGATGAGGTAAACCCCTTTTAGTCACATACTGACTATTTAGGTTGACCGTACAATAATAATAATAATGCCTTACACTTGTATTGCGCTTCACAAGCCTGTATTACCAAGTTTCTCAAAGCGCTGCACTGTCGTCATTATTCATTCACTCCATACTCGGTGGTGGTAAGCCACTGTTGTAGCCACAGCTGCCCTGGGGTAGACGGACGGAAGTGAGGCAACCAGTCTGCACCATCGTCACCACCACCAACCACTCACTCACTACATTCACCCCAGGCTTCCTGGTGTTACCAAACGGTCTCCCATCCAAGTACCGACCAGGCCCTTCCTGCTTAGCTTCCAAGGTCTGACGGGATCGGACGGAGCAAAGATACACAACATCAACAAATCATAAAACGGTGAAAACTTTATGCATCAGGCTGATTTTTTCACTACTTTTACAACATACTTTTATAAAAGAACTGATTGTCAGGTATAGCTCTTTTAAGATTAGGCATTAGCCGACTATCCTTAAAGGGACTTGATGCAAGTTGGTCATTTTATACTCACTACTGCCTCCTCAGGTCTTACGTGTAACTGCAGTCTCTATGCAGTCTACTGTAATTGATTAATTTTTATGTTGATGTTTTAATGATTGATTTGATCTGTTTTCTTGTCATTTTCAAGCCCTTTGAATCGCCTTGTGTATGAATTGTGCTCTACAAATAAACTTGCCTTGCCTCTATATTAAGCTTGTGTATGACGGCACTTCGGTCTGGGCTCATTCTAGACATTAGGACATGGCTGGAACACGTACTGGAAGGAAAATACATGATTTTAACATTTTTAAACTCTGTATAGTCCCTTTAAGGTTAGCGGCTCGGGCAGGGTCAGGGTTAAGCTCATTATTATATGTATGACGTTTCACTCTCATGACTTGTGATTGATGTACCCACTCACCTACTAAAAAAAACGCGAGTAGGCTAGTCCGGGAGACATTTCAGAATCCGTAATGGCACCAACGGTTCCCACCAAACGTGTCCAAAGCTTCTTTTGGCGCGTTTTTTACCCAAACACCCGGGATTTAAAGCAGTACTAAGTAACTCGTGCCCCTAGAGGCCATAAGCGCCACTGCAGGTGTCGTAGCATGTTGTTTTTTTTACTCATTAATTATCCTTGAGAGTAAATACTACGCTGACAGAAAAGACAAAGGGACAGAGGGATATTGTTCATCCAATTGCACAATGGAAATCATTTTTTTCACTCAAACTCGGCTGTAAATACTGTTTAAGCGGCGCTAGCCCGCGGTTAGCTTTGCCCGTTAGCCTGTTAGCTTCTTCTTCGTGATTCCAATAGTGTGTATTGCGCCTTCGGGTCGGAGCAGGAAAAGTTGCATATGTGGTTTCCCGGTCAGAGACACCAGGGGGCGATGAAAGACCCTCAAATCATCCCATTAACCCCCAGAGGAACTACGGAAAGGATTTATTAAGGTAAACAACTTACATAGTACTGCTTTAAAGCGGCGACAACATAACTAATTTCAGTGGCTGGATCTGCGCTGGGACTATGTTTGATGATGCACAGAGCATTCTCAAAACTAATGCTCCAATCGATCCTGTGAAAACTAAACCGTCTTACAACGATCACACACTGAGCTGGGCTTGTTAAGTTTGAAGTTTACTGCACACATTTCATCGACAATTTGCCATAGCTGATCTGTTAGCATTCGGTTTGGCTAACATAGCTGCTAACCAGCTGCTAGCTCGGATCGATCCGTTGAAAACAAGTATTATGCACTAATGTCAATAAGTCCAGCTAACTATAGCAGCCTTTAAGATGATCACATACTGATCTATTGTAACATGCTAACCGGGTCCAGACCATAGAACGTCCTGTGTAGACTTTTGGCTTTTCTCAAAGTGATAAAAAACATGCAATAAGCTAGTCCGGTAGACTTGACCAAACTTGGCAAAAGATCTGCAGATAAGAATCACTGGAACAATCAAATAAATCTCAAATTGATCAGAAACGTTGTTGACATCTATGTTTGTAAGCTTATGCCAACCCCCTTTAGAAAGGAAAGTCCGAAGATCAAATCAAAACAATCCCTAAAGTGGCATTTCGGGGGTTTCAGTGACACGATCGCTGTCCAGGCTCCGTCTTAAATCAGCAGAAGAGCTTCGGCGCTGGCTCTAAATGAGAGCGAGGGACAAAGCGCACCACGGAGACGACTGGAATTAGCCCCAAAGTGATCCGAAGTGAAGTGTGTGGCGAGCGCCTGTCAACCAAACTTAGCGACTTTTACCGAACCTGATCGGGAAGCAGGACGTCCAGCCGACACTCCTGTCACGGCGGGCACAGAGAGGGGAGAGGGAAGGAGACGATCTGCCATGAATTAAAGATGGACACACAAAGATGGACCCTCTGCCGGTGTCCCGAAAGCAGAAAGAGAGATTGAGGAAGTGTTCGGTCGGACGGTGAAACGGACAGAAAATAGATTCATTTTGATAAAGGACATTTTTGTTATTTTACTTAGAAATCAAATCAAATTCAATCAAGTTTTTTGCTGTCTGTTAAAGGAGGGGGGGGGGGGGGGGGGTCATGTTATGTTATTATGTCATCCCCTCATTAAACACATGCCTGGAGTGTTGCCTCGGCTCATTCACATATTTTTGAGTAATCAGTAAAAACTCAGACGGCGGCCATTTTAGGTGTAGCTATGCCTCAGTCCTCCTAGGAACGCCCCCACCTCCTGGAGACGCCTCTGGACCTTTCGTCACCAGCCAAGCCCCCAACCACTGCTCCTCAGCTCAGCAGAGCCCCCTCCCCGCACAGTGTTGTTGTTTCAATGCCACAGTAGTGTGCTGAAGGGGGCGTGTCGGAAAGCTTCTTAAAGAGACAGAGGCCTATTTCAAGACGTTCAGTGCAGCCATTTTGAGAGAGCCATTTTATTCAAGGCAGTTATTTTAATTTACTGCATATACAGACCAACAGAAGGTTACGTCATCATTGTAGTGCTATAGACTGGTGCTATGGGATTGAAAAAAGCATAATACCCCCTCTTTAATGAGACTCAAACTATGATTCAAATCTCCAGATGTTTTCATTGCCTGATACAAAAGCCAATAGATATTAAAAGGAAGGAACGACTGAAAACGTATCATTTAAATTCACTGTGAAAGGAACAAGTCTGTGGGAGAAGCTCCAGAATATGAAGAAATGTGTCTGAATACACGAGTAAGAGTTCACTCATTAAACTTTAGATCTTTGTCATTTACACGGAGGTGAAAACTAACATGTCACAAAATTCCACATCAAACGCTGCGAGGGAAAAAAAACAAAACAAACTTTTTTTGCAATTCCCAAGTTTGAAAGCCGTCGACGCCGTCAGCCTCGTTCCCGGCGAGGCTTTCGAGCGCCGGGGGAACTCGACCCGCTTAAATCTGCAAAAGAATATGTTGAAAATGGACCATCGCTCTCAGTCCAACCTGCTGGATATAGTTGTGCGACTGCTGTGTTTGTAAACGCTGGGAAATTTCGGCGGCTCCCGAAAAAAGAAAAAGAAAATAGACGATGATGAATAAAACGAAAAGCAGAAGAAGGAGGAAAAAAAAGAGAAGCCCGAATGGAAATCCTGAAAAGCCGGCGCTGACAGGGCGAACCCACCCACCCGGCGGCGCAGACAAAGCCGGTGACAGTTTTTTGACAATTCCAACACAATTTATTCACTTATGTGGCGTGCGCGGCGCTGATGTAACCGCGGGGAAAGACGAGTTCAAAGCCCCGTCGGCGGCGTGACAAAAGAACGGCGGCGCGGGTGAAGGGGAATATTTCAGCGGCGCCGGAGGAGGCCGGGCTCGACGAAACCCCGCGCCCTTTTTGTGCGGCAGGTGTGTGAACCGGGCCGGATCCCGCGCCGCGGCTGACACAATAATAACGAGTAAATAAATAAGAACCCGGGCGGGGGGGGGGGGTTTGGAAGCAATTTTTTATTTTATTCGGGACACGTTGCCTGTTCTGCGGCAAATTTCGGCAGCTAAGAGTGGAAATAAATATTTTTAGTATATTCACATTGTATGATCAGGCTTGAGCACTTGTGGGGTGGTTTATTGCCCCTGCGTTGACCTCCAATGTACTAAGTGTCCTTCCTATTTCTAAGCTGCACAAATGAGGTTGTTTGCCCCTCCCTCAGCCTGACGTTTCCATGGTTACAAGGCAAAAACGACTTCATTTTGTTGTTTTAAATGTAAGTAAGCCATCCATCCATCCAGGTGGAGGGTCCACAGAAGGACGGCCTCATGGTTCTAACCGGGCCTGTTGGTCTCTCATAAGCCATGTGAGTCTCACCCGGATCCAAAATTGCCGATATTTTGGGCAAAGAAATCTAAATAATCGATTTAGCCAAATTAAAATGTATGGTTTTATTTTATTGACATATTAGTAACAAAGGGGATTTTGGATCTTGTTTAGTTTTTCCATAAACTAATCATAAGTGAACAAATCTATAAAAACTCAAATTCCGCCTTGGTTTTTTTGGGTTCAGAGCTGAATAAATCAGGATTGATTCAGGCTTGAAAGAAATTAAAAAATCCCTCTGAAAAAATAATTTCAAAATATTGTTGAGTCCGAGACTGGACAGTTTGGAGTCTGTGTGAGCTATTAGGGCTCAGCCTGTGCCCGAGTGGGGCCTGATCCTCAGTCAGAGAAAACCAGCCCTGAACGTCTTGTACCGAGTGCTCATGCTCGGCCCGTTCCGCCGCTCCGACGTGTTTTACGGCTCCCAGAAGGAAAAATACCATATTTGGATTGTAGCGTCATCACGGGGCCCTTCAGGACACGTGGAGGTAAAACCTGTCAATATTTATGAATGAATACCCGTGTGAAAAACAGCTTTTCATCGCGCCGGAGCTTTTAATTCTCTGATATGAAAACTAAGATGCGAAGGGAGAAAATAGACAAAAATCTCCACTGCGTGAAAAATCCGTACTTTCAGCTGCCGTGCCTTAAATGGACGGAGCCCAACGATTCGCCATCAGGACAAACTAGGCTCAAAATTGGCCTAAAACTCCTCGATCAGTGACGGTTCACATCCCTTTAGTCTTTGGCCTCCTCACTGAGAGGCAGGAGACGGGACGACCCCTCTGCCACTGCAACACAAGGAGGACATGCAACCCACAGCCCCCTCCCTAAGAGCGAAGCAACCACTTCAAATCAAATCAAACTTTATTTATAAAGCGCTTTTCATACCGAAAGGTTTCACAAAGTGCTTTACAGATGACAGACAAACAGGCGCACACACAAAATATATCATTAGGACTAAATAAATAGATGTGAGTTAAAAGCTAAGCTAGGCGGTGGGTCTTGAGCCTGCTCTTAAAACATGAACGTTCTCTGTGGTGCTGAGCTCCTCCTCAGGTCGTTCCAGAGGCGAGGGCCATAATATTGGAAAGACGCCTCGCCGTGAGTCTTTCTGTTGACTTTAGGAATAACTAGGAGACCCCTGCCAGAGGAGCGAAGGGGCCGTGAAGGTTCATAAGGTAAAAGCAGTTCTGAAAGATAAGAAGGACCAAGACCATTAAGACATTTAAAAACCATTAAAAGAACTTTAAAATCGATCCTGAAACACACGGGGAGCCAATGCAGCGACTCTAAAACCGGTGTGATGTGGTCCCGCCTCCTGTAATGTGGTCCCGCCTCCTGTAATGTGGTCCCGCCTCCTGTAATGTGGTCCCGCCTCCTGGTCTTCGTCAGGACACGAGCTGCTGAATTTTGTAAAAGTTGTAAACCTGAGATACTCTTTTTGGGAAGACCAGAAAGCAGGGCATTACAGTAGTCAATACGACTGGTGATAAAAGCATGCATGAGCGTCTCCGTGTCGGCCCGAGAGAGAACGGGACGGGGCTATGTTCTTTAGACGGTAAAAACCGCGGAAGGGAACACCTTTTAATTACCGTCTTATTTTACAACGAGAAACCCGGCCTATAAATCCTTGATAAACAAAGCCTGACTAAATATAGCTCGGGGGGATGTTGCAAACTTTCTCGCAAACCAATACGGTGCAACTTTTTAAATGATTCATGTTCTTTCTTTGCTCCCACCTTAAAGAAAACCTCAATTCAAAGCATTTTCCTGTCGGCTTTTCCCAATAAACACAACTTCCCCGATATTTATTCCGCCTGCAAACGCGTAATTAGGCCCAAGTACATTATGCTGTTTTATGTCGGTATTAATATCCTGCAATAACAACTCCATTTTTAGTTGTTGGCTCTCGTTTCAGAGAGAGGGAAAACAGGCCAGATAATGGTGTTCTATCTGAATGATAAAACACGGTGTGCTGGAAATAGAAGTGCTGAGGAGGCAGATCTTTGTGAGTCGCTAATGGGAGAAGAAACTGTTTCATATGTCGGGGGGAAAAGGTGAAACGAGGTGGTTTGGGTTTTACATGAGGGATCTCAGGGTCACGCCGCCTTTGCTCGGCCCAGTCCGGTCAGACCTCGTAACAACGGCGCCACGTAAACGGCGTTTTGAGATCTTTCCACTCTGGGACCTGGTTTGGAACATTTTCGTTTACAGACCCCCAAAACGCCGGGCTCGTGTGGACGATACACTGGATTGATGAAATATCTTTGCGTTTGGTCCTCAGCTCGACTTTGTGTAGACTCCAGTTCTACTTCCACTCCTCGCCAGTTTCACTATAATTGTGGTAAACAGACTACGGCTCCAGAGACTATTGTCAGTCCGTTTTGCCATTGTTCCTATTTCTGATCGTTTTTTCAGGAGGTTTCAGCCTCTGCTCCACCGGCCTCCAGTCCACACCTACAGGCTCCACTCTTCTTCTGCTTTAAATAAATCTTCTTAAGCCTTTGTTCTTGGTTCTGCTTTTGAGTTCTTACTGATCGGATTTCGTGGCATTGGGACCAGAGGTTTTATGCTTGAGGGCCGGATTTGGCCCCCGGGCCTGACCTGACGTTGCCCCACAAAAAAAAAAAATCCAACAATAAAAGCCAAGGGTGAAGTGTCCAAAGCAGTTTAAAAAAAAGCTGAACGAGGCCGAATAAAGAAGCTTAACAAAAGGTTTATTAAAGTGTAACACTTTAAATAACCGACTCTGGAGGAAAACCTCAGAACGCTCGATGTGTCAAAAAACACAATCCATCAGCCTCCGGAGCGCAGATATGAGCGCGGCTGTCCTGTCATCGTCCTGTCACCCCGCCAAAATAAAATAAAAAAGCCTCTTCCTGTTGTGGCGAATGAGTCTGTCAATCAAAGGCGCCCATAATTGCGTTTCTTTGTTCCCCTGAATGTGAAGTCGTGTTGTGTGGCCCTCGCTCTGTCTCAGCACATCTGGCCGGCGCGCTCCCCATTTGTCTGCGTTTGAATTCGCACAAAGGAGATTTCGTTTTTTTTTTCCCTTTTTCAGAGGTGTAAACGCAGTGACACGATCAAACGTAAAGCCTGATTAGTTCTACCGTAAATGGACGCCGCGTTGTTGTTTGTTTTTTTTGTTTCTTTCTTTTTTTTCAAACGCGTCGGACTTAAATTGGACGTGGAGAAAACGGCGGACGACAATGAGCCATTATCTCGGTTCTGAAAGCCGCACTTTGAAAAGTAAATTGCTCGTGGCCGCGACTAAAGCGAGTCGCGACGGACCGACTTAGACGAGCGTATGGGAAAAATAACGATGAAAAGCGGGCGTGGTCGACCCAGCGTTTGATCACCCGTCGACTCGCTGTCCCGCGCTTTCCGTTTCTACGTGAAAACCTCTGCAGAGAAATGGTGTAAATGGAGTTAAATTATGGAATGGGCTGAATGGAGGTCACAGGCGGCGCCGGCGTGGCTAATCGGGAGAGTTGGGAGATTACCTGAAGGGCCGGTCCCTCACTGGTCCGTATACCGGGCGGCCGGGCCTGATCAGTGGCCGGCTCGGAGGGTAGATCTGGCCCTTCAAACAATCAAAATGGCCCACGCCTCATTTTCCCTAAAACCAAAGGCCGATATCTTAGAAGAAGAAGAAGATCTTTATTTATAAAGCGCCTTTCACAGACATGGTCACAAAGCGCTTTACATGAGGGCATTATTGGCGTTACTTTCGCCCCGCTTTGTCATCACCCGCCATGAAAACATGGCTCTGTCCCGCGGGGTAAAGGGACTTTAAACTTAGAAAAGCTTATCGTTGGAACTCATCGTAGGACGGAATGACAGATTTGACCAAACCGAAGCACAAGGGCCGTGTGCGTCGTGTTTTTGGGAGTTCGGGACCGTCAGCGGGAGGTGGAGGCGTGTTTCCTAGTCTTCATCTTTACAAAGGGCCTGACCAGATACTCCACGGTCCGGGGCAGCTGCTTGTGTTTGTAAAGCGGGTGACGTGATGAAACCGCACCGGCCGCGTGAGCGTCGTTAACCGGTCAAAGAAGAAGAAGCTTTATTTAAATAGCACCTTTCACAGATAAAATCACAAAGCGCTTCACAGGGGCACAAAATAACAGATTATATTAAATGTATTAAAACAAATTAATTAAAACAATCACAGCCTTTTCAACTAAAGCTCGTCCAAACAGCCGCGTCTTCAGCTGTTTTTTAAAGGAATCCACAGAGGAAGGTCATTCCACAGTTTAGGAGCAACAGCTTCACCTCTGGTTCTAAAGTGGGTCCTTGGGACAGTGAGGAGGTTCTGGCCCGAGGACCTAAAGGTGCGACCGGAGGAGTAAGGGCCCAGCAGGTCGGACACGTATTTGGGAGCCTGATTTGTAAAATAAGAACATGTATGAATTACAAACATGATAATTTAAATCAGAATACATGAATCAATCTGAGCAACACTGGAGGACTGTTTTTCAGGAGGGACTGACACACTAGCATGATAAAAAGCTTAAACACCCCCCTTTAAGATCTTTCACACGGGCCATGTGGGCGAAGTGTCTTGCCCAATGACGCAAAAGAAAAAACTGAAACGCCAAGCGAAATCACACCACGTTTCAATTTCAAGACACAGTTACTCCCCCCTCTCCGTCCCCCCCCCCCCCCCCCCCCCCCCCTCCTCTCTTTATATGTTGTTTTGTTTTTCATCACAGCCTGGTGAAAGCGGCCAAAGACAAATGGAATCATTTCATAATTTTGTTTTGGCGCGCTCTTTTTTCAACAGCACATTTCCTGGACCGCCGCTCGCTCCCTTGAAGCCAGGGGACACATTTGACAATTTCCTCTTTCAGCGAAATGAAGAAAAATAAATAAAATTAAAATAAAACACCCGGGCACGCCGCTCACACGTTTCCCGAGCTTCATAACATACACAGATTTTCACTTGTTTTGGTCAATATTTGAAAGCATTTTAGACTTTCCTTTTCTCGGTCGTGAAAGAAAAGTTGGAACGTTCTGCGCCTTGAATGAAAACCAATCAGGCGTACCACTTTCTTAAGGCCGCCTCTTGTGTTTTCACTGAAATGTTTTTTCTTCTTCTTTTTAACAGCATGCTATTACCTGGCAAAGGAAAGTGCTTGAAATACTGGAATTTATTGACCACATTTTGAGTTAAGAGCCTGAAAGTTGTTTTTTTTTCTCCCCCAGATGCAGTTTGCGGCTTTGTAAAGTGTCCCTATTACGTGGAGAAAAACACGACGGGTTAATATTTTAAATCCACTTCAGACTCAAACGGCCTTTTCCCCGCCGCTGGTTTACCGCGGTAGACGTGGAGAAGTGTGGGAAGTGTGGGAAAGTCTTTTCCACTGCACGGGTACGTCGTTGAGATCATCTGTGTTGTTTTCCCTCTTTCAGGCGTTTGGAGGAAAATGCTTTTTAGTTTAGTTTTTAGTCATTTCTATATGTGACATTTGGTTTAAGAAATTGGGATAAAGATCGTATCGGGTTTTTGACAGACAGATTACACGCACGATGGGCAGGAGTGTCATCACTGAGTGCGTTTACAAGGGCTCGAAGTTTTTAAAGAGGGGGTATTATGCTTTGTTCAATCACATAGCACCAGTCTATAGCACTACAATGATGACGTAACCTTCTGTTGGTCTGTATATGCAGTAAATTAAAATAACTGCCTTGAATAAAATTCAAAATGGCTGTACTTTGAAATAGGCCTCTGTCTCTTTAAGAAGCTTTCCGACACGCCCCCTCCAGCACACTACTGTGGCATTTAAACAACAACACTGTGCGGGGAGGGGGCTCTGCTGAGCTGAGGAGCAGTGGTTGGGGGCTTGGCTGGTGACGAAAGGTCCAGAGGCGTCTCCAGGAGGTGGGGGCGTTCCTAGGAGGACTGAGGCATAGCTACACCTAAAATGGCCGCCGTCTAAGTTTTTACTGATTACTCAAAAATATGTGAATGAGCCGAGGCAACACTCCAGGCATGTGTTTAATGAGGGACTGACATAATAACATGATATAAAGCTTGAAAAAGTCGAATTTACACAATACCCCCCCTTTAATATTACAGTTTTGTCTTTGATCATATAAACGCAGTTTCCCGTTTAAAAACCCGGAAAATAGCAGTTTTTCCCGATTTTGAGAAACCCGGATTTTCTGGCTGGGATTCTCCGTCAGTAACCGGGATATAACTTCATGTAAACGCTATTTTCCGGTTTTAAGAAACTTCCCATTTCTTGCACAGTTAATCGTAAACAAACATGGCGGCGGCGGCGAGTCCGAAGAGCTCCTGTTTCTGGAGTCAAGAGGAGACGGAGTTTTATATTTGAACCATGAAAGAACTAAAAGTAGTGAATGTTTAAGATGGAAAGAAGCCTCGTAATGTGGATTTATGCAAAACTGTCGGCGACCGTTTCAAAGCATTCGGAAGATGGATGGAAGGATTTTATCTCACAAACTTAAACAAATTAACACATGAGAACGTTTTCTCGCTGGAGTAAAGGAAACCGAGCAGGAGATACACGAGTTTTATTTAATGCCGCCGCATCTCGAACGAGCCTTAGCTCAAGCCCGCCCCGGGACCAGGACCAGGACGTAGGAGCTTTGACTGTAGGACTTCGGATGCAGGACGTTCTCGTCGTCAGCTCATCTCCTTCGTGTTGCTGAACCTAAACCAGACCGACTCCATTATTACACCTTTCACTCCTCTATCTCCTTCGCATCCGACTTTGTCTCGTTTCTCCCGATTGCGACATTGCCTTTCCCTCATATTAAAGTGTCATTCATGCCGTCTGCCTGCCCCTCGCTCCCTCCTCCTCCTCTCCTCCTCCTCCTCTCCTTCCTCCTCCTCTCCTTCCTCCCAACGCCACTGGCTGCAAAAATCACCACGTTTTTCCATTAACGCGACGAGCTTCCAACATTAGTTTAGTTTAGTTTAGTTTAGTTTATTTGTTTATTTGAGCACTACACATTGTGCTCAAAAGGAGTGGGCTGAAGCAAAAAGCTTATGAGCCCCCACCCCCAAGTGCAATAAAATAAAAAAAAGAACATTTCAAAACATTTCAAGCAGCTACATTCATACAGACCAACTTACAACAAACAACAAAAATATATTAACTCTTTATATAATTAATTGAAACAACGCACAGCTACAACAACAATCTAGTTTCATATACGATGTCTAGAACAAAGCAAGTCAAAAAATGTGTTACTTAATATATTGCTTGCATATTTTTACCCGTGATTACAGAGTTACTTTTATGGTATAAAGGTACATTAATAGATATTATAATCTGAGATCTTGATACTTTCCAGTTGTCATTACCATTCTCAGTATAATTTTAATTTGGGTTTAATTATCATCATCATTATTATATATTTATTTAATTGAGTTATATGTGAAGTATGATGAAAGCCCTGCACAGTGTGGTGCATTAAAAAGCCAGAGAGTGAGCCAGTTGAAGAGGGCAGTAACTCCCCTTCAACAAACCCCCTAACAGCTGATTTGTAGATGATGTTCCTATGCTGAGTGGTGCATTAAAAGACAAGGTTTTGAGCCCGTTGGGAGGATTCCTCTCAACAGATCCATAACCTGCCAACCCTAATTCTCCGTTTGTGAATTTGAGCAATAGAATGACAACCGTTCCAAGCAGCAACACTCTTCCAGATTATAGAGGAACAATACACATAATCCATCCTACTGCTCCCCCTAGTGGCAACACATTTCTTCTTGTCTGTATATTTCAAAAGTCTTTTGTTTGTATTTAAATTTGAACAGGTTGATGTTTGGACATCGTTTCAAATCCATCTCCAGTTTATTCCACAATTGTACACCATTAACTGTTGGACTAAAACTTTTCAAAGTTGTGCTATGTTTCTGAATCCTAAAGTTTAATTCATCACGTAATTCATAACGACCAGTACGTTCTTGGAACCTTCTTTGTATTTGGTTTGGTAACAATTTATACCTTGCTTTGAATAACATTTGAACAGTTTGGAACTCAACAATGTCACAAAACTTCATGATCTTTGATTTTAAAAATAATGAGTTTGTGTGGTCCAAAAACCCAACTTTATGAATTACTCGGAGAGCTCTTTTTTGCAACAATATTATTGGTTTAACTGTGTTTTTATAAGTACTACCCCAAACCACAGTACAATAATATAAGTAGGGCAAAATCAGAGAACAGTATAAGGTGTGTAGAGCTTTGATGTTTAAAATGTGCTTTGCTTTTGCTATTACTGAAATGCTTCTAGAAATTTTCGTAGATATATATTTAATATGAGATTTCCAAGTAATTCTGTCATCAATAATCACACCAAGGAATTTGATTTCATGCACTTGCTCGATAACAACACCCTCTATCTGAATTGCTTCCTGAGCATTGGAGTTACAGTTGCCAAATGTCATCATTTTGCTTTTACTCAGATTTAGAGATAATTTATTTTGTTTGAACCACTTGTTGACACTTTTGAGTTCCAAGTTAACAATCCGACACAGCTGCTGTAAGTCGTCTCCTGATGCAAAAATATTTGTATCGTCAGCAAACAAGATAAATTTAAGTACTTCAGATGTTTTACAAATGTCGTTAATATACATATTAAACAATTTTGGGCCCAGAATAGAACCTTGAGGTAAACCACAGACAATTTGTCGACAACTCGACTGATAATCACCGATTTTCACACATTGTTTTCTATTTTTTAAGTAACTGGTAACCCACTGTAGAGCTACCCCCCTAATTCCATAATGTTCTAGTTTATTAATTAATATATCATAGTTTATTGTATCAAACGCTTTACTCAGGTCAATAAATAACCCTATTGCACATTTCTTGTTATCTACAGCATTAGTTATTTCTTCAGTTATATCAAAGAGCGCGTGTGAGGTTGAGTGATTGTTCCTAAAACCAAACTGATTGTCCGAGAGTAAATTACACTTTTCGATAAAGCTGTCAAGTCTAGAGTTAAAAACCTTTTCTAAGATTTTAGAGAATTGCGGTAAAAGGGAAACAGGCCTGTAGTTTGTAAAGAGATGTTTATCTCCTGCTTTGAACAGAGGAATCACTTTTGCTACTTTCATACTATCAGGAAAAGTTCCAGTTTGTAACGATAAGTTACAGATGTAAGTTAACGGCTTAGAGATACTTTCAATAACAGTTTTTAAAGTTTTCATGTCCATGTCATGGTAATCGGTCGAAGTTTTATTTTTACACCCTTTAACAATGTCCAGTATCTCCTTTTCCTCCACAGGTTTGAGGAACAGGGACATAGGATTTGCTTCTATCAGTTCACAATTATAATTCTCAACGTTTGCAATTTTTGCAGCAAGGTTTGGTCCAACATCTACAAAGAATTTATTAAATGTTTCGACAACTTCATTCATATTTTTTAACGTGTTATCCTCTTCTTTGAAATGTTTTGGATAATTAATCGTTCTTGGTTTATTTCTAATTATACTATTTAAGATGTTCCATAAACCTTTAATATTATTCTTATTAGTATCTAACAATGTATTATAATAATCCTGTTTACATTTTCTAATGATACCTGTCAGTTTATTTTTATATTTCTTATATTTATCCTCCGCTTCTTTTGTTTTGTTATTTATAAAGTTTTTGTAAAGATTATTTTTTTTCTTGCAAGCATTTAGTAAACCTTTAGACATCCATGGTGTTTCTTTATACTTTCTGTTTTTACTGTATTTCTTCATTGGGCAGTTTTTGTCGTATACCTTTTGAAATACTTGCGTAAACTCATCATACGCCATATTCGTGTCATTCTCTCTGTACACAATACTCCAGTCTTGAGCTAAAAGCTCCTTTTTAAATGCATCAATAGTTTTCTCTGTTTTTACCCTTCTAAACCAATACTTGTTTTCCTCTTCATCTTTTACATATCCATTTTTATACAAAACGAAAACTGGAAGGTGATCACTAATGTCATTTATCATTAACCCGCTGACTGTATCACTTTCAATTTCATTTGACAAAATGTTATCAATCAAGGTGGCACTATGGGTTGTTATTCTACTAGGTTTGGTTATTAGAGGAAACAGACCTATACTGAATAAAGTATTTATAAATTCGTCCGTCTTTTTATGTTTATATGGGTTTAACAAATCGATGTTGAGGTCTCCCCCCACAAACATGACTTTATGATTTAATCCTGAAAAGTGCTCCTCCATCCACTTAGAAAAAACATCTATATCAGAGCCAGGTGTTCTATAGATAGAACTCACAATAATATTTTTCTTTTTTTGCCTTGTAATTTCAACAGTAAGGCATTCAAGTGTATCTTCCACCACCATTGTCTTATTTTCCATTACTTTGTAACTATAGTTGGAGTCTATAAACATAGCTACGCCCCCTCCATGCTTGTTCCTTCTGTTCATACTTATAAATTCATAACCCTCAATAGAAAACTCAAATTCTCTGTCATTATTGATCCATGTTTCTGTGATTAGGATGACACTGAATGGTGTGGAAAACTGTTTTAAGAAGCTTTTGATGTGGTCAAAGTTTGCATAGAGGCTTCGACTATTGAAGTGGATTACAGTGAATGCCTTAATGTTCTTACGTTTACTATTGTACAGATCCTCTGTGTAGTATTGACAGTCATTGGTAGCTCTAGAAAAGAAGTTATTTTCCGGGTCGATGTCGATCTCAGTGTTCTGTAGGTCGTATTGAGAGAATGTAAAATCCTGGGAGTTTGCTTCAGCAATTCTCCTTATTGAAAAGTCCAAGTCGGTGCTTCCTATAGAACTATATGTATTACTAGACATGTGAGATTATGTGCTTTTACATACCAAAATCCATACGTTTTTCTCGGTGTTTATACTGGATGTGGTGTACTGCTGCGTGGACGTATAATGAGTTTGTCATATCGCAAGAAGGCGATCTCCCCCCTTTCTCGTGCAGCTCTCAGCTCCGGCATCAGTTCTTTACGTTTTCTTTTTATTGATTCGGTGTAGTCCTCGTTAATGAAGATTTTTGTTCCTTTAAGTCGTTTGGCGCGCTGTAAGATTTCTTCACGATCCTTCCACCTCAGTAGTCTGGCGATGATGGGTCTCGGCCAGTCTCTCCCGCCGTCGTGTTTCCCTACGCGGTGAGCCCTCTCCACCTCCACCGCGTGATTTAGCTGTAGCTTCTCCTTCAGTATCTCCTTAACTTTTACCTCGGCGTCGGCCCAGGTCTCCCCAGGCGACTCCAACACTCCCTCAAATACCAGGTTATTTCTGCGGCTCTGCCCCTCCAGATACTCCAGTTTGTCCGTGATGATGTGTAAATTGTCACATACTTTGTAAAAGTCCGTTTGTAAAGTGTTTGTGCGCTCCGTGAGTTTCAGATTTTGTTCTTTTAAAGTGTCCACCTCACCTTGCGTGAACTGCAGGCTTGTTTTTAGTTCTTGAATGTCCTTAGTCTGTAAATCCATGCGGGTGTTTGTTGATTCCATGATGAGTTTTATAAATCCTTTGAAGTTTTCCTGCTGTTGTTGAATTAATTCCCTGAACATGACCCTCTGCTGCTCCATGAGCTCCGTGACTCGACTGAGGCTTACGTATTCCTCTTCCACCGCCGAATCTGCCTGTTGCTTCGCCTCTATTTTCGGCGGTTTTGGCATTTTGCTCCCTCTCAGCAGGCCTGAATTTTCTTAACGAATATTTTGATATTCTTGAGAACTTTTTTCCACAAGAATATCAAAATATACATTATAAACACAGCCGTCCCGCGTGTTCATGTGCGGCGCGGAAGCTGCCAGTGAATTTAATCACTAACCATTGCCGTGGATTTTTCTTCCGACGCCAACCCCGGCCTACTCCAATATGTGCGGAGATTCTCCCTGCCAGTTCTGAGCGAGCGGCTCGAAAAAAGAAAAGAAAAAAAAGAAATGCATAAAATAACATCTCGAAAGGGGGAGACGGTTTCAGCCAAAAAGCCGAGGGCGGGCGTTTTTTTGTTGTTGTTGTTTTTTTAACTCAATCAGCATCTTCTTCTTCCTCTTCAAAACGTTGGACCACAAAGAGAAAATTTGCTTGGGAGATTCCCAGAGCAAGGATGAAAAAAAACTCTTAACGAATCACTTTACGGGTATCGGGGGGTCGCGGCCAAGTCGATTTTCCTTTTTCAGTATTTTCCAAATGATTTTCCTCTTGCACTGGAGGCCGATTACAACGTTACAACAGTTTTACCGCCGAGGGTTCAGCTGTTTATTGATCTGCAAATTCTTGGACTTCTGCTCTTCCTGGGCCAGACGGGTTCCTTACTGTAAAGCGCTTTGGGCCCGATAAAGGTAGATAACGGCTGACACTTGTATTGTGCTTTAGAAGCTTGTGTTTCCAAGTTTCTCAAAGCGCCACACACTGTAGCAATGGCCGCTCGGCTTTGTTGCTCCGCCATTGCTGTCGTACCTCCCTATAGCCGCTAGTCTCCCATTGGAAAGCACTGCACTTTAGACACGTTAAAAACAACTGTAAAGCCTGGTTTCTTTTCTTTTTTTTACTTTCTACAGCTAGATATTCCTCCTGTGATAATACAGTTGTTTTTAAAGTTTTTTTTTTGTTTGTTTATTTGAGCGGTCAGTCTGCTCAAAAGGAGTGGGCCCCAAAATAAAAACAATAACATTTTCATTTCTTGTACAATGTCTAGTACAGAGCGAGTAACAAATGATCATTAATGTATTTCTTACAAGTTGTTACCAAAGCCAAACATTGGTACATTACTAAAATCACTAGTGTAACATTACCGGAAGTCACTTTTAATGTTATAGAGGCACGTTACTATGCAGCAGTTTATATTATACTCCGCGATCCTGCTACTTCCCAGTTGTCATTACCAGCCCTGCCTTAACAGCTGATTTTATATATGATGTTCCTATGCTGAGTGGTGCATTAACAGACAAGGTTTTGCTGTCTTGCTTTAGAAGCTTGTGTTTCCAAGTCTCTCAAAGCGCCACACTGTAGCAATGGCCGCTCGGCTTTGTTGCTCCGCCATTACTGTCGTACCTCCCTATAGCCGCTAGTCTCCCATTGGAAAGCACTGCACTTTAAAGACGTTAAAAACAACTTTAAAGCCTGGTTTATTTTCTTTTTTTTCTACAGCTGTGATAATACTGGGTTAATTACAATTAAAGGGACCAGGCTGTTTTTTTTTTTTCCGAAATCTCGTGCTAATGAGGGTCGGACTGTTAGCATTGGTTTGTCTTTTCTCCCTCTGGGTTTTTGAGTTTTCCCTGGCCGTGCAGGAGAGTCGGGGGATGCCCTTTGGCCAGGTTCCACATTCTCCGCGTTCGCCCCATTCCACCGCAGCAGATGTGTTGCTGTTTTAATCGTTTCTAAAACGTTACACATCGTCCACTCCGCTCCGAGGGGCCTCCGTCGCCGGCCCGACTCTCCACGATGAAAATACGGATCAACTTGTATTGAAACGGGAAAAAGAACGGCAACAACATCTGGATTTTCAAAGTAAATATCCTCCGAACTGACTTTATTTTAGTGTTGTTCTTTTGTTTTTTTTTAATTCTTTTTATTAAAGATTCTTTTTAAACATTTTATAATAACACCAAACACAAACAAAAAGAAAATAAATAAAATACAACAAGTTAAAAGGACGGACTTTATTTTAAAAATGTCACTATTTCACACATCGATATTTCCCTTTATACTTGTCTGCTTCAACACGATCTCCTCTGTATGAGTTTATAGCTCGCCTGACCCGAAATAATAGTACTTTATTATTTCATTAGGAGTTTCATTTCTCAAACTCACTTCGAGCTCCTCGTGGAGCTGCAGCACCGGCGGAGTTGACCGGGGTGGACTGAGGAGGAGGCGGTGGGCGTCGCTGCTGTTCGGAGGCGGCGAGGAGCTGAGCGAACAGGCGGAGGACGTGGAATCTGGGGGTTATGTGGACATTTCATTGATTGTTTTGTTTCAATCTCTTATTGTTTGGTGCAGCTCCTGTTGTGATATTAGGCTTTCACTGTAAATGGGCTCAACTTATAAAGCGCTTTTGTACCTCCATCAGTATCTTTACAGTAAAGAGTGGCACATTCATTCACCAATGTACGCAGACACTGGAGGCAAAGAGGGTGAAGTGTCTTGCCCAACGACAGTGTGCATTTGCGGGAGCTGGGATTCGAACCCACGACCTTCCGATCCCGAGACGACCCGCTCTACCAACTGCACCACCGTCGCTTTTGCTGTTTCTTGTCTGCACATGTGCACCCCCTGAGTGTCTGCAAATGTCTGCATTGTGACATCAATGAAGTCTCATTTTTGTAGCTGCCCACTTGGAATTAGAGAGCTTCGACTGAAGCAACTTTTATTCTCTCCTCTTTCTGTCGCCGACGTGAAAACTATAAAAGTGCACAAAATAAATGCCATCATTTTATCACATTTCAGTAGAAAATGCAGACATGTTCACATTTCAAATCATAGAAAATAGTTGATGAACACAAATCGTAACATTGACATAAATTTCTTAAATAAAATAAACAACCGTTTTCAATCACTGCACCAACTTCTTTCTGCTTCCAAGGGCGCTAATCTTGCTAAACCCGCTAGCAGCCTCCTCCATGCACTTCTCATAGCCAATCTTTCCACATGGCAAACAAAAGACATGCATATACAAAAGAAAACAAAGAAAAACGATTTCAACTGCAATTAAAGCCGCAAGCGGCATTGGGAGGCCCTCGCGGGCCGCGGTGGCCGATTGACGCCGGTTCCCGCACGCCGCCGCAATAACCGGGAGGCGCTGCCGCGCCCTACCTGCTTATAATGTCGCTGCCACCCTCGGTGGAGTTTATAAAAGAGCATAGGCAAGAAATGGCGCCTTCGGCGCCGATTGTCCCAAAATGGCCGACCTCCTGTTGGTCGCCTAGCAACCATGTAATGTACTTTTTTGTTCGGACAGTCATGACGCACGCGTGTACCAATTTTGGTTAGGCTGCGTCAAAGTTGACATTGGGTCGTTGCCATGGCAACACGGTGGGAAAAGGGGCGGAGCATCAATATATTTTTTATTCAGGATCACGTGACGGATGTCTGTACCAAATTTCGTGAATCTACGACAAAGTTTAATTTTTGGCTCCATTCATTTTTATTTTGTGCTCTGCAGGGGGCGCTATAGCGGCAATATTCAAATTTCCTATATCAAAACATCCGGGGTCAACGACTCGACCAACGATTCAAGTTTTGTTCAAATCGGCCAAAGTATGTGTGAGTTATGACGGTTTGAACGCGGCGGCGAGCGCCGAAAACGGACGCCAAATTCATGGCGTTGCCACGGCAACACCGTTAAACCTATTAAAAAGTTTTTAACAACTTTTAATCTCCCACATGTGGAGATGATCTGGAGCGAACGGGGAGTCTCTGCGTTCAACGGCCTAGGACGAGTTCGTTCAAATGCGTGGGCATGAAATGGCGCCTTCGGCGCCAAGTCCCTCTTCGGGCCAATATGGCCGCCATACTGTTGGTTGCCTAGCAACCGCGTAATGTGTTTTTTTGTTTGGCTTCACGTGACCAATCACTGTGCCGAATTTTTTTCGTCTACGACGAACTAAAGTTTTCTGATTTTTCAGTGTCTCTCCATAGGCGCAATGTAATCTTGATTTTCCAGGGGGCGCTGACGCGCCATTTTTGTGATTTTTGTAACGAAACTTTTTGACACTGTGTATCGCCGTGATTTCTAATTTTGGGCAAAAAATGGGGAGTTTTCGTCGAAGATTGGGCGATTTATTCCCAAAAAACACGGATAGAAGAAAAATAATAATAATTAAAGCCGCAAGCGGCATTGGGAGGCCCTCGCGGGCCGCGGTGGCCGATTGACGCCGGTTCCCGCACGCCGCCGCAATAACCGGGAGGCGCTGCCGCGCCCTACCTGCTTATAATGTCGCTGCCACCCTCCGTGGAGTTTATAAAAGAGCTGGCAAAAGAAATGGCGCCTTCGGCGCTGATTTTCCCAAAATGGCCGACCTCCTGTTGGTCGCCTAGCAACCACATAATGTACTTTTTTGTTCGGACAGTCATGACGCACGCGTGTACCAATTTTGGTTTGGCTGCGGCAAAGTTGACATTGGGCCGTTGCCATGGCAACACGATGGAAAAAGGGGCGGGGCATCAATATATTTTTTGTTCGGGATCACGTGACGGATGTCTGTACCAAATTTCATGCATCTACGGCAAAGTTTAATTTTTGGCTCCATTCATTTTTATTTTGTGCTCTGCAGGGGGCGCTATTGCGGCAATTTTCAAAATTCCTATATCAAAACATCCGGGGTCAACGACTCGACCAACGATTCAAGTTTCGCTCAAATCGGCCAAAGTATGTGCGAGTTATGACTGTTTGAACGCGGCGGCGAGCGGCGAAAACGGACGCCAAATTCATGGCGTTGCCACGGCAAAACCAAAAATCCTATTAAAAAGTTTTTAATAACTTTTGATGTCCCACATGTGGAGATGATCTGGAGCGAACGGGGAGTCGCTGCGTTCAACGGCCTAGGACGAGTTCGTTCAAATGCGAGGGCATGAAATGGCGCCTTCGGCGCCAATTCCCTCTTCTGGCCAATATGGCCGCCATACTGTTGGTTGCCTAGCAACCGCGTAATGTGTTTTTTTGTTTGGCTTCACGTGACCAATAACTGTGCCGAATTTTTTTCGTC
Source organism: Proterorhinus semilunaris (assembly GCA_021464625.1). Classification (NCBI taxonomy): domain Eukaryota; kingdom Metazoa; phylum Chordata; class Actinopteri; order Gobiiformes; family Gobiidae; genus Proterorhinus; species Proterorhinus semilunaris. The sequence goes on along the minus strand of CM038344.1, from coordinate 3,018,578 downwards.
TACGTCAAACTAAAATTTTCGGGGTTTTCGGGTCTTGTCATAGGGCGCAATGTAAACTTGATTTTCCAGGGGGCGCTGACGCGCCATCTTTGAGATTTTTTTTTTTTTCTAAATGTGAAAAATGTTTTTTTCATGTGCTTGAATTTTGTGCAAAAATTCAGGACTTTTCGTCAGTGGGAAAGTGGACTTTTTTCGGAGAAGAAAAATAATAATAATAATAATTAAAGCCGCAAGCGGCATTGGGAGGCCCTCGCGGGCCGCGGTGGCCGATTGACGCCGGTTCCCGCACGCCGCCGCAATAACCGGGAGGCGCTGCCGCGCCCTACCTGCTTATAATGTCGCTGCCACCCTCGGTGGAGTTTATAAAAGAGCTGGCAAAAGAAATGGCGCCTTCGGCGCTGATTTTTCCCAAAATGGCCGACCTCCTGTTGGTCACCTAGCAACCATGTAATGTACTTTTTTGTTCGGACAGTCATGACGCACGCGTGTACCAATTTTGGTTTGGCTGCGGCAAAGTTGACATTGGGTCGTTGCCATGGCAACACGGTGGGAAAAGGGGCGGGGCATCAATATATTTTTTATTCGGGATCACGTGACGGATGTCTGTACCAAATTTCATGCATCTACGACAAAGTTTAATTTTTGGCTCCATTCATTTTTATTTTGTGCTCTGCAGGGGGCGCTATTGCGGCAATTTTCAAAATTCCTATATCAAAACATCCGGGGTCGACGACTCGACCAACGATTCAAGTTTTGTTCAAATCGGCCAAAGTATGTGTGAGTTACGGCTGTTTGAACACGGCGGCGAGCGGCGAAAACGGACGCCAAATTCATGGCGTTGCCACGGCAAAACCAAAAATGCTATTAAAAAGTTTTTAATAACTTTTAATCTCCCACATGTGGAGATGATCTGGAGCGAACGGGGAGTCGCTGCGTTAAAAGCCCTAGGACGAGTTCGTTCAAATGCGTGGGCATGAAATGGCGCCTTCGGCGCCAAGTCCCTCTTCGGGCCAATATGGCCGCCATACTGTTGGTTGCCTAGCAACCGCGTAATGTGTTTTTTTGTTTGGCTTCACGTGACCAATCACTGTGCCGAATTTTTTTCGTCTACGACAAAGTACGTTTTTCAGGTTTTGCGGTATTTTGGGGGTGTTTTACATAGGGCGCAATGTTAACGTGGTTTTTCCAGGGGGCGCAGACGCGCCATTTTTTTGAATTTTTCAATTTTCTAAATGTGAAAGTTCTTAGAATCACGTGCTTGAATTTTGAGCAAAAATTCAGGACTTTTCGTCAGTGGGAAAGTGGATTTAGGGGGGGAGAAGAAAAATAATAATAATAATAAGAAAAACCCATACAATAACAATATGGGGCCGCCTCCGGCGGCAAACCTTATATATTCGGAAAGGTCTCACGTCCAGTAATCCAACCGTAAGGTTTATTATCCAATACGAGCGCGTTGCGCTCGTCTTTTACCTCCTCTTTCTCAATGTTTCTCTATCCGTTTTTTTTTTTGTATTTTTGTGAGTACAAGAACAAATTTGCCGCTTTCGCGGCAAATACTTATATCACCGGATAGGGCTCGATGCCCTGATTCACTGTATCAGTGTTTTGGGCTTTGGTGAGTGGCCATGGTCGATGACGAGCTTCGCTCGTCATCGACCACTTTCTTGTCCATGTTGCGCCTTGACTGTGGTTTTCACCTCTTTTTTTTTAAAAGCAGCAACAAATGTGCCGCTTTCGCGGCACACGCCTATATCATCGGACAGGTGTTGGTGCCGGGAGCCCCCTGATTACTGTCTCATACATGGGTTTTGAGCGCTCCGCGCTCTTTTCCCGTGGGACGTGCGCTACGCGCACGTCTTTCTTTAGTGCGCTCCGCGCACTGCTTGTACAATTACAAGAGGCCCGAGACCTGCCAGGTCCGCTCGGGCCTAATTAAAGCCGCAAGCGGCATTGGGAGGCCCTCGCGGGCCGCGGTGGCCGATTGACGCCGGTTCGCGCACGCCGCCGCAATAACCGGGAGGCGCTGCCGCGCCCTACCTGCTTATAATGTCGCTGCCACCCTCGGTGGAGTTTATAAAAGAGCTGGCAAAAGAAATGGCGCCTTCGGCGCTGATTTTCCCAAAATGGCCGACCTCCTGTTGGTCGCCTAGCAACCACATAATGTACTTTTTTGTTCGGACAGTCATGACGCACGCGTGTACCAATTTTGGTTTGGCTGCGGCAAAGTTGACATTGGGCCGTTGCCATGGCAACACGATGGAAAAAGGGGCGGGGCATCAATATATTTTTTGTTCGGGATCACGTGACGGATGTTTGTACCAAATTTCATGCATCTACGGCAAAGTTTATTTTTTGGCTCCATTCATTTATATTTTGTGCTCTGCAGGGGGCGCTATTGCGGCAATTTTCAAAATTCCTATATCAAAACATCCGGGGTCAAGGACTCGACCAACGATTCAAGTTTCGCTCAAATCGGCCAAAGTATGTGCGAGTTATGACTGTTTGAACGCGGCGGCGAGCGGCGAAAACGGACGCCAAATTCATGGCGTTGCCACGGCAAAACCAAAAATCCTATTAAAAAGTTTTTAATAACTTTTGATGTCCCACATGTGGAGATGATCTGGAGCGAACGGGGAGTCGCTGCGTTCAACGGCCTAGGACGAGTTCGTTCAAATGCGTGGGCATGAAATGGCGCCTTCGGCGCCAAGTCCCTCTTCTGGCCAATATGGCCGCCATACTGTTGGTTGCCTAGCAACCGCGTAATGTGTTTTTTTGTTTGGCTTCACGTGACCAATAACTGTGCCGAATTTTTTTCGTCTACGACAAACTAAAATTTTCAGATTTTTCGGTGTCTCTCCATAGGCGCAATGTAATCTTGATTTTCCAGGGGGCGCTGACGCGCCATTTTTGTGATTTTTGTAACGAAACTTTTTGACACTGTGTATCGCCGTGATTTCTAATTTTGGGCAAAAAATTGGGAGTTTTCGTCGAAGATTGGGCGATTTATTCCCAAAAAACACGGATAGAAGAAAAATAATAATAATAATAATAAGAATAAGAAAAACCCATACAATAACAATATGGGGCCGCCTCCGGCGGCAAACCTTATATATTCGGAAAGGTCTCACGTCCAGTAATCCACCTATGGGGTTTATTATCCAATACGAGCGCGTTGCGCTCGTCTTTTACCTCTTCTTTCTCAATGTTTCTCTACCCGTTTTTTTTTCCGTATTTTTGTGAGTACAAGAACAAATTTGCCGCTTTCGCGGCAAATACTTATATCACCGGATAGGGCTCGATGCCCTGATTCACTGTATCAGTGTTTTGGTGAGTGGCCATGGTCGATGACGAGCTTCGCTCGTCATCGACCACTTTCTTGTCCATGTTGCGCCTTCACTGTGGTTTTCACCTTTTTTTTTTTAAAAGCAGCAACAAATGTGCCGCTTTCGCGGCACACGCCTATATCATGGGACAGGTGTTGGTGCCGGGAGCCCCCTGATTACTGTCTCTTACATGGGTTTTGAGCGCTCCGCGCTCTTTTCCCGTGGGACGTGCGCTACGCGCACGTCTTTCTTTAGTGCGCTCCGCGCACTGCTTGTACAATTACAAGAGGCCCGAGACCTGCCAGGTCCGCTCGGGCCTAATAATTAAAGCCGCAAGCGGCATTGGGAGGCCCTCGCGGGCCGTGGTGGCCGATTGACGCCGGTTCGCGCACGCCGCCGCAATAACCGGGAGGCGCTGCCGCGCCCTACCTGCGTATAATGTCGCTGCCACCCTCGATGGAGTTTATAAAAGAGCAAAGGCAAGAAATGGCGCCTTCGGCGCCGATTGTCCCAAAATGGCCGACCTCCTGTCGGTCACCTAGCAACCATGTAATGTACAATAACCGGGAGGCGCTGCCGCGCCCTACCTGCTTATAATGTCGCTGCCACCCTCGGTGGAGTTTATAAAAGAGCAGGCAAAAGAAATGGCGCCTTCGGCGCTGATTTTCCCAAAATGGCCGACCTCCTGTTGGTCGCCTAGCAACCATGTAATGTACTTTTTTGTTCGGACAGTCATGACGCACGTGTGTACCAATTTTGGTTTGGCTAGGACAAAGTTGACATTGGGTCGTTGCCATGGCAACACGGTGGAAAAAGGGGCGGGGCATCAATATATTTTTTGTTCGGGATCACGTGACGGATGTCTGTACCAAATTTCATGCATCTACGACAAAGTTTAATTTTTGGCTCCATTCATTTTTATTTTGTGCTCTGCAGGGGGCGCTATTGCGGCAATTTTCAAAATTCCTATATCAAAACATCCGGGGTCGACGACTCGACCAACGATTCAATTTTTTTTCAAATCGGCCAAAGTATGTGTGAGTTACGGCTGTTTGAACACGGCGGCGAGCAGCGAAAACGGACGCCAAATTCATGGCGTTGCCACGGCAACACCGTTAAACCTATTAAAAAGTTTTTAATAACTTTTAATCTCCCACATGTGGAGATGATCTGGAGCGAACGGGGAGTCGCTGCGTTCAACGGCCTAGGACGAGTTCGTTCAAATGCGTGGGCATGAAATGGCGCCTTCGGCGCCAATTCCCTCTTCGGGCCAATATGGCCGCCATACTGTTGGTTGCCTAGCAACCGCGTAATGTGTTTTTTTGTTGGGCTTCACGTGACCAATCACTGTGCCGAATTTTTTTCGTCTACGACGAAGTACGTTTTTCGGGTCTCGCCATACGTGCAATGTAATCTAGTTTTCCAGGGGGCGCTGACGCGCCATTTTTTTGAAATGTAAAATTTCGAAATTGCACGATTCGAGCGGTTAACATTTTAGAATTATGTGCCAAAATTCAGGACTTTTCATCACAAGATAAAGGAGTTAAGGTGGGGAGAGGAAAAATAATAATAATAATAATAATTAAAGCCGCAAGCGGCATTGGGAGGCCCTCGCGGGCCGCGGTGGCCGATTGACGCCGGTTCCCGCACGCCGCCGCAATAACCGGGAGGCGCTGCCGCGCCCTACCTGCTTATAATTTCGCTGCCACCCTCGGTGGAGTTTATAAAAGAGCAAAGGCAAGAAATGGCGCCTTCGGCGCTTATTTTTCCCAAAATGGCCGACCTCCTGTTGGTCGCCTAGCAACCATGTAATGTACTTTTTTGTTCGGACAGTCATGACGCACGCGTGTACCGATTTTGGTTAGGCTGCGGCAAAGTTGACATTGGGTCGTTGCCATGGCAACACGGTGGGGAAAGGGGCGGGGCATCAATATATTTTTTGTTCGGGATCACGTGACGGATGTCTGTACCAAATTTCATGCATCTACGACAAAGTGTAATTTTTGGCTCCATTCATTTTTATTTTGTGCTCTGCAGGGGGCGCTATTGCGGCAATTTTCAAAATTCCTATATCAAAACATCCGGGGTCAACGACTCGACCAACGATTAAATTTTTTTTCAAATCGGCCAAAGTATGTGTGAGTTACGGCTGTTTGAACACGGCGGCGAGCGGCGAAAACGGACGCCAAATTCATGGCGTTGCCACGGCAACACCGTTAAACCTATTAAAAAGTTTTTAATAACTTTTAATCTCCCACATGTGGAGATGATCTGGAGCGAACGGGGAGTCGCTGCGTTCAACGGCCTAGGACGAGTTCGTTCAAATGCGTGGGCATGAAATGGCGCCTTCGGCGCCAATTCCCTCTTCGGGCCAATATGGCCGCCATACTGTTGGTTGCCTAGCAACCGCGTAATGTGTTTTTTTGTTGGGCTTCACGTGACCAATCACTGTGCCGAATTTTTTTCGTCTACGACGAACTAAAATTTTCAGATTTTCCGGTGTCTTTCCATAGGCGCAATGTAATCTTGATTTTCCAGGGGGCGCTGACGCGCCGTTTTTGTGATTTTCTTCACGAAACTTTTTGACACTGTGTGTCGCCGGGTTTTTAAATTTTGGGCAAAAATTGGGGAGTTTTCGTCGAAGTTTAGGCGATTTATTCAAAAAAAACACGGATAGATGAAAAATAATAATAATTAAAGCCGCAAGCGGCATTGGGAGGCCCTCGCGGGCCGCGGTGGCCGATTGACGCCGGTTCCCGCACGCCGCCACAATAACCGGGAGGCGCTGCCGCGCCCTACCTGCTTATAATGTCGCTGCCACCCTCGGTGGAGTTTATAAAAGAGCAAAGGCAAGGATTGGCGCCTTCGGCGCCGATAGTCCCAAAATGGCCGACCTCCTGTTGGTCACCTAGCAACCATGTAATGTACAATAGCCGGGGGGCGCTGCCGCGCCCTACCTATTTATAATGTCGCCGCCACCCTCGGTGGAGTTTATAAAAGAGCTGGCAAAAGAAATGGCGCCTTCGGCGCCTTTTTTCCCAAAATGGCTGACCTCCTGTTGGTTGCCTAGCAACCGTGTAATGTACTTTTTTGTTGGGACAGTCATGACGCACGAGTGTACCAATTTTGGTTTGGCTACGACAAAGTTGACATTGGGTCGTTGCCATGGCAACACGGTGGGAAAAGGGGCGGGGCATCAATATATTTTTTGTTCGGGATCACGTGACGGATGTCTGTGCCAAATTTCATGCATCTACGACAAAGTTTAATTTTTGGCTCCATTCATTTTTATTTTGTGCTCTGCAGGGGGCGCTATTGCGGCAATTTTCAAAATTCCTATATCAGAACATCCGGGGTCGACGACTCGACCAACGATTCAAGTTTCGCTCAAATCGGCCAAAGTATGTGCGAGTTATGACTGTTTGAACGCGGCGGCGAGCGGCGAAAACGGACGCCAAATTCATGGCGTTGCCACGGCAAAACCAAAAATCCTATTAAAAAGTTTTTAATAACTTTTGATGTCCCACATGTGGAGATGATCTGGAGCGAACGGGGAGTCGCTGCGTTTAACGGCCTAGGACGAGTTCGTTCAAATGCGTGGGCATGAAATGGCGCCTTCGGCGCCAAGTCCCTCTTCGGGCCAATATGGCCGCCATACTGTTGGTTGCCTAGCAACCGCGTAATGTGTTTTTTTGTTTGGCTTCACGTGACCAATAACTGTGCCGAATTTTTTTCGTCTACGACAAAGTACGTTTTTCGGGTTTTGCGGTATTTTGGGGCGTCCTGCCATAGGGCGCAATGTTAACGTCGTTTTTCCAGGGGGCGCTGACGCGCCATTTTTTTGAATTTTTACAATTTGGAGATGTGAAGTTTTTTTTTTTCACCTAATTGAATTTTGGGCAAAAATTCAGGAGTTTTCGTCGGTGGGAAAGTGCCGAAACTGGCGTTTTGGGGGAGAGGAAAAAAAATAATAATAATAATTAAAGCCGCAAGCGGCATTGGGAGGCCCTCGCGGGCCGCGGTGGCCGATTGACGCCGGTTCCCGCACGCCGCCGCAATAACCGGGAGGCGCTGCCGCGCCCTACCTGCTTATAATGTCGCTGCCACCCTCGGTGGAGTTTATAAAAGAGCTGGCAAAAGAAATGGCGCCTTCGGCGCTGATTTTTCCCAAAATGGCCGACCTCCTGTTGGTCACCTAGCAACCATGTAATGTACTTTTTTGTTCGGACAGTCATGACGCACGCGTGTACCAATTTTGGTTTGGCTGCGGCAAAGTTGACATTGGGTCGTTGCCATGGCAACACGGTGGGAAAAGGGGCGGGGCATCAATATATTTTTTATTCGGGATCACGTGACGGATGTCTGTACCAAATTTCATGCATCTACGACAAAGTTTAATTTTTGGCTCCATTCATTTTTATTTTGTGCTCTGCAGGGGGCGCTATTGCGGCAATTTTCAAAATTCCTATATCAAAACATCCGGGGTCGACGACTCGACCAACGATTCAAGTTTTGTTCAAATCGGCCAAAGTATGTGTGAGTTACGGCTGTTTGAACACGGCGGCGAGCGGCGAAAACGGACGCCAAATTCATGGCGTTGCCACGGCAAAACCAAAAATGCTATTAAAAAGTTTTTAATAACTTTTAATCTCCCACATGTGGAGATGATCTGGAGCGAACGGGGAGTCGCTGCGTTAAAAGCCCTAGGACGAGTTCGTTCAAATGCGTGGGCATGAAATGGCGCCTTCGGCGCCAAGTCCCTCTTCGGGCCAATATGGCCGCCATACTGTTGGTTGCCTAGCAACCGCGTAATGTGTTTTTTTGTTTGGCTTCACGTGACCAATCACTGTGCCGAATTTTTTTCGTCTACGACAAAGTACGTTTTTCAGGTTTTGCGGTATTTTGGGGGTGTTTTACATAGGGCGCAATGTTAACGTGGTTTTTCCAGGGGGCGCTGACGCGCCATTTTTTTGAATTTTTCAATTTTCTAAATGTGAAAGTTCTTAGAATCACGTGCTTGAATTTTGAGCAAAAATTCAGGACTTTTCGTCAGTGGGAAAGTGGATTTAGGGGGGGAGAAGAAAAATAATAATAATAATAAGAAAAACCCATACAATAACAATATGGGGCCGCCTCCGGCGGCTAACCTTATATATTCGGAAAGGTCTCACGTCCAGTAATCCAACCGTAAGGTTTATTATCCAATACGAGCGCGTTGCGCTCGTCTTTTACCTCCTCTTTCTCAATGTTTCTCTATCCGTTTTTTTTTTCGTATTTTTGTGAGTACAAGAACAAATTTGCCGCTTTCGCGGCAAATACTTATATCACCGGATAGGGCTCGATGCCCTGAGTCACTGTATCAGTGTTTTGGGCTTTGGTGAGTGGCCATGGTCGATGACGAGCTTCGCTCGTCATCGACCACTTTCTTGTCCATGTTGCGCCTTCACTGTGGTTTTCACCTCTTTTTTTTACGAGCAGCAACAAATGTGCCGCTTTCGCGGCACACGCCTATATCATGGGACAGGTGTTGGTGCCGGGAGCCCCCTGATTACTGTCTCATACATGGGTTTTGAGCGCTCCGCGCTCTTTTCCCGTGGGACGTGCGCTACGCGCACGTCTTTCTTTAGTGCGCTCCGCGCACTGCTTGTACAATTACAAGAGGCCCGAGACCTGCCAGGTCCGCTCGGGCCTAATAAGAAAAACTCATACAATAACAATATGGGGCCGCCTCCGGCGGCTAACCTTATATATTCGGAAAGGTCTCATGTCCAGTAATCCACCTATGGGGTTTATTATCCAATACGAGCGCGTTGCGCTCGTCTTTTACCTCTACTATTTCAATGTTTCTCTATGGAATTTTTTTTGCGTATTTTTGTGAGTACAAGAACAAATTTGCCGCTTTCGCGGCAAATACTTATATCACCGGATAGAGCTCGATGCCCCGAGTCACTGTATCAGTGTTTTGGGCTTTGGTGAGTGGCCATGGTCGATGACGAGCTTCGCTCGTCATCGACCACTTTCTTGTCCATGTTGCGCCTTCACTGTGGTTTTCACCTTTTTTTTTTAAAAAGCAGCAACAAATGTGCCGCTTTCGCGGCACACGCCTATATCATCGGACAGGTGTTGGTGCCGGGAGCCCCCTGATTACTGTCTCATACATGGGTTTTGAGCGCTCCGCGCTCTTTTCCCGTGGGACGTGCGCTACGCGCACGTCTTTCTTCAGTGCGCTCCGCGCACTGCTTGTACAATTACAAGAGGCCCGAGACCTGCCAGGTCCGCTCGGGCCTAATAAAAAGAAAAACTCATACAATAACAATATGGGGCCGCCTCCGGCGGCAAACCTTATATATTCGGAAAGGTCTCACGTCCAGTAATCCAACCGTAAGGTTTATTATCCAATACGAGCGCGTTGCGCTCGTCTTTTACCTCCTCTTTCTCAATGTTTCTCTATCCGTTTTTTTTTTCGTATTTTTGTGAGTACAAGAACAAATTTGCCGCTTTCGCGGCAAATACTTATATCACCGGATAGCCGGAGCCCCCTGATTACTGTCTCATACATGGGTTTTGAGCGCTCCGCGCTCTTTTCCCGTGGGACGTGCGCTACGCGCACGTCTTTCTTCAGTGCGCTCCGCGCACTGCTTGTACAATTACAAGAGGCCCGAGACCTGCCAGGTCCGCTCGGGCCTAATAAGAATAGGAAAAACTCATACAATAACAATATAGCGCCGCCTCCGGCGGCCAACCTTATATTTTCGGAAAGGTCTCACGTCCAGTAATCCACCTATGGGGTTTATAGTCAAATACGAGCGCGTTGCGCTCGTCTTTTACCTCTTCTTTCTCAATGTTTCTCTATCCGTTTTTTTTTTCCGTATTTTTGTGAGTACAAGAACAAATTTGCCGCTTTCGCGGCAAATACTTATATCACCGGATAGGGCTCGATGCCCTGATTCACTGTATCAGTGTTTTGGGCTTTGGTGAGTGGCCATGGTCGATGACGAGCTTCGCTCGTCATCGACCACTTTCTTGTCCATGTTGCGCCTTCACTGTGGTTTTCACCTCTTTTTTTTTGTGAGCAGCAACAAATGTGCCGCTTTCGCGGCACACGCCTATATCATCGGACAGGTGTTGGTGCCGGGAGCCCCCTGATTACTGTCTCTTACATAGGGAGCGCTCCGCGCTCTGTTTCTTGAGTCTGTTTCTGTTTCTTTTTCTTTTCCCGTGGGCATGAAATGGCGCCTTCGGCGCCAAGTCCCTCTTCGGGCCAATATGGCCGCCATACTGTTGGTTGCCTAGCAACCGCGTAATGTGTTTTTTTGTTTGGCTTCACATGACCAATAACTGTGCCAAATTTTTTTCGTCTACGACGAAGTACGTTTTTCGGGTTTTGTGGTATTTTGGGGGGTCCTGCCATAGGGCGCAATGTTAACGTCGTTTTTCCAGGGGGCGCTGACGCGCCATTTTTTTGAATTTTTTAAATTTGGAGATGTGAAGTTTTTTTTTTTCACCTAATTGAATTTTGGGCAAAAATTCAGGACTTTTCGTCGGTGGGAAAGTGCCGAAACTGGCGTTTTAGGGGGAGAAGAAAAATAATTAAAGCCGCAAGCGGCATCGAGAGGCCCTCGCGGGACGCGGTGGCCGGTTGACGCCGGTTGCCGCACGCCGCCGCAATAACCGGGAGGCGCTGCCGCGCCCTACGTGGTTATAATGTCGCTGCCACCCTAGGTCGAGATTATAAAAGAGCAAAGGCGAGAAATGGCGCCTTCGGCGCTGATTACTCTATTTTTCCCAAAATGGCCGACCTCCTGTTGGTCGCCTAGCAACCATGTAATGGAGGCCTCCCTCAGTGCCTCCATTGCCGCGCCATAACCCACCGAGGGCGCCAACGTGGCCACATTACATTTTATTGGCCTGATGAGCCATTAATCTCTGTGAGTAAACGTCAAAACGAGATTTTTAGCGTCTCCATGTGAATGATGTCTCCAACCTGCAGAGGGCGCTAGCGCGCCCCAAATCTTTTTTATTTCACAAGCAGCATCGGACGGCCCTGGCGGGCCGTACTTCAATGACTACTGTCCACAAGCTCCTGACAGAGGGCGCTAACGAGCTGTAATTGTGTATAATGTGTGATATGCGGGTCAGTCCCATTGGAATAACATGGCGAGCCTCGGTCGTCTCCATGGCAACACCGTACAAAATACGGTATGGGTCTCATTGGCTTTTTGGATCGGGATGCCATCAGCTATTATTGTGCCGAATTTTATCCATTTCCGAGAAACTAATTTTTTTCCCATAATGCATTTTTTCTTCTCAGCCTAGAGGGGGCGCTATCGCGCCAAATCTCAATTGTTCACATTTGTTGCGTCCGGGGGTCAAAGGCCAATAAAATGTATATTTCCGATTTTTAATCGGACTTCGTTTGTGCGAATGGGAGCAATTTGTTGTTTTCGGAAAGTCGCAAAATTCTTCGTAAAGATTGCGGCTTCGCCGCAAACAAACCGTAAAACGTAGCCAAAAAATTTGGATAACTTTTGATGCCCCACATCTCGAGATGAGCTGGAGCGATTTTGGGCTCATTTGGTGAAACGCCCTAGGAGGAGTTCGTTAAAATGCGACGTCAGCGAAAACGCTGACTCACCATTTTCCCAACTTCCTGTCAAAATGGCGGACTTCCGGTTTGTTTGGGGGCGTGGCCACAATAATGTTTTTTGGTTGTCGTCACGTGACGAATGTCTGTACCGAATCTCGTCGCTCTATGACAAAGTTTATGTTGGCCCCCTCCCCATAGGCGCAATGTATTTTCACTTTTGTAGGTGGCGCTGTCGCGCCATTTTTTATTTCCCCAAAACGAAACACACATTTTAATTAATTTTTCACCGGACCTGAATTTTGGGCAAAGTTTGGTGAGTTTTCAACTATGTTCAGGGGGTCAAATTCCTGCTCAAAGAGCAGAAGAAAGAAAGAAAGAAAGAAAGAAAAATTAAAGCCGCAAGCGGCATCGAGAGGCCCTCGCGAGACGCGGTGGCCGGTTGACGCCGGTTGCCGCACGCCGCCGCAATAACCGGGAGGCGCTGCCGCGCCCTACGTGGTTTATAACGTCGCTGCCACCCTAGGTCGAGATTATAAAAGAGCAAAGGCGAGAAATGGCGCCTTCGGCGCTGATTACTCGATTTTTCCCAAAATGGCCGACCACCTGTTGGTCGCCTAGCAACCATGTAATGGAGGCCTCCCTTAGTGCCTCCATTGCCGTGCCATAACCCACCGAGGGCGCCAACGTGGCCACACTACATTTTATTGCCCTGATGTGCCATTAATCTTTGTGAGTAAACATCAAAACGAGATTTTTCGCGTCTCCATGTGAATGATGGCTCCAACCTGGAGAGGGCGCTAGCGCGCACCAAATCTTTTTTATTTCACAAGCAGCATCGGACGACCCTGACGGGCCGTACTTCAATTTACCACTGTTCACAAGAACATTACAGAGGGCGCTAACGAGCTGTAATGTGTATAATGTGTGATATGCGGGTCAGTCCCATTGGAATAACATGGCGAGCCTCGGTCGTCTCCATGGCAACACCGTACAAAATACGGTATGGGTCTCATTGGCTTTTTGGATCGGGATGCCATCAGCTATTATTGTGCCGAATTTTATCCATTTCCGAGAAACTAATTTTTTTCCCATAATGCATTTTTTCTTCTCAGCCTGGAGGGGGCGCTATCGCGCCAAATGTCACTTTTTCACATTTGTTGTGTCCGGGGGTGAAAGGTCAATAAAATGTATATTTCCGATTTTTAATCGGAGTTCGTTTGTGCAAATGGGAGCATTTTGTTGTTTTCGGAAAGTCGCAAAAATCTTCGTAAAGATTGCGGCTTCGCTGCAAACAAACCGTAAAACTTAGCCAAAAAATTTGGATAACTTTTGATGTCCCACATCTCGAGATGAAGTGGAGCGATTTTGGGCTCATTTGGTGAAACTCCCTAGGAGGAGTTCGTTAAAATGCGACGTCAGCGAAAACGCTGACTCAGCATTTTCCCGACTTCCTGTCAAAATGGCGGACTTCCGGTTTGTCTGGGGGCGTGGCCACAATAATATATTTTGTTTGTCCTCACAGGACGAATGTCTGTACCGAATCCCGTCGCTCTGCGACAAAGTTTATGTTGGCCCCCTCCCCATAGGCGCAATGTATTTTCACTTTTGTAGGTGGCGCTGTCGCGCCATTTTTTATTTCCCCAAAACGAAACACACATTTTAATAAATTTTTCGCCGGATCTGAATTTTGGGCAAAGTTTGGTGAGTTTTTGACTACGTTCAGGGGGTCAAATTCCTGCTCAAAGAGCAGAAGAAGAAAGAAGAAGAAGAAGAAGAATAAAGAAGAATAATAATATTTCTTGCAAAAACAATATAGTCGCTTTCGCGACTACAACATATTATGCATTTTTTTAAAGCTTTCGACTTCCCCGACGCACCGGTGGGGCTCGGAGGTGAATGACGAGCGCTTCGCGCTCGTCATCCACCTCCGTATGACAGTTGGCCATATACCCCCATTCATTTTGCTGCAATTATAAGTATAAGGGCCCACACCAGAGGTGTGGGCAGTCACTGTTTTACACGGTGAGTTTACGTTTGACATGGGGACAGCGCTTCGCGCTGTTTTCGTGCGCTCCGCGCACCTCAGTACAGTGCGCTGCGCGCACTGCGTTGCGATTACAATAGGCCCTTGCTACGGCAGGCCGCTCGGGCCTAATAATAATATTTCCTGCAAAAACAATATAGTCGCTTTCGCGACTACATCATATTATACATTTTTTGAAAAGCGCTCGTCATCCACCTCCGTATGACAGTTGGCCATATACCCCCATTCATTTTGCTGCAAATATAAGTATAAGGGCCCACACCAGAGGTGTGGGCAGTCACTGTTTTACACGGTGAGTTTACGTTTGACATGGGGACAGCGCTTCGCGCTGTTTTTGTGCGCTCCGCGCACCTAGGTTCAGTGCGCTGCGCGCACTGCGTTGCGATTACAATAGGCCCTTGCTACGGCAGGCCGCTCGGGCCTAATAATAAGAATAAGAAAAACTCATACAATAACAATATGGGGCCGCCTCCGGCGGCAAACCTTATATATTCGGAAAGGTCTCATGTCCAGTAATCCACCTATGGGGTTTATTATCCAATACGAGCGCGTTGCGCTCGTCTTTTACGTCCTCTTTCTCAATGTTTCTCTATCCGTTTTTTTTTCCGTATTTTTGTGAGTACAAGAACAAATTTGCCGCTTTCGCGGCAAATACTTATATCACCGGATAGGGCTCGATGCCCCGAGTCACTGTATCAGTGTTTTGGGCTTTGGTGAGTGGCCATGGTCGACCACTTTCTTTTCCATGTTGCGCCTTCACTGTGGTTTTCACCTTTTTTTTTTAACGAGCAGCAACAAATGTGCCGCTTTCGCGGCACACGCCTATATCATCGGACAGGTGTTGGTGCCGGGAGCCCCCTGATTACTGTCTCTTACATGGGGAGCGCTCCGCGCTCTGTTTCTTGAGTCTGTTTCTGTTTCTTTCTCTTTTCCCGTGGGACGTGCGCTACGCGCACGTCTTTCTTCAGTGCGCTCCGCGCACTGCTTGTACAATAACAACAGGCCCGAGACCTGCCAGGTCCGCTCGGGCCTAATAAGAAAAACCCATACAATAACAATATAGCGCCGCCTTCGGCGGCCAACCTTATATTTTCGGAAAGGTCTCACGTCCAGTAATCCACCTATGGGGTTTATTATCCAATACGAGCGCGTTGCGCTCGTCTTTTACCTCTTCTTTCTCAATGTTTCTCTATCCGTTTTTTTTTCCGTATTTTTGTGAGTACAAGAACAAATTTGCTTTCGCGGCAAATACTTATATCACCGGATAGGGCTCGATGCCCTGATTCACTGTATCAGTGTTTTGGGCTTTGGTGAGTGGCCATGGTCGATGACGAGCTTCGCTCGTCATCGACCACTTTCTTGTCCATGTTGCGCCTTCACTGTGGTTTTCACCTTTTTTTTTTTAAAAGCAGCAACAAATGCGCAATGTATTTTCACCCCGTGAACTGCCACCTTAACGTGGTGGGGTTGTTTGAGCACCCGAATGATCCGAGGAGCTATGTTGTCTGGGGCTTCATGCCCCTGGTAGGGTCTCCCATGGCAAACAGGTCTTAGGTGATGGGTCAGACAAAGAGCAGTTCGAAGACACCTATGGACAGTTCAATACCAAGGACCGTGACGTCGCCCGGTATGGCGCAGCCGGGGCCCCACCCTGGAGCCAGGCCTGGGGTTGGGGCTCGAATGCGAGCGTCTGGTGGTCGGGCCTCTGCCCACGGGGCCCGGCCGGGCACAGCCCGAAAGGACGACGTGGGCCCGCCCTCCTGTGGACCCACCATCCGCAGAGGGATCCGTAGGGGTCGGGTGCAGAGAGGACTGGGTGGCAGTCGAAGGCAGGTGCCTCGACGACCTGGTCCGCGTGCGCAGCTTCTGGCGTTCGGGACATGGAACGTCACCTCGCTGGGGGGGAAGGAGCCTGAGCTTGTGCGGGAGGTTGAGAGGTACCGGCTAGATATAGTCGGGCTCACCTCCACGCACAGCCTGGGTTCCGGATCCCAACTCCTGGAGAGGGGCTGGACGCTCCATTTTTCTGGAGTTGCCCGCGGGGAGAGGCGGCGGGCTGGGGTGGGTTTGCTTATAGCCCCCCAGCTCAGCCGTCACGTGTTGGAGTTCACCCCGGTGAACGAGAGGGTCGCGTCCCTACGCCTTCGGGTCGGGGACAGGTCTCTCACCGTTGTCTCGGCCTACGGGCCCAACATCGGTGCAGAGTACCCGGCCTTCTTGGAGTCCCTGGGAGGGGTACTAGATGGTGCTCCGGCTGGGGACTCCATTGTTCTACTGGGGGACTTCAACGCCCACGTGGGTAACGACAGTGAGACCTGGGTGGGGGTGATGGGGAAGAACGGCCTCCCCGATCGGAACCCGAGTGGTGTTCTGTTATTGGACTTCTGTGCTAGTTACGGTTTGTCCATAACGAACACCATGTTCGAGCACAAGGATGTCCATAAGTGCACGTGGCACCAGGACACCCTAGGCAGGAGGTCGATGATCGACTTTGTAGTTGTGTCATCCGATCTCCGGCCGCGTGTCTCGGACACTCGGGTGAAGAGAGGGGCTGAGCTGTCAACCGATCACCACCTGGTGGTGAGCTGGATCCGCTGGCAGGGGAAGAAGCCGGTCAGACCTGGCAGGCCCAAACGTGTTGTGAGGGTCTGTTGGGAACGTCTGGTGGATCCCTCTGTCAGTAGGGTCTTCAACTCCCACCTCCGGAAGAGCTTCAACCAGATTCCGAGGGAGGTAGGGGACATGGAGTCCGAGTGGACCATGTTCTCCTCCTCCATTGTCGATGCGGCTGCTCGTAGTTGTGGCCGTAAGGTCTCTGGTGCCTGTCGCGGCGGCAATCCCCGAACCCGGTGGTGGCGCCCGGAGGTAAGGGATGCCGTCAAGCTGAAGAAGGAGTCCTATCTGGCCTTGTTGGCTTGTGGGACTCCGGAGGCAGCTGAGAGGTACCGGCAGGCCAAGCGTGCTGCAGCTCGTGCAGTCGCAGAGGCAAAAACTCGGGTTTGGGAGGAGTTTGGAGAAGCCATGGAGGAGGACTATCGGTCGGCCTCGAAGAGATTCTGGCAAACCATCCGGCGCCTCAGGAGGGGGAAGCAGTGCTCCACCAACACTGTTTACAGTGTGGGTGGGGGGCTGCTGACCTCGACTGGGGATGTGGTCGGGCGGTGGAAGGAGTACTTCGAGGATCTCCTCAATCCCACCGTTACGTCTTCCGATGAGGAAGCAGAGGCTGGGGACTCGGAGGGGGGCTCGTCCATCACCCAGGCTGAAGTCACCGAGGTGGTTAGAAAGCTCCTCGGTGGCAAGGCCCCAGGGGTGGATGAGATTCGTCCTGAGTACCTTAAGTCTCTGGATGTTGTAGGGCTGTCTTGGCTGACACGTCTCTGCAACATCGCGTGGCGGTCGGGGACAGTGCCTCTGGATTGGCAGACCGGGGTGGTGGTCCCTCTCTTCAAGAAGGGGGATCGGAGGGTGTGCTCCAATTACAGAGGGATCACACTCCTCAGCCTCCCTGGTAAGGTCTATTCCAGGGTGCTGGAGAGGAGGATTCGGCCAATAGTCGAACCTCGGATCCAGGAGGAACAATGCGGTTTTCGTCCCGGTCGTGGAACACTGGACCAGCTCTATACCCTTCATCGGGTGCTCGAGGGTTTGTGGGAGTTCGCCCAACCAGTCCACATGTGTTTTGTGGATCTGGAGAAAGCGTTCGACCGTGTCCCTCGTGGTGCCCTGTGGGGGGTGCTCCGGGAGTATGGGGTCCGGGGCCCTCTACTAAGGGCTGTCCGTTCCCTGTATGACCGCAGCAGGAGCTTGGTTCGCATTGCCGGCAGCAAGTCAGACCTGTTCCCGGTGCGTGTTGGTCTCCGGCAGGGCTGCCCTTTGTCACCGGTTCTGTTCATTACCTATATGGACAGAATTTCTAGGCGCAGCCAGGGGTCGGAGGGTGTCCGGTTTGGGAACCTCAGAATATCATCTCTGCTCTTTGCAGACGATGTTGTTCTGTTGGCTTCATCAAATCAGGACCTCCAGCGCGCACTGGGGCGGTTTGCAGCCGAGTGTGAAGCGGGCGGGATGAGGATCAGCACCTCCAAATCTGAGGCCATGGTTCTCCACCGGAAAAAGGTGGTTCTCCCGCTTCAGGTCGGTGGGGAGTCCTTGCCCCAAGTGGAGGAGTTCAAGTATCTCGGGGTCATGTTCACGAGTGAGGGACGGATGGAGCGTGAGATCGGTAGACGGATCGGTGCGGCGTCAGCAGTGATGCGGTCGCTGTATCGGACTGTTGTGGTGAAGAGGGAGCTGAGTCAGGGGGCGAAGCTCTCGATTTACCGATCGATCTACGTTCCCACCCTCACCTATGGTCATGAGATTTGGGTAATGACCGAAAGGACAAGATCGCGAATACAAGCGGCCGAAATGAGTTTCCTCCGCAGGGTGGCTGGGCGCACCCTCCGAGATCGGGTGAGGAGCTCAGTTACCCGGGAGGAGCTCGGACTCGAGCCGCTACTCCTCCACGTCGAAAGGAGCCAGCTGAGGTGGCTAGGGCATCTGTTCCGGATGCCTCCTGGTCGCCTCCCTCGGGAGGTGTTCCAGGCATGTCCCACTGGGAAGAGGCCTCGTGGAAGGCCCAGGACACGCTGGTGGGACTATGTCTCCGAGCTGGCCTGGTGTCGTCTCGGGGTCCCCCCAGAACAGCTGGAGGAGGTGTGCGTGGATCGGGAAGTCTGGGCATCTCTGCTGAGACTGCTGCCCCCGCGACCCGGCCCCGGATAAAGCGGAAGAAAATGGATGGATGGATGGAGCAACAAATGTGCCGCTTTCGCGGCACACGCCTATATCATCGGACAGGTGTTGGTGCCGGGAGCCCCCTGATTACTGTCTCTTACATGGGTCTTGAGCGCTCCGCGCTCTTTTCCCGTGGGACGTGCGCTACGCGCACGTCTTTTTTTAGTGCGCTCCGCGCACTGCTTGTACAATTACAAGAGGCCCGAGACCTGCCAGGTCCGCTCGGGCCTAATTAATAATTTCTCCAAAAGTTACCGCATACGACAGGCAAATAAAGTACATGTTTTACATACCTATCCCACAGAGTAAAAGTTTTTATCAACTCTGAAGCAGCGTAGCAGTGTCGTTTCACTGAGAACGGAACCAGAAGTGACGACACAAAGGGAACTGTACAGGAAGAGCGGTGCTTTTCAAAATAAGGGCGTAAAATAAAATAGCCTCACTGGCATTTACAATCTTATCATTCTTAGTGGTTGAGGAAAAGTGCAAGCCGGGACCTGCACCGTGTCGCCATTTCATCCAAATGTGAGCAAAGTAGGTCTAAGATGAAGAGTCTTCTTAAAAAACGAGCCAGTCTTTCTTATCGTCCCTTTTAAATGAACAGATCCAACGTCTCATTATTCCGAACATTTACCATTGAGCAGAGGTGCCATTAGTCCGACATCGGTTTAAAAAAGTAAGTCCAGTTAAAAGTAAACAAAGTGAGACCTCTTCTTCAGTAATGATCGTTTTTGTAACGACAGAGTGAGTGCTCCTCTCGTGCAGACACAATCTTTGACGTTTATTGCTCTTAGCAAAGTTAGCTAAGCCCCCACGGCAGCAACACGCCTGTAAGGACCCATGACCACGCTGTGACGCTCCGTATGTTGAGCCTTTGTGAGCATCTGTGTCTGTTTTATTACTTTATGTTTTGTCATTTGATGGTTGTATTACAATTTCATGTACATATGGCTAGCTAATTGAGCTTAGCTATTGTGAATGAAATGATAGTAATCTTTTCTGTCTATTACAGTTAATTAATTCAATTCAAATCAACAAAAGCTTCACTAAACAAGAAAAGAAAGCCTTGTGTTGGGAGTTTTATTTGTTAATGGTTCGCTGGCTGTCTAGCAGCACACAACCGAGACACGTGTGGTGAGGCACAATTAGCATTACAAACAATCAAACGAGCTGCGGCGGGTCTAGCGTTAAATAGGCAAGGCAAGTTTATTTGTAGAGCACAATTCACACACAAGGCGATTCAAAGTGCTTTCACAGTTGCATAAAATTACAAGAAAACAGATCAAATCAATCAATAAAACATCAACATAAAAATTAATCAATGACAGTAAAAGTGCAGATAAAATACTTTCAGTTTTCATCTGCTCGGGTAAAAAGAGCTGTTTTCAGCCTGGATTTGAACATTGTCAGAGTTGAGGCCTGTCTCACATCCTCATGAAGACTGTTCCAGATTTTAGCTTTAGCCTCACCGTGTTTAGTCCTGACTCTGGGAACCACCAGGAGACCCCTCCCTGAAGTTCTCAGGGCCCGAGATGGTTCATACGGCTCTAACATGTCAGAGATGGACTTTGGTGCTAAACCATGAAAAGACTTGTACACAAGCAGAGCTGATTTAAACTCTATTCTCTGAGTGACAGGAAGCCAGTGCAGAGACCGGAGCACTGGACTAATATGGTGGTATTTCCTGGTTCTTGTCAGGACTCGAGCAGCAGCGTTCTGGATGGTTTTGACACTATTCCTCTGATATTAATGTTTTTCAGATGGTAAAAAGCTGATGATGTTATTGCTTTGATGTGGCTGTTTAAGTTCAGGTCTGAGTCCATGATTACTCCTAGATTTCTAACCTGATTTTTTGGTTTTATGTGAAAGAGTTTTTCTCTTCTTTTCAGCGGACTTGGAGCAGGCATAAACTCAGAGGCTGCGAGCAAACACTCCGCTGTTTAAGGTCGGACCAATGGGTCAGTTTATTACTGACTAATGAGACGTCGGACGAATGGGCCGACCCCACTGTTTGTCCCACAGTAAGAGAGAACCTATGTTTATGTTACATGTTCCACGGTTCTCACGGACCTATCGTTGATACACACTCACTTTGAAAACCCGCAGTGCATTAAACAGAAAATACACAGCCCTCGGAGTCGTCACAGGAGGAAACTCTATCATTAGAAGCAACATTATTCTTCGGCGCCGGGCTTTTAAGTCGTTCTTTATGTGTAAAGTGCAACATCCCCATAGGGTTCGGCGTTGTATACGGCACATAAAACCGGATTACTTTCGTGCATGTTTGTTCCACTTACCCTTTTTTCAATTGAGCCCCCAGAACGTAGCCATTTCCCCGGAGTTGCTTTTCCGCCGGTCCCCTTTTATAGACGGCAACTCAGCTACACGTTAGCATTAGCTCCCACCTCCTCCGCTCTGATTTATTAACATTTTAACTCGACTTGGGCCATTTTAATCAGAGCCCGCGCCTTGTTTACAACTGGCGCTAGCGCTTTTTAACAGCCGCTAAATGTAATTCACGACTCCGTCTCCCCATATAAACCAATAGTGCGTGTTTATGCAAATGAAGAAGCATGTCTCCGGCGCGCGGCCTCCTGCTCCCTGATGTGATTTCAACATTTCATAACAACGTTCGGCTCGATGGCAACAAGGAAATACCGCCGCGACACTTTGAAAGCCTCTTGCTCACACCGGCCGTGGTATTAACAACATTTTTCTTAGCGGCTAGCCGAGAGAATATAATTTGCGCTTTACAGGAAACTGATAAATGAGCTAATAAGAGTTCTTTCCATTTGGAGGAAACTGTTAAGCGAGGCACATGTTAGCGTCGCCGTTCGTGGCCGCGCATTAATTAGGCCGCGCGATTTATTTAATCACATCATCTTTATCAACGAGCTTCACGACTGAGAGGTGCTGATGTCAGATGGTTATGTTTCTCACAAACTACAGTAAATGTTCTCCATTTAGACATAGCGCCTTTACACCGCGCACTTCATGCACTCAAAGCGCTCATCTCTCAAAGAACCACTCAACTATTCATCCTCCAGCGTAAACAGACACTGGCAGCGAGGTGGGTGAAGTGTGTTGCCCAAGGACGTGAGGTTATGAGACCATCTTATTTATTTATTTATTTGAAAAGGAGGGACAATACATATTAATGAACATTTTCACAAATGTAAATATGCCAGATTATAGCCTTATGCTTAACATCAACCTGCCAGGGGGTCTGCAGATGGAAATTAGCCTAAGTTAGTAAAAAAACATACAGAGACACTATATATACAAACTATGTACAGAGAGACAAGGACGAGGACAGTGATCACTTCTTAGAACAAACAATAGCAAGAGTGGACAGCAAAGGACAATAGAGAAAACGGTAATGGAAAGACATCAACTGTATTGCACAAACCCCAATATTGCACATGCCCTGACAGACCTGATATTCCACTGACCCCTATTGCACCATTCTATATTGCACTGACCCGCATTACACTAACCCCTATTGCATAACCCATATTATACTGACTCTTATTGCACAACCCGTATTACACTATAATTGTATCCCTTTTTGTAATACACTAACTAACATGATTAACTAAACATGATCACATGTTTGTGTGTCCCTCAGCCACGCTTTTAAATGGCTTGTGTAAAAATTACTGTATGGTCGGCATACATAATCGTGTCCACATTTTTACACACGTTGGGCAAGTTATTTACATAAAGTGAAAATAGCGGGGGACCTAAAATTGTTCCCTGGGGGACACCCTGTGTATAGTGAAGATAGGGTGACTTACTATTCTTTATTTGCACACATTGTTTTCTATCTGATGGGTTAGACTGTATCCATTTAACAGTTTGATTGCTAAGATTAAATGTTGATAGTCTAGACAAGAGCTTAGGGTGATTCACAGTATCAAACGCACGCTTAAAGTCAATAAAAACAGCCGCAACATAACTGTTTTTGTCTAAATAAGACTTCACCTTCTCTTAAAGGAACAGGCCACCGTTTTTCCACACTGAGATATGTTTTTACCTGAGCGTAGACGAGTTGATGCGTACCTGTCTGGTCTTTACCCGTGCGCTCAGTCACACAAAAAGTAATATCTTCTCTTTACCCGTCTAAGCTCCGGTAAGAACATATCTCATGCAAGCTTTCTTTCCTATAGACCATGGATATTAGTGGGAACTGGTACACGCTGTCGTATTCGCCGGTCAAGCACATCCCAAACATGCTGCAGCAACTTGGCACAGCCATTGAAGAGGAGTGGACCAACATTCCACAGGCCACAATGGACAATCTGATCAACTCTATGGAAGAAGATGTGTTGCACTGCATGAGGCAAATGGTGGTCACACCAGATACTGACTGGTTCTGAGTCCCCAGACCCCCAATAAAGCAAAAAAACTGCACATTTCAGGGTGGCCTTTTGTTGTGGGCAGTCTAGGGTACACCTGTGCGCTAATCATGATGTCGGATCGGCATCTTGATGTGGCGCACCTGTGAGGTGGGATGGATTGTCTCGGCAGAGCAGAAGTGCTCACTATCACACATTTGGACTGATTTGTGAACAATGTTTGAGAGAAATGGTAATATTGTGTATCTGGAATGAATTTTGGATCTTTGGGTCCATCTCATGAAAAATGAAGCAGAAACAAAGGTGTTGCGTTTATATTTTTGTTGAGTGTAGTTTACACATTTGATATACTGTATTTTATATTCCAAGGCGAGAAATGGGAGTCGATCGTGGCCCATTGGTACAGTATGGTTGCATGTTCTCACTTAACAACAACTCGCTTAAAAAAATGAATATCTAGATTAGTTGAAGTGTCTGTAATTGAGCATAATCATTTAAATTTGAGTTGTTCTGACGAGTTAAAGATGTAGTCGCTCTCTCGCCCGCCGACGCCGTTGTCTGGCTTTCTCCTTCAACGTCACCCATTGCAGAAAAACCACCGGCAACAGAGAAGCCCCATCTGAATCGTGCTCTTTTCCCAACTGACTTAAAAAGAGCACAAGCGTTCAGCTAGAGCCGTTTGAAGCGATTTTGACGCTCAATTTGCATTTGGTCTGAACGCGGCATTATACAACTTCAGCGGCGAGTGGCTTAATTGAATCATTCACATCACTTTGCCTTCTCTAACATCTACTTTCATCCTCCAGTGCTGTGCGTGTGTCTGCTGCACCGCTGTAATTACTAGCTTCAGCCCATTACCTGCCACTTGACCTGACGATGACACCAAGGGCCACTGCCAGGGTCGACACCGGCCATTTCAGCGCTCACACTGTGTCTATTGATTTGCTGGATTTGCTCCTGCAGAGAGACCGAGACCGTTTCACACATGGACGTTCATTTAAAGTTCAGGGACTATACTGTTGCCATCAGAAGAAAATATGCTCCTAATCAAATTGCTTTTTATTAATTAAGGAAGAATGTTGTTGCTCTCAACGGTTGTCATTCCATTGCTCAAAATTACAAAAAGAGAATTAGGGTAGGCGAGCTAAGGATCTGTTGAGAGGGATCCTCCCAACGGGCTCGTAATCCACGTCTTTTAACGCACTACACAGCATAGGAACATCCAATCCATTTTCTTCCGCTTTATCCGGGGCCGGGTCGCGGGGGCAGCAGTCTCAGCAGAGATGCCCAGACTTCCCGATCCACGCACACCTCCTCCAGCTGTTCTGGGGGGACCCCGAGGCGACACCAGGCCAGCTTGGAGACATAGTCCCACCAGCGTGTCCTGGGCCTTCCACGAGGCCTCCTCCCAATAGGACATGCCTGGAGCACCTCCCGAGGGAGGCGACCAGGAGGCATCCGGAACAGATGCCCTAGCCACCTCAGCTGGCTCCTTTAGACGTGAAGGAGCAGCGACTCTAGTCCGAGCTCCTCCCGGGTAACTGAGCTCCTCACCCCCAGCCACCCTGCGAAGGAAACTCATTTCGGCCGCTTGTATTCTCGATCTTGTCCTTTCGGTCCTTTCATTACCCAGATCTCATGACCATAGGTGAGGGTGGGAACGTAGATCGATCGGTAAATCGAGAGCTTTGCCTCAGACTCTGCTCCCTCTTCACCACAACAGTCCGATACAGCGACCGCATCACTGCTGACGCCGCCCCGATCCGTCTATCGATCTCACGCTCCATCCGTCCCTCACTGAGAACACGACCCCGAGATACTTGAACTCAAGGACTCCCCACCAACCTGAAGAGAGAAAAACACCTTTTTCCGGTGGAGAACCATGGCCTCAGATTTGGAGGTGCTGATCCTCATGCATAGGAACATTATCTACAAAAGCAGCTGCGTAGGGGTTTGTGGATGAGGAGCTACTGTCCCTCTACAACTGGCTTTTTAACGCACTACTGTGTAGGGCTTACATAATAAATGTACATAATAATATAATATGTATAATATGTATATTAATCTGTTTTTTTTAACATAAAACTAGTGACTTTTGGTAATACTAAGAATGTTGGCATGGTAACCGTCTGAAAGAAATTTAATGATCGCCTTTTGTTCCTTGCTTTGTAGTAGACTTCGTACATGAAACTAGACCGTTGTTGTAGTTGTGCTTCTTTCTGTTGATGTACGAACACTTCAAACAGTGTTTTGTAAGTTATAGTTCTTTGTAAATAGTTTGTAAGTATGAAGCTTTATCAGAGTTGTTTTGGGGTATGGTTTCTTTTGTTGTTCCACTATGTCCGTTTTAATTGTATTGATTTTGGGGGTGGGGCTTATATGCTCTTGCTTCAGCCCACTCCTTTTGAGCAGAGTGTTGCTGCTCAAATTAACTAAACTAAACTAAATGACCAGCTCAACACAGAAAATGCAGCGGTATTCACTCTCTTTGCGGTCTGAACTGTGGAGCTTGATCCGCCGGCGCTGACGGAGCTGAAAATAGAGTTGATCCGTATTTTCATCGCGGCGAGGCGGCGAGGAGACGAAGGCCCCTCGGAGCGGAGTGGACGATGTGGAATGTTTCTGAACGTTCAAAATAGCAACGCATTTGCCACGGAGGTCGGGGCGGATGTGGAATCTGGGGGTTCAATTAGATCTGGCAACTCGCTGCGGAGAAGGACAAAGAGTGGACTATATTTTGGGAGGACGAGGGATGAACTGTGAAGGGAACTACCTGCTTTGGAGAAGTTAAGTAATGTTGAAGACCAGGAAAAAGCCCGTAGAGTTCGGGAATGTGATGTCATATCGCTAAGCATTATGGGATTAGCAGCAATTATAAACTAATGGGGATTTTAAAAGTGAAAATACTGGAGTTATTTTTCACATTAAAACTAGGGCCGGGACTCGATTAAAAAAATTAATCTAATTAATTAGAGGCTTTGTAATTAATTAATCAAAATTAATCGCATATAAATATTTGACCTGAGAACAGTGAGAAGTACGTTTTTTCATAAGGATTTTTAGTATACCATTGAATAATGACTGAATACATTAAGCAACAAAATATTCAACCAAGTCCAACAGACCAGTGCAATATTGCCATTAATTCTGCAGGAAAAAAGGAAACTGAAGTGTGGAAAGCAAAGTGTGATTAATTTCGATTAATATTTTTAATCGCACTAAACCTCATGTAGTTAATTAATCGCAATTAATCGAAAAAAGTCCCGGCCCTAATTAAAACACTTGGACACCACAGTGTGTTATTTACCAGCGGTAACTCCAGCGGCTTTTTTCTCCACTTTTTATTCTGTTTTTAGCTAATGTTAGTCAATGGAAATGTATGCTAACAGCTGCAAAGATGGCCGATCTCCATGGTAACTGCTAAACTGCTGTAGCTCCATAGATACAATGTACAGTTCATACTCTGCAATAGTACTCTTGTATCTGGTGCGTTTAGGGGCAGAAGACACTGTCAGACCACCTGTCATCCCCCGTCCAGTCTATGTGGGATTCCAGAGCTTCATAAAAAAGCCACAAAACCTTCTCGATTGGTCTCGTCATTGCAGCCCGGGTCAAACTTCAAGGGGTTACACATGCGCACCCTCGGAGTTTACATTAATTTTAAACACCAGCACCGCAGCTCGTTTGATTTGTCTGTAAAGGGTTTTTATGGTCGGACCAACGGGTCTGTTTTCTTCTGACTAAAGAGGTGTCTCTGCTCAATGGGACATGAGGGTTTTGACTGAACCACTTTGTCTGTTTCCCTTTCTCATCTCATCCACGTTTGGCCCTTAACCCTGTCGTACATTTCCTGTTTTGGCTCTCCAGGAAAAAGGAAAACTAAAAAGTTTGCCTTCGAGCCTCCACGGTGTCAAAAAACATCAGTATGTAGGACAGGGCAAAGCGTGAAATTCCCGCGTTTCTCAGACATCTTCCTGGACGCGGGACAAGAGGCGTGTAATCCCGACCGTCCCCCTCCATAACGGCGACTTCACGCTCTATCTGCCACGGTCCTTCGTCCGATTTTCCCTTCCTCCCTCTCCCTCTGCACGGAGCGCGGCGGTTGCACGGGATTGCACCGAGATGTCTCACTCCTTTCACACAAACAGCATCGCGGCCCTTTGGTTTCCACAGCGCCCGGGGGGGGGGAAAGTGAGAGGAATTATTATCGGCCTCCGTGAAATGTGGCGGCGTGGCTAAACGGAGTCCTCATCTGAAGGGCAAACTGTAATTAAAACATGAAACGTGCGGCGGTAATGTGCGCGGGGAATGCCTCCGAGGGGGGAGATTGCGCCACCAGACTTCATTCAGTTTTAGCCTCAAAGAAACGCGCGGTGGAGGGGGGGGGGGAGAGCGGTCACTTGCTGTTTTTTTGTTTTGTTTTGTTCGAAATGTTGTTTTGTGTGTGGATTTGGGTGGCACAAGTCTTCCAGTGGGCTGCCAGGAGATAAAAAGAAAAGCTCATAATGGAGTGGCTATTATGTGTGGACCTCTACACATGCGTTTCCCATGATGTCACGCGTAGTTCCGGTGGCCATTTTGAATACCGAAGTAGGATTATGCAGTGTGGATTAAATTTGCAGTGATTGGTTTGTGGAATAGCTTGTGCAAAGTAGCGAAAACAATCAAAAAAGCAAAATAAAGTCCGATTTATTATTTATTTATTTGAACAGGGACAGTGTACAATATACACTACGCGTTTCGACCGTAACAGGTCATCGTCAGGGCACGTAAAATCGATCACAGGTGTGGAGATATATACAAAACATGTCACGTGACCAAACATGTCACGTGATCAAGAACAAAAGCAAAAAACAACAACGAGGGCATGCAGATAAAAATATAATAAATTGTCCTGGCCAGGACTAATGCAAGAGACCCAGAGAGATAGCGTGAAGTAAAATATGACACTACGTCCACAAAGGGACACTGGAGGCAAAATAACTCAGTGAGCCAGAGTGAATACATGTATTCAATTAAATTTAATTAAAGTTTATTTGTATAGCACATTTAAAACAACTGCGGTTGACCAAAGTGCTTCACAGTAATAGCAGGTCACATAGAAATACAATACAAGTAAAAGATAACGTGCCAAGACATACTGAACTAGCTCGTATTGAAGGCCAGGGAGAAGAGGTGTGTTTTCAGTCTGGATTTGAACTGTTCCACAGACTGAGAGGACCTGAGAGACAAAGGAAGACTATTCCATAGTCGGGGCGCTGCCACAGAGAAGGCTCCATCACCTCTCGTTTTTTTCCTAGTTTTAGGAACATCCAATAGGAGCTGGTCAGTCGACCTCAAAGCTCTGGATGGAGTATAGAGTCGCAGGAGATCACTCAAATAGAGCCCAAGGAGTGGAGACATTTAAAAACAATCAACAAAACTTTAAATTGAACACGAAAGCTGACAGGGAGCCAGTGTAAGGAGTGATGTGCTCACGTCTCTTTGTATTGGTCAGGAGGCGGGCTGCAGCATTTTGTACACTCTGCAGGCGCTGCAGGGGGCGCTGGTCCAGTCCCATATACAAGGCATTACAATAATCCAGGCGCGATGTTACAAATGCATGGATAGTTTTTTCAAAATCACATCGAGGAAGGTAGGACTTAATTTTGGCCAAAGTCCTCAGCTGAAAGAAGCTGGACTTGATGACAGAGTTGATATGTTTGTCAAATTTAAACAATGGGTCAACCATCACCCCGAGGTTTCTCACATAAGGACGGCAGTAGGAGGACAACGGACCAATCACACTGTCATGTCCACACAGTGGGTTGCTTTGTCCAAACACCAAAATCTCAGTTTTATTTTTATTAAGGTTCAGAAAGTTTGCACTCATCCATGCCTGTATGTATCATTGAATATGTCAAAAGGTCATGGACATGAGACCGGAAAATACAATAAAATAAAATAAAAAGTAAAGCAACCACGACCCCAGAGATAATAGTATGAGTTGCGTAATGGTGAAAATAGTGCCCATTCATAGAAAAGGGGAGAAATCAATTTCCTCATTCAACCCAGGAGGACAGGTGGCTCCCAGAGTGTCAATCCAGTATGTTTCACGTTGTAAGAAGAAGCAGAATTATGCAGTACTATAACATGTAACAATGTCTCTACTCAGGATGAAAATGAAAGACAACTGATTGACAGTGGCATTTGTATGTCCTCCTAATCATTGCTCAAGAAGATAACAGTAAAAACACGGCCCCAGGGACGCACGTTTATGTGATATAATCAGCCAATGTAGCACAGACGTAGCAGCTCAGTCTGTCGAGCTACAGCAGGATTTACTAAAGATCTGCTTC
Source organism: Proterorhinus semilunaris (assembly GCA_021464625.1). NCBI lineage: Eukaryota > Metazoa > Chordata > Actinopteri > Gobiiformes > Gobiidae > Proterorhinus > Proterorhinus semilunaris. Next base: position 2,989,146 of record CM038344.1, on the reverse strand, counting down.
ACTCTGAAGACTAAATTACCCTCATCAAAGAGGAAACAGAAAACCTCTCTCTACAGTTTTTCATGTCGACAGAGTCTCAGTCTGAGTCAGTGTTTAAGCTACTCAAGATGTTAGCATGCTACCGGTTAGCGACTGTCATCAACCAACAGAGTGTGGAGTGAATCAATAAGGACTACAGTGTACTTTGAGAAACTTGTGACACCTGACTTTGAACTACAAAGACTTCGAACTACAAAGATGTTTCCCCGCAGGTGAGAGTAGGTGTTAATACAGGGGAGGGACGTAGCCAAGCTGAACTCCTCCCAGTGGTCTATATTTAGTCTGCGGGCAAAGCTTAAACTTTATTGTCACTGATGAAGCCTTTTGGATCAGGGGTGAAACGTTCTACACTTCAACGACAGAGTACAGAAGACGACTCAAGAACCTTAATTGAAGATCACGGTACTCAGTTGTTATGTTTCAGCTTCATGATGCAAATCTGCAGGAGGCAAAGGGGCACTTTATGGAGTTGTCAGAAGAACAGCATTATTTTAATCAGTTTGCGCTGGAGTTAAAACCTCCATTTCGATTTGATCAACCTCTGTAGGCATTTAATTACTTTCTATTGCTGGGTTGCAGGCGACATCACAGCGTTCCAAAGGCCAATACTATTATGTGGAGGAAAAAATATTTTGTTTTTGAGGACATGTCTGGTCTTGTACAGAGAGATCATGGACCCAGTGACTGATATTAATGATCATTTTTGTAATTCATACTTTTTCTTTTGAGCTACGACTTGTGAAAGTGTAATGTTGATAATAGGAAAAACTGGGTCCCGCCCCCCCCGCTGGGTCCGGTGACATCATCACATTCTAGAATTCCAGCAATACAGACGGCATTTCTGGAATTGCAGAATTATTGATATAGTTTTCTACTAAATAAAGATGCAAAGACATGGGGAGGAGCAAAGTGGTTCAACAACTCATAAATACATAAATAACGGCTAATGCTAACGCTAGCTGCGACTGCCATTTTTTTTGCTTCTACTCAACAGACTGCTGTGAAAAAATATCCATATGGACCCGATTTAGACTTGACTTTATGTATGTGTGATAAATAAGTTCATATTCCACCAGGAAATGGCTAAAAAGAGTTTAAAAACATTGGAAAATTGTGTTTCCCAAAAGAAGCCTTCTATGGCGTGATGCCATCTGTATCTAGACTAACAAATGGTAGGATAGGTCTTTATTGTATTTGCAAAATTAATCACGACGTTCTCTTTGAGAGCGCTCCCTTGCATGGCCACCTCAAATACATAAAACATTAAAAAAAAATCTGTGTTAAAAGCCGTTTCAAGTGCGGACCCGTGGTTTACGACATGTTCAATAGCTAAACTTCCAGCAGGGTCCGGGTGTGGATGGACAGAGGCCAGGTTTATAGAAAAAGAACACAAGTAGTGGTCTTTCTCTCTCATCCCTCCAAGCTCCAGTCTTCTGTAAGGGACCCGGGGGCTTGAGGGCTCTACGCTGTATCTTTACTGTTCCTGAGATCTGCTGGGTTACTGCCATGAGGAGCTCCACTGACCACGGGCACCACGGACATCTTCTCCAGCTCTTCTCTGAGCCTCTGGTATTTCTCCTTCCTCTTGATGTTGCAATCACTTGGTACTGATATGTCATCGGCTTTTCCCTCGGCTCTTTGTCCATTTGGTTCGTCGTTACCATTCTGTCCCACAGGATCTTGGTCATTCTCTACCACCTATATTTCATTTGAAAGGGGATATTTAGCCGGAAACGATTTTTATTTGTTTTTTTCCGTTTTGGATCGATCGTCTGCTCAGAAGGGACGGTCTGTTGACATTTCATGACACAAATAAGGGTTGGGAACAAGGATATGGTGCGCCTTAAAGGCCCTATACCCGATTTTCCTTTTATTACAAAGAGGAAGTTACCAAACTAAAATGTTAGTTGTGGTCCAAACTCATTTCCAACTTTCCTTATTCTTCCCAATTCTTCACGGGGAGTTTTATAGGCGCATTTCACAACTCGCCTGGTCACTTTTCAGGGTCACTTTCACTGCAGTGGTAGAAAACTAGCCTGAGAGTTCATAAAAAAAACATCCACTGCCTATTTCGTTTGAGTAGCAAGGTCCTCCGACCGATGGAGAAGTGCCATCCTCTTATTATTGTGTCACAGTGTGGAATGAAAATACCAATGTACAGAAGGAAACTCGGGTCGAGCTTAAGAGCTTAAGACCAGTTTGAATCATAAAGGTCCAAACATGACGCTCACACACTGGAAAAATTACCAACACATATGAGATAAATGTCTTAATGTACTTTATGTTGAATTTGAGTTGGTTTGAACTACTGGTAATCTAAGATAATAACGCTAACGCCAATGGAACGAGCAGAAATCCCACTTGAAATCAAATTAAGTTTTATTTTGCTTGGAATGATAGAAAATAACCTGAATTACGAAAAATGTACTTGTTCCATTGGCAAAAAGGAGGTTTTATCTGATCTAAGACCAGACCAAACCCACTCAAACTTTAGATGTAACCTCTTCATTCAAGTAATTTGATGTCATTTCGTCCTTAAAATTACAATTCTTTTTCCGGTGCATAAGTCCTTTCAGATAAACCATTCTGCTTAGTATTGTGGCTCTATCCATTATTTAGATTTTGTTGTGGAAAATATGGGCACTATATTCCATAGTTTGATGGGGAAGTACAATGATAGACAACTTGCAATATATTTTTTCTCATATTTGGGGTCACTGATTTAGCCTAGAAAAAGTAACATCATTTCAAGGAAGACGTTGCACACACACACACACATCTTATTGCCAATAGCACAAGCCTCCACCTTCCGAGGAGACTGAGGTCCTTGGGGGTGAGCAGGACTTTTTATGACTCTGTGGTGGCCTCCGCTCTCCGCTACGCTGGGACAAGAACAGACTGAACAAGCTGGTCAGGAGGTCCAGCTCTGGACTCTGTGGAGGAGGTGGGGGACAGGAGGGTATTAGCCAAGCTCACCTCCATCATGGACAACACCTCCCACCCAAGGCACGGGACTGTAGAGGAGCTGAGCAGCTCTTTCAGTGGAAGACTGAGACACCCTCAGTGCAAGAAGGAGCAGGTCCTTCATCCCCACTGCTGTCAGACTGAACAACAAGACTCTAACATGTGCGATAATCTCTTTATCAACCACCTGCACTATGACTGTAAACCTGCACTGCTAATACTGTTTATTTAATTTTTAATTGTTTTATATTTTTTGCCCCCTTAAAGTTTTTGGTAGTCATTGTACATACAGTGCCTTGCGAAAGTATTCGGCCCCCTTGAACTTTTCGACCTTTTGCTGCATTTCAGGCTTCAAACATAAAGATATAAAACTCAAAAATCTGTTTTGCACATTGAGAGAGTGAAATATTTGCCCATTCCTCCTGCAAAACAGCTGGAGCTCAGTGAAGTTGGATGGACAGCGTTTGTGAACAGCAGTTTTCAGTTCTTTCGACAGATTCTCGATTGGATTCAGGTCTGGACTTTGACTTGGCCATTCTAACACCTGGATATGTTTATTTGTGAACCACTCTATTGTAGATGTTGCTTTATGTTTTGGATCATTGTCTTGATGGAAGACAAATCTCCGTCCCAGTCTCAGGTCTTTTGCAGACTCCATCAGGTTTTCTTCCAGAATGGTCCTGTATTTGGCTCCATCCATCTTCCCATCAATTTGAACCATCTTCCCTGTCCCTGCTGAAGAAAAGCCCAAACCATGATGCTGCCACCACCATGTTTGACAGTGGGGATGGTGTGTTCAGGGGGATGAGCTGTGTTGCTTTTACGCCAAACATAACGTTTTGCATTGTTGCCAAAACGTTTGATTTTGGTTTCATCTGACCAGAGCACCTTCTTCCACATGTTTGGTGCGTCTCCCAGGTGGCTTGTGGCAAACTTTAAACAGCACTTTTTATGGATATCTTTAAGAAATGTCTTTCTTCTTGCCACTCTTCCATAAAGGCCAGAGTTGTGCAGTATACGACTGATTGTTGTCCTATGGACAGAGTCTCCCACCTCAGCTGTACATTTCTGCAGTTCCTCCAGAGTGATCATGGGCCTCTTGGCAGCATCTCTGATCAGTTTTTTCCTTGTATGAGCTGAAAGTTTAGAGGGACGGCCGGGTCTTTGTAGATTTGCAGTGGTCTGATACTCCTTCCATTTCAATATTATCGCTTGCACAGTGCTCCTTGGGATGTTTAAAGCTTGGGAAATCGTTTTGTATCCAAATCCGGCTTTAAACTTCTCCACAACAGTATCTCGGACCTGCCTGGTGTGTTCCTTGTTCTTCATGATGCTCTCTGCGCTTTAAACTGACCTCTGAGACTATCACAGAGCAGGTGCATTTACACGGAGACTTGTTTACACACAGGTGGATTCTATGTATCATCATTAGTCATTTAGGTCAACATTGGATCATTCAGAGATCCTCACTGAACTTCTGGAGAGACTTTGCTGCACTGAAAGTACAGGGGCTGAATCATTTTGCACGCCCAATTTTTCAGTTGTTTATTTGTTAAAAATGTTTGAAATATCCAATAAATTTCGTTTCACTTCATGATTGTGTCCCACTTGTTGTTGGTTCTTCACAAAAAATTACAGTTTTATATCTTTATGTTTGAAGCCTGAAATGTGGCAAAAGGTCGAAAAGTTCAAGGGGACCGAATACTTTCGCAAGGCACTGTAAGATACCTCTATTTACTATTTAACTGTGTGTACATTTCCTGTGTATGAGTGTTTCTGAGAGCGGAAAGTAACAAGTGAATTTCTCCATTGTGAGATCAATAAAGGCTCTTACTTTTTCTTAATTCAGATTTTTTCTTAAAAATAATATCAAGTGAAAAATACATATTTTTAAGTGGGATTTATGCTTGTTCCACTGGAATCAGCATTTTAGTCCGATCTCAGATGGGCTCAAATCTACTCAAATTCCACATAAAATACCTTAATTCAAAGATTTTTTAAATTAATCTCATTTAAGGCGGTTCAGTGTGCAGCTAGTTTCAAATTGAAATCTCCTTAAATTAAATATATGGATTTTCGTTCTGTAGTATAAAAGTAACTTAGTACTTTGACAGAACTGCTCGTCCCAAACCCGCTCTGTCCCGGACAAACCCAGAGGGTGGACGTCCGCTCTGAAGCTGCTGAGTGTTACCTCGAGTGTTAGCCTGGCCGGTATCTCGTCTCCCCCGTTCCCGCGGGACGCTCTTCTCCGTGCCATCTGTCGGCGGAGTTGATTAATTAGCCGTGGGCTCCTCTGTCACCCCCCCCCCCCCCCCCCCCATCCTCGGCTCTATCCTCCGTCTGCCACACGACATCTCCACAAAGCTGCTGATCGCATTCTCCGGGAGGTGTCGGCGAGTCGCCATTATCTCAGCAAAATCACAGACGCTTTACAGTCAGGAGGGGGCGCCGACATTACTCACCGTCTGAACAAAGCAAGACAAGGGGTACAGGACTTTAGGGTTTTGTAAATAGTTTATCCCACACCTTTGTACTGGTTCAGACCCGGTTATTATTGTAAAAGTAGAAACTGTTTTTTCCCTCGGTTTAGACCTAGTGTTTTTTACTGTTTATTTGACAAAAAATTATGAGTATTAATCAACAATATGGGACACATTACGTGACTATAGGAAAAAACTGATTTCTACAAACAAAACAAAGGAATGTTAAAGGAACAGGCCGCCGTTTTTCCACACTGAGATCTGTTCTCACCTGAGCTTAGACGAGTTGATGCGTACCTGTCTGGTCTTTGTGCGTGCGCTCAGTCACGCTAATGTTGTTAGCGTTTAGCCGCTGCCAGCAAAGCTACAGCTCCAAACTGGGGTGACGTTAGAAGCTGCCAAGCTGTCCCACGTTTTTTTTTTTACACAAAACACAAAAGTCTAGTTACACAAAGTGCTCCGGGTGTTATTACGCCTCACAATATAGTTCCCCTTTTTATCCGCTTAGAAAATCCACGTTTAATTTTGTGTGACTTTTCACGTAACTGTATTTAAATAGGGGAAGCTGTAGATAATTAAAAGTGAGAAACGTATGTCCGGGACCTTGTTGTTACAAAGACAGCGCAGAGAGAGCGATGGCGTTCACAGGGGTTGTTTATTCAGGCTTTCATCGGGCAGTACAGACACGGCTCATCAGATGCTCAAAATGGAAGTCCAGAGTGGTACAGAAAACAGTTCAGCAGAAACTCAAAGGGCAAGTCCGAAGTCTAGTTACATTCCTAGATACTTTATACCCCTTAGCTTAAGCCCATCCCAATGTACGTAAACATTTGTCTTATGTCTAAGGATGGTAAGATACAGCTAGAGGACTAGGCTGTTTACTCAACCACCAAACATGGACCTAAACCCTGTACATTTGAGGCCTTAGCTCATCCTATCTAAAGAACCCTTATTTGGATGTACTACACAGCACATAAACCCATTCTACCTCTCCTGCTTGCACGTAGTCCATAGAGAACATTTCATAGGTGTTATAAGCGGACAAACTGATATCTCACAAAACGTGGAAGAGCGTGGTCGCTTCTAACTTCACCCCAGTTTGGAGCTGTACCTTTGCTGGGAGCGGCTAAACGCTAACGACATTTACTTTAGCGGGTATTTAATCTCTTATTTGCATAATGATATTTCTCAAAATCATTTGACAGGCCACAGAGGTTCTGTCCTGGACCGGATTTGGCCCGCGGCCCTGACGTTGCCCACCCTAGCACATCACTGGACATTCTGACTCAGTTGTGGAGTAAATCCCAAAAAACCCTCACCATATCGGTTCTTTCTCCTTCCACATTCACCAAAAGGGGAACTGAAGAACAGCACAGGCGAGGCGAGTTTATTTGTAGAGCACGATTCCTACACAAGGCGATTCAAAGTGTTTCACAGAGTGCGTTAACAAGGGCTCGAAATTCCCGGTTATTATCGGGAGTTTTTAATATTCCGGTTTTGTCTTTGATCATATAAACGCAGTTTCCCGATTTGGAGAAACCCGGATTTTCTGGCTGGGATTCTCCGTCAGTAACCGGGATATAACTTCATGTAAACGCTATTTTCCGGTTTTAAGAAACTTCCCATTTTTTGCGCAGTTAATCGTAAACAAACATGGCGGCGGCGGCGAGTCCGAAGAGCTCCTGTTTCTGGAGTCAAGAGGAGACGGAGTTTTATATTTGAACCATGAAAGAACTAAAAGTAGTGAATGTTTAAGATGGAAAGAAGCCTCGTAATGTGGATTTATGCAAAACTGTCGGCGACCGTTTCAAGGCGTCTGGTTTTCCTCCGGACGCAGAGACGAGTCGACCACGACAGAGACGGATAAAGTTTTTCCTCCACTAACTATGGGTGAACTCCATCAGCTCCGCTCTCTCACACCGGCCCCGGCTTTAACCTCCTCCCAGAGCTCCCGGGTCCACTCGGTGACACAGACCCAGGACGGGTAAAGGTCTGGAATGATCCACAATCTGCCGTCACTGCCGTAGCTCAGGACGTGGAGGACGAGCAAAACATTGAGCCCAAAGTTCAAAAGAACAAGCCTCACAATTATGCTTTTAATATTTCCACCGTATTTGCTCAAAAATGTAATGTATGCGCGGACAGAGCTTAAATTCGAAAAGCCGGGTTTCCTTATTTGATCACGTAAACAAGGCATTTGAGTTTCCTGATTTCTCAGTGTCACATAAACACCATATCCCGAAAACTGCCATAACCGGAATATAACGAATAACCGGGAATTTCGAGCCCTTGTAAACGCACTCACAGTTGCATAAAATTACAAGAAAACTTAATGAATTGAAATTAACTCCAGGATCGCAGTAGGGAAGTCACTCTTATTCCATATCTTGAGTCCTCTGCGTGACTCCCGTCCCGTCGCATGCAGCTCGCTCCTGCTTTCTCCCATCGCAGGAAATTCTCGGAAAATCCTCTCTCCGAACACGCGGAATCCTTTCGAGTGAATTTGCGCCGGCATCACCGCCGGAACCGCGGCTTCTCCGGTGAGCGATCCGTGCGCCGAGACGAGCGGAATATGATTGAAAAATATTGCTCCCCCCCCCGTGCCCTGATATAATCTCTCCCCAGTTCTATTTTTTTTTAATATTGCTTTGTGGGATATTGCCCGGGCGCGGAATTAGATCGCGGCGCCCCCTCTGGCTGGGCCCGATAAGGCGGGGAGGAGAAAAGAGGATCGACGTGCGCGGGAGTGGAACGGCCTAAACAGATTAAAGTGGTTTGGAAATGGCTTTATTTCCTGGCAGTGGACAAAGGGACCACCGTTAGCCGTCCCCGCTCCGGACAGGAAGGGCCTCAATGAGATTACGTTTGATTTGCCCGGCATTATGGTGTTCGGCGGATGGGATGAGGCGGCTTTTAGTGGCCGGGCCAAGCATTTTATTTACGTCGCGAGGTGAAATGGGTCGGCGAAACCCCGAGCAGGTCGCGGCGGTGTTTGTCGCAGCGGAGGAAGCAATTGTAAGCAGCATCGAGAGACTTTTCTTTTTTTTTTTTTTTGGACCGGGAAAGTACTTACTGCTAATGCCACAAGTGGTACTTTACTTTACTTTCTACAACTAACGTTAAACAACGACAACCTGTCAACTTTTCTTCCCGTAAGACTATGCTCAGACTGCAACCAAAGTGACCTCAATGCAAGGTTTTTGTTTTTTTTCCTAAATGTGAGCTGGATCTGATTTTTATTTCACGACAATAGTTGCATTTCCATCAAAGAAAATGTGCATTGGGCCTATAGGATGTGACCTTTTAGAATGGAACTGGAAAAAAAAAATTTCCAGTTCCATTCTAAAAGGTTAATGCGCTTGGTTAAAGGAACAGGTCGGGGCGTAGCACCAAATTCTGGGCCCCGGGTACAAACTATCTTGGTGGACCCCTGGTGGACCCTTGGAGTTTGACTTGAAATTTCATCTTATTTGGCTTCAGTTACAGAAATTGAATAACCTTTAATCCCGGTAGTGATATGGATATTTAAATTGATGGTGGAATATTCTACTTTCATTGGGCCAATTGAAATTGCTAGCTTTAGATAGAACATAATGATAATTAGCATACCACATTAAACAGGACGGCTGCACCAGGGACATACAGTAGGATATTTGTGCTGGGAATAACACATTTGTGACTTTTAAATGCTATTTTACAAAAATAATTATACTACATGTTGTCTCTTTGGCCCACGGGGCATGAACAAAAAACTCAAGGGCCTGTTCCCTGGCCTAATTTAGTCTCTCACCATTTGAAGCCGACCTTTAAGTCTATTGTCAGTAAATTCTTGTTCTAAAAAAGTTACGCTGGAATAAGCTAAATGGCACGAGTCTCCACCTTTTCAATAGAACCATGTTGACTCGTCTCCAAAGCTGCGCGTTTATAATGCGAGTCTCCAAATGCGCGCGGCTAATTAGCATATTTAGCGTGAGCGACCTGTGGCTTTGGTCACTCTATTGGCCTGGTTGCAGTCAGTTACAATAGATATAAGGAAAGAGAAACTTTAGAGGTTAAAACGAGGAAAGAAGGAGCTCTGTCTCTGGCTCTTTCTCTGACTCTGCACCATCCCCTTCTCAGCACTGACAGAGGGACTCGCCTCACCTCATGTTTAACTGTCATTTAGGACAGAAAGTTGCATCTAAGGCTAGAATAGGCCAGTGTTAAACAAAAGCACATAAGAGCGAGGCAAGACTAATATCTCTGTTTTCTAGCTCTGTGTCATTGCATTGCAGAGCCCACCTCATCAAAGTCACTGTTGAGTTGAAGCGCACGGTCCTGACCACCGGTGTGTGGGCTGAACCATTTGGCACCTTTTTAAAGGGGTGTCAGGGCCCTGAGACTCATCCATCATTATTGTTTGTGCAAAATTCTGTCCAGCAACCACTGGATTTGACCACTGGATTTCAATTCTTATAGTATCAATTATGAGGAAATTTAGAAAGTACAATACAGAACGCCTTTTGCAGCACTTTTGAGGGCCCCTACCCTCAGTAGCCCTGGGTACTCAGTACCCTTTACCCCCCCAGTCCGACGCCCATGGGAACAGGACAGCGTTTTTCCATCCTGAGATCTGTTCTTACCTGAGCTTAGACGAGTTGATGCGTACCTGTTTAGTCTCTGTGCGTGCGCTCAGTCACGCTAATGTTGTTAGCATGTAGCCTCTCCCAGCAAAGGTACAGCTCCAAACTGGGGTGAAGTTAGAAGCTGCCAAGGGTAATAACATAGGAGCACTTCGACGTCTGCGCAGTAAAGTGAGATATTACTACCTAAGTGCTCCTACGGTACTATTACGCCTCACAATGTAGTTCCCCTTTTAATCCGCTTAGAAAATCAAAATGTTTAATCTTGTGTGACTAGACTTGGATCGTGTAAAGGCTCACGTAACTGTATTTAAACAGGGAAAACGTGGATTAGCTTGGTCGCATCTAACTTCATCCCCGTTTGGAGCTATACCTTTGAGGCTAAATGCTAACAACATTAGCGTGACTGAGCGCACGCACAGAGACCAGACCGGTACGCATCAACTCGTCTAAGCTCAGGTAAGAACATACAGTATCTCAGTGGGAAAATGGTAGCCTGTTCCTTTAAGGTCACTGGTAAGAGGTTAACTCAAAGTGCAGCTTTTTCTGTTCCTGTTTTTTGTTGTTGACCACATTCATTTATCTTGTCGGTATTAATTGTTTTTTAAATTTATTTCCCTATAATCCCATGAATAAATGATAATTTAGGTGACCTGCAACAGATTGTCAAAGAAATGGCTGCTGTAAAAGTGTATGTTCTGTATCCATGATTGAGAAGGAGAGAGAAAATAAATAAAACAAATTGAGCATTAGGATCTACAGTCGGAAAATTGCCAAAATCAAAAAGGAAGGATCTGAGGAAGGCCGCAGTTGTAGCCGAAACCGTCAGGTACGAAAACCAACACTTGGTCTGTCTATAAGAAAAAAAAGCTCAAAAAGGATACAATTATTATAAAGCTATTCAATATTAACCCAGTATTTATTCGTACCAGTGTTGCCACTGTTATTTTGAGAAAAATAATCTGATTATTAAAAAAATCAACTAAGTTAGTTACTTGATTTTAAAAGTAGTTAAATTAGATTACTGATTACTTTATGAATCATGTTCAGCTGTATTCGCTTCCATCGTTTGGTGACCACTAGGGGCGCTATATTACAGCAATTGAGTGAGTCTGATTCAGTTCAATGTGCGGCTCATGTTGAGATTACGACCCGTGTTTTACCTCATATCATGACACCGACAATAACCGCCTCCTCCGACATGTTCTCTCTGCTGCCACCTGGTGGGACTTTCTGTGATATGGTGTTTTTGAAGCTAGATAACACTTTGCTGTGCGGACAACAAAGTGTTATCCTAAACTGAAACAAACTAATGACTACTTAGTATTTCCAACAACAGAATGAACGCATTAGTGGGAACTGGCTCGGAGGGAACGCATTTCTATGATTTCTATTTTTAACACGTCCACAGAAAAAGGAAACAATAACATTAACAGGAAACCAACAATTAATAGGGCCTTTTACTGTACTTTATTATATCTGTATCTTGTTTCTGTCTTGGTGTTCTGCATGATTTGAGGTGACAAGTGTATTTCATATGTAAAGCGCGTCGCGGAGAACACACTGCACAGCTGCTGCTTCAGGGAGTTGATTTTAAAACAGACAAGTCAAACTCAGGGCTGTCACAGGGATCCGTCAATCTGAAAGATGAATTTACTTTGCTATAAAACAAATGTTTTTTTGGCTCATTTAGGGAGCCGTGTTTTTTCACACGGCGCAGTAACAGCGCAATGTGAGATTTATTGCAAGAGAAATGCCCGACATTAATGTGTTTTATGGGATTGAATAAATGAAGCCTAGGCTTAAATATTACCTGGGAGACCAATGTAGCATCACCACCTCCAGCCGATGATCGTGTCTGCGAGGGTCACACCGTCGTAGCAGCCAATCACTGCCCTCGGTTCTGCTTTTAAGCCTCTGGCATTCATGGGTCGTTCGCTTCCCAGCAGTGCTGCGGTCCACCTCCACCTCATCTCCGCCTCTTTAATCTACAGGTGCTCGTCATATATTAGAATATCATGAAAAAGTGCATTTACTAATATATGATAGACTCATTACATGCAAAGTGAGATATAGCCTTTATTTGTTATAATGTGTATGATTATATCTCAGCTTGTAAAAAACCCACATTAAAAATCTCATAAAATGTGAATATTTTGTAATTAGACTTTAAGCCATAATCATCAAAATTATAACAAATCAAGGCTTGACATATGTCACTTTGCATGTCATGAGTCTATATCATATTTTTGTTTCACATTTTAAATTGAATTATAGAAATGATGATAGAAAGAATATCATGAAAAGGTTCATTTATATTTACATGACGAGCCCCTGTATGGCTCTCCCTGCTGCATCCTCTCAGGCCTCCCATATCACCACAGTGTCCAGGCTCCGGAGAAAGACGTCTCCGACTCTGAACCTGCCCATCCATTCTAATTTCAATTACTGCCGGGGTCTGATAGTGAAAAATATGCATCTTTCTAATCATCGTTTTTGTCTTAGAGTCTATCCAGGTTAAAATACTTTGTAGCTCAGGCATTACATTTGAGCAAAGTAAATAAAACATCACATGAGAAAACGTTATTATTCCATTCAAATTAACCACCGTATTTTCCGGACTATACGTCGCTCCGGAGTATAAGACGCACTCGTCAAACATTGCCTAATGAAGAAATAAACAACAGGCTGAATATGCGTACGGTATGCTAACGTAACACCAGTGTTAATTTTGACAACATATTTTAATTTAGTTTTAGTCTTTTGACGAAAATGTAATTCAATTTTAGTCGAGTTTTAGTCAAAAAAATATCTTCAATTTTAGTTGAGATTTAGTCGACTAAAATTGCAAGTCAATTTAGTCGACTAAATTTAAGACACATTTAATCGACTTTGTATTAATAATATTCATTATAATCATATTTAATGGAGGTCCTGCTTCATGGAGCTGCTCCCACATGAACACAGCTCAGAGCTGCTCCTTTGGCAGTGAAGTTACATGATATGAGGCTCTTTCAGACGGTCAATAGAAGTTTGGATGATATTAGTCTCTCCTTTCCATTTTTATTTAGTCTCATTTTAGTCGACTAAAATATCTGGACATTTTAGTCATAGTTTTAGTCGCATGAAAAACTTTTAATTTAGTTTTAGTCCAATTTTAGTCGTCAGAAAAATCACTTTGACTAAAATTAAGACTAAATATTTTAGTCGACGAAATTAACACTGCGTAACACACTGATGGTTAGCTACATGAAGCATCAACAACGAACTAAACAGGAGTCTGGTATGTCAACGTCACATAAACAGTTCAGATAACTATAGCATAAAGAATAAACCAAACTCTCCATCTCACTCCAAATCTATCTGCTTTTAGCCCGTGATTAGCTTGTTTTGTTTACTTCATTGCAGTAACCTCCGCTCCCTCACTCACTCCAAACGTTCTTTCTGCTGCTCGATTAGCCTGCAGTGCCCTCTAGTGGCGTGTGAAAGTATATATTTGAATTTTAACAAAAATCACGTGTTGGTCGCTCCGGAGTATAAGAACCCCCGGCAAACTATGAAAAAAAAGTGCGATTTATAGTCCAGAAAATACGGTAATCTACTAATATTAGAGATTAGTCGATTAGTTAACTGCTATGGCTCAAGCCCTTATAGTGTTTAATCCTTTGGGACCCGTGGATAGCTCCGTAACATCTCTCATGGCTGTGATAATGAAACGAGCTTGTGACCCCCTACAGCGTCCTGAAGTTTCCCATAAATGCTCCACCGAACGGAAAATGTGCCAACGTTCGCTCACCTTATATTTATGCCGTATCACAACAAAAGCGTACATTAATTGAGGTGGGGAAAAACTGCTGAGTATATAAACCTTCCCCGAACTATTTAACTTTTTTTTTCTTCTGTACTGCAGTTTAGTATAGGCAATTATAGGAGAAGAGAAAACACGAGACACAAGAGAACTTAATTTATAAGAAGGTTCAATGAGCTGCTGGCGGCATTAATGACTATGAATATCTCTTTGCGACAGAACAGAGCAGCGAAATGACAGAGAAATAAAGCTAAACTAAAGGAAAGGCGAGTGAATGTTACACATCGACTGGACGGGGTTGATTCTGTCGAGGGTGCCTTTCTTCTATCTTCAGGAGCTTGTTCTTGTAGTCTCGATCTAAGCCTTTTTACTCTGGCCACTCATGAGGAGAGCGGTCAGGACGGCCGTAATAGATACAGACGGCATCTCTGGAGTCAGAGAGGGAAAACTACTCTTTCATCCATTACTCCACTACATTAACAAATACTCCTGAACCGCCACCTTAACGTGGTGGAGGGTTTGAGCCTGAATGATCCTGGGAGCTCTGTTGTCGGGGGCTTCGTGCCCCTGGTAGGGTCTCCCAGGGCAAACAGGTCCTAGGTGACGGGTCAGACAAAGAGCGGTTCAGAAGCCCCTTATGAGAGACCAACAGGCCCGGTTAGAACCATGAGGCCGTCCTTCTGTGGACCCACCACCTGCAGGAGGAGCCATAGGGGCTGGTGCAATGTGATTTGGGCAGATCCAACAGCTGCCCCCACGACCCGGCAACGGACAAGTGGAAGAAAATGGATGGATGGATGGATTAACAATTACATGGTTCTGCTAAGAGAGGAGCAGAGTGGTTTAACAGCCCATAAATACAAATTAACGTAGGGCGCTAACCATAGCTACCATAGAAATAAACAGGAGAAGCGACGTTCGATCCTAACAGTTAGCAAGTCGGCTAGTTCGTTAGCCTGATCAATGTATTTTTCCTATAGCCATTAGCGTTAGCCATCAATCATCGCAAATCATGAACAATACAGATGTTGTCCGCTGTTGTCAACCATCGACCACATAAAGGTGAGGTTCAAGCCTAGTTTGAAATCATGAATGAATGACCAGACCGTTTAAGATTTTACTTTAGATACAGGTTAGCGTTTAAAAGTGCTCTCTGAGCCAAATGCTAACTCATATTCGGTTAAGTTTCGGCTTTCTGTGGGTCGGACACACATCCAGTGGCCACTGAACGTCATCCTATAAGGCGTTAATGATAAAGAAACCACAGAATTTATATTCAATGACATGAAAAGGACAAAACATACATCTCCATACGTTAGTATTGCTTCTGTCTTCCCAATTCATTTGTATGAGGATAGATCATGGGGGGCTGCATGTTGAAGTGTATATGAAACCTTTGACTAACAGAGATTTAAATTGTGCCCCACACCTTTATTTATGGTTAAAACCTTCATGCCTGAGGGTCACACTTTGGACACCCCTGGGATAGAACTTTAAATTTAAATCGGGTCCGGGATTCGACGGCTAACATAACGTATTTGTAGGAACAGGCTCAGAGCTAAAGGCTCTTCTGGGATTTCTATGCGAGTTACAAGTGCATTTTTTTGGAGTTTGCACGTTCTCCCCGTGTGTCTGTGTAGGTTTCCTCCGGGTACTCCGGTTTCCCCTACCACTAAAAACATGTACAATAGGCGAATCCTCCAGCTAGGTGTATCTGACCACCAGCCCACATCCTGGAGATGGGTCCCCGGGCGCAGCGTCGAGGGAGGGACACATTTTGTTGTACAGTTCATGTATAATGACATAAAAAGTAACAAACAAACCTTCCCCCTCGGCTAGGCAATGCCCCCCGTGTATAAGCGTTGCCGTCTGCGTCTATAACAAATACACTACCGTTCCACACTTGGGGTCACCCAGGCCAGTTTTCAGCCGTGCTAGCAGAAATGCACAAGGGTTTTTCAATCATCAATTACCATCTAACACCATTAGAAAACTGGACACCTATGTAAGTATTCCATCAAAAAAAAAAACACCCGTTTCCAGCTAGAATAGGCCTTCACAACATTAGGCAAGGCAAGTTTATTTGTAGAGCACAATTCATACACAAGGCAATTCAAAGTGCTTTCACAGTTGCATAAAGTTACAAGAAAACAGATCAAATCAATAAAACATCAACATAAAAATTAATCAATGACAGTAAAAGGCCAGAGTGCAGATCAAATACTTTCAGTTTTCATCTGCTCGGGTAAAAAGAGCTGTTTTCAGCCTGGATTTGAACATTGTCAGAGTTGAGGCCTGTCTCACATCCTCATGAAGACTGTTCCAGATTTTAGCTTTAGCCTCAGCGTGTTTAGTCCTGACTCTGGGAACCACCAGGAGACCCCTCCCTGAAGCTCTCAGGGCCCGAGATGGTTCATACGGCTCTAACATGTCAGAGATGGACTTTGGTGCTAAACCATGAAAAGACTTGTACACAAGCAGAGCTGTTTTAAATTCTATTCTCTGAGTGACAGGAAGCCAGTGCAGAGACCGGAGCACTGGACTAATATGGTGGTATTTCCTGGTTCTTGTCAGGACTCGAGCAGCAGCGTTCAGGATGTTCTGCAGCTCTAACAGCTCGTTTTAGAAAGGCCAGTGAGCAGCCGTTACAGTCGTCTAACCTGCTGGAGACAAACGCATGGATTAGCAATGTCAAGACTGAATGTATGATTCATTTAATGTTATCCTCATTGAAAAAAGCAGTGATTTTCTTATAAAAAAAATAAGGACAGTTTAAAGGACCACAAACCTTTGAACGGTGTATGTGGTTCATAATGAGGTGTACATAGATTTATTGCGATTGAAGGAAACACACACGGTCCGAGAATAAAACCTGGGACCTTCTTATTCAGGACTCCTACTCACTTCCCTCCACTCTGAACTGGACTTTCCCCCTTGTTTGTTTTGTCGCAAATTATCCTCAGTCGAGTTTGCATTTTGTGCTCGTCTTCAGCCACAATCTCAGCGGGACTTCGGTGAAAATCCTCCTGTTTACCTCCGCGGCACACTGTCCCGCATTAGAGCATTTCTGCATAGTTTATTTTAGAACGGAGGTAATATTGCGCATTTTCAGCGCAGTATCCGCCTTAGAGAGAAGCTAGACAGACAGAAATAACTCAACGCTGTGGAAATGATGTGGAAAGAGACTCGGCGCTCAAGTCTAAAAGTGGAAATGTGGGAGAAAAAGTTTGAGGACGGGGAGAAAGTGACGGAAGAAATTACTGGGATTTCCATAAATACGCACGTTAAAATGACTCCAATTCAGCATCTTATAGCTTTTCTCAATATATAAGACATGAAATACCACTGCTTATATCCAAGAGCTTTGTTTGCAAATTGGGTCCTGGCAAAAAAAACAAAAGCAGTGAGCCGTGTTTAGAGAGACAGCAACCGTTTAAAAAAAAAACACAATTGGTTTCTCCTCAGCAAAAAAGTCAACACCTTCCTCTCCACCAAGTTCCGATCTGGAGTTTGTTTTCAGAGACCGACTTTCTTTTACCTCAACCTTCGCGCAATTTGGTAGAATCGTTTTGCAAATTCCTTCCGTCCCGTGAGTGGTCGGTTGATGCAGACTGGCCTCGGTTACCGCCGGCGAGTATGGACTGAATAAATAATGAGCGTCCACTTTTAATGATAATTATGGTCAAATGTAGCCCTAAGCGTTCCAAACAGGATTGGACTGGGTTCGGTTGAGGGCGTTTTGCTTCCAGTGGTTAAAGGGGCGGTATTATGTAAAATCGACTTTTTCAAGCTTTATATCATGTTATTATGTCATTCCCTCATTAAACACGTGCCTGGAGTGTTGCCTCGGCTCATTCACATATTTTTGAGTAATCAGTAAAAACTTAGACGGCGGCCATTTTAGGTGTAGCTATGCCTCAGTCCTCCTAGGAACGCCCCCACCTCCTGGAGACGCCTCTGGACCTTTCGTCACCAGCCGAGCCCCCAACCACTGCTCCTCAGCTCAGCAGAGCCCCCTCCCCGCACAGTGTTGTTGTTTCAATGCCACAGGAGTGTGCTGAAGGGGGCGTGTCGGAAAGCTTCTTAAAGAGACAGAGGCCTATTTCAAGACATTCAGTACGGCCATTTTGAGAGAGCAATTTTATTCAAGGCAGTTATTTTAATTGACTGCATATACAGACCAACAGAAGGTTACGTCATCATTGTAGTGCTATAGACTGGTGCTATGTGATTGAAAAAAGCATAATACCCCCCTCTTTAAAGTTTACGGATCCAACATGACAGCACCCCTGCTGCTGTCATGTTGGATCCGTAAATTTATATATCTTTTTTTTTCCCTAAACAAACAAAAAGCTTCCGTAAGTCGAATAGTGCATCGTCGTCTTGCCGTCCCTCCTCGTTCTGTGATTTGGTTCCAAATCCATGCACAGATTTTGGCCATAGTCCCCAGGCTGGTACGCTCATTTGCATCTGAAGTATAATCTCAAAAGCTCTGTACATTCATTATTATTCATTATTCATTAATTATTTCGATGGTTGACGGCAGATGTTGCCATCTTGTTGTTTTAATGTGTTCAGGCCATCACAAAGTGGAACTAAAGCAGGACTAAAGTATTGACAAACGAGGATTAAATCAGGACCACTTTTCTCTTGAAGTAGGGGTAGCAAAACCGCATGTGGCTTTGAAACCATCGTCCACGGACATTGTCAGAGGAGTCGGGTCTCGGCCCTGCAGTGAAGCAAGTGTTTCACCAGCGGAGGCTCAAAAGTAAAGTCACTGCACCTTTCCAAGTCCAGAGTCGTTCCAGACAGAGCCCACACCAGCCGACGTCTTCATCTGAAAGTGTGAAATCTCATCTCCTCCTTCTCTGGGCACAGCTCCGCTTTGAGCTCCTTGTTTCTCTGTTCGTTCACAGTTCTCCAAGCGCTGGTCCAAGATGAGAGACTGTTTCATAAAGCAAGGGTGGAAAGTTGTCTGATCTTCACAATAAGGGGTTTAATTATTGCACTGATTCAACATTTCTCCGTAGATTTGTGCATTTTTCTCACATTGTCACAACAACTTCCGCAACTGCCACTCCAAAAGACACCAGATTGTCTTTTACTATTTTCCCAAGGATTTTTTAATATCTAATTCCTAGCCTGATATATTGTGTTTAAACCTGTGACCTGCCACTTTAGGATTAGGGTTAGGAATTATTTATATCCAACTCTCAAAGTGTATTGACTGGAGAGCTTACAGGCTAAATTAATGTATATACCAGTGTGATGTCACGTTTGAAAGCCAAGACCTTCTAGTTTCTACAAATATCTGTGAGGGGAACACAGCTTGCATCACATTTGCCGTTCCTAACCCCAATCATAACCTTGATTAGGGTTATCTAAACCTAACCCAGCTCTCATGTAAAGCGCTTTGTGGCTATGTCTGTGAAAGGCGCTATATAAATATCCCTGATCGGGAGGACGGCAAGTAACAGGTTAAAAACCAAAGACAAGGCAAAGATTTCTTCCCACACATTATTTCAGTTAAATCAGCTTTATTCAAAGACTAAACAAGATAGCCATAAAAACTCACACATATAACCCACAGATTTATATTGATTATGTCCATTATTCATATTCAATTATCACAAATTTAGATAATTTTGACCATTTCTATGTATACGTGCTTTTCCGTCATGTGACCTTTGTTACAATATCTCTACTCAGGATGAAAATGAAAGACAACTGATTAACAGTGGCATTTTTATGAACTCGTAATCAAGAAGATAACAGTAAAAACACGGCCCCAGAGACGCACGTTTATGTGAAGAAACCAGTGAGTCGGTGTTTAAGCTGCTCAAGATGTTAGCATGCTACCGGTTAGTATTTACGTTCAACAGCTCAGCTCACCGGAAGTAGGTCGGAGCTGTTTGCGGCGCTTGCTGTCTCTCTGAAGCCATTGACAGTTGGTTGACAGTTGCTAACCGGTAGCATGCTAACATCTTGAGCAGCTTAAACACTGACTCAGACTGAGACTCTGTCGACATAACAAACTGTAAAAATCCCAGAGAAAGGTTTTCTGTTTCCTCTTTGATGAGTTAGTTTAGTCTGAGGAGTGAAGCAGATCTTTAGTAAATCCTGCTGTAGCTCGACAGACAGCGCTGCTACGTCTGTGCTACATTAGCTTATATCACATAAACGTGTGTCCCTGGGGCCGTGTTTTTACTGTTATCTTCATGAGCAATGATTACGAGGACATACAAATGCCACTGTCAATCAGTTGTCTTTCATTTCAGTAGAGCTATTGTTACATGTTGTAGTACTGCATAATTCTACTTCGGTATTCAAAATGGCCACCGGAACTATGCCTGATGTCATTGGAGACGCATGTATGAAACACATTATGACCATTTGACAACATTATACAAAAGAAAATGTGCATGTTACTCCTCATGTTAATTGGGTTACCAAACATTTCAGGCCGCGACCCCCAATTCACATTACAAATTTGCGCCTGGGATTGGTGCGATTGCAAAGCATCGGGGTTTTTGGAGTGGCTGCCGGGAAACAACCAAACTCCTCCTTTTAAACAGAAAGCAGGAGAGGCATTGTCGGGCCGCGGTTTCATGCAGGATGGCAGTCGAAGCCTCTTATTGGCTAGCAAGCTAAAGTAATCCAAGCTAACCCTAACCTTAAAGCCACACCGTGTAGAATTTTACCCATTCAGGTGACGTAAGAGAGACGTACCATGATGGTTTAAAGCTGATCCATTTTGCCTCGTCAGAGCAGTAATCCAAACGTCCTCATGCGGCGCGTATTCATTCTTTCTTCGCGTCTAAAAAAGACAATAATAGAAAGCTGCAGACCCGGAGCCGAGACAGATCCACGACGGTGAGGCGGATCTGCCGTGATAGTGCGCCCTCTGCGGGTAGGAGCAGATCCACGACGGTATTATTTGTTAATATTTTATGTTTTACAATTATTGTTAGAGTTAGTTTACAATTGTTAGGATTAGGGGTAGGTTACGATTAGGGTTAGGGTTGTTAGGTTTAGGATTAGGTTAGGGTGGTTAGGGTTAGGTTAAGATTATGTTATCTTTATTAACCAACAGATAAGAAATTCATAAGAATTTCGTTTTGTTTTCATGAAAAAAAAAAATAACTCAGCCTACTAACTCTCCACGTGCGTGAAGTAGATCAACATATCAATCAACATCAACCTTCCTAAAAGCTGATTGATCTAGATCCGCCTTAACCAGCAGACGGCGCACTATCACGGTAGATCTGTCTCGGCTCCGGGTCTGCAGCTTTCCCCTACTCAAAAAAGAGGCATCAAAGTGAGAGTAGTTCGGCCTGAGATCGGCTGCGTTCACACCACACTATTTTCCATATGGGTTAGAGATGTCGGACTAATGGCACCTCTGCTCAACGGTACATCGGAATAATGAGACGTCGGCATGGCATCGGAATACATTGTTCTCATTTACTCCTCCTCCTGTGTTAGCGACTGATGCAAATTTGCCATATAGCCTATTTTGATACGGACAGGTTTTTTTAGATCGAAAAACATTTCCGTTCAGCCGCCTTTTGTGCCATTTGTTTGGGAAAAAAACAGAAACGCTTTAGAGGAAACTATCTCCTCTGAAAGTGTCTCCTCTGTCTTCACAAAAACAGTATCCGAATAATGCCTCGGCGTTTAGAGCCGGCATCAGGGGGGACGGGCGAGATTCATTCGGCGCTGGAAATTTGTCAGTTTTATCACAAATACGTTTGACTCCGGGACACAGGTGAAGCCTCGATCCGCTGTTTATCTGGGCCGTAAAGTTAAAATGTAGGCGGCGCGCGGTGAAATAGGGCCCGGGGTATTTGTTACAGCTACAAAATGTGCAGCGTGCGTCAGTGTTCTTACTCGGAATCGATGCGGGAATAATTCTGTTTCATGACGAGCGCATCTTTCGCCGGCCGACTTTAACATAGCAAAGGAGGCAAAAAGCAACGGCAATTTGTGCACGGACACCGATTATTTTAAGAGCCTCATGAATCGAGCCTCTAAACATGTTGCCCCAGCGCCTGATGAGAGCCGGGAGTTTTAGTTGTATTTGATTTTAATGCAAAATACCGGGTTTCAACCTCGTAAGCCCCTCGCCTTAACCAAGAACAATCTCTCCCGTTCAGATCTAAATGCTAGTGTGTGGTGTGACGCCTCATTTGAAAGCTAAGGTCGCATTCACAACCCCCTCCTGATCCGTGTGTGCTCGGATAGTCCGGTTCGTTTGAGGTGTTGTGACAAACGGACTCTGATCCGGGGCCAAAGGGGCGAACCCTGGTCCGGCTGAAAACGGGGGTCTCGGTCCGGTTCAGACGAACTCTGGAGCGGATCCTTTGGTTTTGTGAACTGAGCCAGAGAGCGGAACGAAACCAGGAAGAGAAAGTTGCGTCTGATATAACCAAAACAAACGAGTAACGCAAAGACAGAACAGAGCGGCGACGATCACAACATTCATTACGGGATGTAGTTGGTTCTATTTACAATGAAAACGCACGTGCAGTTCCTCTATGATTAGAGCGAACAGTTAATACGAAATTTACACCAAAAGCCCATCCATTCATCCATCTTCTTCCACTTGTCCGTTGCCAGGTTGTGGGGGCAGCTGTTGGAGCTTCATCAGCCCCTATGGCGCCCCCTGGGGGTCAGCCCTATGTTCCCCGGTACCTATGTTCCCCAATACCTATGTTCCCCCACTTCTATTGATTAAGATTAGGCACCAGCCCAATATCCTTAAGGTTAGTGGCTCGGGCAGGGTCAGGGTTAAGCTGATTGATATATGTATGACATTTCACTCTCATGACTTGTGATTGGGTGAAGTAACAACTCACCTACGGGAAAAAAACATCGCACCCGGGGAACATAGGTACGCACCCGCCCCCTGCAGGTGGTGGGTCCACAGAAGGACGGCCTCATGGTTCTAACCGGGCCTGTTGGTCTCTCATAAGGGGCTTCTGAACCAAAAGCCGCGACTCGTAAATATGAGGCAGAAACCTTTGATATAAGCAGCGCCAGAGGCCAGAGAGCAAAGCCCTGATCAGATCCTTTTTTGTACCTTGTTCCGCGTCTGTTTCCCTCGGACAGTCGTCATAAGTAGTTTCCGATGTCTCCGCCCGAAGCCTTCGCAGTCGTCATGTGAAGAAACAATATCTCCGGGGTCCGACAGTCCTGCTTTAGTCCTCCGTATGTTCCGTAGCGTAGTTACTGTCACTGTCAGATTAAAAAGTGTGGAAAGAAAAACCCATCACAGTCAGTCTGATACCGCTCCATTTTGTAAACAAAAGACGGACCAGGAAGTGGAGTTTAATCGACCAATCAGAGGAGCGTGTTTCTCGTTCACTTTTTTCCTGTGGAAGGTCTCGCTACAGCGCCCCCCACAGGCTGCGCGCGAGCTCTGCATTTAAAATGTTGGTTCAAGTGACAAAAAGAGGTGCGAACGCCAACTGTGCCAGATGGAAAACTGAAACAATGCTGCAATTTTGGTCCCAACTCGAACTAAGAAACTACAAAACTCATCTGAATGGATCTTTTTCCTCGTGTTGTCTTCACTTTTTTGACATTTCTTCCCATCCCACTGTCGCTTTTTTGTCACTTTTTTGTTGGTAGCGCAGGTCGTCTCACGATCGGAAGGTCGGGGGTTCGACTCCCAGCTCCTGAAGGTGCACACTTTTTTTCAAATCAAACATTTAAAGGAGTTCACTTCTTCCACCTGAAAACGGAGCTCAATAGTGAAGATCCAGACCCTCTGTACGAAATGAGGGTGTGGCGAGACCGAGCTAAGATTCTGGTAAAGCCAAACTGGAGATAATGTGCTCGGTTCAGGCGGGGGTGAAAAGGTTAAGATAGATAAAGTTTGAGTGGTCTGTGTAGGCTCTCAGTCGTACAGGAGTTGCCCATCTTCAATGAAGGTTCTTGAGAGTCGTCTCCTCTGTAGTTGAAGTCTCGAACGTTTCGCCTCTCATCCAGAAGGCTTCGTCAGTGAACTAAGGTTTAGCTCAGCCTACAGACCACATAAAGGTCAAGGTCGAATGTATTTATAAAGCACATTTACAACTATCGCCGCCCAAAGTGCTGTACACGGGCAACTTCAACAAAAATACATCATCACATTCAAAATATATGATATGTTTTGTTTTTGAATAAGCAGTAGAATAATCTTTGCTTTTTCCGGTCGGCGTACGCCATGTTTTCCCATTAGAATCCCACATGTCCATCAAACCTGTGCCTCCTTGAACCGGTGTTAAATTTCCAGTGACTTGCGGCGCTTTACGCAACCGTTTACAGCCAGAGCCAACGCTTTGCTGAAGAGTGGAGAGGAACCTCGCGTTTTGACTCTGAAAAACATTTTGTCAAAATGAGCTGAAAGCGGCACAAGGACAGAGAGAGTGCTGAGTGCTGAAATTCGAACATTTCTCCATAAAATGAGTGTCTTTAAAAAGCCGGCCTCTGAAGGCAACTGCGCGGTTACGGTCGGAGGCGCCGGCAAATCAGCAGTTTCCTTTCAAAAGTTACACGGCTAATATGTGAACATTGCTGAAGAAATGAACTCTTCCAAAGGTGTAGCTGAAGCGCCTTTGAGGCTGACGCTCGAGTTTATGCTGCCGAGACGAGATGTCAGATCTAAATGGACGCCTTCAATGCTCAGATGCAGTTTCCATTGTCAGCCTTATATATTTTTGGGGGCGTTTTGATTTTCCGATATCGCACTGAACGGCGTCGGGAGTGTGACTGTGAGACGGTTCAAAGAGGGAATCGGTGGAGTGAGTTTCAGGCGCCAGACAGCGAGCTTTAAGGTGAAGCTTACGCTGCTTGCTAACAGTGAAAGTAAATGTGAAAGATCCATTAGCCTGCTCAATGTATTTTCCTTATTGCTGGGTTTCAGGTCACATCACAGCGTTCTAAAGGCCTATAATATTATATAGAGGTCAAATTATTTAGTTTTTGTGGACATTTTTGATCTTGTACAGAGAGCTCATGGACCCAGTGACTGATATTAATGATCATTTTATTTTAAAGGAACAGGCCACATACTGAGATAATCTCCTTACCTGAGCTTAGACGAGTTGATACGTACCTGTCTGGTCACGCAAAACGACCAAAGGTGTTGTTAGCATTTGGCCTCTCCCAATGTATTCCTATAGCTCCAAACGGGGTGAAGTCTTCTACGGACACACGCAGAGACCAGACGGGTGCGCTTCAGCTCGTCTAAGATCATGGAAGAACAGTTTTACAGTATGTAAAAACGGTGGCCTGTTCCTTTAAGCTACGACCTGTGAAAGTGCAGTTAATAGGAAAAACTGACTCCTCCCCCCCCACTGGGTCCGGTGACATCATCGCATTGTAGAACCTTCAACCCAGCTGTAGCCGTTAGCATAGATGCAGACGACAACGCGACATAGAAGGGGGCGTGGCTTTGCCGAGGGAGAAAATAGAATCTTTTGGCCGTTTTCTGATGGAATCTGAACTTATTTATCACACATAGTTAAAGCCAAGTGTAAATCGGGCCCATATGAATATTTCCTCACAGCAGATTGTTCAGTAGAAGAGAAAAAACGGCAATAGCATTCTCCGTTATTTTTGTAGGCTGTTGAACCACTTTTCTCCTCTCCATGTCTTTGTGTCTTTATTTAGTAGAAAACTATATTCGATTTTTCTCCAAATTGTTTCCCCCCTTTCAATATATGGGCGTTTTCAATATATGGGCGACTCCAGAGATGTCGTCTGTATCTATTAGCCATCAAACATCCATCCATCCACCCGTTTTCTTCCACTTGTCCGTTGCCGGGTCGTGGGGGCAGCTGTTGGAGCTGCACCAGCCCCTATAGCGCCTCCTGCAGGTGGTGGGTCCACAGAAGGACGGCCTCATGGTTCTAAACGGGCCTGTCGGTCTCTCATAAGGGGCTTCTGAACCGCTCTTTGTCCGACCCGTCACCTAGGACCTGTTTGCCCTGGGAGACCCTACCAGGGGCACGAAGCCCCCGACAACAGAGCTCCAGGACCATTCAGGCTCAAACCCTCCACCACGTTAAGGAGGGGGTTCCACGAGGGGTATTAGCCATCAAACATATAAAATTATGATCAATCCAGATGTTTAAAGCTGTTGTCACCCGTCAACCACATTTCAGTCAAAGCCTCGTTCTAAATCATTAATGAATGGCGGGGAGCGGACATTGCTGTAATACCACCCCCTGGTGGCCAGGGGAAGCTCCAAAAGACACTTGGTCAACAGGGTTCCTATGTAGCTTTCGGCCTTGTTTAAACAGCACAGTAATATCGTCAAAGTGCTCCAGGTGTTATTACGCCTCGCAATATAGTTCCCCTTTGTAGCCGCTTAGCAAATCCACATGTTTGATTTTGTGTAGCTAGACTTGGATCGTGTAAAGGCTCATGTAACTGTATTTAAAAACGGAAAACGTGGAACAGCTCGGTCGCTTCTAACTTCACCCCAGTTTGGAGCTATACCTTTGCTGGGAGAGGCTAAACGCTAACAACATTAGCGTGACTGAGCGCACGCGTAAAGACCAGACAGGTACGCATCAACTCGTCTAAGCTCGATTAAGAACAGATCTCAGTATGGAAAAAACAGTGGGAGAAAGTATCGGTTTGGTATCGGCAGAAAAATAATCCTAAAAAAAGTATTAGTTCTCGCGTAGTTCTCGTCTGAAGCGTCTCACACGAGCGTTCCCCGCTGAGGCGCACTCTCCTCCTCTCTGTATGTGCCACATTCTCCCCCCCTCATGCCTTTTCTCTCTCCTCTCCCTCCTCCCTCTGCGCTTGGCTAACGCACACATCAGAAGAAGAAGATAAAAAAAAAGGAAAAAGCACACACGCTGCCATAGCTGTCCACCCACCTTCGCGCTGGGAACGGTTTCTGTTCTGAGACCGGGTTAGCCGTGTCTGCGCACAAAACAAACCGCGGTGGAAAGACGGGCCAGATTCTGCACGGAGACAAATGTAAAAGGGAAGAAAAAAAACCTGCTGAATATTTAGGAGGAGCTGTGTGCACGAGTTTCCAAAATGAAGCAGAACCTGTCCATGGCTTCAGTGCAGGGACTGGTTCAGGCATTAAACAGTTAAATTAATGGTGGGACCCTCAGACCCATTGTTGGTGCCTCTCAGGCTTTTTAGTTTCATACTTCTACTAGAAGTCGACCGATATCTGGGCATTTTACAATATCGGATATCGGCCCTTTACAATATCGGATATCAGCCCATCTAACGCCGATAAAAGCCGATATCCCCGGGATCTAAATTGATAGAGACTTGTCGTATCTCACATGCCTTTTGCTATGAGTGTAAGAGAGTATCTTACGACGGAAAGGTTGTTGTCCTTGGGCAAGACACTTCACTCACATGCATGAACGTGGGGCATGGATGAGTGAGTGGTTGGTTGTCAATCAATCGATCAATCAATGGTTTTGAATAGCCCAATATCACAACAGGAGTTGCCTCATAGGGCTGCACTGAACAAGGCATTAAAACATCGTTATGTCCTTGGGCAAGACACTTCACCCTCCTTGCCTCCAGTGTCTGCGTACACTGGTGTATGAATGAGAGAGTGAATGGGTGAAGCCCCTTATGAGAGACCAACAGGCCCGTTTGGAACCATGAGGCCGTCCTTTCTGTGGACCCACCACCCGCAGGGGGCGCTATAGGGGCTGGTGCAGCTCCAACAGCTGCCCCCACGACCCGGCTACGGACAAGTGGAAGAAAATGGATGATCTCACACTGTCGAAAAGCCATTCACTGTTTCACTCAGAGAAAGCCACTTGATATCGGTTCATGTTGAAAGATACTCAAACCCCCAGTATCGGTATCGGAGGCAGAAAACCTGGATCAGTGCATCTCTAGTACCTACGAGACGCCCCCTGGTGTCACAGTTCAACACTGACACGGTGGTGAGGTCGTTGCATGAGTGGAACAAAAACCGCGTCTGTCTCCCAGAAAGGAAATGACCATATTTGGATTGTTGGGTCATCTCGGACACCCTGTGCAGGAAAACATTTGTGACGGATTAAACGATGTTGGAGTTACTTCTGGGACGGGATATCTCCAGCTCCAGTCTTTTCTTATACTCTGACATGAAGACTAAGATGTTAAGGGAGAAAACACATTGACACACTGTGTGAAGAATCAATGTTTTCACCTGCTGTGTTTCGCCTGACACTCCTGGCCTAAATAAAGGGGGGGTCACGGGTTAAATCTCATTGACCAGCGATCCGTGGCCCGCCGCACCGCACACACTGTCCCTAATGCAAAAAGTTTGAACACCCTGTTGTTAAAAGGCAGTAAATTGGATTCCCACTGGCCTTAAATCTTAATTTCATGGTAAATAATGACTTTGCTCGACTATTTTTCCTGCATAAATTGGTAGAAAATACAAAATGATCCTCGAAAACAGAGCTTCTCGGGGTTCGCGGCTTCAAAACATAAAGCCGTGACTCAAATAAAAATATGATTTTCGCTCCACGCCTGCGTCGCTCGTGACTCGGGCAGCGGTGCGGCGAGCGCTGATGCATTTTGCCGACGAGACTTGACAGAGAGTCGAGCTGCGGCGAGAGGAGGCTCAGGTCGTAGCCCCGTCTGTTTCCATCGCATTATATTGTGTTCTCGAATGTGTGTAAAACGGCCCCTAAATACTGTGCAATCGTAAATTCTCTAATACAGGGTGTTTTCACGGACTTCACGAATCGGGTTCAGACCCGGATGTGCCGCCATGATACAGATACAGCTCATGCCAATTAACGAGACGGATTAGCAATTTTGGACAGAAACGATAAACCCTCGAGATCGGACCCCGAATCTCCTCACACAGTCGACCTTAGCAATGCCCTAGCCTAGCGCCACGAAACTCTTCAAATATAAGGACTGCATGAATAATAATTTAAAAAAATCTCTAGAAATCAACAACACTCTGGATACGAAAGAAATGAGGCCCTATGCCAAAAATCCTGAAATATCCCTTTAATTTAGATCATGATTAGTTCCCGAAATGTGAAACATAAATGTGTGAAACTCAGCACAAAGTTAGATGGATTATTGAAGCTACTCGGCGACCTCTGTTTGTACAAACATTCATCGAGACCAATTAAGTCCAATTTCTATTTATATCGGACTCTAGCCTCAAAAGGCAGGTTATCGTGATAATCAAATGACATTTCATCAGAATCTGACAATTATTCACCTTCATAAATCCTCTCAAACACAGTGACAACCTCCCAATGCAGCGTCTGCCGTTGTTTTCAATGAAGCCGAGAGCGTTTATTCACCTCCGCCTGATTTATGACGTAACACCGGAAGAGCCTGAACAATACCTCTACTAAAATATTTGTCATTTATTATCAGAAAACAATAATGTCATTTATTTGAGCTGAAACAACCGAGTAACTTCCTTTAATGCTGTCCCTGGACCCAACAGGCATTAATACTTTATTAAGAGGTTATAAATATCTAATTGGAGCATCACATGATCAGTCACGTGTGCTGACCACAAGAAAACCAAAAAAGAAGAAGACTACACGTCACACACAGGAGATGTGGCACAAATCAGCCGTATAAGTGACAGAGAACTCCCACGTGGCATATCATGGACCAAGTCACAGTGTATCAATAAATGTCACAGTATGTAGAAGTAGGCGTGACACATACACTAGAAACAGGACCATTGACGTTGCCAAAACGTAAAGAGAAAATATGTTAAATATGTTCAGTTAAAAAGACTGGGGCCCCAGTCCTACAAAAACACAGAAAAATCAAGCTCATCGTTTAACCCTGGATAAATAGTGGCCTTGAGGGTCTCAAGGGAGATAAACTTAAAACCCTTGCCCAAAGGGAAACCTATTGGATTGAGACCCTCAAGGCCACTACGGCCATAGTTATAAATACACAAGTGTATAACACCTGTGTATTTATAAGAAGACCAGTTTGTGGTCGAAACGCTTTGGTGTGTTAATAAAGGACTTAATAAAGTGCCTCGGATGTTTTGCCACACGCACCCCATCATTTAAGGCAAGGTTTTTTACTCATTTTGTTTTTCATCCTGAAAGAGCACCTGATTTTTAGCAAACATTTTAAAGAACATTTATTGGACCCAGTGCAGCACTCCCGACCACCTTCCTTTCACAGGCATCAATACTTATTCTCTAAAGATATAATATGTTTTCTGGACCTGTTTTCGATACCAGTAATACCTAAAAAATAAAGATGTGTTTGAGACTATTACAAGATACCTGCTAAAAGCATAAAACCCACTCTTTAAAGCCAGAGGTCCTCGCACGCACTGAGCAAGTGGAAATTTCCCTTTCATGCATTGGAAAAAGAATTATCTGCCTCCCACACGAGAGAAAACAACAATCTGTTTAACAAAGACATTTATTTCACTCTTCCTCAAAACAGCAACTCTGGTTTCAGTCAATCAGACCTTACCCCAAAATCAAAATGTTGATACAAATATCCAAGGGCTGTTGTTTCAAAAGGCGAGCAAAGAGGAGTCGAAAATTACAAAATGAGCAAAGGCAGTTAGATTCAGAGCCACGAGGCAAAAACCCCAGAGACTCGGAGGAATCGATACAAGTGTATAATAAAATGTGGACTTGGTGTTTAAAATGTCGAGCACGGTGTTGTGACACAGCAGTCAACCAAAAAGGGTTCAGGTTGACTTTTATTTTCTTGACTCATTTCTTTTGTGTGTGTGCGGTTGCGGAGCTGAGAGGGAGTCCGGTAAATAAAGTTCAAATCGCGTATGGATTTGGCTCCGGCTGTTGACACAATACCTGAGACGGAGAGGAGTAAATATGGACGAAGCGAGCCGCGGTTTCTGAAAGTCTGATTACAAATTTTACTGGAGAAAGTTACTTCTCCTGCACACTTTTATAATTTGGAAAATAATCAAAGGACAAAACAAACACAAACATCATAGACATTATAATTTATAACTGTCCACAGTGCATTCAGTAAGCAATAGTAAGCAAATGTAATTTGTTCTGTCCAATAAACATCTTGCTTGTCCAAAGCATGAAAGTGCATCACTTTAGTAAAGGGGACACAATCATCATGGATTTATGAATGAACTAAGGATTAGCTAATGAAGAGTTAATTACAGCAGAACATGTTGTTTTAAGGTAAAACTTGCAAACAAATGTTCTTAAAATCATGATGAATCATGATTTTGCATGAACTTCTTAATTACGATTAGTTAATGTTTTTCTTAAAAAATCAAAATGTTTTAGTGAACTTATCATGATTCTAAGATCATGATATATTAACAAGATTTCCTCATGAATTCATTACAGCAGGTACTTAATTCATGCATGAAGTCATGTTAACTCATGATGAGTCACGATATTGTCATGCATGAAAACATCAGGAAATCATGCATTATTCCATACATCATCTGATGTTATTCACGCATGACTTCATGTCCATCCATTTTCTCAGCAGAGATGCCCAGACTTCCCAATCCACGAACACCTCCTCCAGCTGTTCTGGGGGGACCCCGAGGCGACACCAGGCCAGCTTGGAGACATAGTCCCACCAGCGTGTCCTGGGCCTTCCACGAGGCCTCCTCCCAATAGGACATGCCTGGAGCACCTCCCAAGGGAGGCGACCAGGAGGCATCCGGAACAGATGCCCTAGCCACCTCAGCTGGCTCCTTTCGACGTGAAGGAGCAGCGATTCTACTCCGAGCTCTTCCCGGGTAACTGAGCTCCTCCCCCCAGCCACCCTTTGAAGGAAACTCATTTCGGCCGCTTGTATTCGCGATCTTGTCCTTTCGGTCGTTACCCAGATCTCATGACCATAGGTGAGGGTGGGATGACCATAGGTGAGGGTGGGAACGTAGATCGATCGGTAAATCGAGAGCTTTGCCTCAGACTCAGCTTCCTCTTCACCACAACAGTCCGATACAGCGACCGCATCACTGCTGACGCCGCACCGATCCGTCTACCGATCTCACGCTCCATCCGTCCCTCACTGAGAACATGACCCCGAGATACTTGAACTCCTCCACTTGGAGCAAGGACTCCCCACCGACCTGAAGCGGGGAAACCACCTTTTACCGGTGTAGAAACCATGGCCTCAGATCTGGAGGTGCTGATCCTCACACTCGGTTGCAAACCGCCCCAGTGCAGCTGGAGGTCCTGATTTGATGAAGCCAACAGAACAACATCGTCTGCAAACAGGGAACAGGTCTGACTTACTGCCGGCAATGCGAACCAAGCTCCTGCTGCGGTCATATAGGGAACGGACAGCCCTTAGTAGAGGGCCCCGGACGCCATACTCCCGGAGCACCCCCCACAGGGCACCACAAGGGACACGTCGAACGCTTTCTCCAGATCCACAAAGCACATGTGGACTGGTTGGGCGAACTCCCACAAACCCTCGAGCACCCGATGAAGGGTATAGAGCTGGTCCAGTGTTCCACGACCGGGACGAAAACCGCATTGTTCCTCCTGAATCCGAGGTTCGACTATCGGCCGGATCCTCCACTCCAGCACCCTGGAATAGACCTTACCAGGGAGGCTGAGGAGTGTGATCCCTCTGTAATTGGAGCACACCCTCCGATCCCCCTTTTTGAAGAGAGGGACCACCACCCCGGTCTGCCAATCCAGAGGCACTGTCCCCGACCGTCACGCAATGTTGCGGAGACGTGTCAACCAAGACAGCCCTACAACATCCAGAGACTTAAGGTACTCAGGACGAATCTCATCCACCCCTGGGGCCACCGAGGAGCTTTCTAACCACCTCGGTGACTTCAGCTTGGGTGATGGATGAGCCCCCCGCCGAGTCCCCAGCCTCTGCTTCCTCATCGGAAGACGTAACGGTGGGATTGAGGAGATCCTCGAATTACTCCCTTCACCGCCCGACCACATCCCCAGTCGAGGTCAGCAACCCCGACCCGCACTGTAAACAGTGTTGGTGAAGCACTGCTTCCCCCTCCTGAGGCGCCGGATGGTTTGCAAGAATCTCTTCGAGGCCGACCGATAGTCCTCCTCCATGGCTTCTCCAAACTCCTCCCAGACCCGGGTTTTTGCCTCTTTGACTGCACGAGCTGCAGCACGCTTGGCCTGCCGGTACCTCTCAGCTGCCTCCGGAGTCCCACAAGCCAACAAGGCTAGATAGGACTCCTTCTTCAGCTTGACGGCATCCCTTACTCCCGGGCGCCACCACCGGGTTCGGGTGTTGCCGCCGCGACAGGCACCAGAGACCTTACGGCCACAACTACGAGACTTATATCTCGAAGCGCGTCTACATGGAAGTTGGAGGTGGTGGCGTCACAGCCAATAGGCTGTGACCTTATGGATTTGGGTACGGCGGGTTTTAAGAGGTTAAATCTCAATATCCCTCCTGGAACCGCCACCTTAACGTGGTGGAGGGTTTGAGCCTGAATGATCCTGGAGCTCTGTTGTCGGGGGCTTCGTGCCCCTGGTAGGGTCTCCCATGGCAAACAGGTCCTAGGTGACGGGTCAGACAAAGAGCGGTTCAGAAGCCCCTTATGAGAGACCAACAGGTTAGAACCATGAGGCCGTCCTTCTGTGGACCCACCACCTGGAGGGGGCGCTATAGGGGCTGCCCCCATGACCCGGCAACGGACAAGTGGAAGAAAATGGATGGATGGAAATCTCAATATCTTAATTATGACATTATGACATTGCTCAACAATTTTTACTGTAAAATACCAAAATGATTATCTAAATTTTAGACCATCATTTTGGTATTTTCGAAGAATATTCAGTTGCGGTTTTGGCTGAAATTGACCACATTTATTGCACAAAATGTGCCGTTTTGTGCAATTCTGTTTGATGAAATGTTAAATATAGAAATAAAGCCTTCAAAAGCATTACATTTGACTTGCTTCTGCCTGTAATGATCCTGAGTGACTGACCGACACTCGAAGCAAGGTGGGTGAAGTGTCTTGCCCGTGGACACAGAGACAGCCTGCTGGGAGGTAAGCAACTGCGAGGTGAACGTGCTAAATAGAGCGTAACATGGGCTCTTGCAGATAGTCATATTGTTTCTGTATTACACATTCTGAATAATGTAAGACTTGGAGGCTCCTGTCCCATTGATCATAGCACGGTCTGGTTTGTGACAGTCGGCAGATGGAGAGCCAGACGTTTGGCCCCAGTTCTCGGCAGCTGGTCCCAGATCTGGACTTGGATTTGCTCCTGGAAGCGCCTCAAGTCTACTACTGTATGCGTTTGGCCGGCAGGAGAAAGGATAAGGATGTGACTCCGCAACAGTCGCACAGGGAGAAC
Source organism: Proterorhinus semilunaris (assembly GCA_021464625.1). Taxonomy (NCBI): domain Eukaryota; kingdom Metazoa; phylum Chordata; class Actinopteri; order Gobiiformes; family Gobiidae; genus Proterorhinus; species Proterorhinus semilunaris. The sequence goes on along the minus strand of CM038344.1, from coordinate 2,954,951 downwards.
ATGAACGCTCCACTCTAAAAGATGAGGAGAGCGACCCACCAGGACAAACAGTCTCCCTCAGAGGCTTTAGATGTTGTGTAAACGTTTATTTGAATGTTTGACCCCAGCGTTTCATTCCTTTTCTCGGACAATCCATGACCAAGACAAAGAAGGAAGGAGACGGTCTGCTGTGCATGAAAGAAGATAAAGATAGTTTGGAAGCGCATTCAGAAGATCCATAAGGTCGAGCTACGATCAGAGAGGGCAATTCTTAATCAAATAGAGCTTCCGGTCTTAAGTGGAGGCGAAAACAATGGGAGATCTCTGGCAGTGGGTGGTTGTCATTGGATTTGAGAGGATTTATGAAGGTAAATATTGTCGGATTGTGATGAATTTAGGCCTGATTTATTGAGAAAAACTCAATTTATCAAACCCAATCTGTCACTCAAAGGTAAACACGCTGTTTAATACCGCCATTGTTTTCACCCTCTTATCCGCGGCCCTCTGAAAGTACCCGGATGCTAGAAGAGCCCTATTGCCTCATGTCATCTTTGTCATTGCATATTGAAATTGCACTTTTTTGTCCACAGGAGAGCAGTCATTTAAATAACAAATAAATAAATAAAAAATACCTGAGGGTGGAAAAACTTAATAAAAAAAGCTCCAACAATACAGCCTAACACTTTAGTTTAGGATTAATACTCACAATACGCACAATACACACAATAACAAAAGCTGCCATTAGAATTAAAGTGCATTTTGTGGAGTGCATGAACAATTTATGCATAAGAAAACTTTTAAGAGAACAATTGACTCTTGCTGTGCAAAAATGTTAGCATGTCAACGTGTTCTGAACTCAGACTTGCCCTGGGCTTTGACACAAGGATTCCTGCAGCAGAAAACAAACGCTCTGATGGTGTGGATGTGGCTGGAACGCAAAGAAAGGTGTTGCCACTTTAGCAAGAGTTGGAAAACGTGCCTCATTTGTTTTCCACCATGAAAGTGGAATTGTCCTTTTTGGGAAGACGGTGTCCCCCAGAGTACATAAGCACCTCTCCCTGAATGAGCTGATTCATTTGCTCGTCTGAGTCCTCTTCTTCACTCCCACTGGAATCTGATGATCCAAGAACCTTCTCAATGAATGAAAGTTCCATTTCTGAGTGATCTGATTGAGTTGGACTGTTTTCTTGGTTTTGAACTGGATTCAGGATAGCCTTTTTTGGGTCAAAGGCCATAGTCTGGACAGTGCTTTGAACTTTAAACGTATCCTCTGGAGATAAAAACGTCAGTCTCCTAAATCTAGATCTAGAGCTGCTGCAATCAGGCCGGTGTTGGGGCTGTTTGGATCAAATACAAAGATGTCATCCCACCTTGACTGGATTTCTTCTTGTGCCATCACTGTTTGACAGGCTGTGACTGAAGGCACTTCAAAAGCAGAACCCTCTGTAATTTTTTTTAGCTTGTGCACGAGTTGTGGGAGGCCAGACAGGGTGACAGACTGCTGTCCACTCAGAAAGACAGTTGCACTTTCAAATGGAGCAAGGGCCTGGTTAAGCTCCTCGACTAAAGCCCACTGATCAGGCTTCAGGTCCAGGTAATGCTTCCCCCTGGATGTCACTGCTGGGTCAGAAAGGGCAGCAGTCACCGGCCATCTTTGTTCTAGCAGGCGTGACAGCAAAAGGAGATGTTCCACCTCGTGCTGATATCCTGAATGAGCATGTGTTGAGGTGTACCCATCGGCACATGTTTAGAGTTTGGAGCAGGCTAGTTCACTTTTCTTGAAATGTTCAACAAGACTTCTGGCAGCAGATACACACTTTGATACAGTAGCATTGTTTTTCAGGGAGGTTTGGACAACTAAGTTTAATGTGTGAGCGGCGCTTCTCCCTCAAAAGCTTAGCAGCAGCAACAACATTGGCACCATTATCATGGACAACAGCTTTAACTTTCTCAGGGGGAATGCCAAACTTGTTTACAGCATCTTGAAGCCATTCTGCAATGTTGGCAGCTGTGTGTCTTTCATCAAGCGGAAGCGTGGTTAAGATGAAGGACTGCATTTCCCAATTGTCCCCCACACAGAGACAAGTCACATCCATAAAGGCCTTAAAGGAACAGGCCACCGTTTTTTTACATACTGAGATATGATCTTACCTTAGCTTAGACGAGTTCATCTGTGCCTGTCTGGTCTCCACGTGTGCCTTCCGTAACGTAAACACAGCACAGACGGCGTTAGCATTTAGCCGTTAGCATTTAGCCTCTCTCTTCTCCTCTATAGCTCCAAACGGGGTGAAGATAGAAGCTAGCAAACTCTTTCACGTTTTCCCTATTTAAATATGGTGAAGTGTTACACTATAAAGTATAATTACACAAAATTAAACAATGTGGATTTTCTAAGCGGATAAAAAGGGGAACTATATTGTAAGGCGTAAAAATACCAGGAGTAATTCGGCATCTGCGCAGTTAAGTGAAGATATCACTGCGCGGATGCCGAATTACTCCTGGTATAATTACCAGGAACTACAGCTTTAATCTTGTAAAGTGAGTAAGTTCATGATTAGAATCGACGTCTGCAGATCTAATCAAAGTGTGTGGCTCCAAATTCTACCATTTACTTTGCTTTAAACTTAAAATAAACTGTTAATCACATGTTTAATGTCACGTTAGTTAAATCATGCTTTAGCTAAATCTAAAGCCGGAAAAACTGGAAAGAACGAAGAGCTTCTAACAGCATTACGTTTAACTTAGATCATGATTATTTACCGAAATGCAAAACATAAATGTGTGAAACTCAGCACGAAGTTAGATGGATTATTGAAGCGTACTCGGCGTGTCCAAACAATCAAGTCCAGTTTCTGTTTATATCGGACTCTAGCCTCAATAGGCAGGTTATTGTGATAATCAAATGACATTTCATCACAATCCGACAATTATTCACCTTCATAAATCCTCTCAATGACAACAGCGTCTGCCATTGTTTTCAATGAAGCCGAGAGCGTCGCGTTCACCTTCAGTTCCCTATTGACTACAATGCAGCTTTGAGACTTCGTAGCTTTTATATTTCACGCTTTATACAACGAAACATACAAAGGACCGATGGCGTAACTACCGATGTAAAGAGTAATTAAGCGGCTACTCTGGGAAACGTTGAGAATTCCTGCATTTTTGTCCGTTTATTTTTCCTATGTAGCGTTAGCATTTAGCCTCAAACATTCCCACATTATAAACAATCCAGATGTTTTCAGCTGTTGTCCACCCCATCGACCTCATTTAGATGAAGCCAAGGCCTAGTTAGAAGTTATTAATCAAATAGTTCATAATTAATTAAGAAATAAAAGTGGCTTCTGATCCAAATGTTGAAAGATATTCAATTTGTTCTGCTAATTGTGGTTTTGGGGACACGTCTAATGGCCACTAAGTCTAATAATCTGTTTATTATTATAAATGCCATGAAATGGACATCCTTACCTCACCATAGTCGGCACTGGCTTCACCATTCCAGACCATACTGGAGAAAAAGCTCTATTTACAGGTCAAGCCGTTTACATCATAAGTGCATTTGTCGGAACTCGCTCAGAAACTTCCACAGTTTATGTTTGTTTGTTTTTTTGCCACTAAACACCAGTTTCGTGCATTTGCTGCACAGACGTCCATAGGAATTGCTTGAAGAATTTCCTCGATGCCAATATGGTGGACGTCGTTACTAGGAGTAATAATAATAATAATAATGCCTTACACTTGTATTGCGCTTTACAAGTCTGTATTACCAAGTTTTTCTCAAAGCACCACACTGTCGTCATTAATCATTCACTCCATACTCGGTGGTGGTAAGCTACTGCTGTAGCCACAGCTGCCCTGGGGTAGACTGACGGAAGCGAGGCAGCCAATCTGGCGCCAATCAGCGCCTGCTGATTTTCCGATATATCGCGACATTTTGCGGGACGATACGATACTTTTTATTCCGATATCAATACTTTTGATGACATCATGTATATTAATGAGCAACGTCGTGCATACTAATGAGGCAGCAGTGCTCCACTGTTTTCACAGTCAATAGAGGCCAATGATGATCAAGAATTCAGTCAGGACAGCAGGGGGCAGCACTACAGTTTTAAGCACTTGGACCAAACACTGTCACACAAATAAATTACTTTTAATGATAGTTTGTATAATTATAAAGAAGATTAATATGGGGATGATTTATTACTTTTTAAATAGGACAGTGTTGTCTTGTTTATCCATCCATCCATCCATTTTCTTCCGCTTTATCCGGGGCCGGGTCGCGGGGGCAGCAGTCTCAGCAGAGATGCCCAGACTTCCCGATCCACGCACACCTCCTCCAGCTGTTCTGGGGGGACCCCGAGACGACACCAGGCCAGCTCGGAGACATAGTCCCACCAGCGTGTCCTGGGCCTTCCACGAGGCCTCTTCCCAGTGGGACATGCCTGGAACACCTCCCGAGGGAGGCGACCAGGAGGCATCCGGAACAGATGCCCTAGCCACCTCAGCTGGCTCCTTTCGACGTGGAGGAGTAGCGGCTCGAGTCCGAGCTCCTCCCGGGTAACTGAGCTCCTCACCCGATCTCGGAGGGTGCGCCCAGCCACCCTGCGGAGGAAACTCATTTCGGCCGCTTGTATTCGCGATCTTGTCCTTTCGGTCGTTACCCAAATCTCATGACCATAGGTGAGGGTGGGAACGTAGATCGATCGGTAAATCGAGAGCTTCGCCCCCTGACTCAGCTCCCTCTTCACCACAACGGTCTTGTTTATTTAAATGTAAATAAATCACTGACAGATCTATAGACCCATCTTCAGTGAGTAAGTCAGGGGTCATTTATAAAAGTGGTATGATGAATAATATGTAGTATGTTAAAATAAAGGGTAAAAGTTGCATGTTTTTTTTTTTAATCGTGATGTATCGTAGCTTATTTTTGTGCAATATATCGATTATCACAGTATCGGCGTATCGTGAGATAATCGTTATCGTGAGCCATGTATCGCGTATCGAATCGTGATACGCGACCCAGAGGTTCCCGCCCCTAGTCGTTACTAAGGCAAACGTGCAATACATTTTTTTCCTCAAAGTTATATCAGTAATTGATATCTCTAAATTATAGTGTTTTTCATAATTCACCCGGAGCTTCTCGCCTTAAATGTGCGGACACTACAGATTCGCGCCCCCCCCCCAAATGGAACCGTAAATCCCGTCACTGCTGTAAAGACACCGCTCGCAAAAGCATCATCCTCAGCCCCTGGTCCCGGGTCCGCGGCTGCAGACGCCGGTATAAAAACCCGGACGTAAATCTGACCCGCGGCTGATCAATACCCGTCTAAAGGTGAAAAATGGCCGCCGTCGCTGCCAGCTTTTATTCCTCGTCTGTTCTTACCGCGTGCGGGTCGACGGGTGAGGAGGCCAGGCCGGACAGAGCCGGTCCAGAAGAGGTGACGTCACTCCCTAAATCTCACAAATGTCTTTCTCCGACGGCGAGGAGGAACGGGAGGAAAGTTCAAAGTCCAAAGGGCGGCGTGAGGTTTTAAAGAGACAGAGAAATTGCAGATGTGGAAGAGAAAAGGTAAGACGGGTTTATTTGCAGAGCACGAGGGGAATTCAATGTGTTTTACAGTTTCATAAAATAACAAAAGGATATGAAAAAACATCAATGAAGAAAAGAAAATAACTATATCATACGCACAGCTACAAAGAGCTGCTTTTCAGCCTGGGTTTGAACTCTGTCAGAGTTGAGGTCTGCGTCACATCTTCAGGGAAGTGTGTTCCAGATTTTAGCGGCAGAAAACTGATACGCAGCCTCGCCGTGTTTAGTCCTGACTCTGGGACCAGACGGAGACCACTCCCTGAAGAGTGACACGGGACTCCGAGGAGGTTTATGTTTATTTATTTAGCTCCCCATTAGCTAATCCAGCCATTCCCAAAGTCCTGGACATCACGGACCCCTTATTGATTAGAAAATCTCTCGGGGCCCCCCAAATCATAATAATTTACTCCATTCAAAATAATTTGTTATAATTTTACAGCTAAAATGACATTAAAAATAGCATCTCGCTATGACAGTAGACTAAAGACTGGTTTAAACTGGTGCATTTCTCAAGATAAATGTATTTCTTTCAAAATGAATTTCATTGTACTTGTTTTGCAGACTAGCTTTGGGGGCCCCCCTGTAGTGCCTCTGAGGCCCCCCAGGAGGCCCCGGACCCCACTTTGGGAACCACTGAGCTAATCAATTAAGGAGTTATTCTTCCTGGGGTCTTAACAATTTTAAACAAATGGTAAATGGTACACAACACACACACACACAACACATATACACTGAACATTAGGGCTGCAACTAACGTCTTTTTGGTTTAGGCCAGTGTTTTATTTTGACATGTCTGTTCTGTCCTTGTGATTTTGCTTTGCGTTCCTCGTGTTGATGGCCTGCCCCGCCCTGATGTGATTCACCTGTGCCCTGTGTCCTCATGCATTTACACCCCTGGGTTTGCCGTGTCCTTTGTCGTGTCATTGTCTACGTCAGCCCGGGTTTTTGGAGTTTTGTTATCGCTGGACTTTGTTATTTTGGCTTTCGTCATTTATTAAACATCACCAGTTTTGTTGCAGTCCTGCATTTTGGGGATTTATTTTCCCTCACTCCACCCTCCAACCATGACATAAATACCCCAACCCGAAATGCAAAGCAGATTTCCACCAAAAACAAAAATGTTTTGCTCTGTTTAAGTCTGTGTTAACTATAACAGGATCAATCAATTACTAAAATAGTTGTTAACCATTTCAATAATCAATTAGTTTCAGCCCTACTGACGACAATATAACAATCTAACAATATAAGCTCTTCTATGTACAAAATATTACCACTCTCTGGGTATCATAAAATATAACAGTTGCCAAAGCTCATTATAAAGTCATTACATGGATGTTCCAGTTACTCCAAAGTAAATGCTTTCAGTCTCTTTTGGAAACAGTAACATTGTGGTGGCGGTCATTAAAGCAGTTCTAAGTAACTCTTGCCCCTAGAGGCCATAAGTGCAACTGCAGGTGTCGTAGCAAGTTACAATTTTCTAATGTATTAAATGTGTTGGAGAGTAAATACTACGCTGACAGAAAAGGCGAAGGGAGAGAGGTAAATATTTTTTCCACTCAAACTTGGCTGTAAATACTGTTTAAAGTGGCGCTAGCCCGCAGTTAGCTTTGCCCGTTAGCCTGTTAGCTTCTTCTTCTTTTCAATTGTTTACGCTATTGTGGCATAACCACTGCTCCTAATGGGTCAGTTTGTATCACGTGATTACGTCAATCTGTTTTTGACGGGATTAACTCAGTTATGGATAGGAAAATTATGGGATTGGGGTTAAGAAAATGCAGATGTGGTGTCATGGCGTCTGTTGGTTGGAAATCTCACAGTTCCTGCTCCCGGTCTGGGAATATGAGCTTTGGTCCTCGTACGTGAGAGTCTTGGTACGAATGGTCACATTTTGGAAAGTATTATTGTTGCTTTTTCAAAGAAGCTTTTAGATTTGGGTAATGCCAAACTAGAGAAAAGGTGGGGGTTAAGAGGCACTGCAGGTGAATAGGAAAAATGAAAACATGTAGAGATATCAATTTGAAACGTTTGCTGAATGTCACTGATATAAATGATAAAAAAAATGTATTGCAATTTTTCTGTCATTTTATGTTTTCATATAAAAAAAAGTCATTTTGTGCATGAAAATGGCCAAAATTGCCTGTATTTTGGGCAACGAAATCTAAACATGGATTGAGCCAGATTAAAATGTATGGTTTTATTTTATTGACATATTGGTAACTAAGATTTTTTTTAGTTACTATATTTTTTGGATCTTGTTTAGTTTTTCAATAAACTAATCATAAGTGAGAAAAATCTATAAAAACTCAAATTCCGCCTTGTTTTTTTGGGTTCAAAGCTGAATAAATCAGGCTTGGAATTAGAAATAAAAAAATCCCTCTGAAAAAATAATTTCAAAATATTGTTGAGTCTAAGACTGGACAGTTTGGAGTCTGTGTGAGCTATTAGGGCTATAAGGGCTCAGCCTCCGCCCGAGTGGGGCCTGATCCTCAGTCAGAGAAAACCAGCCCTGAACGTCTTGTACCGAGTGCTCATGCTCGGCCCGTTCCGCCACTCTGCCGTGTTTTACGGCTCCCAGAAGGAAAAATACCATATTTGGATTATAGCGTCATCACGGGGACCCTTCAGGACACGTGGAGGTAAAACCTGTCAAAATTCATGAACGAATACCCGTGTGAAAGACATCATAAAAACATCATACGGGTTAAGTTTTATTCTCTAAAAATCAATACTTTCACCTGCCGTGTCTCGCCTTGAAGCAGTACTAAGTAACTCATGCCCCTAGAGGCCATAAGCGCCACTGCAGGTGTCGTAGCAAGTGTTTTTTATTTTTTTTACTAATTAATTGTCCGTTGGCTGTAAATAGTGTTTAAGTAGTGCTAGCCCGCAGTTAGCTCTGGCCGTTAGCCTGTTAGCTTCTTCTTATTTGACTCGAGTGATTCCATTAGTGTGTATTTCGCCTCCGACCCGGCGCAGGTATAGTTGCAAGGGTGGTTTTCTGGACAGAGACACCAGGGGGAGATGAAAGACCCCCAAGAGGGACGACCAGAAGGATTTATTAAGGTAAACAAGTTACTTAGTACTGCTTTAAACTCCATGTTCAATGTAATCAAAGTTACGCTCTGAGGAGAGGCCGCTCCCCGTTTAAATTTGAACCTTTTTCGCCAATTATAATAACTGTAACTAAATGCTCGTATAGATGGTATTTATTCTGTGAAATGTTTCGCAGTATGGCTTCAAATATAGATGAACACCAGTGTTTTTTGAGATGTGAACTCTCCTGTGATGTTGGTTCATTCCTGTGTCAACACTTTTTTGGTTTTTACGAAAGCTCGAATTTTCCGAATGTGCGCATCAAAAATTCATGTCGAAAAACTCCCGCGCTGGCCGCACCTGCCCGCAGCCCAAATTTGTCGTGATGAAAGACTTTCTCTGAGTGCGCTTAGATCCTCCCAGGTAACGCCACGCCTGAAATATTTATACGCAGCAGCCGGCTCTGTACACAAGCTTCTGAATTCAATAGTTATACTTTTTTTTTTTTTTTTTACCCTGTAAGCCATAAACATGCGGGGAATAGAAGTGAGGGATTAAGAGCGTAAACAAAGACATACAATGAAGCCGAGAACAAGCTTAGAGGGAAGATCGAGGGAGAAAGAGAGTTTATTTGTAAAGGTTGCATTCATGTTGTACAATTTCGTTATGCGAGCAGCAGACGGGGGGGGGGGGGGGGACGACTGGATCGCGACAGTTTGTGGAGGACAAAATGGCCTGCTGCGAACTCATTTGTTATGGAATCAAGATGCAAGACTTGTGTTTGCACCAAGGATTCTTTTCCAAGAGCTTTCCCGTTGTTTCTGACATGTAAAGCTGAGCTACTCGATTTCTTTGCCCGATTTTTGCAATTATTTTTCAGCCGCTGAGTCTTCCTGGTCCGCAGAGAGTCTTGTCTTGTAGTGTGGAATCGAGTATAAGGCTCTTCCGGTGTCGCGTCATAAATCAGACGGAGGTGAATAAACGCTCTCGGCTTCATTGAAAACGATGGCAGACGCTGCGTTGGGAGGTTGTCACTGGGTTTGAGAGGATTTATGAAGGTGAATAATTGTCCGATTCTGATGAAATGTCATTTGATTATCGCAATAACCTAAGGCAAAAGTCCAATATAAATATAAATTGGGCTGAACTGGTCTCGATGGATGTTTGGACAAACAGAGGTCGCCGAGTAGCTTCAATAATCCATCTAACTTTGTGCCGAGTTTCACGCATTTATGTTTCGCCCTTCGGGAAATAATCATGATCTAAATTAAACGTAACGCTGATGAGAACATGTGTTAGAAGCTCTTCGTTCTTTATAGTTTATTTGGCTTTAGATTTAGCTAAAGCATGACTTAGCTAGTGTAAAGCAGCTGTAAAATCCGCTGCTCCAGTCCGTTACCGTGGATACTCAAAATCTTGCGACGCTTGCGCTCACCCGTGTGGGGGTTTGGCCCTGTACGGGATTCAATATGGCGGCGCGCATCTTTGGGTAGACGGGTGGGAAGCCGGTACAGGTGCCTCATTCTGAGAGCGCAGAGCTTTAACCAGCCACGATGTTTGTTTGGATGTTCGCTAATGAATCAAATCGCTTCGGCCAGGTTTCGCTCTGGACGGCATCGGTCTAAGTCAGAGAGCATCCGACTGACCTGAAACTACTGCTACGTCCTTGTGCAGGAGGAGGCTATGAAGCTAGCAGCCGTTAGCCTCCAGCGGCCTTAGCTTACCCATTACGCGCACATTCATGGACTCAAACGAACTGTAACAAACGTGAGGTCCTAGGGACTTGTCTCTTTCTCTCTCTACACAAAAAGTGCACTATTTTTTATATTGTAAATTTTCTTTTGCATTTTCCTACACAATACTGTTATTGTTCATGATCACAGTGCATTGTTGTCTTGTGGTATTGTTGAATACTGTCCTTCCTCTGAGACGAATCAGTTTTAGAACATCACATGTGAAAGTGTCTTCTTCAAACTCCAGGTGGAGTAAATGGGTTACAGCTGCTTTGTTTGGCTTTAATACTTGTCTCGGAGGGTCTTGTGTCTCTGGCTCTTTTGGCTGTCCAGCAGGTCAGGAGAACTCACTGCAAGCTATAAAAAGGTGCTATAGGTTTTAAGGATTCAATGATGTATGACTGAATCTATGAATATTTTTATTTAAGTGTCATGCACAGATGTGCCCAGCCCACATGGGCTTATAAGACACTATAAACATAATTAGAAGATGACCGTTTAAACAATATGTTCAATATACATTTCACAGAAAAATCTGGATACAAAAGCTTTCAATCTCATTGTCCATGCTTTCTCCACATATCTTGCCAAGCAAAAATCTTTATTTCTAAATTACCAACTCAACATATCACTTTCTGCCAACCAAAATAGATCAGGATTATTGCTTTCGACTCAAACAAAGCTGTTCTCAAATCATTAAACAATGGGCAATAGAACATAAAGTGGAATCCATCCTCCACCAAACATAGATCACAACGTCTATTCTCTTCAGGGACCCCTCTGTAACGACCCACCTCCACCTCTAGAGGCAGCACTCCTGCTCTTAGCTGAGCACACAGAGACCTCTGTCCTCTTTTCAAATTACAATTCACATACATCTCTGTTGAAAAACACGATGAATAGAAATGAAAAGACACTGAACCTGCTTCTTTTTCACTGCTTTCCTGACGGGGCTCTGGAGTACTGCACTGTTAGAAATAAAGTGTCAAAACTGTACCTTTAAGGGTCCAACGGCTCGTCACTGGGGTGGTACCCTCAAGGGTACACCCGATGTACCCTTTGAAGTAGAATGTGAATTGACTTTAGGTCAGACACCATGAGTGAGAGTAACATGACGCTAAACACAGTGCGCTCAATGTTTCCAGGAAAAAGGCTGAGCTCTCACTGTTCTTCAATCACAGAGCGACAGGTAAACAAAGAAGTCATGGAGCTTCTGCTTTAGACCAGAGTTCTGCTGTAAGAGGAAAATTCTGAAACTGAAGTTTGTAGTAAATAATTTAAAAATGGAATAACATTTCTAATTAGTTTTTTTTTTTTTTTTTATCATAACCGATGCTTATAAAAGTTGAAAAGAAATCCATATATATTATCTGATGTGGAGTCATGTGTGTCCCGGTTCCTCTGAGTCGTGGTGGGTCATGGTGGACCATGACAGTTGTGGACAGGACTGTGGTAGATCTACTTTTACTTTGGAGAAAATAGTTACTATAGTAACTGTGTTGAAGAAATGAACCTCATGAGCTTCTTCTGTAACATCTGTCCACATCAGTCCTGCTGCACCACGACTCAGAGGAACTGGGACAAACATGACTCTACAGCAGATACGAATGAAAAGGGTTTATTTTTGAAGAATGAGAGTAATTAATAATTAACTGACATTTTAATCACATAAATTAATGATTTTCACATCTATTACTGAGGAATACTTGAAATTCAACCATGTATTGTTACATCCAGCAGACGTGTAATGTTCTAAAGCAGAATCTCCATGACTTCCTGCTTCTCTTCTCAGTCTGTGACTGAAAAGCATTGAGTCCACAGCCTTTTTACTGAAACTAAAGGGTCACTATTTAGCTTCATGTTACTGTCACTCATGGTGTCTGACCTACAGTGTAACTCTGCAGCCAATCAAATCACAATGACTCAGAGTGGGCTGGGCTCAAATGTGACCAAACGCCAAGATCCAAGCTCTGAGACTAAAATAATAAAACGCCTTGGGTTTTATTTTTTAGTCTCAGAGCTTGGAACCAAAGCTCAATAGGGACCAAAGTCCCTATTGAGACCAATAGAGACCAAAACTGCCCCTGATCAGGGGCCTCTAGGTTTTCCACCTCAAAGGGTACAATTGGTGTACCCTTGAGGGTACCACCCCAGTGACGAGCCGTTGGACCCTTAAAGGTACCGTTTTGACACTTTATTTCTATATTTATATATTAGTGTGGTGACTCCTCCACAATGATGATGGATGCTTGGCTTGAGTCCATTAAAAATCACTGGAGTTAACTTTCTCAAATGTCAGGTGATGTCTTTTTGAAGGGATATAAGCCTTCCTTGGCAAGGCAACTTTATTTATACCGCGCATTTCATACACAAGGAAACTTAAGAGTCTCTTCATAAGCCTCTTGGCAACATTAATATTGTATGTAACATTACACAGATAATGAGCCAAAACACATTGTACTCCACTAATCTTTTAGCCATTGAATCCACCTCATGCTTGGAGGGGTACCTTGATTCTTGTAGCGCTCTTGCTATTGATATCACGTTTGTCACGGTGTTCCTGTAAGGCTGCAGGAGAGCTCTTTGGAAAGCTCCGTGGGAATAGTGCCAAGACACTTTTATTCACAGAAAGATGAACGAGCCTGGTCAAGTTCTCCATCTGTGTAACAGACGATGTGCTCTGGACTGAACATTGTCAAAAACGTTGAGGTCTTAGGTTTCGCCTCTGGAGGGACATCGGCTGCACAGGATGATGGTGTTTGGCTCCACAGCTCTGACAGCAGTCTCCACCTAAACACATGTCAAATAGTACTCTGATCCAGTCTCATACAGTCATTTGAACCTTTAAAGTGAAACCGATGTGTTTTACAGGAACTTGAACTGTGGATGGCAACATCACAGGAAGTGTAAAAGAATGACTTGTAACATAGATTTATTATCAGTTTAATCAAATCTCCGTATAGTGTTCCCCTTTAATCTCTTGCTTAGTAAATTATCATAAAGACAGGTTTATTTTATATAAAAGACAAAGTTAAAAAAAAAAGCAAAATCATGAAATCAATATAATAATCATAAATATTAAATACAAATTTCCGATAAACATTCAATCCCAATTTCTATTACTATCTATACTTACTTTTTCATCATTATTCAGAAAATGTTCTTATCCCTGGAGAGTAACTCTAGTAAATCTTCCCAAATATTAGCAGCTAAAACACCATACACCAATTAGATATGCAAACTAATTGGTCAATGTACAGTAAATTATCAGTTTAAAAGTATTATTATTATTTTTTTTTACATATAATGTACAGTGATAAACCTGACGTATATTTACTCTCTCACTAAGCTAATGTTATGTTCTGGCTAGTGTAGCAGTTTAAATTGTCTCATGTAAAGCCCTTTGTGACCATGTCTGCTGCTCTTCTTCTTCTTTAAATATGTTTTTGGGGATCGTCTGCGAAATTAACAGAGTGAGACGGAGGCGTTTGATTTGCGTCGTCTTGCCGTTCTGCTGCTGCCAAATAACTTTACTTGTATATAATGCACAATACATTTTGCGTCACATTTCCGTGCTTTCGAAATCGTGATATTGACACCTGTTTTCACCCAAGGCTTAAAGGAATAGGCCATCGTTTTGAAATATGTTCTTACCTTAGCTTAGACGAGTTCATCTATACCTGTCTGGTCTCGACGTGTGCCTTCCATAACGTAAACACAGCACAGACGGCGTTAGCATTTAGCCGTTAGCATTTAGCCTCTCTCTTCTCCTCTATAGCTCCAAACGAGGTGAAGATAGAAGCTACCAAACTCTTCCACGTTTTCCCTATTTAAATATGGTTACGTGAAGTGTTACACTATAAAGTATAATTACACAAAATTAAACAATGTGGATTTTATAAGCGGATAAAAAGCGGAACTATATAGTAAGGCGTAAAAATAGTAAAGTGAAGATATCACTGCGCGGATGTCGAATTACTCCTGGTATTATTACGCCTTACAATATAGTTCCCCTTTTTGTTTTGTTTAATTTTGTGTAATTATACTTTACGTTACGGAAGGCACACGTGGAGACCGGACGGGTACAAACAAGGCCGTGGGAACCCAGGGTGCTGAGGGCGCTGCAGCACCCCCTGGTGGATAATTTGTGAACCTTCAGGCAATATTAATAAATAGGAAATATTGTGGGCTATTCCTTTCACCGTGCACATGACCGTTTACAGACCCCCAAAACGCCGGCTCCGTGTGGAGGATAAGCATCTTTCATAAAACATTGTTGTATCTGGGCCTGTGCTGGTAATTGTGTGGATGGGCCCTTATAGATTAAAGAGGTGAAAGAATCGAAGCCCACCCCAGCACACAGAGGTAGCACTGTGAACCAGGAGGCAGACTCTTCCCTGACCCGATCTTGGGAGAGGAAATTGCCTGTGTGGCCCGATGACCAGCGCTTAAACAACTAATTAATCTTTGGTTGTCCAGAAGTGCGGAGTCTAACCGGCTTATGCAACACTGGCCGGCTCCGAAATCACATTTGTGTTTGTGCAGCACCATCTGTTAACAATTCATAATGCCCCGAAACGGCACAAAACAAGAAATATGCGCAGAATGTGTCCAGTAGTGAAACGAGCTCGGGAATTGCTCGAGTCGACATTTCGTGTTTTAACTCTGCTGTGACTGATTGCAGTAATAATTCGCCTAGAATATTTTCCTTGTAAATTGTCTTGAAGGGCCAAAAAAGGAGATATCAATGTGTGGTTTGGCAATTATCTAAATATATAAAGAAGTGGTACTACTGTAAAGTTTCAATAACATAGCATTATTATTTAATGTGTAATTGCTGTTGTAAAACAAGATGATGTCAAAAAACGGAAATGAATGTTAGCCTTTTTATTAGGCAACAACAGATAAAGCATCAGGAACGACTGCAAAATACAATAAATTAGATCCAAGAACCATATTATACATTCACCCAAAATAGAATGTTCACTGGGCTTCTAGTTTAGCTAATACAATCAGAAATATGAAGAAAATTCCAGGCGTTTTTAGGTTGACATAGTTGACCTAGGGTAAAACTTTTGCTTTTCAAAGAAAACAATACTTGACAAAGCATCAGGACCAACTGAGTAACAATAAATTAGATCCTAGAACCATATTATACATTCACCCAAAATAGAATGTTTACTGGGCTTCAAGTTTAGCTTTTACAGTCTTTTACAGTCTTCAATATGAAGAAAACTCCAGACGTTTTTTTAGGTTGACATAGTTCACCTTGAATCATAACTGTTGTCTTGCTTGTAACAGACACACATAATCCTCATGTGCTTTTGATCCACATGACATGCCCACTCCATTTTGATATCCAGCAGTTTGTTTTTTTCCACAATACAGACGGGTGACCTGCTCCTGGCGTCTCCACCCTCCACAGATCGGCCAAGCCTGACCCTGCTCCGGCATAGCCCCAAAGCCTGGCCATAGGCTTCCCTCTCACAAGGCCTCCTATAGAAAATAAATACACATTATTTACTGTGAAGTACATACACATTAGTATAAATATGAATTCAATGATCAATACATTTTACTAACTACCATTATTCTTTCAGAAAATAGTACTCGTAATAATACTCGTTTCTACAGCATGCATGCAAACTTATTGTATTGTCGACCCCATGTACCATCTGAAAACATGCTCTTGACGATATGTGCATTATTATAAAAGTGAGAATAACATCATAGTAGTGAGTATTTACAAAGAAAAACTTATATATTGTAAACTTGTCTGCGGGTAGCTCACGAAAATCCTGGTTTTGTGAATCTACATTTCCCGCGAAGAGAACCGCGCCAAACTAC
The DNA here is from genome assembly GCA_021464625.1 of Proterorhinus semilunaris. NCBI lineage: Eukaryota > Metazoa > Chordata > Actinopteri > Gobiiformes > Gobiidae > Proterorhinus > Proterorhinus semilunaris. The sequence goes on along the minus strand of CM038344.1, from coordinate 2,938,772 downwards.
ACGCGCCCCGGTTACAAACAGAGAAAAGTGGCTTCACGCGCCTCTATGATCGTTTTACACAGATAACGTACATGCTAACTCATACTACAACATACATGCTAACTCATACTACAACATACATGTTAGTTTTGCCACATTCGCAAACTTACTCGATGCTGGACGATAGAGGCGGACTGGCGCCTCTTCCTCCTGTTCCGCTCCGATGACGACTTCCACCGCATGTCTCCTTCTTCGATAAACCTCCGGGGGCGTTTGGGGACAAGACAAGACCTCCTTGACATCGCTCTAACTCCCTCCTACTCGCTCCAACCCTCCAAATAATTAAAAAAACACTCGCTGACAACAAAATTCTCGTTTGAAATCTCCGCTGCTCCGCACAGTACGCGAGTGGCGCAGCGTATATCCGTCTGATTTCTTGTCTGTGATTGGACGGCATGAGTCACGCGAAGTAAACGGCCTACCGTAATGGCAATAACACTGAGAAATAGCGCAAGGGGTTAGCTTTCCAACACAGTAAACAAAATTTCGAGGGCGCCTTTACTTTTGCAGTTATGGGGAAAAGAACAGCGCATGCGCAGCTGTGTCGGCGCCGACACAGCGCTACAGCAGACTTAAGATCACCTGGCCTTACTTTGTTTTTCGGAGGCCCTCGCGACGCACTTCCCCCTCACTGAAGTCGTATCTCGGGATGTTTTCTGGAGGAAGCATGTGCGGGTCGCTTGGATCGGTGACCTCTTTGTGTTTAAAGTTTGATTTCGCAGCAGTGAAGTACATGTCTTCGGAGAGGGATGCATGAATGTTTAATAGTAAAAAGATCTGAACTCCAGCGCACGGCAGGTGGAGACAGAAATAGACTTTCCAGTAAAATACAGTGAATGGTGAGACAGTAAGGTGGAAGTAAATCATATTTTTAGTTGATTTCTCATATAAAACGTTAGATAATGTACCTTTTAAAGTGCATATGACACATTAGACACAATTATACGATTTTGCTAAAACGTTTTCTTTAGTTTGACCATTTTAGTGACGTTTATAGTTTCACTTTGTTAACCCCTTACCCAGCGCCTTAATTTCTCCAGTCTGGCTTTACCCAAATCTAAAAGCTTCTGGAAAAAAGCGTTAAAACGGCATACAAAAAATTGACAAAAAAGCGGCAAAAACGTAACAAAAAAGTGACACAAACACAGTGACGTGACAAAATAGGCAACAACAACAACAAAAAACGATGGAAAAGCAACAAAAAACAGACAAAATTAGACAAAAAAAGTACACATACACAGTGGCATAAGAGGACAATTTGAACAGTAAAAGTCAACTTCCGAACTAGTTAAATGCCAAAGAGAACAAATGCGTCTTAAGGCGTGATTTAAGAACAGAAGGGAGTCAGCCGGTCTGACACACAGAGGCTCATTCCACAGTTTGGGACCAACCACAGAAGAAGCTCGGTCTCCTCTGAGTTTGCGGTGAGTCCGAGGAACCATAAGCAGCGATTGGTCCACCGATCGTAGCGAACGTGTCGGGGAGTATGACACGAGCAGGTCGGACAGATAACGCGGAGCAAGACCTTTGAGGCATTTAAACACAAATAAAAGAATTTTAAAATCAATTCTGTATTTGATTGGAAGCCAGTGAAGGGAAGATGAAACAGGTGAAATGTGATCATGCTTTCGTGAGCCAGTTAAAAGACGCGCTGCGGCGTTCTGTACCAGCTGCAGGCGTGCGAGCGAGGACTGGCTAATGCCGGTGTACAGAGCGTTACAGTAGTCCAGCCGCGTCGTAACAAAAGCATGAATCAAAATTTCAAAGAGGTGACTAGAAAGTGAGGACTTTATTTTTGCAAGCTGCCACAGATGGATAAAACTGGCCTTCACCACAGCACTAACCTGCTTGTCAAATTTAAAATCCTGATCCATTTTAACACCAAGGTTTGGCACAGTGGGTTTAACAAACTGTGTCAAGGGTCCCAGGTTTGCAGAGGCAACTCTACCATTACTAGGCCCAACTAGTAGAACCTCTGTCTTTTTATCATTGAAATGCAGAAAGTTAGCGGACATCCAGGATTTGATTTCATCAACGCACTCTAAAAGTTGAGTGGCACTGAACGCATTCTCACGCTTAAGGGGCACATAGATTTGGCTGTCATCAGCATATAAGTGAAATGACACCCCAAATCTACGGAGAACAGATCCTAGCGGAAGCAGATACAATGAAAACAATGAAAACAAACTCTATTGGCTCCTGCCCTCCACCTGACATTAAGACATCATCACATTCTAACTCGTGAACGCCACCTATTCAAAACATAATTCGTTGTTTGGCTTAAGTTAAATATTACACTCTGTGGCTTTAACGCATTCTACAGCTTTACAAAGAGAACTTAAATCAATGACAGATTACCCGTAGCAAGCGCTAATTAGCATATATGAAAAAGTTAGCCGGCACATATGTAAGGCGTGTTATTATGTGCATGTATTAGTGTCAGTCGCACTCGGAACACAATAGCGCGCGTGTTCATTTGAATCAGAAAGACTCGGATGAAAACGAGGAGGCAACCGGGAAACAGATGGCAGACGCGACGCCAGACACGCGCCATCAATCTATATTTCCATTTTTACAGCGTGTTTTTACGTGAGGTTTACAGTGGAGAGTCGCTTAAGATGAATGTAATGTGGAGATGTGAATTTATGGAAACGCACGCGTGACGCTTCCCACTGCAAAAGGACATAAACATAGAATGGATGGTAGATTAATTTTTCCACAAGGATGTACACTTTCACCCCTACTGTTTACAACATCATCACTCATGAAGAATGACTTTGATACTGTGTCGTTGGTGTTTTACAACATTGAGGAGGATAAAATGGGGTGACAGCTTATTTATAATTGGTAAAGAGGCATTAAAACACATGAAGATAAAAGAGCTCTCCTGGAACCGCCACCTTAATGTGGTGGAGGGGTTCGAATGATCCTGGGGCTCTGTTGTCGGGGGCTTCGTGCCCCTGGTAGGGTCTCCCATGGCAAACAGGTCCTAGGTGACGGGTCAGATAAAGAGCGGTTCAGAAGCCCCTTATGAGAGACCAACAGGCCCGGTTAGAACCATGAGGCCGTCCTTCTGGGGACCCATCACCTGCAGGAGGGGCCATACGGGCTGGTGCAACAGCTGCCCCCACGACCCGGCAACGGACACGTGGAAGAAGATTGATGGATGTTTGAAGATAAAAGATTTTTGATTTTTATGATTAAAGCCCTCACTCACCCAGCACTTTGTCTTTGGAATGAACAATACAGCTATAACTCGGGCCTATACAACATATGTTCCAGTGTTAATCTGACGCTGTGGGGTGAGTATATGAGCTCAAACCTCTCAGTGTAAATGTGAACTGACTCTCTTCAGAATTAACTTCAGGTCAGACACCGTGAGTGACAGTGACACGACACTAAATGCAATGTGTGCTTTATTTTCGGTAAAAAAGGCTGGATGTAAAAATAAAAATCTATAACCAGGCCGGACCAAAGCCGTGTCAGGGGCTCCAAGATTTTCTTAAAACGGTTCGTATTGGCATTAAAAACCTACGCCCAGATGGAAGCAAACGAAACTCCAAATGCAAAGGATGCTCCGTGTCTTTTAGGATGCTCCGTGCCATCCTCTCTGTCTATTGTACAGAAAGTCCAAACTGGTCTGAGGCCGATGACTTTACTTGACCGGCTGATTCAGGGCATTTTTGCTTCTAACAGTGGAGCTTCCATACCAGGCGACCAAGGAGAAAGTTCGGGTTGCCTGATGAATGCCCGATGGAAAAGTGTCATCACGGTTTTATCTACCTCAGGGGTGTCCAGACTTGGGGGGGGGGTCACATATTAAAGCGTGCACGGGTTGATGGGCCATCGATCGGTGGTTAGTGCCGCAAAACATTCGACTAGCAGAGGCTTAAATTGTGCCCCACACCTTTTATTTATGCTTAAAACCTTCATGCCAGCTCTGACTCACAATAAAATGTTAGTTGTTAGGTTAAAATTGTGTAAAATTATTACATTTCAAATAAAAATTACCATCTATGGTGATGTGTACCAATTCAGTAATAAGACCAAATTCACAAAAATTTGGTCTGAGGGCCGCACTTTGGACACCTCTGATCTACATACATGAAGGACAGTTTTTTTTACAAACAACACAGTTTTCATCTAAATTCACCTGTAGAACTCCACACACTCCACCGGTTGTCCCTTTATAGATGTGATTCAGCATAATTCTCCCACAGCTTTTTATTGATGTCCAGCAGCCAAAGGAAGCGAGGCTCAATCATTCTGATGGGCGAACATGTCTTTCGCTCGAACAGAAAACCTCTGCCCTTCGTGGTTAGGTTACAGCAGCAGATACAAAAAAACAAACAGGTAAGGAATGGCTTACTTTAACAATCAACGGTGCTGCAGTGGAGAGGGTGACCAGCACTAAGTTCCTGGAGAACCTTTCCTGGACCATGCACACTACATCAATTGTCAAGAAAAGTAATCAGCGTCTCTACTTTCTCCGCAAGTTAAGAAGAGCCGGAGTCCCAGCCTCTGTAATGTGCAACTTCTACAGAGGGACTATAGAGAGCATCCTGACCAGCTCCATCACTGTGTGGTTCTTCTACAGAGGGACTATAGAGAGCATCCTGACCAGCTCCATCACTGTGTGGTTCTTCTACAGAGGGACTATAGAGAGCATCCTGACCAGCTCCATCACTGTGAGGTTCTTCTACAGAGGGACTATAGAGAGCATCCTGACCAGCTCCATCACTGTGTGGTTCTTCTACAGAGGGACTATAGAGAGCATCCTGACCAGCTCCATCACTGTGTGGCTCTTCTACAGAGGGACTATAGAGAGCATCCTGACCAGCTCCTCACTGTGTGGTTCTTCTACAGAGGGACTATAGAGAGCATCCTGACCAGCTCCTCACTGTGTGGTTCTTCTACAGAGGGACTATAGAGAGCATCCTGACCAGCTCCATCACTGTGTGGCTCTTCTACAGAGGGACTATAGAGAGCATCCTGACCAGCTCCATCACTGTGTGGCTCTTCTACAGAGGGACTATAGAGAGCATCATGTCCAGCTCCATCACTGTGTGGCTCTTCTTCAGAGGGACTATAGAGAGCATCCTGACCAGCTCCATCACTGTGTGGCTCTTCTTCAGAGGGACTATAGAGAGCATCCTGACCAGCTCCATCACTGTGAGGCTCTTCTACAGAGGGACTATAGAGAGCATCCTGACCAGCTCCATCACTGTGTGGCTCTTCTTCAGAGGGACTATAGAGAGCATCCTGACCAGCTCCATCACTGTGAGGCTCTTCTACAGAGGGACTATAGAGAGCATCCTGACCAGCTCCATCACTGTGTGGTTCCTCTACAGAGGGACTATAGAGAGCATCCTGACCAGCTCCATCACTGTGTGGTTCCTCTACAGAGGGACTATAGAGAGCATCCTGACCAGCTCCATCACTGTGTGGTTCTTCTACAGAGGGACTACAGAGAACATCCTGACCAGCTCCATCACTATGTGGCACGCCGCCAGCACTGCCTCCTGCCGAAGGAGCCTCCAGCGCATCGTGAGAGCAGCGGAGAAGATCTGTGGAGCTCCTCTCCCCTCCATTAAGGACATGTACTCCACCCGTCACACCCGCAAAGCCGTCAGAATCACCAGGGACCCCACGCACCATCACACAGTCTCTTCAGAGTAAGGCCTACAGGGAGGAGACTGCGGCATTTACGGGCCAGGTCCAGTCGACAGTTTCATACACAAGGCCATCGGGAAGCTGAACTCCCTGCCCTCCCTCTTCCCCCACACCCCCCGCTCCACAATCAAGGATGAGAGAAACATAATTTAACAACATTTATATATATATCTTTAAAACGCATTCCCAGCTCTCGACTTTCTTCTATTTCACAGGAACCCATCGTCTCCCCCCCCCCCCTCAGACCCCCCCCCCCCCCTCAGACCTCGCCATTAGCAGCTCACTCCGGGCCCATTAGTGACCCTCCAAAACCTCTCACGGAGTCAATAAAACGCGACTTGTCACTTCCAAGTGGGGGGGTGTGTGTGTGGGGGGGGGACGGACGCCGGCGTGTTGTCCTGCGCTCGGCCCGCACATATAGATAACGCGCCGTGAATCGCGGGCCATAAATTACCTGCGAAGGCGGGAGCCGAGATGATGGATCGCCACGCGGAGGTGTCGCGGCGAATGGGAGGAGAGGCACAAAGCAAAGACGGGATGGGGGGGCGGGGATGGGGGGGGGGGGGGGTGCGTCTGCCAAAGCGGCGGCGTGATTTACAGCGCGCCGGCCCGGGCGGGAGATGCCAACGTGACAAAGGGGAGACAAAAGAGGATGAGGCGGAAATGTGGACACAAAAGAGACGAGCGACACGGAGCAGATGAAGTAAAAATACACGTGTCTGAGGAGCCGCTCAGGCCCTCGTTTGGAAACGTTCACGTCCAGGGCTCATTTCTCACCGTCGCTGAACTATCGTGAAACAGGCCAATGATGTGAGTAAAGTAAATGAGATAAATGACTTGGAATCGCTTCAATCAGAATCGGAATAGGTTTGAGGACAGGTTCACAAACTAGGAATTTTTCTTGATGCGGACGAGCGACATAAAACATAAAACACAGAATTTAGATCAAAATAAGCTGTAAAACTATAAGATACAAAATAAAAAGTAAAATATGGTAAGACGACAACAATTGACTTAGAACAACAGTGGGATTATATTTACAGATGAGTATCAGAGTTAATTTCGTCGACTAAAATATTTAGTCTTAATTTTAGTCAAAGTGATTTTTCTCACGACTAAAATTGGACTAAAACTAAATTTAAAGTTTTTCATGAGACTAAAACTATGACTAAAATTAGACTAAATAAAAATGCAAAGGAGAGACTAAAATCATCCAAACTTCTATTGACCGTCTGAAAGAGCCTCATATCATGTAAATTCACTGCCAAAGGAACAGCTCTGAGCTTTGTTCATGAGGAGCAGCTCCATGAAGCAGGACCTCCATTAAATATGATTATAATGAATATTATTAATACAAAGTTGACTAAATGTGTCTTAAATTTAGTCGACTAAATTGATTTGCAATTTTAGCGAGAAGAGGTTTTATCTTATTTGACCCCTTATCCCCCCCACCCGAACTGAACGCGTCTAGTTTGGCTTTACCCAAATCTAAAAGCGCATCAAAATGGCAATAAAAAAAAGCGACGGAATAAGTTACTGAAAACATGGCAAACATTTAAAAAAATTAATAAATAACAAACAAAAAAATTCGACAAACACCGTGACGACAACGTGATCGAGAAGCTTTTAGATTTGGGATTTCTGGAGAAAATGCGAGGGGTTAAGAGGTTAAGACCAGACCAAATCTACTCAAACTTTAGATTTAATCTCTCAATTCAAGTAGATTTATGTAATTTCTTACTTAAAATGAGTATTCTATCCCAGTGTATGCAATAGGGTTGTAAAAAAAAAAACTTTATTTATATCGCGCATTTCGTACACAAGGCAACTCAATAAATCGATTCTAAAAGTGGTATTGAAGCTAGATGTTCATTTGAGCAGATACTTTCTGTGCTCTCCTCTGGGCAGAGCCGTGGGAAGATATTCTATTTAGGGGGTGCTGATTTCCTATTTATAAATATATGTATTGCCTGCAGTTTGCAAACTATCCACCAGGGGGTGCCACAGCGCCCTCAGCACCCTGGGTTCCCACGGCCTTGCCTCTGGGCAGCCTCTCCTCCTCCTTCCAGAGCTATAAAGTACTCACTTAAACCGGTACCAGGTCAAAAGGAGCAGGCGTTATTAAGACACTGTAGAATTGCCGATTGTGGCTAATGTTAGCCTAGCGGCGTCCATTTGTTTACATGTATCAGTTAGCATTGGTTATTGCTTTTGTGGCTTTTTTTCCTTTACTTTTTTGTTGTGTTTTCAGCTCTTATGTTGCGCTTTTGTCACTTTTTTATTTTAGTGGAACAAATCCAGTCTGCAAGCAGTTTATACTGGAGGTTAACGTGCCCAGTATCTTTCCTTTCAGGTGTGTTCTCTGCCTTCTCCGGTCACGACTCCAGGATTTTGGTCTCTCTCCTTCTGAATTGTATTATCTACATTACAGAACACTCAATATATTACTTTATTCAGATTTGCCATGTTCTTGATACATCATTGTAATAAAATGTCTAATTTGTTCTAATTAAAGCAGTACTAGGTAACTCGTGCCCCTAGAGGCCATAAGCACCACTGCGGGTGTCGTAGCATGTTGCTTTTTTTACTCATGACTTGTCCGTGAGAGTAAATACTACGCTGACAGAAAAGACAAAGGGATATTGTTCATCCAATTACACAATGGAGATAATTTTTTTCACTCAAACTTGGCTGTAAATACTGTTTAGGCGGCGCTAGCCCGCAGTTAGCTTTGCCCGTTAGCCTGTTAGCTTCTTCTTTGTGATTCCATTAGTGTGTATTGGTGAAGTTGCAGGTGTGGTTTTCTGGCCCGAGACACCCCAATCATCCCATTAACACTTGAATTACCCCCAGAGGGACCACGGAAAGGATTTATTAAGGTAAAGTTACTTAGCGCCGCTTTAACTTTAGGTGATGAGGGAGGAAACAAGCAAAACATCTCAAAATGTACCATTACGTGCTAAATCTTGGTTTTTTTCCTCTCGGGCCTGGCCGTGCATTTCTTTTTAACCCCTCACGATTGCCAGATGCCGGGCGCCTCTCCCCTCACCTGCTTTCCGTCTTCCTCTGTTCGTTAATGTCCTGTCTGTGGTCCATAAATCACCTCGTCTGCGGCGCGTTTGTTTACCCCACCGCTCAGTCTCCCTCAAACAGCAGTATCTATCCTCCACAGCTGCCTCGCTCTCCGGTCGCTCGACTGCCGCGCACTAATCTCCGCTTTCCAACTTTCCTTAATTCTGCTCCTTCATTGTCCTCCGCATAAAGAGTTGGGGACAAACTTCTCCTGCACTTTTTTTTTTTCTATATTTGATTTTTCTCTCTCTCTCTCTCTGAGTTTTATCTTCTGGCACAAGTCGTGACTGCGTGTGGCCCTAGTTAATTCTGTTCCTTTTGGTTTCCTCCGCGAGGGACCTCACAGAGAACTGGTGATTTGAGAAACAGCGTGTGGGATTGCGAGTAATACAAAGAAGTCAAGCGATTTAGTCAGAGAGGAAAGTTCGAAAAAACATATGTTTCTGGTGCAATTTTTTGGTACAAAGGAGCTTTATTTGCACCAACACTTAAATTGGAAAGAAAATGATTGTTTTCATTGCAGTCATGTTCGGCTTTTCTATTGGTTTCAGCACATGTAGAGTTCACTCGTTTTATTTTGTCTAGCGCATGTGTAACCCCTTGAAGTTTGACCCGGGCTGCGATGACGAGACCACTCGAGAAGGTTTTGTGGCTTTTATATGAAGCTCTGGAATCCCACATAGACAGGGCGGGTGATTACAGGTGGTCTGACAATGTCTTCTGCCCCTAAACACACCAGATACAAGAGTATTATTACAAAGTATGAACTGTACATTGTATCTATGGAGCTTTGGGGGTTACTCCCCTGACAAGCTAACTGACAAGCTAACTGACAAAGATTGACAACTTCTAAACTTGACCAAATGTCAATATAAATTCCCCAAAATTCAAATAATCACTTCAAACATATATTTAACAGTGTTATGTTACAGGTAAAACAAATTAAACTGATATGAATTTGAGTAAAATTACCAAAATGATCCAAACCAGTTACGTACCGTTGTCAAATCACACGGCAGGTAAAATACACTCCAAATAAAAGGGGGTGTTAAAGCTGATTATGATTTCAATAATCAGATACATTTTGATGACATTCAATAAACAAATTAACCTTGTTACAGCACAAATACAATAAAAACATGTATACAACATTTCAAAGGCTTTCCTAAATGACAGTGTCTAAAGATGCTTTTTGAAGGAGTCCACAGGGTCAGGCCTCACGGAGGAACCGGGACAGGTCCAGACAGATTTGACTGTTTAAGTTTGGTCATTTTGTGTTTCCCTACTTTACTACTCGTCAGGAGTGATGGTTCAGGTGGGGTCCATACCTATGTTCCCCGGGTGCGATGTTTTTTTTCCGTAGGTGAGTTGGTACTTCACCCAATCACAAGTCATGAGAGTGAAATGTCATACATATATCAATCAGCTTAACCCTGACCCTGCCCGAGCCACTAACCTTAAGGATAGTGGGCTGGTGCCTAATCTTAATCAATGGAAGTGGGGGAACATAGGTACCGGGGAACATAGGTACTGGGGAACATAGGTACTGGAGAACATAGGTACTGGAGAACATTGGTACTGGGGAACATAAGTACTGGAGAACATAGGTACTGGAGAACATAGGTACAGGGGAACATAGGTACTGGAGAACATAGGTACTGGGGAACATAAGTACTGGAGAACATAGGTACTGGGGAACATAGGTACCGGGGAACATAGGGCTGACCCCGTTCAGGTGACGCGTCTTACATCGATTTGGACATTTCACAAAGACCTGACAAACATGTCCACTCGCCGCTACACACTTTAATTTTATGAGTTACATTTTGTTTCAGGTGTGGGATAAGGTGAACTGAACTGTTTTCAGCACATTCAGTTCGGTCACTTCTAAACCGTTTCAGTACAACGTTCGCCCATTTATTCCGCAGCGCAAGTTTAAGTTCCGCGGAACCAATTTTTTTTTTTTTGAGTGACGGACCTCTCCTTGGACACATTTTGGTGTTTTATTCATCAGAGCTGCCCCAGTGCAAGAAGGAGCACTGGCCTTCATCCCCACGGCTGTTAGACGGTACAACAGGACTGTAAAGTAACATGTGCAATAACCACGTGCAATATTCTTTTTGCAGCGTCACTTATTCACTTATTGACAACCTGCACTAGGACGGTAAACTTTGCAGTGCCAATGCCCACCTTGATATTCTCCTCTTTATAGTCGGTTTTTATTATATTCTTTATTTCTTCATTGTTTATATTTCTGTCCCTTAAGATTTCTTCTTTTACTCATTGTACATAACATACCTCTTTATTTTTTTTTTTTACTACTTATCATTTCCTGTTTACTTCGCACAGTGACTCTTAAAAGAGGGGGTATTATGCTTTTTTCAATCACATAGCACCAGTCTATAGCACTGCAATGATGACGTAACCTTCTGTTGGTCTGTATATGCAGTCAATTAAAATAACTGCCTTGAATAAAATTGCTCTCTCAAAATGGCCGTACTGAACGTCTTGAAATAGGCCTCTGTCTCTTTAAGAAGCTTTCCGACACGCCCCCTTCAGCACACTACTGTGGCATTGAAACAACAACACTGTGCGGGGAGGGGGCTCTGCTGAGCTGGGGAGCAGTGGTTGGGGGCTTGGCTGGTGACGAAAGGTCCAGAGGCGTCTCCAGGAGGTGGGGGCGTTCCTAGGAGGACTGAGGCATAGCTACACCTAAAATGGCCGCCGTCTAAGTTTTTACTGATTACTCAAAAATATGTGAATGAGCCGAGGCAACACTCCAGGCATGTGTTTAATGAGGGAACGACATAATAACAGGATATAAAGCTTGAAAAAGTCGATTTTACATATTACCCCCCCTTTAAGTGCCGAATGTAACAAGTGAATTTCTCCATTGTGAGACAAATAAAGGATTATCTTATCTTTTTCCAATACACGGCACGGGAGCCGCCATCATGAGATCTCCGCCAGGACTCTGAGAAGAACCGCTCACAAACGACTTATGTTGACAGCGGTTTACTCTCCTCATTCATGCAGCCGGGTTCGCAGACACTGAAGGGTGAAGTGTGTCCGTCTATCTGTAGATCAACGTCTCCTTGAAACAAACACACGCACTACTTTAAAATGCGCATCACAGGACCCAAAACCTCAAGGTTCCACTCACCTTTCTCCCCTAAACTTTCCTCCTCCATAATAAAACCCTGCTTCCCACCACTAGGGGCAGCAGACCCGCTCGTCACGCTCCTGCGACTCCCGCTAAATCAAGCAGAACACTTTCCGGACAGAAATATCTTCACTTCGGCTCATGGAGGGTTCAGAAGTCCTCCCCCGGGGGCGAACATTATAGGAGTTTGCGCCGCCCACCCAGTCTCCCGCCGGGACGCCCCCCCCCTCCTCTCCACTCTGCTCCTCAGACCCCTGTAAGCGCTCGCTGCACATCACATGTTTGCAAATGGGGCTCTTTCTGGTGCTTTGCAGAAAACCCTCCCCGGTGGATTCTGGGCCAATTAGCCCCGGACCCCGGCTCCGGGACGACTGGATTACGCTCCCCCGAGCAGCTTTTTAACGGGTGACCGGCAGAGAGGGGTTGAGAGGGGAGCGGGTACGAGCGCCTGGATAATAGATGACCCCTTTGTCTGGTTTGGCCGCTGAGGATTTTGAATCAATTGCACAGAGAGAGAGACTCAGCCTTGACACTTGCAGAGGGAGACAATGAAATCAAACTTTAGAGAGTTTAAACGGAACTCTTTTGTCTATGTCGCAGTTCGGGGGATTTTCAAAATGTGAGGAGCGCCACATTTTCTTTTCTTCCCGTGAATTGTACACAGAGCCGTCGCAATGGGGTAGGCAAGGTAGGCAGCTGCCTGGGGCCCCCAGCTGAAGGGGCCCCCCGATGTCTGTGGCATTATGGGACGTGAAGTTCTTTCCTTCTGACACTTCCTGTCACTGTAGCTTCTGCAGAGAGAAGCTTTCCAGCTTTGAAACTGATAAAGTCTGACCTCAGATCATCCATGAACCAAGAAAGACTGACAGGACTGGCCCTTATATCAATAGAGCAAAACATTAGGAGGTTATAGAACATGGAAGAGTTGGTCACTGCTTTTGTGCGAGCTAAAGTCTGTGAGCGTTGCTAAACTGTATATATTTATTTGAACAGGGACAGTGTACAATATACATTAGCCGCAGAAAGGAGAGATGCATTGTACCAGGTTTTAGCACTTGTGCTAATTTCCACCTGCAGTCCCTGGGCCTATTGTACATGTTTTTATGGTAGGGGAAACAGGAGTACCCGGATGAAACCTACGCAGACACGGGGAGAACATGCAAACTCCACAAAGAAAGGCCCCGTCCAGGTGGGAATCGAACCCCGACCTTCTAGCTGTGAAGCACGAGCGCTAAACGCTGTACTACCGTGCCGCCTCTTAATTTTGGATGGTTATTCCTTGACAACAAAAATCCTTGTTGTACAATGTTCTTAAAATAGTTTGTGTTGTTCACCATTTTAATACCTTTCTTTTAATTCAACATAAATTGTCTGCATATAAGAGAAGACAGTTCTAAAGAATGATATGAATAATTATACGTTTTTACCTTGTTTCTGCCTTGTTGACAACAATAACGCTGCCATTGAAGACACTGTGTCCTTTACTGTAGTGGCCACTTTGTGTAGCACTACATAGTAATTCATGGCTCTTAAAATGCACCAAAATATAAGGAATCCCATCCCAATTTAAAACAATTTCCCGAGGGAGGACCTGGGGCCTCACTTTGCTGTTTTGCCTAGGGCCCCCAACTATCTTGAAACGGCCCTGATTGTACATTTTACGTTTTGTGCAAAGTGTCCGGGTTTTTCCGCCGTTCTTCGAAGGCCACTTCTTCCCACGCGAGCTGGTTTTAGATCTGTCGACGTGTTTCTGGTGTCTTTTTCAGACAACAAAGGAACTCGTATTCAACTCCACATCACAACAACCACCCACCGTCATTAACAAGCAAACAGTAGAAATAGTGAACGGCTTTAAATATGTTGGACTAACAATGGATGACACACTCGCAGTCAACGGCGGCTGTCAATAATAAATAATGACTGAAGGGACTTCATGTTGCCCCGTCTCTGCTGCTACGGTTATATCAGTCCTTTATCAGTCATATTGTTCCCTCTGCCTTTTCTGTAAACTGTGGAACTCACCAAGGTAACAAACCACAAAGAACAACCGGGCCATTGGACTCCCCATAAAAGTATGTTGTGAAAGTAGTAAGAGGAGCTACAGGAAACAAAGGAGAAGATGGTGAAAGACTGTTTGTGGAGCAGAGGGAGCTGCGCAGGAGAAAGGAGGAGGTGGAGCTGACCAGTGCAGGACACCACGCTCTGTATCAGGGACAAACCCAGGAGGCGCTGCATCGTTTTAAGAGGATACGAGGAGACTGAAGGCCGTCAGGTTTTCTCCGGGTGCTACAGTTTCCAAACCTCCCAGTCAGGTCGAACCACAATGGCAGCGGCTCAGGACTAACGCCTGAACACTATTTCGTTGTAGTTCGTTTTAAATAAATATATAATAATAATATCCATCCATCCATTTTCTTCCACTTGTCCATTGCCGGGTCGTGGGGGCAGCTGTTGGAGCTGCACCAGTCCCTATAGCGCCCCCTGCAGGTGGTGGGTCCACGGAAGGACGGCCTCATGGTTCCAAACGGGCCTGTTGGTCTCTCATAGGGGCTTCACCCATTCATACTCTCATTCACACACCAGTGTACTGGAGGCAAGGTGGGTGAAGTGCACTATGCATAAAAACTGATCAGCGATTGTACAATGTTGCAAAACATTTATTCACAGTTTTTTGGAACTTAAACCCACTGTCCTGCATGTTAAAATACATCAAACACATACAAATTTAGAAATGATTTAAAATCCATTTTCCACATCTGGGAAGCAATTCTGAACACAAGAGGGTGCCAGAGTCAACAGAAAAGCAGGTAAAGCGATAGAACTGACTCAAACACAGCGCCCCTAGTGGACAATTTAAGAACTGCAAATTTTAAAGAAAATGAAGTTTATTCTTCTTTAATAATGCATATTTATCCCGTGGGCCGGACTGAACCCACTGGCGGGCCGGTTCTGGCCCGCGGGCCGTACGTTTGACACCCCTGGTGTAGGTGAAAAAGAATTAAGTGTAAAGTCTACTCACTGTAAAATGTAAACTATTGTTTCAACTCAAGAACATAATTGTAAGAGCTGCTGGTGCTCGAGTTAATTAAGGTCTTTGTAATTAAGGAATTGCATTTAAGCATCACTTATTTTGGGGCTGTATTTTAGAAGCTTCTTTATCCATGTCATTTATCTTATGTAATTAATTGAAACCTGTAATTGATTAACGTAACATTTCTCGGCAGCCATTTTGTTTGACTCGGTAACGAAACCATTGCCTTTGAGCTAGAGTCGATTCCAACGCCGTCGTGTTATTCGGAAGCTCTTCTGCGTAACCGCGAAGCGAACTCCTCGCCGTGTGAAGAAATGTGTTTTTTTAAAGCGAGTCGTAGTAAAACCGCTCTACGGCGCGTCACTCGGATTCAGTCTGAGTCGCTCTCCGCCGCGTCGGGCCGGATTCCTTCAGTTGTTGTCCCGCGTCCACCGCCGCCATCGGCTAAACTCCCGGCGGGCCGGCGAGATAAACCGCAGGCATGACAAACAGACTGGATAAAAACCCTACACTTTCTGAGCCCTATCCCCTCGATGCGCGAGACTTCCTTTCGGGGGCCGTTCCTTTCAAATATTATGGCGGCTTTGAGTTGGTCTTCACTCAGTCGGGGGGAGGAGGGGGTGTGAGGGGGGGGGGGGCCGAGATCTGATCATCAAACTAATGCAAAACTCCACACGACTGTACCAGGCTCCGCACGCGCCAAAGGGAATAGCTCTCCTCCTCAGAAAAAAAAAAAAAAAGAAGAAGAAGAACTCAACTTTATTTCTTCTTTAAGAACACATCAGCATTTTGGGAATAACGGGGTCAGCCGAGTGCGAAAAGCTGCCCGTGTTTTGGACAACCGCGAAGATGCTGCGGGGAATAAACTCCGCTCTTAAGTGTCAGTTTCGGGGATAGAACGGGATTTGTTACACGAGGAAATGATGTAAAAGCACGAGTTCTCTGCTCATGAGTTATTGGAAATAATTTTGGATATGAGCAGGAATGATTATCTGAAAAGACCTTTCTGATATGAAGAGAATCCCTGTGTGAAAAGTAGGAAGGAAGTTTCAGCACTTATTGTATCGTCTAATTGGGCCCAATAGTAGCGATTCACTTTAACGGGAAAACAAAGGAAAATGGAATCTGACCCGAAACAACCTTTTCTTTTAATCATTATTACTATTTTTTTATATGGTGACGATAGGATTGTTTTAGCGAGCGGACTTGGAGCCACTTTGACGCTCGAACGGCACAACAGAGACGAAACCTACAAAAAAGAACAATTCTCGGCGTCAGATTGCAATGATTTCACCGTTATGTAGTTTTAAATGTTGTTTTACCTTCCCAACGACTCTTGAGGAAATCTTATCCGTCTGGTCTGTGACTTTTGTGGTGCCAAAGTTGACAGAACTTTTTAAAGCTGGGGTTTAAAACAAAATTCAGCATGGAACCATGGCCGGATTTATGCAGGGGCTTACAGGGGCCCAGCCCAGGGGCCCAGCAGGTCGAAGGGCCCGTAGGCATAAGGAGAAAAATACATGCTCAAACTAGTTCCCTCTCTCTTTGCAGACTCCCTCACATGCAAAGCTTTATCAGATGACTTTGTACCCGAGACTAAACCAGGTCTGAGCCATTTTCATTGAGTTGGAACTGGGAAAAAAATATGTACCTATTAGTCAGTTAAAATGCATGAGAATGCACCAAACTGCTTTTGCCATACCTTCACTGTAACAGTGCAGTCATGGTTGTTAATGTCCTACCCCGGGGTATCCCTAAATGCTTGTAAATATTCTTTTTACATGTGTATATGTAAATATATATTTATTGTTTCTTTGCACTATGTTGTGGTTGTACTGGTCCACTGTCTGTTTAGCTGCGCCTGTACACACCCACAATAGTCATGTGACCTCTCTGTGTCATGTGACAGGACACAATCAGTGTATATAACAGGTGTGTCAGAGCTGATGTTTAAGTCTGATGAAGGGCCGATGAGCATGCTTCAGTTGTGCGGATCTTTTTTTTCCACTTTCCAGTGTACTTTTTGGATCCAGCACACTGGTTTAGTACGTAGGGTGTGCGTGTCTCTCCTCCTCAAATGCACCAAACTGCACCATTAAAATAAATAAAAAACTATGTTAAACTGTTTGTACTATGTTTAAGAAGTTACTTCTGCATGTTCAAACAAAAATATTCATTCATTTATTCTTTCATTGTAGAGAGAGAGAAATCAGACAGACAGACATACAGTATGTGGGGGCCCCTGAAAAGACGTTAGCCCCGGGCCCATTTTACTAAAATCCGGCCCTGCATGGAACGGAATGAATCATAAACGAGGCGGAAATCGAGGGTTTCGTCTACGTCAGAGGCACGTTTGCTCGACGACGGGCCTATTTTCGCCACTGTAAAAAGACCAAGGGCCGGACCTGCCGACCTTAGCCCAAAGTAAAGCACTATTTTCTTAAAAGGCCAGTGTTGTATGTACATGATTAGGGGCTGGGTACAGTTAAACAATACCAGTCTGGTATAAAAAAAAAAAATGAAAGTATCAAAAACATTTTATTTGTTTATTTGCTCAATGTTTGCCCCATTTTTTTCCCTATTCCCTATTTTTACTCCATTTTTACCCAAAATTATTGCCCCATTTTTTTCACATTTCTTGACAATGGAGATTAACCTGATATTGTAAATCTGCAGATCTTTCACACATTATTGTTCTATTTCTGGTTCTGGATGACAAATATTTTAGTATAGGTATCGGGGAAAAAGTATCGATCAGGTATCGGTATCGAATAAAAATGAACCGCACACATCCCTATGACCTAATTGGGTGTTCTGTTTGGAAAGGATTGACCGTATTTTGCACATTTTCAAAGTACAATAACGGAATTTGATCTCAGATTTGTGTACAAATATAATCTTCAAAATCATTCAAAACGTCCTGAGGGCCAGAGGTTCTGTGCTGGAGGGCCGGATTTGGCCCTCGGGCCTGAGGTTGCCTACCCCTGGTCTACGTCGTGCTAAGGAATCATGGGTAAAATGTGCAAAAATGAACACACACGGCGAGATAATTGATGAACAGCCACATCAAAGCAATGACATCATCAGCTTTTTACCATCTGAAAAACATTAAGATCAGAGGAATAGTGTCAAAACCAGACTTGGAGACACTCATCCATGCGTTTGTCTCCAGCAGGTTAGACGACTGTAACGGCTGCTCACTGGCCTTTCTAAACGAGCTGTTAGAGCTGCAGAACATCCAGAACGCTGCTGCTCGAGTCCTGACAAGAACCAGGAAATACCACCATATTAGTCCAGTGCTCCGGTCCCTGCACTGGCTTCCTGTCACTCAGAGAATAGAATTTAAAACAGCTCTGCTCGTGTACAAGTCTTTTCATGGTTTAGCACCAAAGTCCATCTCTGACATGTTAGAGCCGTATGAACCATCTCGGGCCCTGAGAACTTCAGGGAGGGGTCTCCTGGTGGTTCCCAGAGTCAGGACTAAACACGCTGAGGCTAAAGCTAAAATCTGGAACAGTCTTCATGAGGATGTGAGACAGGCCTCAACTCTGACAATGTTCAAATCCAGGCTGAAAACAGCTCTTTTTACCCGAGCAGATGAAAACTGAAAGTATTTTATCTGCACTCTTGCCTTTTACTGTAATTGATTAACTTTATGTTGATGTTTTATTGATTGATTTGATCTGTTTTCTTGTAACTTTATGCAACTGTGAAGCACTTTGAATTGCCTTGTGTGTGAATTGTGCTCTACAAATAAACTTGCCTTGCCTATGATGACCCCAAACCCCATCATACCTGACCGGGCACAGGTGAATATGGAACAACATGGTGCCCGCAATCTCGGGATAGCAGCATCATTTATAAAGGAATGACAATTGTATACACTAATCTTTCTTTTTTTTATATATAGATAATTGTATTTTATTGTGTTTCTTAAAGTGATTATACAGATGTTATGTTTCTCACAATATAGATATTTTGTAGTGTGAACTTGGGGCAGTGTATGGCTCCCAGTTCACATTTATTTACCGTTCTTACGTCTGTATATTTCCTGTGGGAATACTCCACTGTCAACCTGATTTTTGCAATATTTCATTTTGTTTTGGATTTTATACTTAGAAGCTATAGTTATTTAATAATAATGTATCTTGTATTAGTGTTGTATGCCCACAGGTTAACAATAATACAAAGAAAAATATGTATAAGAGATACAAAAGTGAACGAAACAACAACAAAAGAAAAACAATAGGTGAACCTTTACCTTTAAGTGAGAAGTGCTCCCCTTAGTGGCTGTTAATGGTTTTACATCGTCTTTTTTGACCGCTTTATCCATTTTTTTGTTGATTCAAGGTTCATTTGAATTAGGTATGGTTTTCATTTAGATATTTCTCCCACATTTCTAGACCAATTGTTTTCTGCCCTCTTATTTTGAAAGTCATTCGTTCCATTTCCTTAATTTGATCAGTTTCCTCCATTTATCTATAGTTGGGCTTGTTTTCTGTCGCCAGTTGATAGTGATTAGCTTGAGAGCACTTACCCGTAATATTATTATTACATTATATAAGGAGATATAGATCTTCTTTACTAAACTCTCCCACATTTGTGTTTCTTTCAATATATTTCCCCAGGATATAGTGCACACTAATCTGCCGCACTGGTCTAAAGTATGTTCCAAATCATTACGCAAATTGTATTTCAGTGACATAAAGGTAAAAAAAAAAGAAAAAAAGATGGTATTGTGTCTCAGGGCTTATTGGATCACTGACTTCAGTCTCAGACGCAGAGTAGCCGCGGGGTCTTAATTAAAAAAGTATTGAATTTGATCGTGCCAAATTTAAGGCCTTGAAAGCATTACATTTTCAGTGCCTGGGTCTTAAATGTTCTTTAATCCTTGTGTTAAAATTAGTTGCATAATATTTTTGTCAAAGTACGCCTCAAAATAACGTTGATGTGAGAATCGATGTGCTCGTCATTACGGCAGTACAGTAAGAGTCTGTAAATTAAGATTGCGTTGGAAATGGAGTCAGAGATACACTCTAATGAGTTGGACTAGCAGCGCGGGATGCTAACGCTAATGAGAGATGGGAGGGATGCAGCGCGAAGAACATGTCCTGGAAACTTTTAGGTTTATAAAATAATGTGTTTTGCGATTCATGATTCATGTGAACGGCCGTTTTTTTTAACCGGGGCGGCATAAACTCTTTCTCTGTTGCGCTAGAAACAGGCCGCCATTGCTGTAGTACCGCCATATAGCCGCTAGTCTCCCATTAGAATCCATTGCACTTTAGACGCGTTAAAAACAACTTTAATGCCGGTGCCTAATTTTTTTGAACTGTCTAAAGCTCGATATTCCTCCTGTGATGTCGCTGGGTCAGAGGCACCGGGCTGGTTATCGTAGGAGACATTTTAGAAATCTCGTACTTAATGAGGACCGGACTGTTAGCATTGGAGCTGCGCGAGCTACACGTCACGCAAGGGCGGAGTCTACAGTGAAGATCCCGCCCTTATGCCCATATTAGGAACGTGCTTCGTCAGCGCTGGGGAGGAGGAGGAGCCTGTAAATCCGCCATGATTTCCCCCTCGAGCGTGGTCATCGTGGTGAACGGGGAGGAGTGAGGAATGACGGTCTATTCGTAATATGTCTATGGCCCCGATGCTTCAACATCGCCCAGCAGCACAACCTTAACCTGGCGGCACGGTAGCGCAGCGGTTAGCGCCTCCGCGTCACAGCTAGAAGGTCCCGGGTTCGATTCCCACCTGGACGGGGCCTTTCTGTGTGGAGTTTGCATGTTCTCCCCGTGTCTGTGTAGGTTTCCTCCGGTTTCCCCTACCACCAAAAACATGTGCAGTAGATTTTGGGAAATTCCACAGTTACATGGAGATCCGCCATCTTTGCAGCTGTTGGCGTACATTTCCACAGAGCAGGGGTAGGCAAGTTTGTGTTGTGGAGGGACGATTCTTATCGCCAAAACACAAGGGGCCAAACCTCACCATTGTAGCCCAAAGTAAACAACCATTTTCTGCAAATGCCAATACATTACATTAAATATGACCAAGTGGGATGTTCTGACAAATTAAAAAAAAAAAGTAGTTGGCTTTAAGCATTGGCTAAAATTACTTAATTTGAAGAATGTATCTTGTTTTGAGCGTTTTTTACTCACTTTTTCCCTGACCAAGTTTACTTTGCTCGTTGGATGATATTTCTGACTAGTTCTCAAGACTAAATGTATTGAAATGAGTCACAAACATTCCAGAACAAGTGAATCGTTTCAATACATTTAGTCTTTATTTCAAGTAATTTTATCTGTCAATAGGGAAAGAACATTGGTCTTATCCCATGGGCAGTTCTACTTCCTTATTTCAAGTGAATAGTTAATAATATATATCGCAATGATCCAACATCTTAACTCTCCAAAACAACCCAAATTTGGATTATTATGGTCACAATGAGAATTTTAAACTAAACTAATCTAGTTAATTACTTTATGCAGTGGACTGACGGTATTACACTCATATTTTAACAGGTATTTGATCTCTATTTTGCATAATAATGATATTTCACAAAATCATCTTGGGGGCCAGAGGTTTTGTGTTAGAGGGCCGGATTTGGCCCCCGGGCCTGACGTTGCCTACCCCTGCCATAGACTAACATTGGATAAAAACAGTAAAAATGTAGGAAAAAACTGTGGAACAGCTCTGTTACTTTTTTTTAATGCAAAATAATGTTTTAGCTTTTAGGCGTATTGCAATGTTGTTCACTCATGAAAAGCACATTTGGAGCCAAAGTGGGACTAGATGTTCTCATGACTTTGGGAAATGAATACAGTCAGTTGTGGCCTGGGGCAGCGAATGCCATTTAGTGTCATGTTAAATGGAAGAATTGATGAAATAAGTTCTTGTTTTTTAATGTATAGTTTATATATTTTCGCTTCATATTTTCGCTTTAGGCGAATTAACGATTGTTTTTGTGTGGTTTCTTCCTACTGTTTATCTTTGAAAATGATTGAATTACTTGACCTGCGACACTCTGGCATAAACTGGCACGTCCGGGGGCTGTGGTGTTATAAATAATAATAGTCCTTTGATGGACAAAAACAATGTTCTCAAACAGGACTTTGCTTCTGCAGTGGCACCACTGAACTCGTCACAAGCGTCTGGTTTACATGCAAAGTAAACGGTGGATGTAAATATGGACAGAGCTTAGTTTAGTTTATTTATTTATTTTATTGAGTTATATGTGATGTATGCTGTAGCCCTGCATAGTGTGGTGCATTAAAAAGCCAGAGAGTGGGCCAGTTGAAGAGGGCAGTAGCTCCCCTTCAACAAACCCCCACACAGCTGCCCTAACAGCTGATTTGTAGATGATGTTCCTATGCTGAGTGGTGATCATGGATATAAGACTGAAGAGATAACCGGTGTTCCATGCAGCCCCATTCATTCTGGGACCCGGACCCCCCTGTAAAAGAGATTCTTAATCTCAGTGGGACTATCCTGGTTAAATAAAGGTCAATAAATACATTCATGGGACTACGGATGAAAATTAGCCTATATGGCTAACTCCGGTACATTTACATGTTGAAAAACACATGTTGATTAATGTGCACTGTCCCAATTCAAACAAATAAATTCAAATTCATAGTAATGTGTGGCTTAACATGGCTGCTGAGTCTTCTCCTACGAAGCCTGTTCCTTAAAAGGACAAAAAGGCGGGAACTGGCTATGAGCCTCCACAGAACTCCAGCTGTCGATCATAGATTTAAGATTCTACTTTTTATTGCTGATGTACAAAAACCTACCCCAGCATCGTCACATGGGTCACAGCAGTTTTTAAAAACTCTTTGGAGCCGGGCTTGTAATCCGTGCAACCGAGGTAAAAGTCTTCATAGAAAACGCTGTTTACCAAGTGTCTTTTTGGGGTCGCCCTGGCCACCAGGGGGTGGTATTACAGCATTGTCAGCTCCTCACCATGAGGACCAAAGAGAAGGGCTTTGGCATGAACAATACAGTATTTGGGCATTGGGTATTTTGTAATGACATTTATGTTTATATCTGCTTTAGTCCAGAATCTTAATCCCACCACAGTCCGGTTTGACTCCTTTTGGAGACGTGGGCATCGGGTAAATAGCTGCTCCTTGACTTCTCAGTGTGTGTCCGGTGTAAACAGCGCGGGGCTTTGAGCTCCATTGATTATTATGGGGCTTTCTGCGGCGCCATCTCCCCTGCATCCAGCACATCTGACGCCATCTCGGAGCTGTCTGCTGCTAATGAGGTGAGATCTGGGGCCTTTTCATGTCCTTTCAAGTCCACGCCGGGCTACAAACAGGCTTCTGCAGCGCGGCGGGCAAAGAAACAGCCCGACTGGAGATCTCTAGGGCCAATTAGACTTCTTCATGCTAGTATTAAGGTGTACACAAATAAGACCGGACATGTGTTTTAAGAGCAGGAGTCGAGGGGTCTAATAACAAATAGGATCGTTCAGGGGTTCAAAGTGGGCCCAGTCGGTGGTCTCAACATTACTTCTGGACAGAGAACGAAAAAAAACAACAACGAATTTTTCATCAAAAATGTGTGCTAGTGAAATTAAGTTTAAATTCTCAAACTCAAGGCCCAAAATTCTTGATCCATTGTTGCCGTCGCATTTGACCTTTTGTGAAGTGAAACGCGAGAGCACAGCCGCACTTTACCGCGACTGCATCAAAATAGCCTTGTATTAAAAAGAAGACTCAATAGTAGGAAAGCAAAACAGTCGACTAAAATATTTTGTCATAATTATCTTTTAAAGAGATTGAGATATAGTTCACTCAAGCTGTTTCATTGTAAGTGTTAGATCGAAAGGTTTAAAGGGAATCATTATTTTATTCTGTCTGAAAAATAACACATTATTATAATTACGAGGGGCAACAGTGTGTTATTTGTAGAAGAGGATGGTTAAAATATAAACACTGTTGTCTAATCATATGTTATTATTAAGACAAAACCATATAATTATCATTGAACTGAAGGTTTTATGCTGAAGGGATAAAGTAGCTCGAGTGAACTATATGTCAGTCAGTGAGAATATTACGTGTTTTCTGCTTTTTAATGTGAAATACTAAGAGGAAAGTAATGAATGAACTAATCTCGTGACAGAGATTTTTTGCTCGTTTTCTCCCTTTACATCTTCAGAATCAGAATAAAAAAGACAAAACTTACCCCGTACGATGCTTATTTTTACAATGGCCGCTGACTGCTCTGCTTTTTGCGCCATTGCTCCACCTTTGCTGTAGTACCTCCATATGGCCGCTATTCCCCCATTGGAATGCATTGGACTTTAGACACGTTAAAAACAACTTTAATGCCGGTGCCTAATGGTTTAGAAGTGGCTAGAGCTAGATATTCCTCCTGTGATTATGCTGGGTTAAAAACAATCTGGGGCACCGGGCTGGTCATCGTAGTATACATTTTAGAAATCTTGCATAATTAATGAGGGCCTGACTTTGATTGACAGGCCGTTTACGTCGCTGCCTGGATTACAACAGAAATACACGCCCATTACACGCCCCGCGAGGGCCAAGCAGGGCCGGGTCTACAGTCATGATCCCGCCCTTATGCCCTTTTTAGGAACGTCAGAGCTGGAGAGGAGGAGCCTGTAAATCCGCCACGAACGTGGTCATTGTGGTGAACGGGGAGGAGTGAGGAGGAGCTGTCTATTCTTTTTAACAGTCTATGTTATTTTATGACATTTTGTGCTATGTGCCGACTAGCGACCATTGCGCCGATATTTTACAAGAGAGAAAACACTCAATACTTGAAAAAACGGCAAAATGATTTCACTTTAACCCTGTGTGTTTAAAGTCCAAGAGATTGGCCGACTGTAGCGTAACATTTCACATATTAGGGGTGCACTTTGAGATCTTGCCAATCCAGGCTCAGCGCACTTAAGTGGGAAGTACGTGGGGTGGAGAAACACCCATGGCGGTTTTGTACAACAGCGTTTTCCTCCAACCAGACTCCGCGGCCGGGAAGGGGAGTGGGGGGTGGAGTGCCGACCCGGGCCACCGCGAGACCGGCTATCGGCGGCAGCTCTTTCTCTCGAGGCATTAACATTGTTTAGCTAACGATGGAGTTCATAACGTTTTTTGTTTGACCTGTGAGAGCCTATAAGGAAGAACACAAGGCAGCGCGATGTAAACCAGGAAATGAATGAGAGGCTCTGTAATAAACCACACCCACGTCAACCTCTTTCGTGGCGAAGGCGTATAGAGCAACAGATCTGGCACTCGGAAAATACCATATCGCCAGACACGTGACCGGAAGCGGGTGGGACTGTTGAGCTCTATATATTGCCTTTAAATTTTTTTCACCAGGATCTTTTATTGATGATGGGAGAGTGTGACCTTCTCCAGCACATCCCAAAGATTCTCAACGGGGGTTAGGATCTGGA
The DNA here is from genome assembly GCA_021464625.1 of Proterorhinus semilunaris. NCBI lineage: Eukaryota > Metazoa > Chordata > Actinopteri > Gobiiformes > Gobiidae > Proterorhinus > Proterorhinus semilunaris. The sequence goes on along the minus strand of CM038344.1, from coordinate 2,913,371 downwards.
CTCTGCGGCGGCCGATCCCTGAACCACTCTTTCACAACGGGAGCCCCATGAATCCTTAGCCCGTGCAGCCACAATACACGCTTTTCCTATTTTTTTTCACAAATGCGTGTATTTGGGATCAGCGTGATTGACAGACGTATTGACCAAACAGAGAAAAGCCCGACGTGGAGAAAGCGTCACGCAGAGGATTTACTAAACAAGGATGTTTGTGGTTTTTACGAAGCCTCGGCCTAAGAGTGGCGACTAACGCCGAATTTACACCAGAGGAATTACAGCGCGTAAGCGTTGTAGCGCAGCAGACGCGCGGCACTTTTTTCTATTCTAACCTATCATGATATTTACACTAGCAGTGTTATACGCGCGTCAGACGGACGTATTGACGCGAGGCTGCGCCTAAATTAGAATGGAGTTCTAATTTTGACGCGTATACGCGGCAAACTCCGTAATTTTAGACGGGAAAATGGCAGTCTTTCAAAGTAAACTTCCGACACCCTGTCAAAATAAGTTTTCTGTTGATTTGTCGAAGTTCACAACACGCATATTGGTGGTGTCTTTGGCTGTCAAGCCCCAGCTCGGCCACACGGTGGTAGAAGTCACCTTGCTGATGACGCTGCTGGTTAATTGGATGCACCCATAGTCGCCTGGTCTGTTGTCTCTCCTGTCTCCTCACTTCTTCTACCAAAAGAAGAAAGGCCAAGGTGCGCCTTCTACTCGGCACAGTTTCTATAAATAAATGCACAAGCTAAGCTACGGTAAGCTAAAAAAATATGCAAATCATTTCATAAATTGGCAGAGTTCGATGTACGACTAGCAAAACGTATTAACATGAGAAATGTTATTACTTACCCATTTTTATAAGCAAAATTATTCCAAGTGATTTGGGGAAGAGACACCCAAACACAAGCGTAGCTTTAGCTGCTCTGACGCCGTATGTGTAAATTTGCGCTTTCGAAAATGCGCGCGTATAACGCGCCGCGTACGTAACGTCCAGTAATAGCTCCTGGTGTAAATTCGGCGTAATATGAACGATCTATGTTGTTTTTGCCTCAAAGACTTAAGGAACAAGGAGCCAGCGCCACTCTGTTCAGATTTTAAACATTGGAGAATTCAACACAAATGTGCAACGGCTGTTTCAACCAGTGTTAATTTTGACAAGATATTTTTATTTAGTTTTAGTCTTTCGACGAAAATGTAATTCAATTTTAGTCGAGTTTTAGTCGACTTTGTATTAATAATATTCATTATAATCATATTTAATCGAGGTCCTGCTTCATGGAGCTGCTCCTCATGAACAAAGCTCAGAGCTGTTCCTTTGGCAGTGAATTTACATGATATGAGGCTCTTTCAGACTATCAATAGAAGTTTGGATGATTTTAGTCTCTCCTTTCCATTTTTATTTAGTCTTATTTTAGTCGACTAAAATATCTGGACATTTTAGTCATAGTTTTAGTCGCATGAAAAACTTTAAATTTAGTTTCAGTCCAATTTTAGTCGTGAGAAATATCACTTTGACTAAAATTAAGACTAAATATTTTAGTCGACGACATTAACACTGGTTTCAACCTACAAAAATACTGATGAAAAGATGAAGCATCAACTTCTACGCAGGGACATTCTTAAAGCGAGAAAAGTACAATGGCGTTTTCTGGGCAACAAATACACTAAAAAGTATGTGCTGAAGAACTTTGTCAACTTTGTTCTGAGCAAAATACTAGAGCCACTCGATCCACTGCCAATAAAAACGGTGTTATTCCAAAAAGACCCTCGGCCTTTGCACAATGTGCTTTCTCATTCCGCTCCATTAAACCGTGGAATGAGCTTCCGGACCGTCTGGAATTGTCTGTAGATCTTAATAGTTTTACTGGAAATTTGAAAAAGTACATTTTAGATCATCAATCGTGTCAGCATTGATGAACGTATTTTAAATTGTAGGGATTCGTTAGAAAAAACCCATAATGCATTTTATATGGTGATTTTATTGTCGATTAGCTTTATAGATTATAATTGTAATGTTTCGTGCACTCACCTGTCCAGGGACTGCAGATGGAAAATAGCTACTTCGCTAAATTTGGTACAAATCATCTTTTCTTTTGTAAAGACTAATGGTTTTGTACAAGTGCATATGACACATTAGGCACAATTTTTGCTAAAACGTAGTGAACTCAATTATATTTAAGGTTTTGCTAAATATAGTTTTCTTTAGTTTGGCCGTTTGTGTGATGTTTATAGTGTTACTTCTTATTAGACACGGACAGGAAGAGACATAGAATAAGGCAAACAATTTTAAACTGTTGAGAAATGAGTCCGACTGCTATGGAACTTTACCTTTTCTATGTCACTTCCTGTCAATCAAAATAACTTTTCGGCTCAACATCTCTTCATTAAAATTGCTGCTTCACTGAAATAAAATGACAATTATGTGACTAATGTCCATCTAAATAAGTCCTATTTTCAAGTAGTACAATTGAGAAAATATTTTACTAGTGGTTGATTCGGTTCCTGTCGTTCCTGTTAGCAAAGTTCCAGAAGGTCCTGATTTTGAACAGATACAAAAGGCAGAAGTGGATGGACGGACAGTCGAATGACTCCTTGCACTGTCACGTTGGAATATGTCCGCGTCATCAGGGAAGAAGGAATCCTTTGATGGAACAACCTGGCCATTCAGGATGCTCAGGTCGTCAGCTGATCTCATTCTTTGGGCTCATTGTGTTTGCTAAACCTAGACCTGACCTAAACCAGACAAAAAAAAAATCAAACCTGATCCATTACTACAGCACAAATGTAATGATCTGTCTTTAAAATGAGAACTGACCTCAAGGCCAACAAAACGGTAAACAGTCAATCTCATGATAAATATAAACTATTTTCATGCATGCTGACGTCTTTCTATCAAACCGGCTCAATCTTGAATCCACTAATAACCTCTCCGCGGCGTTTTTCCACTTCATGTCGTTCAGTTGTGAGCAAAAATAACATCGTTAAAAGCCAAAATCTCGATTCTCCGAATTCAAACGTCCGTAAAAGCCTCCATTATTTGTCCGCGTCATTATTTCAAAGGCGACGTCTGGAAATAGAAGCAGAAATGTCAAGTGGAGTTGTTTACGGCGTACAGTGGAAATGTATCCTAAGATCTGTCGGGATTGAAGATTATGAGAACCGCTTCAGAACAATGGCACGTAGAGAAAAGCCAAAGAAAGGAAGTAAATACAAAATAACCTTGAAAATACCGCAAAACAAAACAAGATTTTTCGAGATCCGTCCCGCTTCGTGATGATGTGACGCTGGTGCAGACGGCAAATGCTTTATGCAAAAGATCAAGCATAGAGTTTCACAAACTAACCACCTACAATGCCCTTTGTGAGGCTGGCGGCTCCCAAGTAAAAGGCAGATAGATAGATAGATAGATAGAGCTGAAACTTGTTTTGCAAAGTTCCGCAGCTCTGTATCAATACAAAGACATACAGATAAAGGACATTTCACAAAGACATGAAAAACCGCCCCTACATACATTGATTTTATGAGTTAAGCTCCTCATTTAGTTTCAGGATGGACCGATGAACAAAGGCACACTGTCCCGCCGCCATGACGGTAATGGAATGGAAGTGGTCCCTCGCTATAATGCGGTTCACCTTTTTTTTTGTAACATTTTGCATGTTTTTGTTTTTTTACAGGCCGGGCGTGAGCGGGTCCGACTCCGCGTTCACTTTCTCCGCACTTTTCCACGAAAATAAACACCGCTATAGCATGTGGCGCTCGCCTTCTGACGCCTGAAACGGCTACGATAAAACTGTAGTCGTAGCTACGATTGTCTCTTAGTTTCAACAATCGCACAGCGGAGACGAGAGCGGCTCACGATGTTTCCACCCCCACCCCCCAAATGTGAGTCTAAAAATCTTATAGGACTGAAAAAAATCGTACAGTGACACCAGGCATGAAGGAGAACCCGCGAACTAGTGATAAAAGTGAATGAAGTGTGTGGTGAGGGGTTTTACTGCCTTAAAACATAGTCCAAATGTCAGTGGCGGGCCGTGGGGGTTTCAGGGCCTTCAGCAGCAGCCTGGGCTCACGCAGTCAAACGCAAATAAACTAAAAGGACAACACGCGTGTGGGTAAAACTGCCTTTTTGCGTGACACTTGTATCAACAACGCAAACCAAAGCCCCCAAACAAAAGCAAACACTCGGGCTAGAATACGGAAACACACGACACATGGCAGGCGGAGACGAGCGCGTTATAACGTGGAGACAGAGCGAGACATCAGAGATCAGCCCAAACGCAAAATCCACCGTAATAAAAAGATACTACATTTACAGTTTGGTGCTATGTGAGATGGTTTTATAGCGCTCGTACCTGTTGCCTGCCCGAGTCCCGGCGCAGCTGACGCGGGGAAACCCTCCTCCTGTCCGGGGAGCCGAGCGTCTACGTCCCGCTGTCGGTCTCGCTGCTTTGCTCTCGAAGCTCTTCATTAGGAAGGGGCCCCAAAAATCAGTGACCAATAAATCCACTTCATTCTGATGTGGCGCATTGAGTTGCCTTGTGTACAAAATGCGCGGTATAAATAAAGTTGCCTTGCCTTGCCTTGATGTTTCCAAGAAGAATATCTGTTTATCCGGTTCTCTTCTGATCTCCTGGAACGTCTCGCCCATGCGCGGCCACATTAGCCGTTTTCCCAGACGAAGAAAACGAAATAACACCTTAGGAGCCGACGTCGAAGTGCTCCTATGTTATTACGCCTCACAATATAGTCCCCCTTTGTATCCGCGTAGAGAATCGACACGTTTGATTTTGTGTAACTAGACTTGTCTTGTCTGTGTAAGTTCTCAGTCGTACAGGAGTTGTCCATCTTCAATGAAGGTACTTGATTCATCTTCTGTACTCAGTAGTTGAAGTCTTCGAACGTTTCACCTCTCATCCAAAAGGCTTCGTCAGCGACAAAGGTCACACTCTGGACGCAGCTTAGATATAGACCAATGGGGAGGAGTTAGGGTTGGCCCGGCTCCTCCCCTCTAATCACAGCTACTCTCACCTGTGGGTAAACACCTTTGAAGTAGAGCGTCTCTAACGATCTGCTCCCCTCAGTATCGGTCAGTTCTGTCCTATTCATAGATGATCACTGCCCAGTATCTGTCCTATTCATGGCTAATCACTGCTAATTATAGACTTGTATCGTGTCACTTTTCACGTAACTCTATTTAAATGGGGAAAACGTGGAACCGTTTGGGATGAAGAGAGAGAGGCTTTGACGCTAATTTGCGTGACTGAGCGCTCGCACAGAGACCAGACAGGTAAACAACAACCCGTCTAAGCTCAGGTAAGAACATATCTCAGGATGGAAAAAACTGTGGCCTGTTCCTTTAAGGGAGAGGTCTTGCTAAAAATATCAACCATGACCACACTAATGGAAAAATCTATATTTTCACCTGCCGCGTCTCGCCCTAATCACAATGAATCAAAACAATTAAATTCAGTATTATTGGCCGGCACTAAGTGATACATAAAGAATATTGCATTATAACGATATGAAATGGAATTAAGTGATCAAAGAATCCATTACTCCCCGCCGCTACGTCAGTTCATATCCCCGCCGTAATTGTCTCGCGGCATTTAATGCACCCCCGTATAAAGATCTTCCTCTTTAATTAAAACATCACCCAAACTGCTGACTCGGCCGTCTGCCGGTTCACTCTCGCCGAGATCTGATCCTTGTCTAACGGGCCGATAAACCCCCGCCGCTCAAGTCGCGGCGCGCAACAACTCCGAGACGGATTTATTTCCCCCATAAACCCCGATTGACTTGTTAGTTTTACCGCCGCGTCGTTACTTGTCCTTCGTTAAGTGTTTCGCTAATAAACGGAGGGGAGATGCAGAGTTTTTCTTACCGCACACGCGACGGCCGGAGGAGGAAACGAAGCGGGTCGCGTTCAATACAACAGAGTGGTTCTTCAGCTTCTTGCATCGGGGGGCCACCTCGGAAATATTACCGGGCCTGAAGACCACCCTACGTGAACCTCACATGTGGGGAAACACTTATAAACCCAACCGTAATCCAGTTAGTTACAAAGTGTTATCAGTCACCTCGAGTCTCTCTCTCTCAAACCAAAAAATCAGGTTAGAAATCTAGGAGTAATCATGGACTCAGACCTGAACTTAAACAGCCACATTAAAGCAATAACATCATCAGCTTTTTACCATCTGAAAAACATTAAGATCAGAGGAATAGTGTCAAAACCAGACTTGGAGACACTCATCCATGCGTTTGTCTCCAGCAGGTTAGACGACTGTAACGGCTGCTCACTGGCCTTTCTAAACGAGCTGTTAGAGCTGCAGAACATCCAGAACGCTGCTGCTCGAGTCCTGACAAGAACCAGGAAATACCACCATATTAGTCCAGTGCTCCGGTCCCTGCACTGGCTTCCTGTCGCTCAGAGAATAGAATCTAAAACAGCTCTGCTCGTGTACAAGTCGTTTCATGGTTTAGCGCCAAAGTCCATCTCTGACATGTTAGAGCCGTATGAACCATCTCGGGCCCTGAGAACTTCAGGGAGGGGTCTCCTGGTGGTTCCCAGAGTCAGGACTAAACACGCTGAGGCTAAAGCTAAAATCTGGAACAGTCTTCATGAGGATGTGAGACAGGCCTCAACTCTGACAATGTTCAAATCCAGGCTGAAAACAGCTCTTTTTACCCGAGCAGATGAAAACTGAAAGTATTTTATCTGCACTCTTGCCTTTTACTGTCATTGATTAACTTTATGTTGATGTTTTATTGATTGATTTGATCTGTTTTCTTGTAACTTTATGCAACTGTGAAGCACTTTGAATTGCCTTGTGTATGAATTGTGCTCTACAAATAAACTTGCCTTGTCAAAAGGATCTGCTCTGCGAGTCAAGCTTGCAGGCCACTTATAGTTTGTGACAATGTTAAACCGTTGCCGTGCCAACCATGTTTTGTCAATGGGAAATGAGTGAGTCAAACCTCCATCTATGTCATTAGCTTAAAAATACAAATAACTTTCCATCTCAACATTTCTTCATTAAATTAAATCGCTGATATGAAATGATAATTATTACATTACAAACACTGGATTTCTTTGACCCAAAGTATGAGTTAAACATTTTCAAATAAAGCACTGATAATTGTTAAAGGATACTTTTAAACTGCTATTTATCAAGCTGTACAGTCGTACTATCTCTGTCTTAGCCTTGACTGTGGTGCTCAGGCGCCCACTGAAGTTTTTGCTTGTTTTTAGACGGTATTTATCTCTTCTGTGGAAGCATAGACAGACTCGATTGGTAGGACCAGCGCAATGTCTCGAGTTCATGTCTCCGGGTCTCGTAACGATGGTAAATAAACTTCCCCTGTATAAGACATCCTGACTGCTGCCTCTTCTTCATCAATCCTCTCGAGCGCCATTGTTATTTCTCTAACAATTATTGAAGAGTTTTTAAAGGAACAGGCCACCGTTTTTTCCACATCTGTTCTTACCTGAGCTTAGACGAGGTGATGCGTACCTGTCTGGTCTTTATGGTGCGCTCAGTCACGCAAAAAGACCCAAAGATGTTGTTAGCATTTAGCCTCTCCTCCTCTCCGCTATGGGACCAAACGAGGGTGAAGTTAGAAGCGACCGAGCTCTTCCACGTTTTCCACGTTTAGGAGCACTTTGATGTCCGCGCAGTAATATCTTAATATCACTCCTGAAGAATTCTGACAGGACCCGGGTTCTCATTGGTCACCAGCGCTAGTCGGCAAACCATAAAAGCACGTTTCCTTTTTGCCTGTGTGTACTGAAAACAGTAGGAACCGAACTCGCGCCTCAAGGAAGAGGCGCTGCAACGCCGCCTTGAACATTATTCTATTGGACAAGCGTTTTATTTATTTATTTATTTGACAGGGAAAGTTCACATTAATGAAAATGTCTGTAAATGTGTCAGTATTCGCTGCAAAACTGTTGTCCCTGGGCAAAGTGTATAATGCCAACAACAATTATAAAACTATTTAAATTGGACAAGCGATGCTCGGGATTATTGATTATTGACTTTGACCCTTTTACGGTTTTTTTCTTAACCCTCTGTTGTCCTAGGAGCTGACAGCCTAGCCCAGTGGTGGGGGTGGCCCCCTTTTGGTTTGTGGTGCACTATTTTCTATTTTGTTGTGTTATGATATTAGTTTAGGTTGTCTTATCCAGTTGTTCCCACTCCATCCACAGTTAAAGGGACACTGCGTAACATTTTGGACTATACTGTTGCCATCAGTACAAACCATGCTCCTAATGATCGGCTTGACATAGAAAATGCTATTTCTGCAGTGGGTATTGGGATGGATTTGGATGAGGACTTAACTTATTTCAGTCTAAAATGCTGCCGACTTTAGTCACAACTCCATGGAGACGACCTGGAGACTGTTGAATTATTAATATACATATTTGTCATATTGGGCTTTAGTGATTATATATAAAACTGTGTTGATGTAATCTGTGCTTTAAGATTCATTTGAATTTGGCGGACATTTTAATACTGCCCCATTGTTGTATTTACGGTTGGATCCACTGGGGGGCAGTGTGTTAAAAAGAGGAGTCAGATTGCGCAGAAGAAGTGACGATAAGAACATTTCAAGAGCACTGATTGGTTAAAGGAGGACACGCCTACTCCTTTGTGTTATGTGTTGCTCAAGGGGAGGGGCTCTCGCTCTTACCTCCTCCCCCCCGGTCGGTCAGCATGTAGCTCAACATGACTTGTGTGCTTTGGTTGTAATATAGGGAATAAAACAATGATTTTTTTGTCTATTTTAATAGACCGAGGTAAAGTTACAGTCATGTCTTAGGGGAGGTGAGCCGCTCACTGCAAAGGCACATGTTTTTTTGTACAATTAAACATCACGTTTGGAAATGACTGAAATGGGACTAAAACTAAATGCCTTTTTGACCAAAAACTAAAACTGAATGGGCTGCCAAAAAGGAAAAGGTCGCGGATACATGCGGCCAAAATGAGTTTTCTACGCAGGGTGGCTGAGCGCACCTTCACGTCCAGATAAGCAGCTGAGGTGGCTCCAGGCATGTCCTATTGGGACATGGAAATTGGGACTATGTCTCTGTGGCCTGGTGTCACCTCGGGATCCCCAAGAACAGCTGGAGGAAGTGTGAGTGTGTCCGGATGAAGAGGAAGAAAATGGATGGATGGAATAAATTAACATTATTGTTCTGTTTTCTGGTTCTATATGACAAATATTTTAGTATAGGTATTGAAAAAAGTTATGTCTAAGTATCGATATCGAACAAACTAACGGCACCCAGCACTAACCAGCAGTACGCATGAAAAAGTGTCTCTGATCGAAACACTCACTGGCAACTGTATAATACAACCATCATTACATGTGTTATCGTGCTGTCTTTGCCTGAGTTAGAGAGACATTTTCCCTGCGAGTTTTCCACCATTAAAATAAATCTGCCAAATAATTTACTAGCGAATGCAGCCACTGCCGCCTCCAGCTTTGCCAGACGGATATTTGAGCTGTCCGTAAACACAGTCCCGCTGGAACCATCGTGGAAGCCGGAAAAGTAAAAATATCTGTTACCATGGGGAGACGGCCCCCTCCCCGAGCTCATTTGCAAAGCACTTACTTCAGTTTTTAATTAATTCTCAGAAAAGGATGATCACAACGTGATTATGTTGTGGAAATATCAACAGAGCAATAATAAGCTTTTTGACTGTGAGAAAACACTTAAGAGCATTAGGAAACAGAGGACTCACACTTTGTCTTTTGGAACGAGGTTGTCAAATAGTGAAGTGCGAGGAATGAGGATTCAAAGTGTTCATCTTTGGTTCGGACTAATACTCACTGTACCCCGGGGCGGGTGGGCCAGTGTGTGTCAAGGAGGGACGATTTTCATCATCGCCAAAACACCAAGGGCCGAACCTCACCATTGTAGCCTAAAGCATGGGCGTCGGAACCATTCATTGTGAGGGGGACGTGTGGTTGTTTGGTCCCCTCCACTTTCACAACGTGAATTTTCATTGACTTTGCATTTACTATTTCAGACTGGACCTTTTCAATGGGCTCCCCGAGGCAATTAAATATGACCCGCGCCTTATTTTCCATAAAAACTATATTTTTTGGCATTATCCGCGCCAGTATCGCGGCGCTTTGCGTAGCTGTGTTTATGCGGCTCCGCTACATCACCTCAGAGCGGCTGAAATGTAAACATGTCTCTGTAAACCGCTGAAAAACGGCTGAAGTGAGAATACTGGAGGATTATCGTTGGACTGATTTGACCAAACCGAAGCACAAGGACTCTCGTGCATCGTGTCTTCTGAGTTTCTCACGGATCATCACATGCAGGAGCAGGACTTTTCGCGGTCCTCGGCAGGTGGACAGCGTGTCTTCATTGGTACAAAGGGCCCGACCAGTAACTTTAAGGTGAGGAACGTCAGTTTTGATGTGTTTGTAAAGCGAGTGATGAAACTGATGTAGCGTGAGTTTGGGGAAACTGCACGAGTGTTCAACCGGTCAGTACGCCCGTTAAACCTCGCTGTCTGGAGTCTAACTTAACCAAATAACCTCTGAATTATTCATTTGATGGATAAATGTTTGCTTCCTTTACCCCTTGACTCAATTTGATCTGCGTTTGTGGGAAATGTGAAGATACAAGCCTTGAGATGTTTCTTTGCGATGGCAGGAGTTAACAAGTGGGAATGAAGCTGAATGTGGATGTGTCAGCCACTGTCCAAATACAAGCGCGATAGTCCTGAGAACATTACTCAGGGCTTAGGACTATGTTACTGTTCAAACACCAGAAATGCTGCAGCGATTTGACAAACAGTCAACAAGTTTCCCAAAAAAGCTGCTTCACTCCGACGGCCGTGTGTACAGGAGGTTATATTTTAAAAGAAAAGGAAAAAGAAAACAACATATGGCTACTCTACTTTAGCAGTAATACAGTATTATCTGAATCCATACATTTAATATACATTTTATTCTAACCAGATTTTATTTAACACAGGAGTCAGTTTTTGTCAGGAAATATTTAACCAGAATAATGCAGATGAAATATCAATATTATTGGGATATTTTTTAAAGATGATGCTGTATATTGATTATTTAAAAAAATATGTGACGACAAAAGCAACAAAAACACCACAAAAGAGCGACAGAAAAGTGGCAAAAAGCGATGAAAAAACACACCAACAACGCAAGGGAAAAGATCAAAGTTTAGATGAGTTTTGTAGGTCTTCGCTTTTGATTGAGGCATTGCACTGATCTATAGGCTGTAACCTTTTAGATTTGGGTGAAGCTGAACTGGAAAAAATGCACTAGGTTACGAGGTTACAAATACTGACACCATTTCCCTCATTTTGAGTGTACTCTAACAGGTATTTGATCTCTTATTTTGCATAATAATATTTCTCTAAATCATCTCGGGGCCAATGGTTCTGTCCTGGAGGGCCGGATTCGGCCCGCGGGCCTGACGTTGCCAGCGTCGGCCCATTAGTCCGACGTCTCATTATTCCGGAAATGTCCCATTGAGTAGGGGTTGAAAAAAATAAAATGAGGTTCAGGCGAGAGTCCACCGACCTTAAGGTTTGGGCCAGTGGTTGTTTATGACTCTCTGATCCACAACACGACTGGGTTAGAGACGTCGGACTAATGGCACCTCTGCTCAACGGGACATTTTCTGAATAATGAGACGTTGGACTATTGGCATGGCCCCCACGTTGCCTACCACTGCTGTAGACGAAGTCTGGCTTAACGGGGCAGAACTCTTCCATAAACTGATTAACCCCTCGTGGACAGTCAATGGACAATGAATGAAATTTGTGCTTTGGATAATTTCTTTTCATCCATTGAAGCAGCGCTCAGCCGAAGACCTCTCCTTCCCCACATCTCACGTCTCTCCCGTATGCACTAGGGAGAGACGTGAGATGTGCACATCGTCCCGAACCCGCTGTCACGGCGTGTCAAGGCGAGTGACAGCTGGCGACGTGGAACAGGAATCGAGGACAAAAGGCCGGAGAGATGTGGAGAGAGATGTCGCGGGCGGAGGAAGAGTCGCCGCCGACTGTACGGGGCGAAGTTCACAGAGCGGGAGAACTTCCTCAACATCAGACCGGAACATTTAAAAATATTATACTGAGCTCCATCCCAGAGGACGTGATGTGCGATACTGGCTTTTTTCCCATTCAATCAAAGCCTTATGAGAGCTTTTCATCATGTTACAATGTTGTTCCCTCATCAAAAACACTTCAGGAGTAGTGTTTTAAGCCACTCGCACATCTTTGAACATTCTTTGAGTCTTTCCTTTGTGCCGTCTCCCTTCTCACTGTGGTAAAAGCTTCTCTTACTGCTTTTCGTATTCCCAAAAGGTTGCAGTGACCTCCCCTGAAATGGATTCTTTTTTTAAATTAAAGTGTGATTGTGTTTTTTTTCTGTCATGTTTCCAGTGGTTTGACGTGAGTCTGAGGTTGAAGCTGAACAGTTCGTCTCCAAACTCAGTAAGCGTCGCTAAACTCTGTTCGCGGTTGAAATGTAGCTGGGAAAGGTGGTTCTCGTGAACGTTTGGTGATATAAAGTTGTGCTTTTCGTGTGGGGCTGTGGCCATGACATGAGCTGTTTGTGTCGCTGTTTTCTGTGTGTATCACTTTGGGGTAAAATCACCCACGTTTCTCCTGTGCGCCAAAATCTGGCTCAAAAATCAAATATGTTTGATTTCCTACACGATTCGAACACCAGTCCAGTCGTGACCCCCCCACACTACGGGACACAACTCTCTGCGACTGCCTTAGACTAAACACAACTCGGGGCATAAGAGTCGTGTAGTGTGAGCGGACCTTTTAGAGAAGATGAAGCATCAACATCTAAGCAGGTACATTCTGGTCAAGTACATTTAGGTCCATATTTTACTAGTGGTTAATTCAGTCTTGAAAATGTGGATGGGATTGGGACGCTGAAATCCTGGAAGTTGTTGAGTCATAGATGGAGCACAAAACTGTCATTCACATTTTTAAAACAATAGGCTGCGTTCACGTTATAGAATTCTATTTCAGTCGGAGGGCAGGTGTCAATACAACTCTATGGGAGAGAAACAGTTTTTGAAAGAAATTTCCAAAAAGAAAATGTCCAAATGTTTTCTCTGATCGTCATGTGACAGTGATTGGATTCACAAACCTGAAAGTCCTTTCTACTGGCCAACATCAAGCACATGTTTTTGAATATTTTCTCCACTTCTAGACGCCTTTGTGAAGAAATAATTAGACATATGTTCATATCTGCTGGAAGATATGACTTTGACAGCTTTTATTTCATGTGAATTGGCCTCAGGAATTACAGAGAAATTAGCAACGATTTAAGACTAGAAAATCTGCATTTTGAGCGTTACTATGGTTACAGCCATTGAATTTTCAGTAGCTCCGCCTCAATTTTAAACTATCGGCTCTTTGGAAGGTTGTGATGTCACGTGAACGCCACCTATTCGTCACTCGATCCATTCGGGAAAGTTCTGCGCTCAAAGTGTGTTCCTCGTGGCGCCTTAGCATCGAAAGAAAAGCCTTTTTTCCTCTATTCTGTAACGTGTCATCCCTAGTACCACCTCCAGAGGGCACGCCGTCCAAATACGCCGTTTGTCACTTCTAAAAAATCCTGAAGTTCCCAAAGTAATGTTTTTAAGCCTGATATTATGTCCACTTTAAGTCCTCGTTCCTTTCTCGTATCTCACCAACCTTTAACAGAGACGACTTTACACCGAGGCGGGTTTGTCACGGAACGACACCCAGCCACGCGGCGTTCCCCGGATCGTCAGCAACACATCGAAATCACTTCCATTGGAATCTCCACATCTCGCCGCTCGCTCCGACCCTTTGTCCCTCGCTCATGTTCGCCGTCGCCACCTGCCAGTCTCCGAGGCGCGACGTGACAGAGGTACAAAGCGGCGCCAGGACAATCAGCGGGAAAAAAGACGGGAAGAAAAGCGCTGCGGATGTGTGGGGGGGGGAGCGGTGCTGACGGGGCGGGATCACGGAGAGCCTTTGTAGCGGGAGAAAGGCCACGAGGTCCCGTCCCATTTTATCTGATAGACTCGTGTCCAACAGGCCTGCGCGCCGAGATATGAGGGAGCCGCCTAATTGCAGGATCAGGGAGCAGACTAATTACTGGGTGGGGCCGGGGAAAGAGGGAAAGCACAGCCTGGTTTAGCGCGAGAAGTAGGGCCCAGGAAGTATGAAGGCGAGACTCATCGTGATGTGGTCAGTGTTGAGATTTATTGCTAGTTAACAAGCAAAAAAAAAGATACATGGTGAGAAAAATGGACGCCCGATGAAGCTACCAGCTCATAAAACCACAGTCTTCCTTACCATTACCAGGCCTGTGTGGCTTCGCTGAGAGCCTTGCCCGGATACCTCCTCGTTTGCCCCTTTTTTTGTTTCCTGTAGGGGCTTTTGTAACTTCCCCGCTATTCTGCATGTGTGGGCGGCTCTAAGTGCCACCTCAAAGTTTCAGAAGAAGACATTTCTAGATTTGCAGGTCTCAAATGTCGCTCAAAAACCTTTTTATTTATTGGTTTATTGGGTCGGGACAGTGCGAGTTAATGAACAAGCCACACCGGATTGTAGCTTTGGGCTAATTTCCATCCGTCGTCCCCCATGCCCACTCTCATTCATCCTGGCCTATTGGACATGTTTTTTAGTGGTAGGGGAAACCTACGCAGACACGGGGAGAACATGCAAACTCCACACAGAAAGGTCCCGTCCCTGGTGGGAATCAAACCCGGGACCTTCTAGCTGTGAAGCACTCTGCAATCTTCAATATCAAAAGAGCCATTTCAAACCAAACGAAAGTCTCACAGAGCTGCAATAGTTTCCATTTTCAAACGACCCAACACATCCACAAAACTCATTATGTAAACGGTACATCAGATTTTGGGCCTCCCCTGACTTACTCTGCTCCGCCCCTGCTCCATAGATCCAGGTCCTTTGAAGACGTGTTGTACATTGCGTTTTGTATTTAGCCCGGCTAACGCTAGACTAAAATCACAAGTGATATTTAGTCTGGGGACCAATTCATTTTCCCGTAGGAGAGGTGTGGTTTACGATTGTCCAGGGCCGTTTATTTGTATTTGTATTTATTTATTTAGAGAAACAGGGACAGTGTACAATAAACACTAACCCCAAGGGGAGAGATGCATCGTACCAGGTTTTAGCTCAAGAGCTAATTTCCACCCGTAGTCCCTGGGCAGGCGGATGTTATAGTCCATCCATCCATCCATTTTCTCCCACTTGTCCGTTGCCGGGTCGTGGGGGCAGCTATTGGAGCTGCCCAAGTCACATTGCACCAGTCCCCTATGGCTCCTTCTGCAGGTGGTGGGTCCACAGAAGGACGGCCTCATAGTTCCAAACGGGCCTGTTGGTCTCTCATAGGGGGCCCATTCACTCTCTCATTCATACGCCAGTGTACGCAGACACTGGAGGCAAGGAGGGTGAAGTGTCTTGCCCAAGGACACAACGACAATGTGCACCTTCAGGAGGCGGGATTTGAACCCCTGATCTTCCGATCATGAGACGACCCGCTCTACCATCTGCGCCACTGTCGCCCCACTGGATGTTATAGTAAAATACATAAAAACATCACGCACACATGGATAATGGCATTTACATTGACCAAGTTCCATCCATCCATTTTCTTCCACTTGTCCGTTGCCGGGTCGTGGGGGCAGCTGTTGGAGCTGCACCAGCCCCTATGGCTCCTCCTGCAGGTGGTGGGTCCACGGAAGGTGACCAAGTTCATAATAGTAAAAGCAACTCTTCACATGCAAAACAATCAGATAAAAACTCTTACACACACCTTTCATTTACTCAGGTCTACTCGTCTAGCCCTCAGAACACACACGCACACACACATCCGCTCACATGTGGACGCAGGATCGATTTGACAGGAGCCATGTCTTTGCCAGGCGTGAGAACGTTATCGGGCGCTACGAATGTCTCTCATGCGTCTGCACGAGGCCAAAGCCAATCGTATCATCGTGTGACGTAAATAAACTACAGGCTTCCGTATGTCCAACAGCGCGCCATCGTCTTGCCGTCCCTCCTCGTTCTGTGATTGGTCCCGAACCCATGTGAAGATTTCGGCCATGGTCCTCAGACTGCTGTGAAGTTCAAAAGGATTCGAGCGCACACAGCGGTCTGGCGTTAGCTCTCAATGAGTTTATGAACGAGAAACGCTACAGTCCATATATTCCCCGTGTACTCATAAAGAGACTACCGTTGCGTAAATACATTGGCTTGTTCAATGAAAGCGGGCAGATGAACGAGCGGCGCACAGAAAACACTGACTACGATCTGCATTTCACAACACTGAACAAACTTCTTTTTTTTTTACAATGTATTTCAGTCGTGCCAGTTATTTGGGCCTTGTAGGACAAAGCGCCACTACAAGGTTTCGATCTCGTCAAAGCTGGTCCCTTCATAGCCAGCAAGGACTCTTACCTTGTCAGTATTTAAAATGTAAGAAATCGTATGTCCAAGACCATCTTCTTCTAAAAAAGAGCAGAGATTGATGAAGTTCACAGGAGACATTTATTCAGGCGTCAGCAGGTGGCGTAACAACAAGTCAAAGCAAGTCCAAAGAATAAGTTCCCTCCCCATAACTTTATAACATTTTAGTTAAGTCCATCCCAATGTGCGTAAGCGGTTCTCATCCCATGAACAATAAGATACATTTGTGGACCAGGATGTTCTGTTCAACACCAAATATGGTCTTATAACCTTGACATTTGGGGCCGTGTTCATCCCAGACAGACAGTCTTATCTTAATGTACTGCACGGCCCATGAACTCATTCAACCTACTAGAGAGGCCTAGTTTTGTGCAGTAGACCTTAGCAAACAATTTATAGGTTATAGGTTATACCATTAGCAAACAAACAAACTAATTTATCACAACCTGCAGTAAAACATCCGCTGCACCTCACAAAAAACACAACAAAGATGTACAAAAGCATCATGAACAATATGGAACACACAAACGCCGCTGCGCCAAGGGAATATTAAGGCGTGTGAACTTCATCTTTGGTCAAGCAGTGAATTTGTCTTTAATGGAGTGAAAGTAATAAGTTCTAGACTAAGAGAGTACTGAAGTATATCCTCAAAAACTGGCATCGTATACAGGAGTGGTTCCCAAAGAGCTTCAGGGGCCCAACAATCACAAACAGATTGATTTAACAGTAAAAAATACATGTATTTACTTTTTATGTCACTTTGGCTGTAAAATAATTACAAATGACTTTGAATAGAGCAAATTATTACTAAAACCCCCCGAGGGATTTTCGGATAACCGGGCCGCGATGTCCCGGACTATGGGAATGGCTGATGTACAGTATTTGTGTAATTTACCTAATCATTGACCACCTCTTCTTATTTATTTAACCCACCCCCCTCTTTCATAACGACAGCTCGCACTCCGCTAAACGTCACGCGGGTGCGTTCCTGAAGTCCATTTGCGTTTTTAAGTCCACACGCGTTCCGGGAATCAAACTATAGGCACCGTCTGGTTCTTGTTTCTTTTCGTCTTCCAGTGGGTGCGGGCATTAGTAATAAACTGTATGCAGTAACGCGCCGAGCTGTGACTGCGCAGTAGACACATAAAGCGGAGCATAAGGCAGTCCTAATGTGCTCTATGATAACAAATAATAATGATGATAGAAATAATGTGTGCGATTGTGGGGGGACCAGCTGTGGAGACGCTGAGACAGAGAGAGGAGTGTTGATAAAAGAACAGACGCACCGACTCCAGCTGCACTCTGGGAATGAGGAAAAGACTTTAGACTTTGGGAACATGTCCTTTGAGTGAAGTGGTTTACTCCCAAACCTTTTTAAACCCGATTTGATCTTGATCCAGGCCTGGAGGTGCTCGGTCAACTATTTCATGAGGTGGTGTTTGGTGTCCTGGTCTCACTTGCATATTTGTTATTTTTACGCTGGTATCACCTGATATCAAGATAATTTCATGTTCGTACAATATACGGACCACGTTATTTCAGGTTAAGGTTAGGGTTAGGGTTAGGGTGTAGGGGCGACGGTGGCGCAGATGGTAGAGCGGGTCGTCTCATGATCGGAAGGTCGGGGGTTCAAATCCCGCCTCTTGAAGGCGCATGCTGTCGTTGTGTCCTTGGGCAAGACACTTCACCCTCCTTGCCTCCAGTGTCTGCGCACACTGGTGTATGAATGAGAGTGTGAATGGGCCCCTATGAGAGACCAACAGGCCCGTTTGGAACCATGAGGCCGTCCTTCCGTGGACCCACCACCTGCAGGAGGCGCCATAGGGGACTGGTGCTATGTGACTTGGGCAGCTCCAATAGCTGCCCCCACGACCCGGCAACGGACAAGTGGGAGAAAATGGATGGATGGATGGATGAAATAATGTATTATTTAATAATAAAAACATTTCAGGTTATTTCATGATACGATGTGACTGGTTTGTTTGTTCTGGACGCCAGTGAGTACCTGCTGAGCGGACGGGATCATTTAATACAGACTTTTGCACTTTTTCCAAAACTTGTGGTTAACTTGCTGTTTGTCATTGGGCCAGAAGATGGCGCCGCATCACGGCATGTTCGGACCGCGGTGGCCCGGGGGTCGGCCCAGTAGTCCGACGTCTCATTATTCTGAAACTGTCCCATTGAGGAGGGGTTGAAAAATAACATTAGGTTCAGGCAAGAGTCCACAGACCTTCAGGTTCGGGCCAGTGGTTGTTTATGACTCTCTGATCCACAACACGACTGGGTTAGAGACGACGGACTAACAGCACCTCTGCTCAATGGGACATTTTCAGAATAACGAGTTGTCGGACCAATGGCGTGGCCCCCTGCACCAGTTGTGATTGTTGTGGTGCAGACGCCGCACGTCCACTTCAGGTCCAGTAATGGTTTTACTGCGCGATCACTGACAATCACTGGCAATCCCGCCTCCTGAAGGTGCACATCACCCTCCTTGCCTCCAGTGTCTGCGTACACTGGTGTATGAATGAGAAAGTGAATGGGCCCCTTATGAGAGACCAACAGGCCCGTTTGGAACCATGTGGCCGTCCTTCCGTGGACCCACCACCTGCAGGAGGAGCCATAGGGGACTGGTGCAGCTCCAACGGCTGCCCCCACGATCCGGCAACGGACAAGTGAAAGAAGATGGATGGATGGATTTCTCCCTCAGTCTCTCCCAGCAGTTAGTAGTTTACCACTGCCAATTGTGGGGAAGGAATGATTATTAACTTTTTCACAGGGTGTTTCTCGTTTGCCAGGATCCTATCACCTCAGTCCACTTCCTTTGACTCCCTCGGGCTCCTCTGAGTCCAGTGTCCTGCTGCTGCATCTGAGGAGTTTGGAACAACAGCCTCCGGAGCGAGCGGCTGCGTCATGTCCCGTGATAAAATCATAGCATAAAACATCAATGTAAGTTTATTCCATACATTTCTTTTACATTTGTATCAAGTCACCAAGTCACTTTCCTTTAATGCCGTCTCTGGACCAACTGCCCCTCAGTGCGATAACTCGGCACGGAAAGGCCCAGTCGTGGTATAATCTTTGCATACTTCCAGAAGAAGAAGCAAAAAAAAACGTTCCCCAATTGCGGTTCGCCGCTTGATTCTCGGCCGTGTCTTGTGGGGAGAAGATCAGAAATGTCCCTCTGAAGCTCGGCGTTAAAACAAACCCCGGTGCAGGGCTTTCTTCTCCTCGCCTTGATGCCGGCGTTTCAAGTAGTAGCACTCGGAAAGCCGCGCCGCCGCCTTCCACTCCCTCTCCCCGCAAAACAAAGAATGCTTTTCCATTTTTAATGCGGTGGCCCCCGACAACAAGCGGCGTAATGACGTGCTCAAAATATCCCCGCTTTCTCCTCCACGGCGTCTGTGCGAGGTCTTGAGATGAACAATTCACGATTTACTGACGCGCTCGCCAGCCCCCGATCGCAGCGAAAGAGCCGCGAGTCTCGAGGAAACAATTAGACAAATGAGCGCGGAATGAAACATGATTAACTTTTGTTTCAAAACACGAGACGAGAAGAGTGCGATGCTCATGAGACGATTGATTGTGAGGAGTGACGTAACTGTCTTCTGTATTGATTCTATTTGTGCACTGGAGTGGGAGAGACGCTCCATACTGGAGTAAGAACAGCTCAACAAGCTGCTTAAGAAGCCCCGCGTGGCCGTCGTCCAAATGTATGAAGATAATTACTTACAGTTATAAGTACCTGGAGATGTTGTTAACGCCTGGATATCCAGAAATGTTAAATTGCAGCTCCTCTTCAATAATGAGGAGTATAGATAAAGTGATACACACAGCATCCAGTAGTTAGTTCTAGGCAAGTTTATTTGTAGAGCACAATTCATACACAAGGCAATTCAAAGTGCTTCACGGTTGCATAAAATTACAAGAAAACAGATCAAATCAATCATTAAAACATCAACATAAAGTTAATCAATTACAGTAAAAGGCAAGAGTGCAGATAAAATACTTTCAGTTTTCATCTGCTCGGGTAAAAAGAGCTGTTTTCAGCCTGGATTTGAACATTGTCAGAGTTGAGGCCTGTCTCACATCCTCATGAAGACTGTTCCAGATTTTAGCTTTAGCCTCAGCGTGTTTAGTCCTGACTCTGGGAACCACCAGGAGACCCCTCCCTGAAGTTCTCAGGGCCCGAGATGGTTCATACGGCTCTAACATGTCAGAGATGGACTTTGGTGCTAAACCATGAAAAGACTTGTACACAAGCAGAGCTGTTTTAAATTCTATTCTCTGAGTGACAGGAAGCCAGTGCAGAGACCGGAGCACTGGACTAATGTGGTGGTATTTCCTGGTTCTTGTCAGGACTCGAGCAGCAGCGTTCTGGATGTTCTGCAGCTCTAACAGCTCGTTTAGAAAGGCCAGTGAGCAGCCGTTACAGTCGTCTAACCTGCTGGAGACAAACGCATGGATGAGTGTCTCTAAGTCTGGTTTTGACACTATTCCTCTGATCTGAATGTTTTTCAGATGGTAAAAAGCTGATGATGTTATTGCTTTAATGTGGCTGTTTAAGTTCAGGTCTGAGTCATGCACGTGTGTTTCTTGTTTGTCCACACCAAACACACACTTCCAGATGTTCGGACAAAACCTGTCTGACCACTCCAGACTGTTGCGTTGGTCGACAGGGATCCGCTGCACCGGATCGGATGAGACTGAAGGCCGCCAGGTTTCCTCGACCTCCCGAAAACATGCTGCCCAGGTTGGCCCGCCATTACAAAGCCTGTGTATCAACTTCATGAATGTACAGGCGAGTTTTCTCTGAAAGTGACCCTGCAAGTTCTGAAACGTGGCGATGAACTTGTCTGGAACCAGGGTTAAAAATCCCCTAATTTTGCCCAGCATTGGTCTTCCCCACATTCTCTCCAGTCCCTAAATGCACCAGGTCACATGATTCTAATTATCCAATCACATGACCCCCAAGCACTACATAAGCTGCCTTGACTCCACTGTCCTCAGCTGTGTGGGGCAGCAGCTGCAGAGCCAGACCATGTAGTCTTTGCTGGGGACCTGATCATTCAGTGTGCTTTGTGATTCTCGTGAACCGGCCAGGTCTTGGGTCCGACTTTGTGGATGGCGAGCTACGGAATGAGGCAGGGAGTTCAGCTTCCCGGTGGCCCTGTGTACGAAACTGTTCTTAAGGCGACTGGACCTGGCCTGTAGATTCCGCAGTCTCCTCCCTGAAGGCATTACTCTGAAGAGACTGTGTGATGGTGCGTAGGGTCCCTGGTGATTCTGAGGGCTTTGCGGGTGAGACGGGTGGAGTACATGTCCTTAATGGAGGGGAGAGGAGCTCCACAGATCTTCTCCGCTGCTCTCACGATGCGCTGGAGGCTCCTTCGGCAGGAGGCAGTGCTGGCGCCGTGCCACACAGTGATGGAGCTGGTCAGGATGCTCTCTATAGTCCCTCTGTAGAAGAGCCACACAGTGATGGAGCTGGTCAGGATGCTCTCTATAGTCCCTCTGTAGAAGAGCCACACAGTGATGGAGCTGGTCAGGATGCTCTCTATAGTCCCTCTGTAGAAGAACCACACAGTGATGGAGCTGGTCAGGATGCTCTCTATAGTCCCTCTGTAGAAGAACCACACAGTGATGGAGCTGGTCAGGATGCTCTCTATAGACCCTCTGAAGAAGAACCACACAGTGATGGAGCTGGTCAGGATGCTCTCTATAGACCCTCTGTAGAAGAACCACACAGTGATGGAGCTGGTCAGGATGCTCTCTATAGACCCTCTGTAGAAGAACCACACAGTGATGGAGCTGGTCAGGATGCTCTCTATAGTCCCTCTGTAGAAGAACCACACAGTGATGGAGCTGGTCAGGATGCTCTCTATAGTCCCTCTGTAGAAGTTGCACATAACAGAGGCTGGGACTCTAGCTCTTCTTAACTTGCGGAGAAAGTAGAGACGCTGATTACTTTTCTTGACCAGAGATGTAGTGTGCATGGTCCAGGAAAGGTTCTCTGTGATGTGCACACCCAGGAACTTAGTGCTGGTCACCCTCTCCACTGCAGCACCATTGATTGTTAGAGGGCGTCCCCCTTTGTGTCAACTTCAATGCCCATGGTCTGGTAGGACCTGTCCCTTTCTCCTCCTACCTCCTCAATCAGAGCGTTACCATAAATCACCTCAAACAGTACGGACAATACCGCGTTTGGACATTTCCCCTCCGTTCCCATAAACCTGCGAGGACAATCCACGCTCACCGGCTGACGGACTATCGGGTTCTTCTTGGTGTCGGTCTCCAAACGAAGATCCAGTTTAACCCATGTGTGACTTGTTTCGTTGGCTTGAACTGTGCACGTTGTTGAATACCGGTACTTTGAAACTGCAGGATTGTAAATATTTTGGTTATTTTTTTCTCACTTTATTTCTCACTTTATATTCAATATATTCACTTTTAAAATGTACGTAATTGATTCCTTGTCTTTATTTACTGCCCTCCAGTAGCCGGGGTCAGCCCTATGTTCCCCGGTACCTATGTTCTCCAGTACCTATGTTCTCCCACTTCTATTGATTAAGATTAGGCACCAGCCCACTATCCTTAAGGTTAGTGGCTCGGGCAGGGTCAGGGTTAAGATGATTGATATATGTATGACATTTCACTCTCATGACTTGTGATTTGGTGAAGTACCAACTCACCTACGGAAAAAAAAAACATTGCACCCGGGGAACATAGGACCTGGGGAACATAGGTACGCACCCCAGTAGCCGATCCCAGTTTCTTCTGATACTTGCCCACTGGGATCTATAATATTATTCTGTAATTACTGGATACTCAGGTATTAACTAAATACCTGCTACATGTCCCTGTGGAGAACTGGGACGCTACAAATAAGAAAGGAATTAGTTTGGACCGTTCCTACCATTGTAATTGAATGGCTTCCTCTTTCATTGTGTAGCGATCAGTTGAATTACAGAGTCTTCCCTCCTGCTGTGGCTAACCTTCATGTGTCTGTCTCGTGTCTGTCTCCATCTTTCCTCTCGTTACTACAATGAGAACCGACCAGGGCTAATCTCTCTCCCACCTCCACTTCCCCGCAGCCCATTTTACGCGCTCATTATATCATTTCCTCGCGTATTGACCGGCGCGAACTCCGAACCCTCCGCTTCCTCATCCGACAGTTACAAATCTGCGCATTGATCCGGCGTCACTTTTGAAGAGAGGGATGGGAAAAAAATAGAAATTTAAAAAAAGAAGCAAAGCGGACGTAATGAGCATCGACTGCGTCTGTGTTTTGAAGACCTCACGCGTGCCGGTTTTAAAACGCCGTCCCAGCGGAGCGCTCGCGTCTAAATCCATCCATCAGGCGGACGGGCGCCGGGTTGACAGCGGCTAACCCCGGGCGGCGCTGAGTGACGGGCGCCGTGATCGCTTCTTCTGGAGGGAGTCTCGGCCGCGTGCGGCTGTTTCGTCAAAGGCTTTTACCCAAAGAAACGCCGTAAATCGCGTAAACAACCTTAGAATGCGTTACCGGACTTTTAGGATCATAAAAGGATGATGCCAGGGTAAGTTTTTATGGATAAAAATATAAAATGTAAAAACAACTTAAAGGCGGCGATATGGCTCCCGTATTCACTCGTTGTAAAATGAGGAAAGATCAGAAAGGTTGCGTGTCTCAGAGGCTGTTTATTACAGATAGTCCAAATGAAGTTTACAGGTTAAGCATCTCAGAGGTGTCCCAAGAAGTCCAAGGGATTCTTCTCAGCATAATCATTATATTCTCAGCTTAAACCCATCCTCCTAACATATCCCATCATGCATTTCAACACACAAAAGGAAATTCGATAGCTTAGGTGTTAACATCTGGAAACCATGTGTTAAAACAGATAATAGCTCTTCCTTAGACTGTCTAAACAGGATGCCCTTACGCTCCCCCCGATTCTCAGTGGCCTTTTTAACCTTCCTGGCTCCATTGAGTCTGAAGCTATTAGAACCATCTGCCACAACATCACACAAATTGTCGGGGGCTATAAAACAACTATCTTTTATATCGACATTTTCTTCACAGTTTTACATAAGTGTCTAATTTTGGAGATTTACTAAATTTTTATTCTATGAGTGACACAGAAAGAGACGACTAAGAACTAGGGGAAGGGTTTGGCAAGAGAAGTGTTAGCAGTGTTAACAATGGAGATTACTCCATTCCTTAATTTTAAAAGTACTTTAACCTCTTAACCCCCACCTGAACCGAGCTCATTTTCTTTCTTTAGGCTTGGAACATCTGTCTGACAATAAATGTTACTTTGAAGTTTTGATTGTGTGGAATTATTGAGATTGCAGTACAAAGTACCATCTCTGGTGATGTGTGCCAATGAAACAAGACGCCTGAGGGACACCAAAAATTGGGCTGAGGGCCACATTTGGCCCCCAGGCCGCACTTTGGACATGCCTGATCTTGCTGTAGAAAGTTTAGGCAAAACCAGTTGTTTTAAACGTGTCTAAAGTGGGACGGCTATGTGGAGGTACTACAGCAATGGCGGCCCCGAGTGTCGTGGTCTCGAAGCGGAGTAGCCAGCAGCCATATAGCCTATGGTCTGCATAGGTTTCCTCTGGGTACTCCTGTTACTAAAAACATGTACAATAGGTAAATCCTCAAGCCAAGTGACTCAGCCTGGCTGAGATGGGTCCCCGGGCCCACTGCTCCGTACAGGTCGCCCCAGCACCATCGAAGGATGGGTCAAATGCAGAGGACAGACTTGCCTATGGGGACAATAAAGTATATAAACAAACAAATATAAGGTTTGGAAGGTTTTCACTGCTCTCAATTTTTTTGTGCTCTACAAATAAACTTGCCTTTAGAAAAAAAAAAAAAATTAATAATAAAAAAAATAAAATAAACTTGCCTTGCCTCTAACCCAGTTGTGTTGTGGATCAGAGCCATATACAACCACTGGCCCCAACCTGAAGGTCAGTCGACTCCTGCCTGAACCTCATTTTATTTTTCAACCCCTACTCAATGGGGCATTTTCGGAATAATGGGTTGTCAGACTAATGGGCCGACCCCCCCCCCAACAGCAGACACTAGAATGCACGATGTGTCCTCTTTTAAAAGGTTGATTCGTCACATATTTAAGGCACACGCTCATCCTGACGTTCCTTCCCCAGATCCGGCGCGTCACGACGAGCGGCTGAAAAAAAACGTTCCCGTCTCCGCAGCCGCAGAAAAGTACAGAAAAGTATTGAAAATGTGTTGCTTTTATCAGTTCGTCTCTAATGGACCTCAGAGCACTCAGCCACGTTCATCCGAAGCACTTCCCGACCAAGGACATCCGACCGAATGCGGCGCACCGTGGAGAGAAGTGAAAAAGGCCTGCAGCTCACACGGAGAGGAACACGAGCTCAACGATATGGAGCTTTATCGACGAGCATGAAATTAACTAGAATGGGTATCACACGGTTTGTTTTTAAGTGCGGCCGAAAGATCATTTGCACATGAGATGCAGCTGGAAGTCAAACATCTCCCTTGAGAGGCAAGTGATAAATAAACCTTGAACGGTTACAATTAGCTGTAAAGTCGTGCAGTTGCTTAGGAGACGGAACAAACTCCTTGAGCCCAAATGACCCTTTACACTTTGTTTTTTTTATTTTCTCATGTTCCTATATCTGACATCAATATTTTAGGATTACGCATAAACCACGATTATCAGTGAACAGAGGGAGGCGTGGCATCCCCCGTAGCGGTCGGTGCGGGCTAACCATCTGGCTGGGGGTTTTTGGAGCCAAAATGGGATGATGTGCCGTGTGTGAAGACAAACACTTGTGGTAAATGGACTCTTAAGGCTCTTTTCCACGAATGGCTCTTTCACTCGCTTTGTCGATTCTTTCCATAACAGGCTCTAAAAACTTTTAATGACGATCTGTACAGCGTGCTCCTCTGTGCGGCGCCACCTACAGAAACAGAAAGGTCTGCGGGTTAAATTAGGCCCTCAGACCAAGTTGAGACCAATGATACTTTTTACATAAATAATAGTAATTCTGCAGAAATATAACCTGAAAAACATACATTTCATTAAGAGAGAGCGTTTGCTTCAAGGTTCCGAGCCTAAATAAAGGTCTGCGGCCTCTCTCACAGGCTCTAGTTCAGTTAACCTAAAGTGGCTCTCGACCCGAGAGCGACGCTTTTGGGTCGGGAAGGCGGCTGGTCTCAGGCCGAACTACTCTTGCTTTCATCAGGTCATCTCTTCTGTATGGGCCATATGGGACATAATCCTAAACTTAATATATACTCACTATTTCTCTCTATACACACTACAACTCTCCCTCACACTTTGTATAACTCCTGTTACACACTGTATATCTGCTCTCTCGCAGAGTACAACTCCTCTCAGACACTATATCTCTCCCTCAGACTGTATAACTCTTCACAGACTATATAACTCCTGTCATACATTACATCTCCATAATAAACTGTATAACTCCTGTTATGCACAATAATTATTTTCCACGTATGAAGTAGTTTGTTTGACTTATATGTGACAAGAAGAGAACACTGGTGCGAGTGGAGAGAATAGGCAAAACGGAAGGGAGAGAAGTCAATCCGGAAGTGGCACCCCGCCAACAAAAAGCCTACCTGTGTATCTGGCCGCCGCCAATATGGTCATGCTCGCCACTTTCCTTCGGCGCTTTCCACGCCGTATTTACAAAACAAACTACTGGGAGATATATGAGGGAGAGATATACTGTGTATGAGAGGAGATGTACTCTGCGAGAGAGCAGATATACAGTGTGTAACAGGAGTTATACAAAGTGTGAGGGAGAGATGTAGTGTGTATATATTAGGTTTAGGATTATGTCCCATACTTCTGCCCTTCGTTCTCGACCCGATTCCTCTTTCTTTCCTCTCCATGAGCTGATTGAGGTCATTTCTCCTCTCTTCGTGTTTGCGCCTCACTGTATTTAACCATGAGAGTGGGGTGACCTAGCGTAACATAGGGAAGTGTGACTGTATGCACATGCCTGTCGGAGCGTTGACAGGTTGATGTCCGTTGTCATGGGAATACGTTAATTGAACAGCTGATGGTGCAACGTTTGGTGCAAGCAAAACTAGGGCTGCTCGATTATAGAAAAAAATCAAAACCATGATTATTTTAGACATAATTGAAATCACGATTATTCAAATGATTATCTGTTGCCTTTAAATAAATCTTTCTTTTATTTATGTATTAAAATGATACCTTCCACTTTAGGGTTAGGTTTAGCTATTATTTATATCCAAATCTCACAGCGTATATACCAGTGTGATGCCTCGTTAGAAAGCCGGTCCTAACCCGAATCCTAACCCAGGGGGGGATGGCAGATAACGGGTTGATAAAAAAAATTATAACAATGCAACAAATATTTTCTTTGGACAATTAAAAAAGCCCAAATTATATAAAATATCCTCACGTTTCTAAACTCTATAGAGAGCTCTATGTCACACCTGCCCAAGCAAACTGAGCTATGTGGTCCTTGTTTGGCGTGAGGATTAGGCTACATGTGTTTGGGGGGTAAACCGGTCCCCTTTTCCCTATAGGACGGACAGGCTGCAAAGTTTATGTCCAGATTAATGGCCATAAAAATCCCCTCGCTCACCGTTGCTTCTATTCCTCCCTTTCTCTCGAAGTTGAGGTTTTTCTTGGTTCGTTGTTCTCATCCGCGGCGTCTGACGGCTTGTTTGACTTCGCCGTGTGCCTCGCCGTGATTAGCGGCTCTAATTGGGATCCACTGTGCAAACTCTGGGGGGGGGGGGGGGGGGGGGACACAAATACAGCAGTAACAAGGCTTAACGTTTAACTTCATCCAGGGACGAGATCTCAAAGTTGTTTTGACAAGTGAACAAAGATATTTCTGCAATGTTTGTGCGTGGATACACAATCATGTTTTAATAAACAGCAATAATCGTCAGGATAGGGAAAGGAGGCCAATAGGCAACGCTGGGTTTTGAGCACAAAGGAGTCAAACTTTTCACAACGAGGACTACCTTAATAGCGGCTGTGACGTCACTTCTGTCTCGATAATACAATAATAGATGACATTAATATTCTTCTTTCCTATTAAAGCCGCACTAAGTAACTTGTTTACCTTAATAAATCCTTCCCGTAGTCCCTCTGGGGGTAATTCAGGTGTTAATGGGATGATTGAGGGGTCTTTCATCTCCCCCTGGTGTCTCTGGCCAGAAAACCACAATTTCAACTTCGCTGCCTCCGGGTCGGAGCCACCAATACACACTAATGGAATCACGACGAAGAAGCTAACAGGCTAACAGGCAAAGCTAACTGCGGGCTAGCGCCACTTAAACAGTATTTACAGCCAAGTTTGAGTGAAAAAAATGATCTCCATTGTGACATAATGTACAACATCCCTCTGTCCCTTTGTCTTTTCTGTCAGCGTAGTATTTACTCTCACGGACAATTAATGAGTAAAAAACGCAACATGTTACGAGACCTGCAGTGGCGCTTATGGCCTCTAGGGGCACGAGTTACTTAGTACTGCTTTAATTTATTCTATTGCACATTGAAATGTTATATTTTCTATACATGAGGCAGTTATGATCCACTTTGTCTCATTCTGTTACATTATGGGATTCAATTTTATTTGCTTTATCAAAATAAATGTAAAAAAATTATACATTTTAAACATAGTGTCGCTATGATACGTGTGTTGTGTTTTGATGAGGGATTTCAATACTTCAGGCGAGACACGGCAGGGGAAAGCATTGGTTTTTAACGCAGTGGTGCAAGTGGAGTTTTTTTTGCTAGTTTTCTCCCATAACATCTTAGTTTTCATGTCATAGGCGGAGATATCCCGGAAGTAGCAACTACGGGAATTCATTCACAAATACTGACAGGTTTTACATCCACGTGTCCTGCGATAGGTCCCCAAGAGGACGCATCAGGGTTTAGGGTTAGGCTTGTAAATTGTGTTTCACTCACACAGATTTTACACATAGGTTTAGAAACTAGAAGGTCATGGCTTTCAAATGAGGCGTCACACTGGCGAGTCAATACGCCTGTCACGATAACAAAATCAGGCAGGAAGAAAATCGGGATAAACAGTATTATTGTATTATGATTATTATTATTAAATGACACGTCGAAGGGAGCCAGCTGAGGTGGCTAGGGCATCTGTTCCGGATGCCTCCTGGTCGCCTCCAGGCATGTCCCACTGGGAGGAGGCCTCGTGGAAGGCCCAGGACACGCTGGTGGGACTATGTCTCCGAGCTGGCCTGGTGTCGCCTCGGGGTCCCCCCAGAACAGCTGGAGGAGGTGTGCGTGGATCGGGAAGTCTGGGCATCTCTGCTGAGACTGCTGCCCCCGCGACCCGGCCCCGGATAAAGCGGAAGAAAATGGATGGATGGAAATGACAGTTATATTACAAGTCTCTTAAAAAACCCTACAATAGAAAAGAATGCAACAGAACTTAGTCGGGTAAAAAACTAAAGAACTACAGAAACATTGAGAAAAGAAATGTGCGTAAATGTATAATTGTTTATCTGTCAGGTTCTCCCGGGCGCTGCTGTTGCCCCGGTGGCATCGAAGGATGGGTCAAATGCAGAGGAAATCAGCTTTATCAGAGGTCACAACTACCCACGGTGTCAACAAAGCCCATTAAAGAAATACCATCGTAGTGGAACGACCGGCTATTTAGGGACTATTAATACGCCAGGTTCTCATTCATTCTCCACTGCAGTGTGTGACTGTGCACGTGTGACTGTGCACGTGTGACTGTGCACGTGGGCTTAATCAGTGTGTGGAAGAGTTTTGCCCTATTCACAAGTGCAATACAGATTAAAGAAAGAAAGGTTGAGTATGCGGAAAGAAAAGATCCAGAACGTCGTGACTCGTGACGAATGGATTAAATGAGTAAGTTTGAGATACAGCTAACTAGTGACGCTATTCGTAACCAATATGTCTATTTACTTATTATACAACAACGTTTTTTTTTTATTTGATGGTTTAACGAGAGCCACGAGTTCCTTTCTTTCTCTTCCCAGTAACACTGACTCCCCTTTTCTTACCAAATGATTTTAAATCGACTTTCAGTGCTAAAAATATCCAATATCTGCGTCACGCCCGGTCGTGTTTACAGTTCGGGATACGATCTGGGTAGTCCTGACCTTTGACCTGGGCCGGCGGGCTCTGCGCTCTGTGAAATGCTGAATCCGCTTATGAAGAAAGTTATGTGGAAAAAAAGTTTAAAGGGATATTTCAGGATTTTTGACATAGGGCCTTATTTCCTAGTTATCCAGAGTGTTGTTGATTTCTGGAGATAATATATATATATTTTTTTTTTTTTAATTCATGCAGTCCTTGTATATGAAGAGTTTATGTCATGGTTGGAGGGTGGAGTGAGGAAATATAAAACCCCAAATGCAACAAAACTGGTGATGTTTAATAAATGACGAAAACCCAAAATAACAAAATCCAGGGAAGACAAAAAAAAAACTAAAACAAACCGGGTCTGACGTAGACAATGGCAGGACAGGGGAAACACAGGGGTGTAAATACATGTGGTATAAATACCTACTGAAACAGCCACGCAGCGAAGGGGAGCAATGGGGGGAGGAATAACCCGGAAGTGAAACTACTGGATATTTTAGTTTGAGCAGTTTTTGATTAATATTGCATTTTCTAACCAATAAAATGATACATATGTGTTTGGAATTGTTACCAATTATCTGCAAAGCCCTGTAGTCCCATCCGAAATGTCTGCTTTTGTCCTGGCGTCTATATTTAACTGATTTACACAGTTTAGTGCTGGGTTTGAACTGGTTAACCCCTGATTTCCCCTCTTTTGTGCGTAGCCGAGAGCGCCCCCTGTCTGCCTGCGTGTGTGTGTGTGTGTGCGTGTGTGTGTGTGTGTGTGTGGGCTGGTGTGTTTTTCTGCTGTTTACTCGCCGGTCGAAGCCCCGGCTCACATCTGTGGAGACCATTGATCGAAGCCTCTCCAAAGCGTCCGTATAGATTTCCCGAGCTTTCTCTCGCTCTGCCGGTGTCTGGGTGGATCTGTGAACATGCGCTGCAGCCGGCGAAAGCTCTCGGACAAGTGTAAAACGAGGACGGTTGTTTATTCACGGAGTTCTTCTAACGCTGCGTTGAAAGCAAAGAACAAGGGGGAAAAAGGCAATTAATTTTCTGCTGAGGTGTGAATAAAAGAAAAAAACTTTGCTCCATGTCAATCTCCCACGTGGGTTCATGTACCAGTCGCCGTCTTCTCTCTCGGCACATACAGAGCTGTCGCAATGGGGTAGGCAAGGTAGGCAGCTGCCGGGGGCCCCCAGCTGGAGGGGGCCCCCGATGTCTGTGGCATTATGGGACGTGAAGTTCTTCCCTTCTGACACTTCCTGTCACTGTAGCTTCTGCAGAGAGAAGCTTTCCAGCTTTGAAACTGATAAAGTCTCACCTCAGATCATCCATGAGCCAAGAAAGACTGACAGGACTGGCCCTTATATCAATAGAGCAAAACATTAGGAGGTTTTAGAACATGGAGGAGTTGGTCACTGCTTCTGTGCGAGCTAAAGTCCGCAAGCGTTGCTAAACCTCTTAATTTTGGATGGTTATTCCTTGACAACAAAAATCCTTGTTGTACAATGTTCTTAAAATAGTTTGTGTTGTTCACCATTTTAATACCTTTCTTTTAATTCTACATAAATTGTATAGTTAAAGAAAAAAACACTACTCTGCAAATAAGAGAAGACAGTTCTAAAGAATGATATGAATAATTATACTTTTTTACCTTGTTTCTGCCTTGTTGACAAAAATAACGATGCCATTGAAGACACTGTGTCCTTTACTGTAGTGGCCACTTTGTGTAGCACTACAGAGTAATTCATGACTCTTAAAATGCACCAGAATACAAGGAATCCCATCTGAATTTAAAACAATTTCCCGAGGGAGGGCTTGGGGCCTCACTTCGCTGTTTTGCCTAGGGCCCCCAACTATCTTGAGACGGCCCTGGGCACATATGAATGTTTTCTTTGTCCCTGTTCCTGCTTTCAACGCAGCGTTAGAAACAGTGTTAATTTTGACAAGGTATTTTAGTTTAGTTTTAGTCTTTTGACGAAAATGTAATTCAATTTTAGTCGAGTTTTAGTCGACTAAAATTGCAAGTCAATTTAGTCGACTAAATTTAAGACACATTTAGTCGACTTTGTATTAATAATATTCATTATAATCATATTTAATGGAGGTCCTGCTTCATGGAGCTGCTCCTCATGAACAAAGCTCAGTGAATTTACATGATATGAGGCTCTTTCAGACGGTCAATAGAAGTTTGGATGATTTTAGTCTCTCCTTTCCATTTTTATTTAGTCTCATTTTAGTCGACTAAAATATCTGGACATTTTAGTCATAGTTTTAGTTCATGAAAAACTTTAAATTTAGTTTTAGTCCAATTTCAGTCGTCAGAAAAATCACTTTGACTAAAATTAAGACTAAATATTTTAGTCGACGAAATTAACACAGGTTAGAAAACCACAGTAAGTAAACAACCGGCATGGCGTGACGTGCCGGTTGTGTTTGGGGCAGGTTTGTGAATCCAATCACTTCCAAAGAACGATCAGGGAAAGCGTTTGGACATTTCCTTCCAAAACTGCGTCGCTCCCAGTGAGTTGTAACTTGTGCTGGGCACCGTTAAACGATACCAGTGTGGTATCGGGAAAAAAAAGTTTAAAGGGATATTTCAGGATTTTTGACATAGGGCCTCATTTCCTAGTTATCCAGAGTGTTGTTGATTTCTGGAGATAATATATATATTTTTTTTTTTTTTTAATTCATGCAGTCCTTATATATGAAGAGTTTATGTCATGGTAGGATAGTGGAGTGAGGAAATATAAAACCCAAAATGCAACAAAACTGGTGATGTTTAATAAATAACGAAAACCCAAAATAACAAAATCCAGGGAAGACAAAAAAAAAACTAAAACAAACCGGGGCTGACGTAGACAATGACAGGACAAGGGAAACACAGGGGTATAAATACATGTGGAAACAGGGTACGGGTGAAACACATCAGGGCGGGGCAGGAAATCAACACAAGGGAAGCAAAGCAGAACAGACATGTCAAAATAAAACACTGGACTAAACCAAAAAAGACTACATACAAAACCAGGGGAACAAAAGACGAATCACGACAGTTTAGTGGCGCTAGGCTAGTGCCAGGCTAGCGCATTTCTACGGTAACAGCTAGCCTGCGTTAAAGAGGGGGTATTATGCTTTTTTCCATCACATAGCACCAGTCTATAGCACTACAATGATGACGTAACCTTCTGTTGGTCTGTATATGCAGTCAATTAAAATAACTGCCTTGAATAAAATGGCTCTCTCAAAATGGCCGTACTGAACGTCTTGAAATAGGCCTCTGTCTCTTTAAGAAGCTTTCCGACACGCCCCCTTCAGCACACTACTGTGGCATTGAAACAACAACACTGTGCGGGGAGGGGGCTCTGCTGAGCTGAGGAGCAGTGGTTGGGGGCTTGGCTGGTGACGAAAGGTCCAGAGGCGTCTCCAGGAGGTGGGGGCGTTCCTAGGAGGACTGAGGCATAGCTACACCTAAAATGGCCGCCGTCTAAGTTTTTACTGATTACTCAAAAATATGTGGATGAGCCGAGGCAACACTCCAGGCACGTGTTTAATGAGGGAACGACATAATAACATGATATAAAGCTTGAAAAAGTCGATTTTACATAATGCTCCCGCTTTAAAAACAGTCTGAAGATGATATAGAGAGAGACTGCAGTTGCGCGTAAGACCTGAGGTGGCAGTAATGAGTCTAAAAATTACCAACTCGCATCTAGTCCCTTTAAAGTGACATTATGACATGAGCAACCAGTAGCTCCCCAGCCCTTTCTTGGGCGCTCTCCAAAGGGTTTCTACATTTCTACAATAAGTACCATTGTAGATCAGATAAGCCTTTATTGATCTCACGATGAAGAAATTCACTCTCAGGGTGTGCAAAAAAAGAGACAGGAAATGTGCAATCGATTTAAATAGTAAATAAAGGCATCTTAGATTCAATGAATACAAATAATAAAAATCAAGTTGGAGCAGACTATAAAAAAGTCTTAGTGCCGGTAGAGTCACATTGATACAGAGATTATCTATCTGCAAACATTTGAGTCCATAATGTAAAGTCTGAGGGTAAAATCACATTTGTTTTCTTTAATTATGTTAAAATACTCGCTTAGCTACCACCTCTCCAGGGTGAACAAGCGTCTTCGAAACATAAGTGGACCTTGACTTTTTTGTTATATACTCAACAAAAATATAAACACAACACCTTTGTTTCTGCTCCATTTTTCATGAGATGGACTTAAAGATCTAAAATTTATTCCAGATACACAATATTACCATTTCTCTCAAACATTGTTCACAAATCAGTCCAAATGTGTGATAGTGAGCACTTCTGCTCTGCTGAGATAATCCATCCCACCTCACAGGTGTGCCACATCAAGATGCCGATCCGACATCATGATTAGCGCACAGGTGTACCTTATAATGCCCACAATAAAAGGCCACCCTGAAATGTGCAGTGTTTTGCTTTATTGGGGGTCTGGGGACTCAGAACCAGTCAGTATCTGGTGTGACCACCATTTGCCTCATGCAGTGCAACACATCTTCTTCATAGAGTTGATCAGATTGTCCATTGTGGCCTGTGGAATGTTGGTCCACTCCTCTTCAATGGCTGTGAAGCTGCTGGATATTAGTGGGAACTGGTCCACGCTGTCGTATTCTGCTGCTGCTTGACCGGCGAATACGACAGCGTGGACACCTGTGCGCTAATCATGATGTCGGATCAGCATCTTGATGTGGCACACCTGTGAGGTGGGATGGATTGTCTCGGCAGAGCAGAAGTGCTCACTATCACACATTTGGACTGATTTGTGAACAATGTTTGAGAGAAATGGTAATATTGTGTATCTGGAATGATTTTTGGATCTTTGGGTCCATCTCATGAAAAATGGAGCAGAAACAAAGGTGTTGCGTTTATATTTTTGTTGAGTGTAGAAAAGTAGCTCACCCTGGTCTCGAGCGTCATGAATGCAAACAAAGAGAAGTACAAGCAAAACAATAAATAATCCATTCTTACTCCGGTTTAGTGAATATTTATTTATTTATCTATTTTGCACCTAAACACATTGTATGTATCGTGCTTTTACTGGCCTGAAGCTGCATGTTGAGGACATCGTTTGGAAGGTCAGCCCCTCTACACATCGCCCTTGAACTCATAGTTTTGTTCTTTGCAAACGGCTTTGAGAAATAGGATCTGGCATCCAACAGTGAGGGGCTCATTCAGCATTCACCTGAACGGATCACAGTGTTCCACCTTCAAGTTAAACATGTACTTTTTTAATGTTTTTCAAAGAAATCCGATCACTCCTGCTTTTAACCTGCACCGCAAATGTTCCTGTGTTAATTTGACACCGTTTGAGGTCGGACATGAGTGCAACCTTCTTCAGAGTTTGATCTGTTTTCTTGTAATTTTATGCAACTGTGAAAGCACTTTGAATCGCCTTGTGTGTGAATTGTGCTCTACAAATAAACTTGCCTTGGTGAGACACTATGGGCCCGATCTTGTGTTTCAACCCAGAGGCTGTAGACTAGACTTGCGCGCATGCTGTTCTTTTCGAGAGATGGACAGTGTTTAACTCACAGTGGGAGAAACCGTTGATAGTGTATTCTGTGAAGAAGAGGAAGCAGTAAGCGCTAGTTGTAGTCAGCGTTGTTCGTCAGACACGAAGATGCGGGACCAATGGGTGAGGAACGCGCTTCTCTATGGTCCTCATGGCGGGGAGCTGACATTGCTGTAATACCGCCCCCTGGTGGCCGGAGCGACTCCAAGAGACACTTGGGGGCTTAAAAAATCGCTTGGTAGATAGAGTTGGTGACGATTGATTATATCAGCAATGATGTGGTAGTTCATAGTAATACAGATTACTTAAAGCTACAGTTCTATAGAACGGCTGAGAATGTGTTAATGTAGAAAAACAGCTTTTGTTCTTGTTCGAGCAGCGAGAAACTCTATAGGCAAGATCAGCTTCAGGTTATGCTTATTTACTGAACACAGAAAAACGCACGGCACATATTTCTCTTGCAAATGCAACACCAGCCCGTCTATTGCAAAAGCCAACTTTCCATCGGCGTCTCTCTCTCGCTGTTTTCCCGTGTGACTTGGGTTCGGACACAGTTTCCATGGAGACGTGTCTGAGCGCTGCAGATGAACAAGAAGCGAGGAAAGAGAGGAGGAAAAAATGGACGCCCATCTCCATTCATTTAGTGGAATCTCACCCCAGATGATTCGCAGAAGGGTTTATAGTCCGCAAACGGCCAAATTCCTTTTCTAAATGTTCAAAAAGCAAAGTAAGAAATGGAGTAGGTACTAATCCGGCAGTGGCTCGGTGCAACACGGCAAAAACAACAGAAGATAAGTGGCAGAGGGAGCACGGAAAAGAATGCAATCAGAATCGCAATGTGTAAAGGAAAAAAAGACATCGATCAAAACGGCTAGAGCAACAGAAAGAAACAGGCGCAAATGTGCAAGTTTTTGAAATGACTTTATCTTAAAGGGGGGTATTATGTAAAATCGACTTTTTCAAGCTTTATATCCTGTTATTATGTCGTTCCCTCATTAAACACATGCCTGGAGTGTTGCCTCGGCTCATTCACATATTTTTGAGTAATCAGTAAAAACTTAGACGGCGGCCATTTTAGGTGTAGCTATGCCTCAGTCCTCCTAGGAACGCCCCCACCTCCTGGAGACGCCTCTGGACCTTTCGTCACCAGCCAAGCCCCCGACCACTGCTCCTCAGCTCAGCAGAGCCCCCTCCCCGCACAGTGTTGTTGTTTCAATGCCACAGTAGTGCTGAAGGGGGCGTGTCGGAAAGCTTCTTAAAGAGACAGAGGCCTATTTCAAGACGTTCAGTGCAGCCATTTTGAGAGAGCAATTTTATTCAAGGCAGTTATTTTAATTTACTGCATATACAGACCGACAGAAGGTTACGTCATCATTGTAGTGCTATAGACTGGTGCTATGTGACTGAAAAAAGCACAATACCCCCTCTTTAAGGAACTAGAGCCCTATTTGCACGGGATTAGAATGACCTGGGGACGTTGGTAAAACTGAAATTACTTCAGGACATCGATAATTTTATGTTATTATGATAATGTTGTGTCATAAAAGCTAAATGACGTCATCTATGCCATACCTAAGATAAGTAACTTTGTCTGTATGATTATTCTTTAATACTGTGTCTCAGTGTAGGAATGGAAGCTTATTCGTATAGCCCTAACACATAGGGTTGGGGACTTGGTTCTTCAGCTTCAGTTTCGCCTGGGGCCGACTGACCGAAGCACGACTGGACACATCTGCGCCATCAGTCGCTCTGACCACCACCATTCATTACCCAGAGTACCCAGAGGAACTCTATGCAGAACAGGGAGCTTCTGGTATCCAGCAAAAAGATGGTGGAAAGAGGCGAATATGCAGAAAAAGATCAAGTCCAGGCACTCATCATTTGCAAAACTAGAAAATGCACGTCGGCAACCCTGATGAAGGCGCCCTCAGCACCCTGGGTTCCCGCGGCCTTGTAGGAATCATGGCCGGGGCGGGACAGGAGCTACAGTGGCCATGGCAGTGTGTATTCTGCTGTACATTTGGGGTCAGCCAGAGTTCAGGGAATCTTGTTGGAGAATACAGAAGAAAGAGCTGAGTCTGAGTTTTTACACAGAGGAACTCCCAGAAGAACGGACGGGGCAATAGAGTTCGGGAATGTGATGTCATGTCGCTAAGCATTATGGGATTAGCAGCAACTGTAAACTAATAGAGATTTAAAAAGTTAAAGTACTGGAGTTATTGTTCACATTAAAACACTTGGACACCACAGTGAGTCAGATGTTTTTACCAGCAGTAACTCAGCAGCTCACGGAGTCGTTCCACGGCTTTTTTCTCCACTTTTTATACTGTTTTTAGCTCATGTTAGTCAATGGAAATGGATGCTAACAGCTGCAAAGATGGCTGATCTCCATGGTAACTGTGGAATTTCCCGAACTCTATTTGTTCCTTGTTGATGCTCAGATGAATAAAGGATCATGGATTGGATTTCTTCAAGTGGACTGTTGTGTTTCTTCTGATTTTGCACATTATCCTGACTTATTTCTTTTCAATTCTACGACGAACAACCTCAGGGATTTTGCTCTTCTCATAAAAAGGCTGTTTGATTTCTCTTTTAATTCCTTCGCTCTGATGCTCCACCTCCGTCTGAACCTAAAGGACCAGGCCTGTTTCCCAATAGACGGGTAGAGAGATGCGGCGCTTCTGCAGACGACTTATCAACTGTTTCCAACACAGAAACGGACTAACAGCAGCGGACTGTGAGAGGAGCTTCTGAAACAGGTGGAGACTGTCTGGCCTGGTAGGGAAAAGATAATTGACCGGAGGTTACGGATGGCAAAGGCCAGGCTAGAGACTGTCAGAACACGAGGGAGAAACTTTAGTTGTTCAGCTAAACATGTGCAGGAGTAGTTACAGCACTGCAGCCTGACAATAAACACCTTTACCACCTTCACCTTTATGACTTTGCAAAGTGAACTCTTCGTAATTAGTGTTTAAAAGCGTCACGACTGTAAAGTGAGGAGCCTTTTCTCTCCATCTCTCTCTCGGAGCAACAAGAAGCACATCATGTCAATTAATGTCATCTATATTAAGGACACACGTGCGAACACATGATCCATAGTTACATTAAAAATAGAGAAAATGGAAATGTATAAAAATACTACAAATAATTACAGCAACATTGACATTTATTATTAAC
Organism: Proterorhinus semilunaris; assembly: GCA_021464625.1. Classification (NCBI taxonomy): domain Eukaryota; kingdom Metazoa; phylum Chordata; class Actinopteri; order Gobiiformes; family Gobiidae; genus Proterorhinus; species Proterorhinus semilunaris. Next base: position 2,874,059 of record CM038344.1, on the reverse strand, counting down.
GTTTCGGTCAAAAGGACCATTTTGACCGAAACGTTGCAGCAGCGGGGTCAGCCCTATGTTCCCGGTACCTATGTTCCCCGGTACCTATGTTCCCCAGTACCTATGTTCCCCGGTACCTATGTTCCCCGGTACCTATGTTCCCCAGTACCTATGTTCCCCAGTACCTATGTTCCCCAGTACCTATGTTCCCCGGTACCTATGTTCTCCAGTACCTATGTTCCCCGGTACCTATGTTCCCCAGTACCTATGTTCCCCAGTACCTATGTTCCCCGGTACCTATGTTCCCCAGTACCTATGTTCCCCGGTACCTATGTTCCCCAATACCTACGTTCCCCAGTACCTACGTTCCCCAGTACCTATGTTCCCCAGTACCTATGTTCCCCGGTACCTATGTTCCCCAGTACCTATGTTCCCCAGTACCTATGTTCCCCGGTACCTATGTTCTCCAGTACCTATGTTCCCCAGTACCTATGTTCCCCAGTACCTATGTTCCCCAGTACCTATGTTCCCTGGTACCTATGTTCCCCCACTTCTATTGATTAAGATTAGGCACCAGCCCACTATCCTTAAGGTTAGTGGCTCGGGCAGGGTCAGGGTTAAGCTGAGTGATATATGTATGACATTTCACTCTCATGACTTGTGATTGGGTGAAGTACCAACTCACCTACGGAAAAAAAACATCGCACCCGGGGAACATAGGACCCGGGGAACATAGGACCCGGGGAACATAGGACCCGGGGAACATAGGTACGCACCCGCAGCAGCACCTGTCGCCTCCCGGGTGTGCGGAGTCGCTCCGAGCTACCTATTACAGGGTCATTGAAAAGGAACACAATACAAAACAAGTTTGTAGCTGACGCTTATTATCAGCTCCAGTCCCTGGTTGGGCCTTTTTACACTAAATCAAAATGACATTCGTTGTACATTTTGCATTTCTGTCTAAAAAGGCCAACAGACAGAAACTGGACCTGACTCCTGAAAGATCGTTCACCGATGCCCTGAACCCAACTGAGATTAATTACAAAGACACTAATTGTCTAAGTCCGTAATTTCTAATTTAGAAGCTCAGCAAATGTTTGGCCGATTGGATAGTTAACGTACAGTCTATTTTAAGGTTTATTACAGCAAACAATAAAAAGTTGCTATATCATAATTGAATGAATAAACAAGGCTTTGTCTACACTGGGTTTGCATTTTGGGCCCCCAGTCCAAATGAGTTTGAGACCCCTGGTTTAAACCAAACGGCTAAGATCACCTGAGGACCTCGGAGTTTTACTTTCCCAATGATCGACATGGCAGATTGGTATCCGTACTTTTACTCAAGTAACGACTTATTTGACCGACACTGACCCTGTTCTTAAGCCTATGGGCAAAAAAAATATATACACATTTTGTGGGGGAAAAAAAGAGCAAGATTTGACACAGAAAGATCACATCCTGAAGCCTTGCGCATATTTAACCATTAAGAGCTTTACCCACTCTGTGCCCACTCCGTGACTCTATGAAAAGTGTTTGGCGGCGCCGGCTGCCTCGTGCACGGTGGGTTTGGCATTAACCGGTTAAAAATGAAAAGCAAACCCCCATTACAACGTGGCTCAAACCTCTTAAGAGAACCTTCTGCATAATGCGTCGACTTTGAGCGTTGTTTATCGCTCCTCACCGCCGCCGTCCTGCTCTCACCTCCGCGGCGGGCCTCGTGTTCTCCGCGGACGCCATTACCGCGTTCTACTGAAGTATAAACGCCACGTTAATGGCGTTTTCATGGGAGATTATGATCGTGTGCGTTTTGCTTTAAGCCAGTTCGGCGCCGTCGAGGCTCCGCTCCGGCACGTCTCCATTTCACGCTTCCCCTGTTTAAACACAAGTCAATTTCGGCGATAATTCCTCTTGATACTTTGTTTTTCGGCGTTTGTAATCCGTCCGAGGGGTTGCACAAGGCTTCAGATCAGGGCTAATTATGAGCGAGCGGAGGAGCCTTTGAGGATGGCTCATGAATATTTACGCGGCTCTTTTTTGTGTTGCGTAGTCCACTCCACTCGAAGTTTCAGCAGGCGGTTTTAACACCCGCGCTAAACGCTTTCATCCGGACACGGCTGGGTTTGGGCCGCGGTTTAGCCGGGGCTTTGGGTTCAGCGGCGCCACCGGTGCTAGAACCGAGAGTAGACGTTAAAGAAGAGGTTTGTTTTGAAGACTATTGTTCCTGGGGTCCATGAAAATGCTACATTTAAAATATTACAAAACATCGTCACTACATATATAAATACATCATTAAAATCACATTCCTGAACACCACAAAAACATGCTAATACAATGTTTCAATGCACCGAACTGTACATACATAACCTGGAAGATCATTGTTCTCTACGTTATATTCCATGATTTAGGACGTGTTTTTTTTACCATTCTTTTAAAACAGCTTTTGAACATCCATCCATTTTCTTCCGCTTTATCCGGGGCCGGGTCGCGGGGGCAGCAGTCTCAGCAGAGACGCCCAGACTTCCCGATCCACGCACACCTCCTCCAGCTGTTCTGGGGGGACCCCGAGGCGACACCAGGCCAGCTCGGAGACATAGTCCCACCAGCGTGTCCTGGGCCTTCCACGAGGCCTCCTCCCAATAGGACATGCCTGGAACACCTCCCGAGGGAGGCGACCAGGAGGCATCCGGAACAGATGCCCTAGCCACCTCAGCTGGCTCCTTTCGACGTGAAGGAGCAGCGGCTCGACTCCGAGCTCCTCCCAGGTAACTGAGCTCCTCACCCCCAGCCACCCTGCGAAGGAAACTCATTTCGGCCGCTTGTATTCGCGATCTTGTCCTTTTGGTCATTACCCAGATCTCATGACCATAGGTGAGAGTGGGAACGTAGATCGATCGGTAAATCGAGAGCTTTGCCTCAGACTCAGCTCCCTCTTCACCACAACAGTCCGATACAGCGACCGCATCACTGCTGACGCCGCACCGATCCGTCTATCCATCTCACGCTCCATCCGTCCCTCACTGAGAACATGACCCCGAGATACTTGAACTCCTCCACTTGAGGCAAGGACTCCCCACCGACCTGAAGCTTTTGAACACCAATGCTGTTAAAGACTGAGGGGGCTTATTCCACAGAAGAGGTATTAAGTGCATTTTCTCTAGGTTACAGTCTGTAGTCTATATATTTTAAACTGGTCGTATGGTTGGAGGTGCGTTCATCAATCCCTTAATGTATGCGGAGGGTCTGCAGGTGTTTAGCCCGAGTTCTGCCGGCCTCCAGCAGTTGTTGAATGTGTGCTCAGTGTACGGGGAACCGCAGGACGTGAAATACAACTCCACTAAAAGTGTAATTATGATCTGTCGGACAAAGGAGAACAGATCATTGAAGTTTCCTGACTTTAAGCTCTTGGGGAACATCTTGAATGTGTGTGATAATACCTCGGTCACGTCAGAACTGATTGTTTGACAGACGATAAGGACATGGGTCGCTGGTTCTGTCAAGGAAATTTGCCTCCTGCTCTGTTCAGGTGAAATTAGCTCTGTTTCGAGCTTACGGGTTTTTTTTTTGCTATTCTGACACTTTTTTCAAGAAGGCAAGGCAAGTTTATTTGTAGAGCACAATTCATACACAAGGCAATTCAAAGTGCAGTTGCATAAAATTACAAGAAAACAGCTAAAATCAATCAATAAAACATCAACAACGTTAATCAATGACAGTAAAAGGCAAGAGTGCAGATAAAACACTTTCAGTTTTCATCTGCTCGGGTAAAAAGAGCCGTTTTCAGCCTGGATTTGAACATTGTCAGAGTTGAGGCCTGTCTCACATCCTCATGAAGACTGTTCCAGATTTTAGCTTTAGCCTCAGCGTGTTTAGTCCTGACTCTGGGAACCACCAGGAGACCCCTCTCTGAAGTTCTCAGGGCCCGAGATGGTTCATACGGCTCTAACATGTCAGAGATGGACTTTGGTGCTAAACCATGAGAAGACTTGTACACAAGCAGAGCTGTTTTAAATTCTATTCTCTGAGTGACAGGAAGCCAGTGCAGGGACCGGAGCACTGGACTAATATGGTGGTATTTCCTGGTTCTTGTCAGGACTCGAGCAGCAGCGTTCTGGATGTTCTGCAGCTCTAACAGCTCGTTTAGAAAGGCCAGTGAGCAGCCGTTACAGTCGTCTAACCTGCTGGAGACAAACGCATGGATGAGTGTCTCCAAGTCTGGTTTTGACACTAAGAAGCTTCTCGATTTGGGTAAAGCCAAACTGGAAAAAGTGCTTTGTTCAGGCGGGGGTTAAAGGAACAGGCTTCTTACCTGAGCTTAGACAAGTTGATGCGTACCTTAGGTTAGGTTACTTTATTTATACCCGTAGGTAAATTTGTCTTGCAATTCTGAGAACTAGTCAACATTAAAACACATTATACAAAGATAAAACGGCACATACATTTTAAATATAAAACGTTTAAATATAAAACGTGTAAGTGCTCCGGATACTAACAGGATGTGCCTAAAGATACAACAGAAATTTAAGCTACTGGACAGTAACAAAGATGAGAAGCCACCAACTCGTATCACTTTTGTATTTGCATTCACCAAATCAAATTCCTAGTTTGTGAACTCTTTCTCTAGCAATAAAAGTTATTTTGAAAACAGAAAAGGGACGGAGAGCGCTTCATGGACCCTCAAATTAAAAAGTATAACCATGACCAGCCAGATGGAAAAAGCCAACAAACAAACTCCAAGGCGAGGTTAAATTTAAAATGCCTTTGTTTTGAAAACGCGTTTCTGCTCAGGTGAACAGAGCCACGCACTTACAAAGGCTTTGTAAATTGTTCCACTTTTTCCATTTGGCTGGCGATATGTTTACCTGTTTTAGAAATGATGCTTATTCTGGCGAGATAATGATAAAACTGAGAGTAAACCAGGTCTAAACCAAGACAAGATCCAACTGCGTTACTTAAAGGTGCATTGTGGAACTTGTTATGCTTCCCATCACATCCATGATTTCTGTAGTTTCTTTGTCGTTAACATATTACAAGAAGATGTTTAGTGGCCATTGGGTGTTTGTCTGACCACACAAAGAGACAAATACATTGAGCAGGCTAACAGACTCTGAAGAGTTAACTGTCCACATACGTTAGGATCGAACGCAGCTTCTCGGACTCTCCATCCACCAACCACTCACCCTTCCTTCATCATGTAGTTATGAATCTTTGTCATTCATGTTTTTAGTTGTTGGGAAACCGAAGCAGCCAAAGGAAGAACATCCGTAAACTCCACAAAATGCCACTGCTGACCCAGTGATCGAAGCCACGACCTTCTTGCTGTGAAGCATGAGTGCTAACCTCTTCAGTCGCAGAAGCCTCTGATGGTTATTGAGCTCCAGTAACGGCCTTCGTTTGGGTCGAGGATCGTCCAGCCAGTCGGATCCTCAGTGCTGGTGAGAAATGTTTGGGTTTTCCACTTGACTTTTGTCGTTCCATAATGATCAGGACCTTTTAAGAAATTAAAAATGACTGTGTTACTGCATCTCGCCTCAGGATGTGTTTTTACCTTTCCCGTCGCCATGACAGTGTGAATACCTAACAGAAAATTACACTTGGCCTTTAAAAGGCATCTGACTTAATTGTTTTCAATAAAAGCTTCACTCAAATGTATTTTGTCTCACTCCCATTTCTTCTTGTTGCGTATTGAACTTCTACTTTGACAAGATCCAACCAATCTTTCAACTGGTCTTTTTTATTATTATTATTATTCTTTATTCATCAGTTTTAACATCTTCAGTCAAGGTTCTTGAGTCGTGTTTTGTACTCTGTCGTTACGCCGCTCATCAAGGCTTCGTCAGCGACACTAAAGTTCCAGCTCAGCCAGATAAAGACCCCTGTGGGTAAACATCTCTGTAGTTGTGAATCTTTGTCGTTGAGTTTCAGTCTGGATGATTGTAATCTCAGCTGATCACTGCTAATGACCTGCCTATTGATCTGTCCCGGGCTGAGAGTCCGCCTCATTAGCATAACAGAGCCCTCCAGGCTTAGGCCTCAAGAGGTTACTCCACAGTGGTGACAAGTGGAATCTGAGTCTGCCATTCCTGTTCAGGGATGGATTCTCCTTCACTAACATTCTCCTTTTTCAAACCACGATCATACACGAGTACAAACTTTATATTTATTTTTTTGCCCCCAGTACACTGGAAACCGTATCTTGTTTTGGATTAACAGATGCTGTCATCTCTTCCATTTTAAAACATATTCCTTGTTATTGCCCTCCATAGGGAATATCCTGTGATAACCGGTTATGTGTTATACATTTCTTACTATATAACAAAATGCTTAGTATATATTTATTTATTTGTCTTCATTTGTAAATATACAATTTTTATTCTAAAAGGAAATACAGTAGTCTCTGTGAACATCAGTCCGATTTGGTCTATTAAGTCGACGGTCCCACGAGACGCGTCTTTTAACAGGTCTTAAACCTTTGATCAGGAGCAAACTAGCCCGAAACCTCAAAATGTTAAATATTCAGTCGTGCCTGCAGTGTCAGCCCGTTCAGAAATAAAATAAATTGCATAAGTCCAGACCACAGCCTGCTGCAGTGAATCCCAAAATACAGGTTTATTCAAAGTTTACTCCCAACTCTTTCTGCTTCCCCTTTTTTTCGGGTCTTTTGATAAATACCCCTGCAGTCTGTTCGGCTCCCTGTGTGGGAGGACTGGCTTTTGTGATTGGCTGAAGGCGGCGGGTCTATCGTCCGGGGCTCTGGTCTCAGAGGGGCGGACATTTTGGGCCTGAGTGCACTTTATGGAACCACCACTGCGGTTTAATAAAGCTCTCCCTCACTCTTATTGCTCTGGAACAGGTCACAACGGCAAAGCGCTCCATTTTGAACACAATTAAACTTTTAAGGGGCAACTTTCGGAGTCTGCAAAGCGTTGATGACAAACACCGGGGTTTATGGACTGGGAAGTCTCGATAAATGGAGGAGTTGTTACTGCTACGTCTTAAAATCAAAAGGTAAATAGGCGTAATAAAAAGTGTGGGTTTTAATTTCAGCCGAGGTTAACGGTGCCGAAGCGGAGCATTAAGTCGTATTGAGCGTTTGCATCAATTTTGAGATTGCAGAATCCAATTTTCAAGTGAGTCCTTGCCCCAAGAGGATCCTTCATGGGGAAGACTGAGAGGAAAACTACGTAGACGTGCAAACTCCCCACAGAAACTTGTTCAGGGGGTTATCTCAAGTATAAGCCTGTAATCATTCATTTTTCCTTTCGTAACTTTTGCATAATGTAATAAAATCTCGTATGTTTTCCTCACAAGAGAAGCATCAAGGAGTCAAGGAGGCGTATTGTTTTCTGGAAAAACTATGTTTGCATTGGCATTCTTTCACCTCAGACTAGTACATATGTTGTTGTTATATCGCCTGAGGTCTCATATGACATAAACAACCTTACTTCTCCATAGCTCATTCCCAAACAATGTCATCCTTATATTTGCATTACTGATGTATTTGCATGAGGTTATATATACTCATGACTTCTTTTGCTCTGGGCTGCAGATTCTCCCTGTGCAGCGATGAAGCATCCCGGGTGCTCAGATTAAAAGTTATATGTTCTTCTACCTGAGTCTGGCCTTCCGATCGCCATTTCACAATTTCTGTCACAGTCCAACAACAATTGTAACGTTATCAGAGCTTCTGTAATTGACCTTTCGCCAAGCCCCGCCCCCCCTTAGTTACTGTCGCTATGCCCGACAAACAAATGGTCAAACACGACCAGCGCAACAGATTGCCGTGTGCGTGTCAGTGACCTTTTTTGGAGCAAAACCGACGCGATATCCTCCAGATTGAGACAAAAGGGGCACAGTCTGCAGTGGAGGGATATATTCAAGATAAATAAAATAATAAACCAATAAACAAACAAACAAGATATTAAACTAGCCAGCAAAGGATAAAGGACTTTTGACACTAAAGCTACAGACAGGTCTCCAGCAAAATCAGAGAAACCTCATGATCTCTTCCTTAAATGCAACAGCGCAGCCTTGTGGAACAGTCGTGCTCTTGCACTGCCCGGTAAGCATCCTCTTACTTTTTAGTATTGCAAAAAATAGGAACATTTCTCCGGTGCGCTAAACATAGCTAACGCTAGCTAAACCTACAGGTGCCACAATGACAATCAGCTACAGCCAGTTATCGTTAGAACCGTAACAAAATGCACAGAACCTTTATCATAAAGGGAGACAAAAACACGTGAGACTGGAGGCTTGTAAAACGTCACTGCCGCAGTTACAGCGCCAGTGCCAGTTTGTGTAACATTATGTGACTCAGACCTGAACTTAAACAGCCACATTAAAGCAATGACATCATCAGCTTTTTACCATCTGAAAAACATTAAGATCAGAGGAATAGTGTCAAAACCAGACTTGGAGACACTCATCCATGCGTTTGTCTCCAGCAGGTTAGACGACTGTAACGGCTGCTCACTGGCCTTTCTAAACGAGCTGTTAGAGCTGCAGAACATCCAGAACGCTGCTGCTCGAGTCCTGACAAGAACCAGGAAATACGACCATATTAGTCCAGTGCTCCGGTCTCTGCACTGGCTTCCTGTCACTCAGAGAATAGAATTTAAAACAGCTCTGCTTGTGTACAAGTCTTTTCATGGTTTAGCACCAAAGTCCATCTCTGACATGTTAGAGCCGTATGAACCATCTCGGGCCCTGAGAACTTCAGGGAGGGGTCTCCTGGTGGTTCCCAGAGTCAGGACTAAACACGCTGAGGCTGCGTTTCAGTTTCATGCAGCTAAAATCTGGAACAGTCTTCATGAGGATGTGAGACAGGCCTCAACTCTGACAATGTTCAAATCCAGGCTGAAAACAGCTCTTTTTACCCGAGCAGATGAAAACTGAAAGTATTTTATCTGCACTCTTGCCTTTTACTGTAATTGAATAACTTTATGTTGATGTTTTATTGATTGAGTTGGAGTTGCAGATGAAGCAGCATCTGTACCACTGGTCCATAACAAAACCAAACCAGGACTAAACCATCAGCTCTAACCTCTAAGTTGTTTTCTGTTCCTTCCATTGTGTACGAGGCTCAGACCCGGGACGGGAACTGATTAGCACTTGGCGTCACAAACCAAACAGGACCCTCTCCGTCTAATCATGTTTCCTTTTATTTCTCATTTGTGTCGTTTCGAGCGAACCTCTGATCAGCTTTCCCGCTTCCATCCCTCACGCGCGGTGCTGCCAGTAGGTGGCGCCGTGCCCTGCTCACTCTCTGAGTCCTGGAGCCATTAACCCGGCTCACTGAACCCGTCTGGCTGTAATTACGTTCTTTTTTCTCCCTTTTTTCTCCCTTCCCAACTCGAAATGATCAAACCACAAAGGAAATCATCTCCTTGCGCGGGAGCCAAATTGTCTTTCAGCCCGCGCTCCTGAACCTCTCTTAAAACGTGAAAAAAAAAAAAAATAGCAAAGTGGAGATGTATTCCTACCTGATTGATCCATTTCACCAACTTTAATCAACGGGACAAAAAAAAAAACAACAGAACGCGGAGGTGATTGTGCGAGCGCCACTTGGAGAGCCGCCGTCCCGCGTCTCTCGAGCTGCACTTTTCAATTAGAGCCAGAGAATGATCCGGAGCCCGTGTGTCTGGGAGAGGAAACTGTTTGGATGTGGCACTTTCATCAATGTCTTCTGCCCGATCGACTCCCTCGCCTTCTGGGGGTTTCCACGGCGACGCATCTGCCTCGGCGCGAGTGCGGCGAGTGGCGTATCGGTTTGGCCCTGGATTTACGCAGCGTGGTCATCCCGTACTTTATCAAACACATTTGGAGAGAAACAGGACAGCGGAGAGTTAGTTGGTCCGGTTCACAAAGTGTAGATTTCCAGATTTGAGACAAGAGAATTAGTGATGCATGGATGTCACCGGTTCTGTTCATTACCTATATGGACAGAATTTCTAGGCGCAGCCAGGGGCCGGAGGGTGTCCGGTTTGGGAACCTCAGGATCTCATCTCTGCTGTTTGCAGACGATGTTGTTCTGTTGGCTTCATCAAATCAGGACCTCCAGCTGCACTGGGGCGGTTTGCAGCCGAGTGTGAAGCGGCCGGGATGAGGATCAGCACCTCCAAATCTGAGGCCATGGTTCTCCACCGGAAAAAGGTTTCCCCGCTTCAGGTCGGTGGGGAGTCCTTGCCCCAAGTGGAGGAGTTCAAGTATCTCGGGGTCGTGTTCTCAGTGAGGGACGGATGGAGCGTGAGATCGATAGACGGATCGGTGCGGCGTCAGCAGTGATGCGGTCGCTGTATCGGACTGTTGTGGTGAAGAGGGAGCTGAGTCTGAGGCAAAGCTCTCGATTTACCGATCGATCTACGTTCCCACCCTCACCTATGGTCATGAGATCTGGGTAATGACCGAAAGGACAAGATCGCGAATACAAGCGTCCGAAATGAGTTTCCTTCACAGGGTGGCTGGTCACCTCCCTCGGGAGGTGCTCCAGGCATGTCCTATTGGGAGGAGGCCTCGTGGAAGGCCCAGGACACGCTGGTGGGACTATGTCTCCGAGCTGGCCTGGTGTCGTCTCGGGGTCCCCCCAGAATAGCTGGAGGAGGTGTGCGTGGATCGGGAAGTCTGGGCATTTCTGCTGAGACTGCTGCCCCCGCGACCCGGCCCCGGATAAAGCGGAAGAAAATGGATGAAGATGGATGCAACAGGTGGCGGTGACAGTGGCATTGTGGCCAGCGAGACTATACGGTGTTTCTATCCAAGACACTGATGAGAACCACTGTATATTGTGAATATACAGAAAGAATCAATTTTAAAGCCACCCTCAGCTACTCCATTTTGCGCGACCGAAACAGACCGGATCACAGCTAACAGCTAACGACGTTCACCTTTCCTCAAGACAAGCTCCACCCCTCCCCCGCCCTCACCCCCAACACACGCCACACCACGTAAACACAAACACGTGCAGGCATCGAAGCAACAGACGCAGCTAAAGTTAGCAGCTTCGAGATTAGCGTTAGCGGCTAACGCAGAGTTTAGCATTTTGACAGAAGTTTACCAAAGATCGTAAACTGACAAACATCTGACCTGCTCTGATTCTGCTGAAATCCTCATCAAATGTCCGTTTGTCAAATAATCCAACACCTACAGGAGCTCCTTATGTTTACAAAGGCTGCACCGGAGGCAGTGAGGCTTCAAGGGGGAACAAAACTGCACTGCAAAATTAGTTCTAAATGGTAGTATTATGTTCAAACTGCAAAAATAAATAAATAAAGGTTTGGCAAAATTAATGTTTGCTTTGCTACATAGTTTATTTATGCTGAAAACATGTACATTTACAAGCACTCTGTCAAAATGATTATAGTTCATTTTCATGTCTTGTAATTTCTTGTAATATAAAGTTCTCTCACTGAGACAGTTGCAATTTGTGACAAGGACAACAATACAGATGTTAAAACAAAAGAAACATTGGTATGAAGGAGTCATTCTTTTCTAAAAAACAAACAAAATGAAGGCCCAAAAAAAAAGGGAAAAATCGAAATCGGGAACATCAAATCGGAAATCGAATCGAATCGGGGCTTGAGTGAATCGTTACATCCCTAGTCTTCATGAGGATGTGAGACAGGCCTCAACGCTGAACATGTTCAAATCCAGGCTGAAAACAGCTCTTTTTACCCGAGCAGATGAAAACTGAAAGTGTTCTATCTGCACTCTGGCCTGTTGATATGTTTTAGTGATTTGATCTGTTTTCTGGTCATTTTATGCAACTGTGAAGCACTTTGAACAGTGTATGACTTGTGCTCTACAAATACACTTGACCCAGAGTCTGCCTGTCTGCCCCGCCCACTGTCCACCGCTGAGCCGAGGAGGGGGACGGTTATACAACTATTTAAAATAACGCCTATTTTAAGTCTTTTATTGTTCCCCATAGTTTCAAAACTGGCGTAAAATGCAAAATAAGTTTGATTTTGATGTAAAAATATATTGTTTCAAGCAAAACATTTCCATCGCAACTTTTGGCCATTTTAGCAACAATCACAAATGCCTGCAAAATCTTTTTATTTCCATGTACCCCCTGCCCGCCAGGATTTCTGCTTAGATTCAATATTCTCCGCTGTCCCTCATAAAATGTTGTACTGCTCCGATAACCACATGCTCTGTACCGAGACTGTACTTTTTTTTTGAAAAAAACAACAGTATTTGTTTATCGGTTTATCGGTTACTTTTTAATTGGCAAATGAACAACAGTAGTTTTATACATATATAAAGGAACAATTAGAGACTGTAGATTGAGTTTTGATGAAAACCGTGCTGTTGTATGTAATGAATCCATGATGTTCGAGACACAAAGCATCCTAAAAGACACTGGCCACCCTTTGCATTTGGAGTTTAGTTTGAACTGTTTGGAGCAAAGCTATCGGGGTCTAATCATCCTTGACGCTGCTTTGTATCTTTGTTATGGTCCAAGTGGCTCGAACGTCTGTGGTATCTTTAGCAAAGACACATCCTATTGAGCACTTACAAGCTTTAAATTTAAACATGTGTGTGTCATTTGTCTTGTGTAATGTCTTTTCATGTGAAATCAGTTCATCCCAAAGACAAAACTCCGAGCCACAAACAAAGCAATGTGGTTTATTCAGATCGATGCAATGAAGAAGAATGCAATGGACATTATATCAGAGAAACAAAACAAGTATTACACAAGAGGCTTTATCAACACCGAAGAGAAAGCAGGACCACTCCTTTGGCGACAGAGAGGTCGAAATGTCAGCTAAAGAAGAACGTTGGTTTGAACGAGGAGTAAAAGAAGCTATTTTTGTCGAGAAAGAAAATCCCTCCATGGACCGGAATGGTGGCCTTAGATTAAATCTTTCTCCACTTTATGCTAATCTCATTCGCAGCCAGCCGACAGGGCGCTGTCACGCCAATGAGGCGGCACCTCAGCCAACAACAGAACAGTAGGCAGGTAATTAGCATTAGTCATTAGAGACGCTCTGCTTCAAAGGTGTTTACCCACAGGTGAGCGTAGCTGTGATCAGAGGGGAGGAGCCGGGTCAAGCTCAACTCCTCCTCTTTATCTGGACTGCGGGCTGAGCTGAACCTTAGTTCGCTGACGAAGCCTTTTGGATGAAAGGCGAAACGTTCGATACTTCAACTACAGAGTACAGAAGATGACTCCAGTACCTTCATTGAAGATGTTTTATTGTTTGACTAGTTTTTCTCGGAATTGCAAGACAAATTTACCTTCGAGTACAAATAAAGCAACCTAACCGAACCTTCATCAAAAACAGTCCTTTGTGGAGAAAATCACTCATTAGCAAAGCACCTCTTTTAGGCAACATTTCATAACGTTTTGAAGTATTTAACACATCCTAAAAACGAACTGCAGTGAAATACATTTAACAACTGTAAAAACATCTGAACATAACATTTTATCGAGATATAGGCACTCATTTCTCATAGAAGTAGATCCATTTTCCTTTATAACAAAAGTCCGTGCCCAGAATGACCTGAAAGCTTATGTAAAACTAAAAGCAAAGCCTCCTCCCGACTCCGCTTCCCCTGGTCCGTGCCAGTAACCTGTGAGTGTCTTCAGAGTGGATTAACCCGGAGTCGGCCTTTAGTGTAAAATCTATACGAGGCTTCGGTTCCATTTGAAAAGGTCATTCTATTATCACTTGTCAGATGCTTTTAAGGTCTGGACTCTGGACTTGTTGTGAGACTGGACTGTATAAGGCGGCTTTAGGGGCATCGGGGTGCGGGTCACGCGCGGGAGGGAAGAGTCGGCGGGTGCCTCCCCCGCAGGTTTGTGTTTGAGAGTTTCTATATGCAAAAGTGGGATGGAAATCTCGAGAAGCAGACAGGAGCAATGTCTGCTGTTCATTTACAAAGCTCTCCCCGGCGTCAGGCCAACTCTCATTTTGAAATGTTTGACCCCTCAGTTTTTTTTAACGGCGAGAAACTCTACCCTTTCGAAACTCGGACGCACCCTCATTCAGTTTGTTCTGGATCTGAATCTGCTCGATGTCCTGCCTGATGATTTGTTAAATGTAATACATGTCAATACCAGTTGGAGTACCAGGACATTTTGAGTCTTGAGTCACACACAAGACAGAAAGGAATGGGGTAAGTATGTTTGTGATGAGCCACAGAAGACGTTGTGTTGTGTGCGGCACGGTAGCACAGCGGTTAGCGGCACGGTAGCACAGCGGTTAGCGGCACGGTAGCACAGCGGTTAGCGCTCGTGCTTCACAGCTAGAAGGTCCCGGGTTCGATTCCCACCTGGACGGGGCCTTTCTGTGTGGAGTTTGCATGTTCTCCCCGTGTCTGTGTAGGTTTCCTCCGGGTACTCCGGTTTCCCCTACCACTAAAAAAACATGTACAATAGGCCCAGGGACTGCAGGTGGAAATTCGCACAAGTGCTATAACCTGGTACAATGCATCTCTCCTTTCTGAGGCTAATGTAGATTGTACACTGTCCCTGTTCAAATAAATAAAGTTAAGATAAGACAGTCTTCTGAAGCTTAAACAGTTTAAATCCCTTATTAAGGCGTATCCTCCACGTGAATGCTTTTGTTGTTGTTTTTTTTAATTATTGCTTCAATAAGTATATCATGTATACAAATAGTATGCCTGGGGGTATAACATAATAGTACAATTATACATTTACAAATATCTCGTAAGTTGAACAAATGCTGATAAGTTTTCAGAGCCTTTTTGTTATCAGAACTTTCCAGAGTCTTCATATAAGAGAGAGTATCGCCATGAAAATGTGTAAAGTTGGGTTTCTGCTTGGAATATTTCCATTTGTGGATATACAGTTTGGACAAAAGGATAAGTAAGTTAATAACAAAATAAATGTCTTCATTCTTTTGTTTTCTGAAGAAACAAAAAACAAAATTTTCCCATTTTATGGTAAAGTCCTTGTATAGATGTCCAATTATAAAACTGCAGAAGTCTTTCTTGGAGTAAGAACATGTCCAAAAAAAATGTTGTACCGTCTCTGGATGATCTCCACAAAAAGAACAATGTCCCTTTTGAACTTTGTCATAAAGAAATTAACTGGATAATATTTATGGATGATTTTGTACGAAACCTCTTTGTTGGGAAGTGTCCACGCCTTTCCCCATAAAATATTTCCTACAAATTGGATCCAATATGATACACGTGAATGCTCTTGTTTTGAGGTATTATGTTCATGCTGTTGTTGAATTGAAGGAATGTTTATGTTTATTATTGTTGACTCTACTGTATGTTTTACTGGAATTTGTAAAACTGTTCAACCAGGTCTGTCCTGCAAATGAGACATTGACCAAAATTGCAACATCGCTTCAGTTTTCCAACACCTCTTTTTTGTCACCTCGGCACACCTGTGGGGGCGCTGTATCAAAACCTTCCACAGGAAAAAACAGTGAACAAGAAACACGCTTGTCTGATTGGTCGATTAAACTTTACTTCCTGTTCCGTCTCTTGTCCGACTGTGTTGGCTTTTCTATTCGCACTTTTCAATCTGACTGTGGCAGTAACTACGCTCGGAACGCACAGATCTTTTTACGGACGAAATGGGAGATACAATAATCACAATGAGCAGCAGAACTGGGACTAAAGCAGGACCATGGAGATATTTTTTTCCTTCACATGAGACAACTCTGAAGGCTCCGAGCAGAGACATCAGAGACTAAAGACTGTCCGAGGGAAACAAGGTACAAAAAAGGATCTAATCAGGGCTTTGCTTTTATCACTGGTTTCTGCCTTATATTTATGAGTCATGGGGATGTTTTGGTGTAAATTTCGTATTAACCCTATAAAGCAGGGGTGTCAAATGTACGGCCCGCGGGCCAGAACCGGCCCGCCAGTGGGTTCAGTCCGGCCCACGGGATAAATATGCATTATTAAAGAAGAATAAACTTCATTTTCTTTAAAATTTGCAGTTCTTATATTGTCCGCTAGGGGCGCTGTGTTTGAGTCAGTTCTATCGCTTTACCTGCTTTTCCTGTTGACTCTGGCGCCCTCTTCAGTGAAATGTCTTTGTCAAAAAAGAGAAAAGTGGACAAAGAGTGTCGGATTTTTTCAAGAAAAGTGGACATCTTCCTATATGTATACAGTGATCCTCGTTGAATGTTTTCACATTATTTTATCGATTGATATAATTGATAAATGTTGACATCTCTTTTGCAAGAAAAAAATAAGACTTGAAAAGAGGACCATTCACTCTAATGAAGACTATGTAGCACTTTGAGAAACTTGTAAAGTGTAAGCTGTAATGTTTTATTTTCCTGTTTACATTATATGTGGCCCGCGACCCGCCGTGGCAGCTGAATTTCGGCCCACGACCCAAAATGAGTTTGACACCCCTGCTATAAAGGGTCTGCACATGCGTTTTTATTTTTAAATAGAACCCACTACGTCCCGTAATGAACGTCGTGATTGCCAGCGCTGCTCTGTCGTTGCGTAACTCGTTTGTTTTGGTCAAACGGAACTTTCGCTTCCTGGTTTTGTTTCGCTCTCTGGCTCAGTTCGCAAACCGAATGATCCGCTCCAGAGTTCGTCTGAACCGGACCGAGACTCGCGTTTTTTAGCCGGACCAGGGTTCGCCTCTGTGGCCCCGGATCAGGGTCCGGTTTGTCAGATTAACCTCTGATCAGATCGTCTGAAATACAAGGGACGACGTTAGGACAATCTGCAGGAAGAAACGAACTTCAAACTGAGCTGAAGCGAAGCAAAGACGTAGCCTCGAGATGAAGCAACAGAAGACTAATATGGGACGGGTAATTCATTTAGTCCTCTGTCAATATAATGAACTGCATTGTTTTCTGCTTTATGCGTACTGTGTTTTGTAAGTCGCCGTGTGTCTGTTTTGATTAACGCGCCTGCACATTGTCCCTCAAATCAACTGGCTCCTCTGGGACAAATAAAGTTTTCTGATTCATTGATTGATAATTGGGTGTTTTACAATATGGGCCGATATCTCCGACAACTGAAAGTGACTTCCCGTTTGCGCTGGAAAGAGCTCAATCAAAGCTTCAAAATGAGCCTCCCACCACTTCCTCGGCCTCGGGGGAAATCGGTTAGAAGTTTGTACACGTCGGATCATATTTTATATCTTTCGTGTTGCAGACTTTTGCTCGTAATTTTCAAACCTGGAGAGACGGAGAGTTACCGTTCTCACTGTAAATTGGTCCTAGAATGTGGTCTGATCTTTATTAAAATCACAAGAATTAATAAACAGTGTCTGCTTAAACTAATACCACCCAAGCATTTACGTTTCATGATATATTTTTATCGGCCATAACATGTAAACATTGACAGGACAGCGAGGAATAAGTAAGTACACCGCCTGAATCTCGCTGAACTGCCGCAGTTTTGTGAAGAGGAACGGTCGAAGATTCATCCTGATCGCTGGGAGCGTCTAATCTGCAGCTACAGGAAAGCAGTTATTGCTCAGTGAGGATCAGCCAGATGTTTAATACAGGGGTTCACTCACTTATTCCATGCATGTTGCGAATGTCTTAGGTCTTTCTGCAAAATATCTTGATAAACCTGTGAATTCATTATTCTCTTGATGGTATCACGTTGTCCAGGCCCTGAGGAAACAATGGATGTTGGTTCTGTTCCATTGGTCCTCCACACATGACGTTGTGTGTTCCTCCCAAACTGTTCAACTCTGGGTAAATCCGTCCACAGAACATTTTTCCAGTAGTGCTGCGTAGCATCCCAGAGCTCTTTCGCAAACCAAAGTTGAACCGTTTTAGAGGAACACACAACTTCATGTAGACGTTAACACCAGACACCTATTAAGTTTGTTGTTTATGCCTCAATGTGTTATGTTAGCAAACCGTGCGCCTTTTCAGCCTGTTTTTTGTGTTTTCATTAGGCAATGTTTGACTTATCTATGTTTTTTTCTTCTTCATTATGTATTTTTTGGCTGGTGCGTCTTATACTCCAGAGCGATGTATTGCTGGGTTTCAGGCGACATCACAGCGCTCTAAAGGCCAATACTATTATATGGAGGAAAAATTATTTTGTTTTTGAGGACATGTTTGGTCTTGTACAGGGAGATCATGGACCCAGTGACTGATATGAATTATCATAATAATAATCATTTTTAAATTTAAACATGTGTGTGTAATTTTTCTTGTATAATGTCTTTTAATGTGAAATTAGTTCATCCCAAAGACCAAACTCCGAGCCACAAACAAAGCAATGTGATTAATTCTATTCGATGCAAAGAAGAAGAATGCAATGGACATTATATCAGAGAAACAAAACAAGTATTACAGAGGAGGCTTTATCAACACCGAAGAGAAAGCAGAACCAGTCCTTTGACGACAGAGAGGTCGAAATTTTAGCTAAAGAAGAACGTTGGTTTGAACGAGGAGTAAAAGAAGCCATTATTTGTCAAGTAGGAAAATCCCTCCATGAATCGGAATGGTGGGATCAGATTTAATCTTTCTCCACTTTATGCTAATCTCATTCGCAGCCAGCCGACAGGGCGCTGTCAGGCAGGTGCGTCTTATACTATATATATATTGCTGGGTTGCAGGCATTCCAAAGGGTAATACTATTATATGGAGGAAAAATTATTTTGTTTTTGAGGACATGTTTGGTCTTGTACAGAGAGATCATGGACCCAGTGACTGATATTAATGATCATTTTTGGAATTCATGCATTTTCTTTTGAGCTACGACTTGTGAAAGTGTAATGTTGTTAATAGGAAAAGCTGGGTCCCGCCCCCCCGCTGGGTCCGGTGACATCATCACATTCTAGGACATGCAACACAGCAATAGAAAAACCCCCGTATGAAATAGCTGGCTGACTCTCCTTTAGCAGCAATAACTGCTTCCCTGGAGTTGCAGTGTAGACGCTCACAACGATCAGGATGAATTCAGGCGGTGTACTTACTTATTCCTCCCTGTCCCGTGAATGTTTACATGTTGTGGCCAATACAATTACGATCAGATGTACATGTTTGGGCGGTATTAGTTTAAGCAGACACTGTTTGATCATTCCTTTTGATTTTTATGAAGATCAGATCACACTTACTGAGCAATTTAGGCAGAAATGTGAGAAATTTAAAACGGTGTAGTCACTTTTTTTCCTCCCACTGTAGATGCTTCGAGACGTTTCGGCGAAATCGGCATCGGCCTTAGAAAAAAACCCGTATCGGTTCGAGCGTGTGATTTTTTTTATTTTTTTTTGCGTGGTAGAAAAGAAGCCCTAAAAAGCTTTTGATTTCACACAGCACTCCCTTTTAATCTGGCCTTGGCCGATCCACGCCTGACTCTCCGACGGCGCCGGGGCTGCCCTTGAGCACTTCGAGTCGACTTCAAACTACTCTCCAATTAGGCGGCAATTTGCCTTTACAAAAAACTATCTGTATCCTCCCATTTGTGTCCCGCTTACCTCCCCTCACCTCGGTCACGACTCCCCGCCCCCCTCCCTCTCTGATCCCCACTGTCCTAAATGTAAATGTGTCCAAAAAGTGCCGACACCATGGATCTCTTTTTCGACAACGTTGCTTTAAAGCGGGGATTTCTACATCAGCACCTCTCTCGCCCTCGCCGTCTTCCCCTCCTTCTTCTTCTTCTTCTTCTTCTTCTTCTTCTTCTTTTAATCTACTTTCCCCCCGTTTCTCAAATCCCGCTCTTATTGTCGCAAACCTCTTCGGCTAAAATGACTCGCGGCAGCCCGATCTATCTCTGAAACGATGATCCGACAAACCTCTCCCCCCCCCCCAAAATAAAAACAAACAAAAAAAACAAAACGCATCAGGCAAATTTGCAAAGACGAGCCCTGAGTTCACTCGGCGTTTGGCACCAGAGGAGCCGCCGTTCCCGTCCTCGTTTTGTACAGTAGCGTCTCCGTTTCTCGCCTTATGTCTCGCAACTTGCCTCCAGCTCCGAGGGAATTTTGGCAGCGCGGCTCGCTCTTTTTCTCTGTTTGTTTTTGTCGACATCTGCCAAAAAGCCGGCGCTAAAGATGATCCGGAAATGGGAAGAAACAGAGAGGAGGAGGACGAGGAGGAGGAGGAGGGAAGAAGGATGTCTCCGAAATCTGTAAAGCCGCAGATCAGCTGAAGGAGTGGCGCACCAGACGCCTGACCCCGAACTCGAAAAGTTTGTCTCGTGTTTGACGGAAACTTACTTTCACGTTTATATTCTCGTTTCCAAGTTAAAGAGGGGGTATTATGCTTTTGTCAATCACATAGCACCAGTCTATAGCACTACAATGATGACGTAACCTTCTGTCGGTCTGTATATGCAGTAAATTAAAATAACTCCCTTAAATAAAATTGCTCTCTCAAAATGGCCGTACTGAACGTCTTGAAATAGGCCTCTGTCTCTTTAAGAAGCTTTCCGACACGCCCCCTTCAGCACACTACTGTGGCATTTAAACAACAACACTGTGCGGGGAGGGGGCTCTGCTGAGCTGAGGAGCAGTGGTTGGGGGCTCGGCTGGTGACGAAAGGTCCAGAGGCGTCTCCAGGAGGTGGGGGCGTTCCTAGGAGGACTGAGGCATAGCTACACCTAAAATGGCCGCCGTCTAAGTTTTCACTGATTACTCAAAAATATGTAAATGAGCCGAGGCAACACTCCAGGCATGTGTTTAATGAGGGAATGACATAATAACATGATATAAAGCTTGAAAAGGTCGATTTTACATAATACCCCCCTTTGAGAAACGCATGGAAACAGCCGCAGTGTGTGTGTGATTGTTCATAGAAAGGTCTTCGGTGCAGTGTTGGGACGGATCGATTCCAAATATCGACACCAAACGGGTACTTTTTGTGTATCGATACTGGGTAAAAAGTGCCATTGCTAATTTGCATACGCCGCTGCGAGTTTATGTCCCGTTTCTCGTTAAAGACGACATTTTATACTAAATCATTTAACATCGGCATCGTTAAATGACCAGTCAAAGTAACATCATTTTAATTTACAGATTAACCATAAATTGTAACTACTTTTATTATTATTGTTCATTTGCTCTTCAGAGAGAGACTGGAGGAATACTATTAAAGGAACAGGCCACCGTTTTTACTTACTGAGATCTGTTCTTACCTGAGCTCAGACGAGTTGAGGCGTAGCTGTCTGGTCTTTACGCGTGCGCTCAGTCCAGACCAAAGATGTTGTTAGCATTTAGCTTCTCCTCCTCTCCTCTATGGGGCCAAACGGGGGTTAAGCGCTTCGACGCCCGCGCAGTAAAGTCAAAGTGCCGCTGTATTATTACGCCTCACAATATAGTTCCCCTTTTTATCCGCTTGGAAAAATGTTTAATTTTGTGTAACTACTTACGTAACTGTATTTAAATAGGGAAAACGTGGAAGAGCTTGGTCGCTTCAGACTTTACCCCCGCTTGGCCCCATAGAGGAGAGGAGGAGAGGCTAAACGCTAATGTGACAGGTTAAATGAACCGTTGGGCCACCATAGTGAGACGGTGTTACATTTCAGCCTGTTTAGTTATTCAAGTGTTTTGGTCACATTAGTATTTATATTTTTCATGGTTCTTCTATTTTGTAAATAATTTTTAGACCACTCTCTGCTTCTCATTTGACCACTGTTTTCAATCCACGTCCTTACCTGTGAGCTTTAAATATTATGAGTTAGTTATTGTAAAAAAAATTAAGCTATATAAGGCTTTGGAACTCTTCTAAAGGTCTGCTCGGTTACACTAACGACAAGCTAAATGCTAACAACAAGCTAAATGCTAACAACAAGCTAAATGCTAACAACATCTTTGGTGTTGTTGCGTGACTGAGCGCACGCATAAAGATCAGAACAGATCTCAGTGTGGAAAAACGATGGCCTGTTCCTTTAAAGAGCAGCAGTCTGTTCTAATTTTTATTTATTTTTTATTTTCTTATTGTTTACATGTTTGCGCCTTTTAAGCTTTTTGTGTTTACTCATTGTGTATAAGATACCTCTGTTTACTATTTAAGTGTTTGCACATGTCTGCTTTGCACACCCTGAGTGTTTCTCTTGAGAGCCGACTGTAACAATCTTAGGTAACACTTTACATGACAACCCGGTAACTACTAGGTAATTACCTAGTAGTTACAGTGGTAATAACCAGTAACAAATATCAATAAAAGTGGTAGTTCTTGTGTAATTAAAGTATTAGTTAATAGTAACTCTGCTCAATAACTGCTAGGTAATTACAGTAGTAATAACTAGTAACAAATATCAATAAAAGTGGTAGTTCTTGGGTAATTAAAGTAGTACTTAATAGTAACTCAGCCCAATAACACTAAGTAATAATCTAGTAATTACTAGTAATAAATATAAATTCAAGGTTGTAGTTCTATGGTATATGTTTGGTATCCATAGCTACACATGCTCATCAGTAAGTCTTACATTGTCCGTGTTATTGGGCTGAGATACTATTAACAACTACTTTAATTACACAAGAACTACCACTTTTATTGACATTTGTTAGTAGTTATTACCACTGTAATTACTACTGTTATCACTAGGTAATTACCTAGTAGTTACCGGGTTGTCATGTAAAGTTGGGCGGCGCGGTAGCACAGCGGTTAGTGCTCTCGCTTCACAGCTAGAAGGTCCCGGGTTCGATTCCCACCGGGGACGGGGCCTTTCTGTGTGGAGTTTGCATGTTCTCCCCGTGACTGCGTAGGTTTCCTCCGGGTACTCCGGTTTCCCCTACCACCAAAAACATGTACAATAGGCCTGGATGGATGATGTGTGTGTGAATGCATGGTGGTGGTCAGAGGGAGCGTAGGCGCGATGTGTGTAGTCGCGACAGCACTTCTGTCTGTCTCCCCCAGGGGAAACTGAAGCTACTCACGTAGTTCATCACCACCGAGTATGGAGTGAATGTAAATGCTCTCATGAAAGCGCTTTGTGGCCATGTCTGTGAAAGGCGCTATATAAATAAAGATCTTCTCTCTCTCTAAAGTGTTACCCAAAGTGTTAGTCTACTCTTCCCATGCTTTTGCCCACTTTTTATTTCACAACAATCGGCCTTTTGTTACGGTTTTACAGATTAATTTAGGAGAAAAGGCGATAAAATCAACAGGGTTACAATGTCGGCCTGTAACCCCCCCGACACTTTGCTGAACGTCTCCCCCCCTCTCCTCCTCCCCGCTGAACGCCCTTCTCAAATGAAACGGCAGCAGGTTTCCGGTGCTCGAAGGGAAAACGGCCCATCCATCTCTATCTTTGAACGCACGCTGTACTTTCACTTTCGCACTCCTCATAATCACTCGCCTGTTCGCCGTCTCGACTTACTCCCCGCGAACGCTTAACTCGCCCGAAAATGGCGGCTGCGATTGTTTGAAGTGAGTCGGGGAAAGTGCGTTCCTTTGTGCTTTTTATCGCTCTGTTCCGGCGCCGACGGGCTGCAGGCACAAATGGTTCCGATAATTCACCTTTTCTCCAATATGTGAGGGTTTCTCATCTCAGCCGGGGAAGGAAAATGACTTCGCGGGTTTAAAAACATTATTGGTGTTACAGCGATTCTAGAACATATAGAAAGATATTTGTGTTGTTTGAACCGTCTCAAATATTGCTGCAGGAGGGACTGATGCTCTTCACTAAGTAGATGACATCATGAACAAAGAACACTATGGAAATATTGGAGCAACATCTCAGGACGTCCGCCAGGAAGTCAAAGCTTGGGCGCACATGGGTTTTTCCAAATGGACGATTCCCAAAGCAAAATGCCCAGACTGGTGACAAAGTGGCTTAAGGATAAACACAGTCAATGTTTTGAGGTGGTCGTCGCTAAGTCCAGATCTCAGTCCAGTTGAAAATGTTTACGCAGAGCTGAAAAGGCATAGGCATGCCAGGTGGCCTACACATTTGGCTCAGTTACGCCAGTTCTGTTGGGAGGAACGGACCCAAACTCCGGCCAACTATTGTGAGAAGAAGCTTGTGGAAGGAAATCGTTTGACACAAGTTGCACAGTTTAATGAAATATATGTAAACTTTTGGTTTTGTAAAAAGTAATACAAAAAATTGTGTAGAAAATTCTTTCTCTCGTTCTTCTGGAATTTAACACATAGAAATATTTTTTAAAGTTCTAATTGACCTTAAAGGGGGGTATTATGTAAAGTCGACTTTTTCAAGCTTTATATCATGTTATTATGTCATTCCCTCATTAAACACATGCCTGGAGTGTTGCCACGGCTCATTCACATATTTTTGAGTAATCAGTGAAAACTTAGACGGCGGCCATTTTAGGTGTAGCTATGCCTCAGTCCTCCTAGGAACGCCCCCACCTCCTGGAGACGCCTCTGGACCTTTCGTCACCAGCCAAGCCCCCAACCACTGCTCCTCAGCTCAGCAGAGCCCCCTCCCCGCACAGTGTTGTTGTTTCAATGCCACAGTAGTGTGCTGAAGGGGGCGTGTCGGAAAGCTTCTTAAAGAGACAGAGGCCTATTTCAAGACGTTCAGTACGGCCATTTTGAGAGAGCAATTTTATTCAAGGCAGTTATTTTAATTTACTGCATATACAGACCAACAGAAGGTTACGTCATCATTGTAGTGCTATAGACTGGTGCTATGTGATTGAAAAAAGCATAATACCCCCCCTTTAATAAGGTTTATTCTGGTTTCATGTCTGACAGTAAGTAAAAAAAAAATGCAAATGTGTCTTTTTGTGTATGTAAACATATTTGGTCTTGTTTAACACATTATTTGCTTTCTATATAAAAAATTATGAAAAATCTTAAACATTTTCCCTCACTTTCTACATCCCCCCCTTAACATGCAGCGTTTCCTTTTTAATCTAATGTCTTTGGTCTTTTCTCAAACATAATACACATTTATTTGGGCCCTTACGAGTCTCCTTGTCAGACCTGCTGCGTTAGCGTTAGCATTAGCGCGGCCGCCGTCTCGCTCTGATCGGCCCGGCAGATGAGAGCCGGCTTGTATCTCGTCTCTTCAGTGAAAGCCTTTAACTCGGCGGATCAGAGCGCGGCGCGGGTCGGCCGCGGGTTCAAAAGCCCCGCGCCCGTCCGCGCCCGTCTCGTTGTGATCATCTCTCGCCTGCAGCTCCGCCGTGTGATGTCGAGAAGCTCCAAATCCAGCCCGAGTCAGACGAGGAGCGGGCGCCGCAGGTGGAGCGTCTGATTTCTAAATGGCGAGTTGTTTTGGCTTGTTCCGCCGCTGGAATGACACACAGAGAAACATTGTGAACTCCTGAGTCGGGGGTTTTTGCAACACGATTGTGGGGAAACTGTTTTTTTTTTGGATTGTCTTCCTCTAAATTGAAAGGATCCCAGGAACAGCCAGTGTAGACTGTTATTGTGTCCTCGGGCCGTTTCTAAATACCAGCGTTAGTAACCGTATAACCGTTTCCTCCGTGAGAACCGCGTTCCCTTTTCTGTCGTACATAACGGAGGACATTATGTTTATTTTATTTATTTATTTGAAGAGGGACAGTGTACAATCTACATTAGCCTCAGAAAGGAGAAATGCATTGTACCAGGTTATAGCACTTGTGCTAATTTCCACCTGCAGTCCCTGGGCCTATTGTACATGTTTTTAGTGGTAGGGGAAACCGGAGTACCCGGAGGAAACCTACGCAGACACGGGGAGAACATGCAAACTCCACACAGTAAGGCCCCGTCCAGGTGGGAATCGAACCCGGACCTTCTAGCTGTGAAGCACGAGCGCTAACCGCTGTGCTACCGCGCCGCTAACCGCTGTGCTACCGTGCTACCTTAATGTTATTAAGGCTCGCAGAAAAGCGGCGTCCTTCAGAGCCTGACCGGAGCGACAAACGTTGATTGGCTGACAGAGTGATTGACAACACAGGGGACCAATCAGAGGAGGTGTTGGGCGGGAGTCCTCGGGGGTCTGCTGTTCTAATAACAAACGCTCACACAGGTGGATTTCATGCATACGTTTCATTATTTGACGACGTGCTGCTGCGTGTTTATTTAGAGTTCATAAGAGTACGCGGCAATGTGGCCAAGTCAGTGCAGACTAGGGGTGTGACAATATATAGATTTTCCGATATATCGCGATATTATGCGGGACGATACCGATACTTTTTATTCCGATATTGATACTGCCGCATACTAATGAGGCAGCAGTGCTCCACTGTTTTCACAGTCAATAGAGGCCAACAAGTACCTTCATTGAAGATGGACAACTCCTGTACGACTGAGAGCTTACACCGACTGTATTTTAGATCAGAATTACTGCTAAAACTTTATGTTAGTTCTTTATATTAATGTAAGTCATTACCCAGGGATATATCGTGTAGAAAAGTCCAGTAATTCTTGTTTAATGTTTTTATATGAGTTTATTAATAGAGAGCCTATAATTGATCATTGATTATATCTCGTTTGCAAGAAAATATAAGACTTTCTTTTGTCTCACACTGGAGCAAAGAGATCATTCACTTTACTCACAGCAGACATGTTTAACAAAGCCTCTTGGTGTCTCCAGCATTAGTAGTAGTTTATTTAATTTATTTGGAACATTGTAAAAACAAGAAAAGCTCCCATTTTTCATACATATAATAGAATTACATGAGACACCGTAAACAAAGTTCAAACCTGGGAACACTTGACACTTTCTCCACAGTCTTTGCCGACACGCTTCTACAACTGCTTTGACACGAAAAGTTAAAGAATGAAATGAAAGGCTCCAGCCGCGCTCTCGCTCCGCATATGGCAGTCGATATAATTAAAATGTGGGAGTTAAAAGTTAGGATTTGACAGACTTCACAGATTTTAAATTCGGCTCCGCAGCCGTTTGCCTTTTGGCCACGTTTCTGCGCTTTCTGAAAATGAAAATGTTGATTAGCCCGGACAGATACAGTCTGTGCTGACAGCTGTTGGAGCTCATCAGAATAATGACAAAACCGCTCCAATCCAAGCCCTAGTCCGGGTTAAGACCTGGTTCAGTCCTGCTTTTTAAGGGGAAAATACTGACCTAAATAATGTTTACTAACTATTAACTATTAACTAACCTTTTTGTTCATATAACTGGCTTCATTAAACAGAATTGCCCCTGGAGGATTCATAAAGTGTGTGTGAGATCTGAAATGCTTGTTTGTTGTAGCTCCAGTTGGATCAGTAGAAGAAGCTCCGTGTTTTGTGAAATGCCGTCTTTAAGTCAAGATAATTTGGTTAATTAATATTATTGTACATACAGTGTAATTAAAATCAAGGGACGCTTTCATTAAATCAGAATTTGTCCGATTTCCTCATGACTGTGGAGAGTAGGGCGGCTACAAAAAATGCATTACTGCCAGTGTTGGGAAGATTAATATAACCCCTTACCCCCCCACCTCATTTACTCCCGTTTGGCTTTACCCAAATCTAAAAGTTTCTTGAAAACATCGTCAAAAACAGCGACAAAACAGTGATGAAAAAAAAATGGGACCATAATGTGACACAAAAAAAAGGTGATGAAACTGATGAAAGAGCTGGGGGGAAAAAAGCAACAAATAAAACGGGATTAAAGGGATTAAAATGTGACTAAAAAAGTTGGTGAAAAATGGAAAAAGTGACAAAAAAAGCAGCAAATGACCAATAAAAGAGTGACGAAAACAGCAACAACATCCGGCTCTGTTTGTAGCTTTCAAATGAGGCGTTACACTGGCATATAGAGTTCGGGAATGTGATGTCATAGTCGGGAAATTTCACAGTTACCATGGAGATCGGCCATCTTTGCAGCTGTTAGCATACATTTCCATTGACTAACATGAGCTACAAACAGTATAAAAAGTGGAGAAAAGCTGTGGAACGACTCCGTGAGCTGCTGAGTTACAATACATCTAACACACTGTGGTGTCCAAGTGTTTTAATGTGAACAATAATTCCAGTATTTTAACTTTTAAATGTCCATTAGTTTACAGTTGCTGCTAATCCCATAATGCTTAGCGACATGACATCACATTCCCGAACTCTATAGACCCTTTCGCTGCGGACGTCACCAGGCAGGAAGTGATCAAGGGAAATAAGAACTAACTAAACTAGTGATATACAAGTGTAAAACTACAACTGAAACATGTGGTCCTGTTGTGGCTTAAGGTGCAAGAACGAGAGGAAGGACATTTGAGACGATAAAATAAGGTTTATCTGATATTTCCAATAACAGTTAGACATTTGTATCGTTACTATGACAACAGCTACAATGGAAATAGATAGGACTGTAGCTTCCTAACTGTTTACAAACAATGAAAGGGTCTATACATAGATACAGACGGCGTATCTGGAATCGCCGATTTATGGTCATGTTTGAAAACAGTTAAGGGGGAAACAATTTGGAGAAAAATCTAAACTTTCTCTAATTATTCAAAAACTACTTTAACAAATGCTTAATTATGAACACAGTTTTCTACTAAATAAAGATACAAAGACATGGGGAGGAGCAACAGCCCATAAATACATAAATAATGGAGAATCTAACACTAGCTAGCATCACGCTAACGCTAGCTAGCACTAGCTACGCCAGCCGTTTTTTCACTTCTACTGAACAATCTGCTGTCAATAAACATCCATATGGACCCGATTTAGACTTGACTTTATTTGTATGTGATAAATAAGACACAACGACACCGTGACAAAAAAGTTATGATCACTTATCGTAGGTCTTAGCTTTCAAATGAGGCATACTTTTCTGATTCTGCTTACACTGTTGCTCGGCAGTCGAGAAGCTTTGAGATTTGAGTAAAGCTGAACTGGAGACAATGTGAAAAATGTAACGATGCCCAGCTCTTCTTCAACACTATTACGAACTGTGGTTTTGTTATGAATGACCAAAGTTAAATTGTCGTTGAATCTGGAGCCGTGTGATCCAAACCGCCACTCGACATCCACCCCCCCCCCCTTGTTCTGACTCTCCCCCTGCTCTCGGTCCATCAGAGCATCTGCGCCGGCCCGATAAGTCTAATTCCCTCCACTCCGCTCTGTTTACTGACCCCACATCAAAGCCGCTCGGCCCGCTGCATTGTGGGAGATTTGCATGCCCTCGCTCTCCACGCCACATACCGTCATGTTTGTTTTTTTTCTATTTTCACCCGTTTTTTCCCCCCCTTGAAATCCCGTCGGCTCAAGTTCGTGTCGCTGCGTAAAGGAAACGAAGCGAGTGCAGTTCTTACAAATAAAGTCGGGCGCGAGGATGGAGATGAAATGACACGAGCTCATATTTTAATTTAGTTTTAGTTTAAGTCTTTTGACGAAAATGTAATTCAGTCAATTTAGTCGACTAAATTTAAGACACATTTAGTCGACTTTATATTAATAATATTCATTATAATCATATTTAATCTCTGCTTCATGGAGCTGCTCCTCATGAACAAAGCTCAGAGCTGTTCCTTTGGCAGTGAATTTACATGATATGAGGCTCTTTCAGACGGTCAATAGAAGTTTGGATGATTTTAGTCTCTCCTTTCCATTTTTATTTAGTCTCATTTTAGTCGACTAAAATATCTGGACATTTTAGTCGTAGTTTTAGTCGCATGAAGCACTTTTAATTTAGTTTTAGTCCAATTTTAGTCGTCAGAAAAATCACTTTGACTAAAATTAAGACTAAATATTTTAGTCGACGAAATTAACACTGGTGTGAAGGACGGTGAACAGGAAGTGCACATGACGGGTCTGAATGCTTTTAAAACTATGACTTGTTTCGATAACATCTGCAAGTCGTAATCATCATTCTATTTCAGTGAAGCAGCAGATTAATTAAGAACTCATTTAAAGGGTCAAGACTAGTTGAAGACTCAATCTGATTTCAGCGGATTCTGAGAGAATCAGAATAAGAATATGTTTTATTGATCAGTTTAACGCACTGGTGACTGGAGGTCCAGCAGTTTGTGTATAGGGAGAAGAGCCAGGGGGGAAGGACACAGCCCTGAGGAGTTCCAGTGTTCCGGAGGTCTACGCCGTCTCGAGCAGTGAGACGTTTCTGTGACGTCCCTGTCGTGTCTCCGAGACCCGTTGGCTACCAAGGAGACCTCAAACAGACGTACTGAGTCTCTGCAGGGAATAGACTTTGACCTGTTACTCGCCGTCCCACACGATCGGGGGCTAGGGTTAGGATCAGGGTTTCATAAACACAGATCTTACACGTTTTAGAAACTAGATGGTCTTCAAATGAGGTTATGTTAATGTTAATGTGCTTTGATATTTGAATATGCTTAATTGCTAACCATGATAATAAGTATTGATTGTTCACGCTGTGGTCGAAGTGGAGATTTTTATTTATTTTCCTCCCTTTTCATCAGAGAATAAACATGACCAAACTCGCCCCGCATGATGCTTATTTTAGGATGAGTTGTCCGCCTGGAGGTAACCCGGAAGTAGCAGCTAGGTCTTTCCCGCGGGTATTCATTCACAAGTATTGACAGATTTTCCATCCATGTGTGTATGGGGGGTCCTCGTGATGACGCCATCACCCAAATATGGTATTTTTCCTCCTACAAGACGCCTGGTTCCACTCGCTACAAAACTCCAGGGCTTGTTTTCTCTGAATGAGAGGCTTCTTCGTGACTTCAACTGAACGATTCTGCAAAAAAGAGAAAATCACCCATTTAAAAAAAAAATAAACATCTCCTGCGTTTTTCTTTAAAGTCGTGTCCCTGGTTCCCACAGCAGGTCACATTTATTCCAATGGTTCTCCCGGCTCATCCAGTGATGCTAAACTGAGCCAGGTTGTAGTGAGGGTTCATCTGGGATAAATTCCACTTTTTAACTCCTTTCTTAATTAAAACTTTCCACTTATTGAAGTAGGTTTCCAGGGTAAGTTCGATTGTATTCAGGAACTGAGCGAATTAATTCAGTCTGATCTGGTCAGTGTCTCTGATCATTTTGAAAGTTTAGTCCCAACGCAACTTTGAGTTGAAGGAAATCCGAGCGCTCGTTGGTGGAAAGGGGCCTTGCTGACTCCGCACAGTACACTTTGACTCTTTACATGGCCTTGTACAAAGTGTGCTTTACAAAGAAGCTTGTGTACACATTCAATACACATTTTTTATTTATTTATTTTTATTTATTTATTTTTTTTTTATTTTTTTTTTTTTTTGACTGCTTTGTTCTAGACATCGTACATGAAACGGGATTGTTGTTGTAGCTGTGCGTTGCTTCAATTAATTGTATAAACAGTTCATATATTATTATTTTTTTTGGTAAGTTTGTAAGTTGGTCTGTATGAATGTAGCTGCTTGAAATGTTCTTTTTTTATTTATTTTATTGCACTTGGGGGTGGGCAATCATAAGCTTTTGCTTCAGCCCACTCCTTTTGAGCACTATGTGTACTGCTCAAATAAACAAATAAACAAAAATAAACAATAAACAATACATTTTATCACTAATCCATGGTTACACGGCTTTAAGATTGTTGTCGGAATATTATTGAGCTGAAGTGACAACACATTCCCCGTACATCGCCCCAGCAGTGCTCTCCGGTCTGCCAAGCAAATGGTTCTGGACGTGCCCAGGTCCCACTACAAACAGTGGGGCGATCGTGCCTTTAGGGTTGCAGCGCCTAAACTGTGGAACAGCTGCCCCTCAGCCTACGTGTTCTCACGGACCTGTCCCTGTTTAAATCCAGATTAAAGACTCATCTGTTCAAATTTGCTTTTAATACTTAGGGCACACTTAATTGTGTCTAGGTTGTAATCATTTTGTGTTTTTATATTGTTTAAATCTTTCTGTGAAGCACTTTGGTCCTCCTGGTGTTGTTGTAAAGTGCTATATAAATAAACCTTGATTGATTGATTGATTGATTGATTGTAATGTGAACCAATAAAGTTTGTCTAAGTCACTGCCTCCTCCTGTGCAATGAGTGAAGACGAAAAACACATTGTACATTTACTTTCTTGGACTGATTGAAAAACCGGCATCGTCACAGAGAGATCGCTATTACCGTGACTTGTTCAGGTCACGCAGAGTTCACCGTGTGCCTCATTTTGTCAATTTCCTCCGCTCTCCTACCGCTCCATCCCTATTCTTTCTGTCTCCTCTGAAAAGAAGCCGACGTCCCTAAAAATACATCTTCCTCACTACAAAACCGTAAACCAGGAACAAAAAAAAGTCAAAAATATCCTCCCGTGGCAGAAAAAAAAAACACAAGTGTTATTTATCATAGACGGAGCGTAAGTGAGAATAAGCAATTAAGAAATGTAGGTCAGCGTGGAGATAGTGCTTACTCGGAGACGCTGGGAGCAATTCATCAAGAGAAAAAAAAGAAATATCCACATCTGGTTTGGGAAACAAGCTTGGAATACGCACTCGGATTGGTTGGTACTGTAAGGACTGGGTTCTTTTGTTTCACACGAGAAGACATATTTGGATGTAGCCAAAGCAAACACTGGAGATAGAAGTCGTCTCAAAGTAAAGGCTTTTATTGCCATTGTTCCTAGTTACAAAGTTACAGAGCAGAATAACCAGCTGGTGACTTCAGAGAGAGAGAAGAAGTGAAGTCCAGACCTCCGTCCACCGTTTCCCTTTTATCCTCGTCTTGCACTTCTCTACGCAGAGAGGGTGAAACTGCCTACCAGTGAATCAGTTGTTTGTGTCTATATGTTTGTATTGTATCTGTTCTTCACGTTATGTTCAGAATGATTATGGTGTTGACCGTTGTTTTTCAGCTAATCTCACTGACATGGTCTTCTTGTTCTGTAGCGTGTGAGCAAAGCCTGAGTCAGGAGTTTGTTCAGATTTTGTTACAACCCTTACAATACGTAAAGGATGAGTAAATCTGTCATTGACAACAACAGCATGATTTCACAGTTGTCAATGGGAGGAGGAAAATCCAAGTGGCAAACGAGCTCACGAGACTGAAATACTCTGAGCCTGCAGCAGAATGCAGAGAGGCCCATCTACCCCGTGGAGATGGGCAGCAGGGGGTTTGTGGGGAAGTCCAGGCCACACTCGCTCAGAGATGTCGGGACGACAGGAGCAAAGCTGAGGAGGGCCATTAAGGAGTTGGCAGAGGAGGCAGCTAAGGAAAGCTTCAGGTTCTGGGTGCGGAGGAAGGAGGAGATCTGGGGAACAACGCCGGAGTAGGGTCAGCTCGAGGGGGTGGCGAGGAGATGTCCCTATTCAGCCACTGCCCCCCACCGGGAGATGTACTGTCTAGTCCAGGGGTCTCCAACCTTTTTGACCCAGCGAGCTACTTTTACACAACAAGAACACCGGAGAGCTACTTGTGCTTCAAAAACACTTGTGTAAAATGCTACTTAGGTGGACTTCACCCTGGAGAATTAGTAGCCAAGATAGTATTTCAAAGAAAATCACTTGAGTTTAATCCTTATAGTATACTTTACAATCTTGACCTAGGGCTGGGCGATATGGCTAGAAAATAAAATCTCGATTTATTTTTTACTCAGTTGGAACGATTACGATTTTAATTGATTTTATTGGAAATAAACTTAAAAAAAAGTCTCCTGATCTTTAATATGAAGAAAACTGCTCATTAATTAATATTTCATAATATAGCCGACAACTAGGCCTAATGAGATAAGATAACCATTTATTTCTGTTTTAAATATTCCTTGTCTGCTCTCAAAAGTAAAACTTCTTAATAAGCCATGGAGTTTTCAAAAACGTTATAGTTTTATCATCCTCATGCCTCTGCTGTGATTGACAACCGTCTCCATGGAGACTCCAGGGGAAAGGGGCGGAGTTAAAAGGTCAGCCCGGGGTAAAGTGACATACTCTGTTTTAGCGGAAGAACATTTCACAGCGCACTCTTAGAACACAACACGCGGCCGTTGTGAAGCAGCAGCGATCGTTAGAAAGTCGCCGGCTTCTCCGCTGGTGTCGTTTTGCTACGGAGCGTCTGAAACGCTGCTAAGTTGGCCACACTGCGCACGTAAGGGGGACATGGAGCAGCGGACGCGATATTTACTATTAATTCGATTTATCGTCCAGCCCTATATGGACCCAACGGTTTGCAGAATGTGTTCAGCATGTTCGGAACAAACAAAAAATGCATGTAGAAAGGCCTGGCGAGCTCCTGGTTGGAGATCCCTGGTTTAGTCAATCCAAACAACAGGAATAACATCACCTGTATATGTATCATTATGTGTTTCCCTATTCACCTGCAGTGTCTCACCTTAAAGGAATAGGTGAGGTCCGCAAGAGGAGGCGCGGACCTCACTAACAAGACAGAGCTCCAGCCTTCCACCCAGAATCAATGCCTCCTGCAAGACGGAGAGACGGGCACTCGCCAGAGCGGAGCGCCGTGAGGGGGACAGGGATTTAAAGCTGTAAGCAAATGAAGAATGTATCATTGTAAGTTTGGGTAAAAAAACAACAACAATACACCAACTAGGTTTCCTCTTCGTGGTTCCCCAGATTATGCCACAGCATGGCAACCGGAGACAAATGAGTGTCGTAGCGATTCATTCAAATTATGGCAGAAAGAAAAGCTCATTGTCAGGTGCGCTGTTTGATGACCAAGGGCCACAATTGCCTGGCCAGCCATTGACTCCTGCTGTTCGTATCCGTTCAAAAGCAAGACCGTCTGGAACTTTGCTAACAGCCAATCAAATCTATATTTTACAGTATATCAAACCAATCCCAGACAGCGTTGTCACGACAGGAAGACCGAGCAATGAACTTAACAAATCAGATCAGCTGCTCTGGGGCGGTTTTCTCAGTTGAGTGTGAAGCGGCCGGGATGAGGATCACGAGTGAGCTACAGTTTTTCCATAGTGAGATCTGTTCTTACCTTAGCTTAGACGAGTTAATGCGAAACGGTCTTTGTGTTGTTAGCATTTAGCCTCTCCTAGCCAAGGTATGGGCCCCAAACTGGGGTGAAGTTAGAAGCGACCAAGCCTTTCCACATTTTCCCTATTTAAATACAGTTACATGAAAAGTTACACGATCCAAGTCATGTCGATTTTCTAAGCGGATAAAAAGGGGAACTATATTGTGAGGCGTAATAACACCTGGAGCATTTCGACGTCCGCTCAGTAATATCGTTGAAATGCTCCAGGTGTTATTACGCCTCACAATATAGTTCCCCTTTTTAGCCGCTTAGAAAATCGACATTTTTGATTTTGTGTAACTAGACTTTGTGTAAAGCAGGGGTGGCCAAAGTGGGGCCCGCGGGCCAAAGTTGGCCCGCCGGACTAATTAAGTTGGCCCGCCAGAGAGTGACCTACTTTTTGCGCCTCATACTAACTCTCTCCCATTCATTCTCAATGGTAAATATGGATGCAGTACACTATTTTGGCCACCAGCCTCAAATTGGGGGCGCTGTTTCACTCCTTTCGCAAAGTTAAGGAAACACTGTTGTGGTGTCTTGGTGTTTAGACCGAGCGTCGTAGCATCAACTTTCCCAGTTTTCCAACTTTTATTGCAAAGGCCGTTGACGTCAACAAAGGTACGTGTTAAAAAGAATTGATGCTGAACTGAGACTTTCAAAATTATCTCATGGCATTTTCTTTGAGTTAACGAATGAGTGAAAGTCACTGTAGGTGCTGTAGATACAGGTGTTGTTTTTGTTGTTTACATTTTGTACTATATTGCTGCAATTCTACTAAAATTATGCGTTTGCCGCAGTTAACATTTGTTTTAATGTAGCATGTTATTTGCATAGATAGAATCATATGCAAATGTATAGACTACTAAAAATTAAAATAAAGTAACTATTATTATTTGCAGTTTATATGTGTTTCACGCTTGACATCGCCGTGTTTGGCCCGCGACCCACAAGCACTTTTTAATTTTGGCCCTCGGAGACAAAAGGTTTGGGCACCCCTGGTGTAAAGGCTCACGTAACTGTATTTAAAAAGGGAAAACGTGGAACACCTCGGTCGCTTCTAACTTCACCCCAGTTTGGAGCTATACCTTTGCTGGGAGCGGCTAAACGCTAACAACATTAGCGTGACAGAGCGCATGCGCAAAGACCAGACAGGTACGCATCAACTCGTCTAAGCTCAGGTGAGAACATATCTCAGTAAAAACGGTGGCCTGTTCCTTTAAGGTCAGGGGACTCTTGCCTGAACCTAATTTTATTTTTCAAAACCTATAGTCAATGGGACATTTTTGGAATAATGAGACGTCAGACTAATGGGCCGACCCCGTCATTAAAGGTCAAATGCGCACAAATGTCACGATTTTTTTTTTAACCTAAATAAGTAAATAAAACAAAATCAACATTTTTACGTAATGTTGTCACAACTTTTATAATCAACATTATTCTACATTAATTGCGTTTTGCGTTAATATCAGAGAGAAAATGATGTTTACCTGTTATATCCAACCCTTCCTTCATCCCGTTAGTATTGTGTCGTCTCTAAATGACCTTTCTCCGGCTCACCTGTCCCGCCGGAGCGCTCGCGTCTGTCCGTCCCGAGCCGAATGAACCAGCGTGCGCACTGGATTAGGCGGCATTACACGGTGGCCTATAGTGGATCAGAAATAGATGGCGCTCGCGTGGATTGATCCGGGAGCGTCGTGATCCGTCTCGGGGGCTGTCCGCTGTCTGCGCCGCGTGATGGAGAGGACGCGCGGACCTCACTAACAAGACAGAGCTCCAGCCTTCCACCCAGAATCAATGCCTCCTGCAAGACGGAGAGACGGGCACTCGCCAGAGCGGAGCGCCGTGAGGGGGACAGGGATTTAAAGCTGTAAGCAAACGAAGAATGTATCATTGCAAGTTTGGGTAAAAAAACAACAACAATACACCAACTAGGTTTCCTCTTCGTGGTTCCCCAGATTATGGCACAGCATGGCAACCGGAGACAAATGAGTGTCGTATCGATTCATTCAAATTATGGCAGAAAGAAAAGCTCATTGTCAGGTGCGCTGTTTGATGACCAAGGGCTACAATTGCCTGGCCAGCCATTGACTCCTGCTGTTCGTATCCGTTCAAAAGCAAGTCTGGAACTTTGCTAACAAAGCGTTCGACCGTGTCCCTCGTGGTGCCCTGTGGAGGGTGCTCCGGGAGTATGGGGTCCGGGGCCCTCTACCAAGGGCTGTCCGTTCCCTGTATGACCGCAGCAGGAGCTTGGTTCGCATTGCCGGCAGTAAGTCAGACCTGTTCCCGGTGCGTGTTGGTCTCCGCCAGGGCTGCCCTTTGTCACCGGTACTTTTATGGACAGAATTTCTAGGCGCAGCCAGGGGCCGGAGGGTGTCCGGTTTGGGAACCTCAGGATCTCATCTCTGCTGTTTGCAGACGATGTTGTTCTGTTGGCTTCATCAAATCAGGACCTCCAGCTGCACTGGGGCGGTTTGAAGCCGAGTGTGAAGCGGCCGGGATGAGGATCAGCACCTCCAAATCTGAGGCCATGGTTCTCCACCGGAAAAAGGTGGTTTCCCCGCTTCAGGTCGGTGGGGAGTCCTTGCCCCAAGTGGAGGAGTTCAAGTATCTCAGGGTCCTGTTCACGAGTGAGGGACGGATGGAGCGTGAGATCGATAGACGGATCGGTGCGGCGTCAGCAGTGATGCGGTCGCTGTATCGGACTGTTGTGGTGAAGAGGGAGCAGAGTCTGAGGCAAAGCTCTCGATTTACCGATCGATCTACGTTCCCACCCTCACCTATGGTCATGAGATCTGGGTACTGACCGAAAGGACAGGATCACAGATACAGTTAGTTTCTTTCGCAGGGTGGCTGGGCGCACCCTTCGAGATAGTGTGAGGAGCTCTGGAACGGAAGTTTATTTGTATAGCGCTTTAAACATGACACAAGTCACCCAAAGCGCTTCACATATTATCAGAGATAGTTCTTCATTGACTCCACACATGATGGTGGTAAGCTACGTAATAGCTTCAGTTTCCCTGAACAGGACAGAAATGCTGTCACGACTTCACAAATCTAAGACAACGGTGCCATGCCATTAGTCCGACGTCTTATGAGTCCGAAAATGTCCCATTGAGCAGAGGTGTCATTAGTCCGAAATCTCTAACCCGGTCGTGTTGTGGATTAGACAGTCATAAACAACCACTGGCCCAAACCTGAAGGTCAGTGGACTCTTGTCTGAACCTACTTTTATATTTCCACCCCTACTCATTGGGACATTTGCGGAATAATGAGACGTCGGACTAATGGACCGACGCCAAGACACCGGTCCCTCTGACCACCATCATACATTCACGCACACAAACCACTCGTCCCTATTGTACATGTGGTTGGGGAAACATACACAGACACATGAAGAGCATGCAAACTCCACACAGAAAGACCCCGTCCAGGGGCTACTGAGCCATCTGAGTCGAGTCTCTGCCCCTTTACGTCGAAAGGAGCAGCTATCCATATTGATATTACATGTGTGGTGGAGAGTAACACAAAGTCATCCTTGATACAGAAATATGAATTTAAGCAGTTAATCAGCTGTCCCTATTGTCAAGATCTGTTGAATCTGCCCGCCCCGAGAATTGCAGAAAAGGTCCCATATGTGCCCAGTCGCGAGAACAGGGGACACAACTCAGTATTGGGGCATTTTGAGTTGGACATAGATTAAGGAAGTGTAGTCTCCAGAGTTTTCAGCAATGTGTAACACCTGGAAATCTGATCATATTTGAAAGTAAGAATTATATATAGTGAGAAAATATCTCAAAGGTGAGTAATCGGACTCTAAAGTTTGGGCTGTTCTCACCTCAGCTGCTCGAGGGACAATAGGGCTCATTTACATCTCATTTAGCGAAGCTCCCCCCGTCATGTCATGTGTGGGGTTTCAGTCCTCAGGCCTTGGGTTCACTCACTCAAACGCACATAAACTGATCGACAATGGGAGTGTGTCTAAAACTGCCTTTGTTGCGTGGCATTTGTTTCGCTAAAGGACGTGTCAACAAATCAAACCAAAGCCGCGCTGCCTCCGCCCCAAACAACAAAAGCAAACAGGAGACAAGCGTATGCTAACGTGGAAACAGACAGAGCGAGACGTCAGAGATCGACTCAAACGCAAAATCCACCGTAATAAAGAGATACTACACTTACAGTCTGGGGCTTTGCGGAATGCTTTTTATTTTATTTATTTATTTGAATTAGGACAGTGCACATTAATCAACACGTCAGCCAAAAGCATCAATGTAAATGTACCAGAATTAGCGTGAGAGCTAAAGTGCATCCGTTGTCCTGAGGCAGGTAAAGAAACATGGACAGAAGGAAAATACAGACATAGTACAAAGAACAGAACAAAGTCACAGATTCAGTTACAAGGACAGACACAGGTAAGATAACATAACACGCCCAAGAAATTGATTAAGCATTGAACTTTAATTAAACTACCTGTGAGTGCAAGATTGATTTGTTTTTAACCAGATTTTTAGGACCTTTTTAAAGGTGTGGTAATTGTCACAGTTCCTGATATGAGCAGGCGGCGAGTTCCAAAACTGCGAGCCCCTGATAGACTCCACCGTTTGACCGAATTTAGTTCTACGACGTTGCACAATACAGTCTCCTCTGGTCAGAGCTCTGGTATTTACTCGAGTGTTACTTATTTGTGATATAAAATTCCTTAATGGTGGAGGGGCAAGACCTTTTTTAACTCTAAAAACTAAACAGGCATCCAGGAACTTCTGATAACCGTCGAAATCTAAAATATTATCCTTACTTACAATGTGGCAGTAATGATAATGTAAAGGCTTTCTATCCAGAGTTTTCAATGTTTTCTTAAAAAGAGACTTGATCAAATCAAATCAAATCAAACTTTATTTATAGAGCGCTTTTCATACAAAATGTAACACAAAGTGCTTTACAGTGCTTAAAAATCATTAAAAATAATAAAAATCGTCCCCACCAGTAAATATACATAAATAACTACAACCCCACCACCCACCACCCGCACACACAGACACACAGACGTACAGACAGCCCAGCAGTTAAAAGTCTTAAATAAAAATGGACATAGAGTTGAGTACGTAAGGCTGGGTACAGATGGACCGAAAGAGGAAACATCATCCAAGGAGCCGTCTGCACCAGGAGCAGCCCATCGCCCACAGCCACAGAGCGCCAACCCAGGGGGCCCGGAGTAGGTGTAGGAGAGACGTCCTACCTCCATCCAGGCACCCCCAGGAGAGCGCCCGCACGGCCACAGCCAACCAGCACTCCCGGGGCAGAGGGCTCCCTCAGAGGAACCACTAGGAGAACATAAAAAATAAATGAATAAAATAAATAAAAATAAATAAATAAATATTTAATAAGAGATACATTAAAAACAGCTAAAACTGTGCGTGAAATAGCACAGGATAAAAGAGGGAAAATAAAGAAATAATAGAACTAAAACCGGTAAATAAGGTTAATATAAGTAAATATTAATTAAAAGCTAAACTAAAAAGGTGGGTCTTGAGCCTGCTCTTAAAAACATGAACGTTCTCTGCGGTCCTGAGCTCCTCTGGCAGGTCGTTCCAGAGGCGAGGGCCATAGTATTGGAAAGACGCCTCGCCGTGAGTCTTTCTGTTGACTTTAGGAATAACTAGGAGACCCCTGCCAGAGGAGCGAAGGGACCGCGAAGGCTCATATGGTAAAATCAATTCTGAAAGATAAGAAGGACCAAGACCATTAAGACATTTAAAAACCATTAAAAGAACTTTAAAATGGATCCTGAAACACACGGGGAGCCAATGCAGCGACTCTAAAACCGGTGTAATGTGGTCCCGCCTCCTGGTCTTCGTCAGGACACGAGCTGCTGAATTTTGTAAAAGTTGTAAACCTGAGATACTCTTTTTGGGAAGACCAGAAAGCAGGGCATTACAGTAGTCGATACGACTGGTGATAAAAGCATGCATTAGCGTCTCCGTGTTGGCCCGAGAGAGAATGGGGCGGACTCTGGCTATGTTCTTTAGATGGTAAAAACCTATCTTTGTGATATTCTTAATGTGTGGAATTAAAGTCAGCTCAGAGTCAAAAATCACACCCAGGTTCTTCACCTGTGAGGAAGGATTAAAAGACAATGACTGTAGTTTGGGTAAAAGTTTCTCTCTCTGGGCCTGAGGACCGATGACTAAAACTTCAGTTTTGTCCTGGTTAAGCTGGAGAAAGTTTTCTGCCATCCAGGATTTGATATCTAAAATGCAGTTAAAAAGTGCATCCATTGGCCTGGTGTCCTCAGGAGACATGGAGATGTACAACTGTGTATCGTCAGCGTAACTATGAAAGTTGACTCCATGTCTCCTGATGACATCACCAAGAGGGAGCATATACAGGTTAAACTTGATGGAGCTCATGTTGGTCATGTTGGTTTTTAGCGCCAAAGCTGCTGGAAAGTCTCGTCCTGTCTGGGGAGCAAAGCGTCTCTGTCCCGCTGGCGCTGCTTTGCTATCGAGGCTCTTCATGAGGAAGCGGCGCCAAATATCCGTGATTAATAAATCCACTTCTTTCTTCTTCTTTGTGTTCTTTGTGAGGTTTTATGGCGGCGACAACTTAAGAAAAAAGTGTAAATCCACTTCATATTGCCTCATTTGGATAGAGCGTGCATAATAAGTAGCCACGCTGGGCCCTGGAGGGCGGAGCCAAAGAAAAGGAGACAAAAGCCGCTTACCGGTATGCAAATACACACACGCCCCCAGAATCTGAAGGAACAAGATTTCTACCTAGAATTGAGGGTCAAAATTCCCGGTTATTATCAGGAGTTTTTAATATTCCGGTTTTGTCTTTGATCATATAAACGCAGTTTCCCGATTTTGAGAAACCCGGATTTTCTGGCTGGGATTCTCCGTCAGTAACCGGGATATAACTTCATGTAAACGCTATTTTCCAGATTTAAGAAACTTCCCATTTCTTGCGCAGTTAATCGTAAACAAACATGGCGGCGGCGAGTCCAAAGAGCTCCTGTTTCTGGAGTCAAGAGGAGACGGAGTTTTATATTTGAACCATGAAAGAACTAAAAGTAGTGAATGTTTAAGATGGAAAGAAGCCTCGTAATGTGGATTTATGCAAAACTGTCGGCGACCGTTTCAAGGCGTCTGGTTTTCCTCCGGACGCAGAGACGAGTCGACCACGACAGAGACGGATAAAGTTTTTCCTCCACTAACTATGGGTGAACTCCATCAGCTCCACTCTCTCACACCGGCCCCGGCTTTAACCTTCTCCCAGAGCTCCCGGGTCCACTCGGTGACACAGACCCAGGACGGGTAAAGGTCTGGGATTATCCACAATCTGCCGTCACTGCCGTAGCTCAGGACGTGGAGGACGAGCAAAACATTGAGCCCAAAGTTCAAAAGAACAAGCCTCACAATTATGCTTTTAATATTTCCACCGTATTTTGCTCAAAAATGTAATGTTTGCGCGGACTGAGCTTAAATTCGAAAAGCCGTGTTTCCTTATTTGATCACGTGAACAAGGCATTTGAGTTTCCCGATTTCTCAGTGTCACAGAAACACCATATCCCGAAAACTGCCATAACCGGAATACAACTAATAACCGGGAATTTCGAGCCCTTGTAAACGCACTCATTGTACGCTTTTAAATATACCAAAACTGGGTTCTCAAACATGATCTCAACTAACAGAATCTGTCAGTTCCACTTACAATTTACTTTCAATCGTTGGGTATTTTAATTGTTAATATTTCCTCCATGCGATTCGTAATGTCTTTCCAAAAATGTTGAATCGAAGACTGATACTTTTAAGGCTATTTGTGTCATTTTTTTGTTTTTTGTTTTTCATATTTTTTTCCCCACGCAAAGATAATACCTCCTTCTTCAAATGCTCCGCGAACCTTGAAAGTTTCCCGAATATTTTTCATTCACTCAAACTCCTACGTTTGACTCCTCGTCCTCACCTCGCCGTCTCCTTGCCATGTGATTGGGAAGGACGCTTTGGCTGGATTACCCGCACGTTTAGCCACGACATCTGTTTTCCCCCCCCCCTCCCACAGTTGTTTCCGAGTATTTATTTATTTCTCTCTTCGACAGAAACATTGTGTCGGAGATTGCTTTTAACGAGCTGACACTTCGGAGCGCGCCAGTCACCCACAAGCATCTGCCTGCCTCCCACGGGTAAACAATCGTGAAAATAAAACTTCTCATTAGGCGGCGATGCAACTTTATCGGCGGCACGCGCCTCCCACGGCTAATGCGCCCAAACGCCTCGATCCCGGAGCCGCCGGGGCAGGCCGCCGGCGCCGTTGCCGTAATTACGCGGACGTTTGAACCTGGGGACGTGAGGGGGGAAAAAAAGGAGCGGGTCGGAAATTGGAGACAGGTGGTGCCCTGACCCGAACGTAATGATGCGGCGTTATGAAATAGATATATCTCTGCTGCGTGACGAGTGTGGGCATGCAGGAAACAAGTGAGCTGTACCAAGTTTACAAATAGATATGTGTGTATACGGTTTTTAAATGGCTCACCTGGTTTCAACAACAATAATAAT
Organism: Proterorhinus semilunaris; assembly: GCA_021464625.1. NCBI lineage: Eukaryota > Metazoa > Chordata > Actinopteri > Gobiiformes > Gobiidae > Proterorhinus > Proterorhinus semilunaris. The sequence continues at coordinate 2,830,842 of CM038344.1, read as the reverse complement.
ATATACAGTACCCCCTCGCCTTATCCTCCAGCCTATAGGCCAGGGTCGACAACGTCTCATTTGAAAGCTGAGACCACTGCGTTTTGTCAATTTGTTCTAAATTTTGTGTTACTATTTCATCAGTTTTGTGTCGCTTTTTTGTCACTTTTTCATCACTTATTTGTTGCGTTTTTGTAATGTTTGTGTACATTTTTTGTTACTTTTTAATCAATTTTTTGTTGCATTTTCGTCAATTTTGTTTCACTTTTTCCTCCGTTTTTTGTCACATTTTTGTCACTTTTTAATCAGTTTTTTGTTGCATTTTCGTCAATTTTATTTAACTTTTTAATCCGTTTTTTGTCAAATTTTTGTCACTTTTTTATCACTTATTTGAACATCTTTTTTGCAGGATAAGGCAATACTTTACTTGTTACAAAAGAGGACAATGAACCTTTTCACTCACAGCATGCTACGTATGAGAAAGTCTCACAGTATCGGTTGGTATCGGGAGACACTGGGAAACCCGCAGTGTCGCTATCGGAAGAAAGCTGGATTGATACATCTCTAATTATTACTAAACTAATTCCAAACTAAACATAATCCCTTTAAAGCTCCACTTTTTTTTTTTCAGCTACCAACTGCTGCTTTGAATTTCCCCGATATCACCCAATGAAAACTCAGAGAAAAGTGTGAAATAAATAATAGTAGTTTTGCAAACATCTGCTCGTGTCTCTCCTGACGTCCCTCAGTGCTGAGCGAGTGACTGACGGCCATCTGCTACGCGCCTTATCCGCGTGGTTTTACTAATCCTGCTGCTCTTAACGCCGGAACATCACGGATTACGCCAAAAGAACAAACAGGTCCTCAAAGGCGTCAGCGCGGACACATATTCACGTGGACACATACTTTAATAAATATAAACAATTAGAGATGGGTTTTGAACTACGGACGGGGTTTAGTCTTGAATTGGTTCCGTTATGGCAATACCCGTCACATGACAGCTCTAACATACTGTCATTGGCTGTGTCCGAATGTCCACCCTAGTCCCTAACCCCTCATTCACTACATAGGCCCGCACTATATAGTAGACCAGCCATTCCCAAAGTCCGGGACATTGCGGCCCCCCTTATCGTTCCTAAATTCTCTCGGGGCCCTCCCGATAATAATAATTTACTCTATTCAATGGAATTTGTAAACATTTTATAGCTAAAATTACATATAAAAAGCAACAGCTATGACGGTGGGCTAAATACTGGTTTGAAGTAGTAAATTATAGCAAATATGTGTATTTTTCCATTTAAAATATATTGTTTTTCAATGTACTGGTTTTGTTGACAACCTTTGGGGGCCCCCCTGCAGTGCCTCTGAAACCCCACTTTGGGAACCACTGTAGTAGACTATATAGTCCACTGATTCTGTTGGCTATTCGGACAGAAGCCACTACTTTCTCCGAGCTGCGTGACGTGCAGATTTCTTTTCCTCTTTTTTTTTTTTCCTGAATTTATTTATTGTTACAAACGTTTATTTTATGAAACAGAACGACAGTTTTGGCACTTTTACAGGCGTTTATTTGACATTTAAATTAAAATGATATAATCATATAATATAAAAAAAAAAAAATCACTCCAGCGTTAGCTCAAAGACGTGCAGAAAGTAGGTCAGAGCCCGGTGTCCGAAGCGCCAGCAGAATGAGCGACTACATCTGCTAAAAGTCGCTAAACTCCGGAAATTTTTTATTTCTGAGATAAAGATCAACCAAACTAATGAGACAGGACTAATTATGGATAAATACGAGTCAGATATATTATCATGGATTTTACATGAATGGCTTGGATTATTTGAGAGGAAGCTATCGGTCATTTAACAGCTCGAGCTAAAGGTTAGCAGCTAACGCTAGCATTTTTCACCGTAACCGTTTATATCTAAGTCATTTATTCATGATAAATACACAACACACGATTGAAACGGCTGATTTCATTCCGTCGTGTTGTTTAGTTCAAAGACCTGTTGCTGTCGGTCGTTCTTTTCCGACTCTCGCAATGCATTGTGGGCTATATTGACCCGTTTAGTGATCGCCGCTGCTCACTACTTTTCAGAATGCATTGTGGGAAATTTTGAGTGCACTACTTTTTCTCTCTGGACATTCGGACACCCCCACTAAATGTGACCACGATATAGTCACTATATAGGGAATAGTGCGGACATTCGGACACAGCCACAGTGTCTACGGGCCAGACACTTCACTAGGGCCGGATACTGTGGCTGGAACGATTACTGATCTGTCAAAATACTAAACGTTGTGTGGTGATCTTTTAGGAAACTTAATTTTTCATTTTTGCTGTTTTTGGGTTGACTATCAACATGTTTATCTCACACAAATAAAGTCAAGTCTAAATCGGGTCCATATGGATGTTCGAGTTGTTCAGTAGAAGTGAAAAGTCATAGCTAGCATTAGCATGTAGCATGATGCTAACATGAAGCCTGACGTTAGCATTCTCCGTTATGTACGTATTGATGGGCTGTTGAACCACTTTGCTCCTCTCCATGTCTTTGTATCCTTATCGAATAGAAAACTATATTCATAATTCAGCATTTGTTAAAGTAGTTTAGGAGTCATTTTATTTTTCTCCCCGCTTTGTTTTCCCCACAACTGCTTCAAACATCACCATATATGGGCGATTCCAAGCGTCACGTGACTTCCGAGTGGATTCTAAGTAGTCGTTTGCGTATCCTGTCTTCGTTATTTCCCTATGAGGTCTTGTCTAAAATAATAAATAGCTGAAGATTTACATGGCAGACAGTGAGTTACTGGTGAAGTCACAGCATCATGTTAAAAACATCACGCCAGGGGCAAAACATTCACTAGAGGAAACTTCCGCGCTAACACAAATTAAAAATGAAAATAGCAACACGATTTTAAACGAGCTGCTCAAAATATAATTATTTTTTGTGGTGGTGTTTTTTGATGCTAGCCGTTAGCGCTGAGATAAAAAGTCCCACCTCAAAAAACACAGACGTTTCCTGCAGTCAAGACTTTACATCCAACGTAATGTTTTTAACACGTAGCGAGTCACTTCGGATCAGGATCTTACTGTCAGGGATGTTTCCTTGAACTATACATTGTTTTAGACACGACCTCACAGGGAAATAACGGAGACAGGATACGGAAGCACCGACTTAGATCCACTTGGAAGGCACGTGTCATTTGCATAGAGCCTATACAGCCCCAAAAGAGGGCTGCATCAAAGGCAGGGGTTTTTACCAGTTTCACTCACAAGGAAAATAAATATAATTGGTTTGATTTGTCCTTTTACAGTAGTTAACGTTAAGTCCATGTATATGGTTAAATGTCTGTGAGACAGAGCCCAAATGTGAGTGTGAATGAAAAGGGGAGAGGACTGGCTGTACAGGCCCTACCCGGTAGGTAGTTCGTCTCCTTCTGGGTCTCAGCTCGCCAGGGGTGGTTTTAATGCTCCCTACAGGGCACACCTGACCAACAATAAATAAAAAGTTCTAACAAACTTAGCACGAGCTAGTTGTCAGTTTTGGTTCAGTGTGTAAAAGATTTGTCGCCTAAAACCAGAAAACGGAACAATAATGTTCTATCAAATTCTATAAAAGACGATTTCTTTTAAATTTGAATCATTTATTTGTCTTCAGATCCAGATTCATTTTATTATTATTAAAAAAATGTGCAAAGAGCTCAAGGTGCGATATGCCAAACGCATAAAAAGAAAGAAACAAAAAAGAAAGACACAATATAAAAACAGAACAAACAAACAATGACACATTAAAAGCTTAAGGGTAAAATACTGTACAATAAAGATCCATACAAACAAAGATAGAAGTGCCTTGTTTAAAGTGATCACAGCTTGAGGAAAGAAACTGTTAAGATGGCGATCAGTAGAACATATGACAGAGCGATACCTTCTCCCTGAGGGAAAAAGGCCTTAGCAGGGCGGCCTGAGTTGGCGAGTTGTAAAGCTCGATTCAAGAGTCGAGCTTTATATGTGGCCCTGCTGGCTGAGCGAACCACTCTGTTCAAAGCCTTCTTCTCTTTCAGAGTGACATTACCAAACCACACGGTAATACAACTGGTTAGGACACTCTCAATTACACAATAATAAAAGTTCAAAAGAATCCTAGTATTTTGAGTAAACTCTCGAAGCCTGCGTGAGAAGAAAAGGCACTGTCTCGCTTTCAGCAGTGTTCATCGTGTTAGGGCTCCAATTCAAGTCATGGGAAAGAGTCACACCCAAGAATTTACATTTCTCAACAATCTGCACATCAGAATTATGGATAGTAATAGGCAACTGATTCCTATTGTGACAAAAATCAATAACAAGTTCACATGTTTTCGAAGTGTTCCAAAGCAGGTTGTTTTCTCTACTCCATTGAACATCATTCTCCACCTCCTCACGGTAATGAGATCCATCGTTTGAACTGATCAGCCCAATGATGGTTGTATCACATTTTTATCATGAGATGCAACAAGGTCATGAGTATACAATGTGAACAACAGGGGGCTCAAAATACACCCCTGTGGGGCCGCAGTGCTAACAAACAGCTCATCAGAAATACTACCATTGATTTTGACCCTTTGTGATCAACAAGTCAGAAAATTAAAAATCCAATTACAAATGGAATCGCCGAGTCCCAGGCATTTGAGTTTTTCAATGAGCTTTGTTGGGACCATTGAGTTTAAAGCTGAACTGTAGTCTATGAATAGCATTCTAGCATATGCTTTTCGTTCATCGAGGTGCTTGTAGACAGAGTTCAAAGCAAAAGAAAGGGCGTCCTCAACACTTCTGTTTTTCCTATACGCAAATGGTAGCGGGTCCACAAACATAGGGATTTACTCTCTGATAAAATCCAACACCAATCGCTCAAAGGTTTTCATCAGGACAGATGTGAGGGCCACTGGCCGATAGTCATTCAGACACGTCACAGGAGTCTTCTTGGGCACTGGAATTATGAGTGATCTTTTAAAGCTAACTGGAACAGTACACTTCCTAAGTGACATGTTGAAAAGATCTGTCAGAACAGGAGCACAATTTAAGGACACGGGGAGGAATACAGTCCGGTCCAGGGGCCTTCCTGACTTTTGTCCTGGACAAGAGCCTCTGGACATCCTCCTGAATGATGGGGAAGCTCTGCTCATTACAAAAAGGAAAAACAACAGGTTCAACATTTTCAATTTCAACAGTAAAACTCATTTAGTTTATTTGGCAAAGCTGGGTCAACATTAGTGATGGATCCTCCTTTAGGTTTCCAAGCGGTGATAGCATTTAGCCCTTGCCACATCCGTCGTGGGTCACGCTCCATGAAATGTCCCTCTATCTTGGCTCCATAGGCTCGTTTAGCGGCTTTGATGGACCGCTCCAAAGAATATCTGGACAGTTTATAAGAAGCAGCGTCACCAGATTTAAAAGCCTCGGCCCACTGTTGCATTTTCCTGTTCACGTCCGCATTGTACCACGGGTTCTGGCTGGCATGCCGCTTTATTGTCTTTTTTGGAACACAACAATCAATGCAAAAATCAATATACCCGGTCACTGCATCACAGGACTCGTCCAAGTTTTCTGAATGTAACACAGACCAATCAGTAGCATCAAGGCACCCTTGTAATTTAGTTTCGCTCTCCTTCGTCCAGCACTGAACAGTGCATAATGAAGGTTCTGATTGTCTGAGTGGTCCGATTTTCCAAAAGCTGGTCTGAGGCTGGACCGATAAGCAGACTTTATATTACTATAGCAATGATCCAGGATGTGTGCTTCCCTAGTTGGGAAAAGCAGTTTTAAAATTACATTTATTAAAATCACCAGCTACAATAGCCACAACATTTGCATGGGAGTTCTCAAATTTGTGTACAATGTCACTTAATAGGTGGCGTTCACGTTATAGAATTCTATTTCAGTCGGAGGGCAGGTGTCAATACAACTCTATGGGAGAGAAACAGTTTTTGAAAGAAATTTCCAAAAAGAAAATGTCCAAATGTTTTCTCTGATCATCATGTGACAGTGATTGGATTCACAAACCTGAAAGTCCTTTCTACTGGCCAACATCAAGCACATGTTTTTGAATATTGTCTCCACTTTTGGACGCCTTTGTGAAGAAATAATTAGACCATAGTTCATATCTGCTGGAAGATATGACTTTGAACTTTGTGACAGATTTTGTTTCATGTGAATCGGCCTCCGGAATTACAGAGAAATTAGCAACGATTTAAGACTAGAAATCTGCATTTTGAGCGTTACTATGGTTACAGCCATTGCATTTTCAGTTGCTCCACCTCAATGTTAAACTATAGGATCTTTAGAACGTTGTGATGTCACGTGAACGCTACCTATTCACTCAAGGCAACAGAAATGTCAGCCCGTGGATGTACGTAAACTCCGCACAGGAACAGCACGGACATTTCCCGGGGGAGATAAAAGGGTCGGCATCTCACAATAAGACACTCCGGGTTAGCATTACAAGTTTTGTTCACGATGACACAATCCGTGCACCAAAGTTTGTTAATGAGGAAACACACACCTCCTCCCTTCGATTTCCCGATGCAGAGAAGCCCGGTGGCTGGAAAGAAGAATCCGGCACGCCACTGTGTAGCCACGTCTCTTTCAGAACACAGAGCAGTCCCGGGCCTCGCGCTGGGTCTGGATGCGGCTCAGCAGGTCGTCCGTCTTGTTCGGCAAAGACTGGACGTAGATGGACGGCAGCGGGATCTTAGACTGACGGCAGCGTAGCTTCACAAGGAGCCCACCTCGCTTTCCCCGATGTCTGCGCTTCCGCCGCTGGTAGCCCGTAGCATCCCTGCTTAGGGGCTCAAGTGTGCGGCGTGTGGGGCGATCCCTCCGCCCAGTCCCTTCGCTCTGCTCCCGACCTCCGTGGCCTGACTCCTGGCCTCGCTTGCCTCGAGCGGGGCACGCATCAAAATCAGCCTGTCTCGGCGCCATGCCACACCCACTTCTGGTAACCTTCTGGAGACTGGACTGGATGTCTTGAAGTCTTTAATGCCGTCTCTGGACCAAACACGCGTCAAACCTGGGTCTTTAAAGATACAATATATTTTTCGTACCTGCTTTTGATATTTATATATTTGTTCGATACCGTAGCCCAACAGAGACTCCATCTGAAATCATGACTCGCGTACAAGAACTTTGGCAAACGCAACCTCGTTCAAGTTCACCTCAGTCCCGCCGCCGCACACGCGCTGGATCTATAACGCCGCACGATCCCGCCTTCATCGCGGCGTCTCCACAAACGGACTGTCAGGAGCCATCAGCGCCTACAAATGAATCGCATGTTACTGTGTATTGATCGGCCGACAGTGAAAACCATTAGCGGCCGCGGCGCGTTTTCAAAAGGCCTGACATAAAACGCGCCGAAATTGGAGAACGCGTGTTAGCCCGGCAGTCGGACGGCCGGTGATTAAAGGATTCATCTCGTTCCGACGCGAGCGAGCCGGAATCAAAAGACAAGACGGGGAGCGGAGCAAAGATGATGTTATTGTCTCGCGTAACCGTCTCGGCTACACAGGAGCGCGGCGGATGAAAGTGCGGTGATTGGCGGAGAAAATGAGACGGCTAATGGGAGAATTGGTTACAACATATAGAGCTGGGTGTCGAATGAAAACAGAGAGACGTTATGTGGCGATAGACGGACTGTCATTCTCCATTAAGGAAACCCAATTCTCTAATTTATCCGTGCGTACATGAAAGGAGACGGGAAACGGCTCTATATATACGGTGCTTTCACGGACGTCACGAATCAGATGTGCCGCCATGATGGAGATATCGCTCACGCCAATTAACGAGACGGATTATCAATTTTGGACAAAAACTCAAGGTTTCGCGACAAACCCTCGAGATCGGACCCGAAACTTCTCACACAGTCGACCAGTTGTGCAACAAATTCAAATTCACTTTATTTATCCGTTAGGAACTTCATTTGCAGAGGAAGTGCCCGTACGGGCCCGATAAAAACAGCACATCCACAGACCAACACAATCAACATGTGCAATAATAAATACATTAAAACAAATACAATATAGTGGCCTGTGAGGTCCACACAGTCATTTGTTCAGCAGGCGGATGGAGGTAGGGAGGACAGTGGAGGTCGCCCTCCTTGTCCTCAGTGGGAGGGACCTGAACCTGCGCCCTGATGGCAACAGGGCGTAGTGAGAGTGCAGAGTGTGAGGGGTCTGTGGAGATCTGGGTTCCTTTCTTCAGAACTCTGGAGTCATAGATGCTACCAAGTGATTCCTGCGCCTGACCAATGATTTTAATGCTGACTTTGATAATTTTATTGAGCATGTTGCGGTGGGTGAGAGTGAGTGAACCAAACCAGACAGTGATGTTGAATGTGAGGATGGATTCAATGGAACATCTGTAGAAAGAGGCCAGAATGGATCGGTGGACTTGGAGTTTGCGGAGCTTACGGAGAAAAAAGAGGCGTTGTTGACATTTTGAAAAAATTTGTTCAGCGTTGAGTTTGAATGTGAGTTTATGGTCGATTATGGAGCCGAGGTATTTGTATGAATGAACCTTTCCAATGATGTCGTTGTTGACCGTGAGTGAGGGAGAGCTGGAGTGGCCATGTTGGAAGTCAATGTTCATTTCTTTGGTCTTGGATACATTTCAATCCAGACAGTTCTCCCTACACCACCGTGAGATTCAGTTTGCAGTAATCCGTGTGTGTTTGTAATGTCCATGATAACTGTGTCGTCTGAATACTTAACGAAAGACTGAATGCAAAACAAGAAACGTTCTAGTTACAAACTGAAGTTAATTGGATGAAGTTCCGTATGAAATGAAAGCGAATGCCAGTTCGTTTAGTGGCGATCTCGCCTCCCGTAAGTGAATACATGTTCTCATCAATATTTTTTATCGTGCTCTTTATACGAAGTAGACTTATTACACTCTTAGAAATGTGTGTAATATTTTGGTTTGGTATATTTCCCACCTCTAACTAGAGGTCATGTTGGAATTAACCTTGCTAATTGAAAATGTTAAATACACTTTTTTTACACAGAGGCTTAACCCTGTTCATTAAATGTAAAATCCTCAAACCGGCTACAAAATGAGCTGCGCAAATACAGATGTTATCCAGATTTTTCCCGTCCAAATTCTGATTGAGGCTTGCGATCTATCGTCTCCTTTATTTAGATAATGGTTCTGTCTGATCTCCCTTATTACTGCAAAGTAGTTTCTCTGTGTGATGTATTGTGACAGCCAAGAACACGACAATAATTAACCATTTTGCTGTTCCAAACTTGGCGGTACCGTTTGTTTTGATCGGCGAGTACATGGGTGAGTATCGCCGTCATGTCTCACTTCGGTAAAGTGACGTCACGGGCAAACACGCTATGGTCAGGACTGAACACGGTCCGGCTGCTGTCGCTTCTAAAACCTCAACTCCGACGACGTTAAGCTCTTAAAGGAACAGGCCACCGTTTTTCAACACTGAGATATGTTCTCACCTGAGCTTAGACGAGTTGATGCGTACCTGTCTGGTCTTTGTGTGCGCGCTCAGTCACGCAAAACGACCAAAGATGTTGTTAGAATTTGGCCTCTCCCAGCATATTGCTATAGCGCCAAATGGGGGTGAAGTTAGAAGCGACCACACTCTTCCACGGGCACAAAGACCAGACGGGTGCGTATCAACTCGTCTAAGCTCAGGTGAGAACAGATCTCAGTGTGGAAAAACGATGGCCTGTTCCTTTAACCCCCACATGAACTGAGCACATGTTCTCTAGTTCGGCTTTACCCAAATCTAAAAGCTTCTCGACTGGAGCTTACAGCCTATAGGCCAGAGTGACACCTCATTTGAAAGCTGAGCTTACACTGTGCGATCTTAGACGCAATTTTGATCGCACGACTATTTTGAACTCGTGCAATCTTGGTTGATGAACATGTTTGGTATTTTTTCGTGAGTCGTGCGGCCTTGGCGTTGTGGCAGCGCTACTGAAGCCATCGGAAAGCAGGCCCTGAACACGGGGAAACACAGCTGCAGGCGCCAGGAGGAGGTGAGCGAGGGATAAACCCGCTGATGACGTCGTCCTGAACATATCACTGCGGACACAAAGCCTGCAAAGGTTCAGTGGCTATCGGCTGATTTAAGCTAGGCTACATGTGTTGAAGTTAGCCTCGCTAGCCTGGTCTTAGCATACCCTCGTGTCATACAGAGGGTCTGGAACTTCACAATTGAGCTCCATTGAACTCCTTTGAAACGATTGGATCCCTTTTCAAACTACAACCAGCAAATCCAGTGAAAAATGCGCTACGTCCCCTACAAGCCGATGTAACGCCACTGAGATCAGGCCCAGACGTACATGTGGGGAGATTATAAATGACCGGAGTTTACGGATGGCTACGGCCAGGCTTTGTAGACGCTGTTTGAGGGGACGATACGACAGACCAAACTGGTATCCATGGTAATGCGTGTCACGTCACTCGTACAGTGGGAGCACCTGCATCGTGGGGTCGTGCACAACTCGTATGCGATTCAGACGTGATTCAGTGTCAGTGGATGATTAGGCAAGGCAAGTTTATTTGTAGAGCACAATTCATACACAAGGCGATTCACAGTGCGTCACAGTTGCATAAAATTACAAGAAAACAGCATTAAAACATCAACAATTAATCAATGACAGTAAAAGGCAAGAGTGCAGATAAAATACTTTCAGTTTTCATCTGCTCGGGTAAAAAGAGCTGTTTTCAGCCTGGATTTGAACATTGTCAGAGTTGAGGCCTGTCTCACATCCTCATGAAGACTGTTCCAGATTTTAGCTGCATGAAACTGAAACGCAGCCTCACCGTGTTTAGTCCTGACTCTGAGAACCACCAGGAGACCCCTGTCAAGTTTCTTTGCAGCGCCCAACTTGAAAGGCTTTCTTTCTAATGTGAAGGGTTAAAAACAACTGGACTTCACTCCAATGAACAGACTGCTTTTCTTTTGACTTTTTATTTGAAGCTGTACCATGCAGCAGGTGAAAAACCTTAGAAAACATACACAAGGAAATGTAAATATATTGTAGTCCTTTTAACCACATTTAGTACTTCAATTAAACAGTTACATTTTTAGTAATTAGCCTTATACATGTACACACAATCATGCTTTTTAAACTTAAATAGTTTTAACAGTAGCACTTGTTTGTGCAAACAAATCAGACAAAGACATATACAACAGAAACCAAAAGGGAGCATTTTGCTCTTACCGGCTGTCCTCCACAGTCTTTAGAAAGGTTTTTTCCTGCACTTTAAATCCTCTTTGAGGCTTGGTTTTTTTCTTGGACTTGTTGCATCTCCAACTGCTCCCTCTGACTGCTCCTTTGTGTGTTTCCCAAGAGCAACACCTTGGTCTTGATTGGATCATTTGATCCACCTGGTTGCATTTCCTGCTGTGGGCGGGAGGGAGGGAGGGAGGGAGAACACAGAGCTGGACAGCACAACCCCTCCCTGAAGTTCTCAGGGCCCGAGATGGTTCATACGGCTCTAACATTTCAGAGATGTACTTTGGTGCTAAACCATGAAAAGACTTGTACACAAGCAGAGCTGTTTTAAATTCTATCCTCTGAGTGACAGGAAGCCAGTGCAGGGACCGGAGCACTGGACTAATATGGTCGTATTTCCTGGTTCTTGTCAGGACTCGAGATTGGTCACATTTTTGTGGCTTCATCACAGTTACATTACACACACACACACACACACACACACACACAAAAACACTATACAAAAGAGCAACAAAAACAAGAAAGAAGCCAAGATTAGCTCTGTAGGCCATAGATTTCGAATGAGGCCTATAGGCTGTGAGCTCTCAGGTGAAGACTTTTAGATTTGGGTAGTCCTGAACTAGAGAAAATGCGCTCGGTTACGGTTAAAACATTTTTTTTTTTTAGCCGGGCATATGACGCTGGAACTCTGTTGTGCACATGAGCAAACACTTGGTACTTTACCCCCTTTGTTTACGACACAACACATTAGCACTGATACTGTGACTCTGGGATCGCTCTGGCTTGAATCGTGCGGGGAGAGGACACACTTTTGGGGCAGCATTTGCATCTGACTGCTAAAAGCACATCGCAACACCATTAAATATTTAGTTTTTTTGTTATGTGTGTTTGTGTGAATGTTGCAGCGTTCCACATTATTAATTAGTATCTATTTGGCCCAAAGCACTTTTGGTTCAGTTTCGAGCGGTGAAGACGGGAGCGGTTCAAGATGGATTCCTGTGCGTTTGTGAACTCATTAGAGGTCGATCGATATGGGTTTTTCAATTATTTTCCGATTATTTTATGTGGCAAAAATGTGACAAAAAATGAAAATGTGATAAGAATGCAACAACAACGACTAAAACGTGACAACAGAAACCAGGAAGAGGCTTAAATCAGTTTTGTAGGTCTTAGCTTTCAAATGAGGCATTACACTGGCCTACGGGTATAACAAAATTAGAATATCGATAAAAAGCGTGAAACTAATATATGATATCGACTCATGACATGCGAAGTCAAGCCTTTGTTTGTTTTAATTTGAATGATTATGGCTTATAGTCCATTTTCAAAATATTCACATTTTCTGAGATGTTTTATTTGGGGTTTTTACAGACTGAGCCATAATTATTACAATTATAACAAATAAAGGCTTGATATGATTTTGGCTCACAGCTTGTAAAAAACACAAAAAAACTTCAAAATCTTGGAATATTGTGTAAAGGGAGTATATTGTAGCTCAAAGTGTCTCCTTTCATCAGATAATGAATCCAAACAACTGCAAAGGGTCCCTGAGACTTTAAATGCTCTCAGTGGTTCAGTAGAATTCACCATCATGGGTTCAGACCTGCTGACCTGACAGTTGTGCAGAAAACCATCACTGACAAACGCTCAAAAGGTCAGAGAAGAAGAAGTTGGATGTTCTCAAAGTGCTGTATTAAAGCTCATCAATAGAAAAAGGTGCACAAGCCGCAGGGATGAGCGCAGTCTGGAGAGGACTGTCAGGAAAAGGCCATTCAAAAGTGTGGGGGACCTTCACAAGGAGTGGACTGAGGCTGGAGTCAGAGCATCAAGAGCCTCCACACACAGACGGATCCTGGACATGGGCTTCAGATGTTCCTCTGAAGCATCCTGGTCTTCCATAACACCTCAGCAGAGCCACAGGCTGAGCATCCAGGCCACGCAACCGCATTAAGGAAGTCATTCAAGTAAAAGGACTAAGTACATGTGCATGAGTATAGTTTTCAAAGGGCCCACATTTCTCTGTTTAATTTTTATTTATTCATTTCATGTAATATTCTAATCTTCTGTTTTCAATTTGGGTTTTTTACAAGCTGACAAAGGCTTGACTCATGTCACTTTGCATGTCATAAGTCAAGTTTAATAGCAGAAATAAATGAACTTTTTCATGATATTTTAATTTCACCTGTATAGGCTGTAAGTTCGAGTCTAAAAGCTTTTATATTTGTGTAAAGCCAAAACTGAAGAAAATGTGCTCAGTTAAGGTGGGGGTTAAGAGGTTAAACCTGTCAAATCTCCTACATGTATAGACTATAGAATCACCCACTTGCCGTGTTAAAAGTAGATTTTACGCCTCTATTAATCACCATTTTGTGTTTCCCCTTTTCAGCGTCTCGCGCTTAAGCCTAATTACTGTGTGATCCAGTGCCGCGTGAACAACAATAATTAAAAAGAGATTAAAAGAAAAACCGGGGGCTTTTTGGAACCTGCCGGGACGTTTTGTTTTGGCGTCGGAGGTGAACAGTTTGTAGGATCCGCGGAGACTGACTGACAGGATTTTTCCGCTTTCTCTCGCTCGGAAAGGAAAGAAGAAAAAAAATACTGGATCTTAGCCATCTGTCGCTAACGCAGAAGCTAGCGCAGAGCTACACCTGCTGCTGCTGCCGGGGGTGGGTCACGCACCAGTGTAGGGGATGTTCTTTTGGGGCGACATATGGATAAAGGAGAGGGTAAGTGAGGGGTTAGCTGTCAGTCATGCTAACATATGCTAACGCTGACTGCCAGACATGCACAGGCTGTGGCAGAAGAACCGAAGAAACTTTATGTACACAATGAACAGATACTATGCAATATTTAAGGTCTACGGTGTTTATGTTTATGGATGATTTAGCATCTGTGCTTTCGTCGAATCATTAAACAATAAACAATCTAAGGCAACATAGGACATAGTGCGTAATAGCTTTTCATTGTTTGTTTTGTTTATTTGGTCGGGACCAATGGCCGCGGGTAGCAGAGGTCCGTGTCTACAACACATTGCTGTAGTACCCCCATCTAGCGGCGGAAGAACATGCTAGTTCTCCATTTGAAAACATTGCTCTTTACATACCTTTTAAACAACTGTAAAGCCTGGTTTCTAATTTGGTTTAACTTTCTACAGCTAGATATTCCTCCTTTGATAACGCTGGGTGAGGTACAATTAAAGGGACCAGGCTGGTTTTCGTAAGGAATATTATAAACATCTCGTATACTAATGAGGGCGGGACTTTGATTGACAGGACGTTAGCACTAGCGCTAACGGCGTGGGCGTGGTTATGACCGAACTACGCGAGTCTACAGTGAAGATCCCGCCCTTTTTAGGAACATGCTCCGTCTGAGCAGGATAGGAGAAGTCTGTAGAAAATCTGAGTTTTGTAGAACGCTGCATTTTATTAATAAAAAAAACAAAGCTAATTCATTTTAATTTATATTGTGAATTTACTTATAAACAAATCAACAATTGTTTAGAAAAGAGGAACTGAAGCTCCTACAAGGACTGGACGTTCTGCGATCTATAGAGGTCTCTATAGCCTGTCCGTCCATGGGAGTGGATCTCTCCTTCTGTGGTTGTGAGTTTTTCCGACACTTATTTACTTAATTCGCCTGAACCTTACATTGCCTTATTTACAGCTGTTTTATTGCCTTAATGTTTAGTGCCGCCTTAAGAGGCAACTCGTGTTGTGATATTGGGCTATACAAAACCATTGATTGATTGAACAATAATATGAATCAGTTTTGTTCGGTCGTTACAACTATTGCGGGTCTTTGAGACTTTCATTTGGTTTGAAATTGTCCCCTGGTCTAGAATATCACAAACACAACCCTTTTGGACAAGTTATAAAGTATATTTTGTGTGCACTTACAAACAATCCAAGAGAAATGTGATGCATCGGTTTCATATAGCGCTTTTTAGGACACTCAAAGACGCTTTACATTGCATTAATCATTCACTCTCCCCTCCAGGAACCGCCATCTTAACGTGGGGGAGGGTTTGAGCCCGAATGATCCTGGGGCTCTGTTGTCGGGGGCTTCGTG
This sequence comes from Proterorhinus semilunaris, assembly GCA_021464625.1. Lineage (NCBI taxonomy): Eukaryota > Metazoa > Chordata > Actinopteri > Gobiiformes > Gobiidae > Proterorhinus > Proterorhinus semilunaris. The sequence goes on along the minus strand of CM038344.1, from coordinate 2,815,562 downwards.
CCCCTGGTAGGGTCTCCCAGGGCAAACAGGTCCTATAGGTGACGGGTCAGACAAAGAGGTTCAGAAGCCCCTTATGAGAGACCAACAGGCCCGGTTAGAACCATGAGGCCGTCCTTCTGTGGAGCCACCACCTGCAGGGGGCGCTATAGCTCCAACAGCTGCCCCCACGACCCGGCAACGGACAAGTGGAAGAAAATGGATGGATATTCATTCACTCCATACTTGGTGATAGTAAGCTACTATAGTAGCCACAGCTGCCTTGGGGTAGACTGACAGAAGCGAGACAACCAGTCTGTGCCATCAGCCCCTCCAACCACTCACTCACTACATTCATCAGGCTTCCCGGTGTTTCCAAACGGTCTCCCATCCAAGTACCGACCAGGCCCTTCCTGCTTAGCCTCCACGGTCTGACGGGATCAGGCCGAGCAAAGGCGGTTTGGCCTTATTTGTCATGTGCATGTTGCTAATGAGCATTTTCACTCCCATCTGATGCCAACAGAGGGCAGCAGATACCGAATCCCAGTGTTTCAAGTGATTTCCAAAGCATGTAGAAAAGTCATCTAGATTTACTCCAGCTACATTCTGCACTTTTTTTTTTTTTTGCAGAGGTTCACGTCAAAAGTTGTCACCGGGATTATTAAAAGAGTATGCTAAATTTCAAGTGTAAATCCTCGTGCCTATTTGTCCGTACACTTCCCCAGAACGCCCCGGTAATGCTCCTCTATCCCGCGCCGAAGCCCATGTAAAATTAATGGCCGCTCGCCTCCGCCGCGGCAGCAGCATTCCTCTTCAGAGCGCCGCGCTCGAGCATTTGTCATTTTCGCCACATTTTGCATCAAATTAGAGGCGAAGTCTCCCCCGACGTCGGGCGCTCCCCGGGATCGGCCGGGGGAGGGGGCGGGATGTCATTATTTCGGGCTGAGGTAAGTTTTGCGTCTCCCTGACACCTGTCGTTTGGAGGGGGGAGAAAAGTGAAGGTAATGGGCAAAATGGCCTCCAGTGTCACAGTCCCTTGTCATGTTCCCGAGGCGGCGAGATCCTCCGACAAATGACGCGGAACCGGGACGGGGCGGCGAGGGAATCGGGGAAACGAGGGGCTGGGGGAACGTGAGGGGTTTAGTGTGTGTGTGCGTTCGCCGGGAGAGAAACAGAGGTGAGTGGTTTGCAATATCGGCTCGTAACAAACGCTCAGGGGTTCCTCGGAGTACACGAAGGTTCTCACGCTGTGATCCGGACTCTCCTGTTCAAGGCGAGACGCTGCAGGTGAAAACATCGAGTGGCCAGTGTGGAGATTTTTAACTAGTTTTCTCCCTGAACATCTTTGTTTTCATGTCGAAGGTTTAAAAAAGACGAATCCAACCCTTTAACGACGCTTATTTTACGACATTTGGAAGAAAAGCGTCTTGATTCCAGTTCATTAGGTTAAATGATGCTTCGTTCTCTGCATTTGACCCATCCTCAATGCCACCAAGGCCACCTGTAGGAGCTGGAGATGTGGAGCCAGGCTAATGGTCAGAAACAGCTGGCTGGAGGACTGACCTGTTGTACATGTTTTTTAGTGGAAGCTGAAGGAAATCGACACAGGGAGAACATGCAGACTCCACAGAAAGGCCCCGTCCAGGTGGGAATTGAACCCGGGACCTTCTTGCTGACCGCTGCGCCACCGTGCCAATATATGTTTTCTAATATACAATGAGTTCAAAGTATTGTCCTCCCCCTACGTGTTCCAGTGTGTAGAATGAGGCCAAACCTGTTCACCACAACTGCCTCGGGTCTGAGGTGCCGACATGCACGGGCTTAATATAGAGACTGCAGTTACGCGTGAGACCTGAGGTGGCAGTAGTGAGCATAACATGACCAACTTGCATCTAGTCCCTTTAAAGGACCTGTATCATGCTATCTTAGCCATTCCAAAGTAAAGTATAGGCATTATTATGATATATTGTACCTCTACCACTATGGAGCACTATTTTTTATGATAAATATACAGGTTTTTTTTACCCGGAAGACAAAACGCTTGGATTCAGTTAACTCCGCCCCCTCTCTTTGCTCATACAACTTTAGCACGAGTAGAAATATAAATATCACAGCGATAAGTGAAGTTACTTCACAATGCAGTTATAGGGAGTTGACATCTGCAACACAGCTTCATAAACGGCTAACACGTGTTTTGATTGACTCACCGCTCTGGTGTTTCCATTATGGGACTCACGTTGGTTATAAAAGTGAATCCACTTTGATTCTGGCCGAGGTTCACCAAACATCCATCAGTGACGGTCACAGACAAACACTATTCTGGCTGATAGTCGCTGAATCCCGGAGAGAAATTCCAACTCCTGGCGAGTGGCCTCTTCTTTAGGAAGGTTTAATAAAGTCCTGACCTCGCAGCCAAACGCACTTTTCTCCGAGACATCGTGAGGTCAGAAAAAAGAACAGGTGTCCAGAGTAGGTTAGAAAGAGCTCCTTCTTCACAACTTTCGGTGCAAACATCTGTTCAGACGCTCACGGGTGCGTTTGTTTTCCCTGCAGGGGCAGCGCGGACGCGTCAGGCACTTCCTTTCTTTCTTTCTTTATTTATTTTTCTTACGACAGAAATAATGAAAAAGCTGTTTTACAAATTAAAATCAGGCCGTAAGGCATTAGATTACAGACGTCGAGCACTTCCGTTCCGCTGTGACGACACAACTGAATAAGTCAGTGGTTTTCCAGGAGAGGGCTTCAGGAGGATCACTGAGAACTGCGTGAATGAAGCCAAAAAACACTCTGGGGGTGTTTTTGAGAAGGAAATCGCAAAACAACATGGTTAAAAACTCCAAAAAGTCGATTTTGCAAGATATAGGACCTTTAAGCATAAAAATACTTTTTCCACAGGCAGATGTTTCTCCTCACCAACTCAAAGGGCAGATGTAGAGGAAAACATGGGATCCTATGTGGCTTGAAAAGTGCTTGAATTAAGACAATTTATTTATTTGTGCAGTGTCTTGAAATAGGATGCCAGTGGAACAAGCGTAAAATAAGACACAAACACTTGAAATTAGACCAAAAAAAGTCAAAGGCAAGAAAAATCATTCTAGTTCCATCGCGCAACTCTACTCAATATCAGCAAAAACGATATTGTTCTTCTTCACAAAAAGTGACTAAAAGCATTGGAAGGAACAACGTGCTGTCATTTTCAGTCATTTCTCCAGTGTCCCATCGGCAACATTATTACCAAACCTGCAGAAAACCAGATAAGATGCGTTTTTATCCACTGGTTTGCTGTTTCCTTTGTTTTTGTTCAGGGTCAAAGTTGCACATGACCCAGAAAACCCCCCGAGGAAGATCAACGAACCACTGATTTACACGATCGTTGGATATTTTGGCTCAAAATGTACTTTCTGTGCGAACACTCCCGACTCCTCGTTGGAGAAGAGTGACTGACCAGTGCACGCCGTTTCTCAACAGCCGCTCTGCATTTTCACATTAACTGAATTAAATACAGTGCTGTGTTTCTTTCATATTTTCGTGATAGGCCGCATAAACGTAATTGCTCCGCGGGGAATGTAACTAAATGTGTGATTAAGAAGTAATTAACGACTTGCACACAGTTTTTTGAACAGCCTGAAGCCTTTTTTCAGAAGCACTTTATTTCTTCTTGAGGCGGTGAGCTACATGGCAGAGTGGTTAGCATCCATCACTCTGAAAATCAGCCTTTGAGTATGTATGGCTGCACGGGATGAGACAAACGGAGAAAAATTATACGTAAATGAGTTCGAATCAAAGGAATTAACAATATTTGACCATAATCTGAGTAATTCTGACTTGCCAAGTAAAATATTTACATACAAAAATGATTTGCTATCTTATTTAAGGTGCAATATGGCACATGCACAAGAGCGGCTTCAAGAAAACAGTGCGACAGTTCGATAGTAGCTGTACGGCGATAGTTTTGTCGTAGCAGTTTCAGGCCTCAGACGGCGTGTGTTTTCTGAGGCAGGTGCCGCATGCAAGCGGTGTTTATTTGAAAGTGTCGGCCGGCCTCCAAAGCTTATGGTGGTGCAGCAGCGAGAGGAGGCTCATTCTCGTCTTTGGTCCCACAACAGTTCTAATTGAAATCTTGTCTGTCTCACTGTACAGTCTCAGACCTGAGCCGCTTCAGTGCAAATGCAGATGTTTTCTTAAAGCGAAGCTATAATTTAACTTAGTCATGATTAGAAATGAAAGAGCCGCAGACTGAGCCAGGACTAAACAACTAGACTAGTTAAAAACCAGGACTAAACCAGGACTGAATAAGAAACTCCCGTCCTGGAGCCGCCACCTTAACGTGGTGGAGGGTTTGAGCCTGAATGATCCTGGAGCTCTGTGGTCGGGGGCTTCGTGCCCCTGGTAGGGTCTCCCAGGGCAAACAGGTCCTGGGTGACGGGTCAGACAAAGAGCGGTTCAGAAGCCCCTTATGAGAGACCAACAGGCCCGGGTAGAACCATGAGGCCGTCCTTCTGTGGACCCACCACCTGCAGGGGGCGCCATAGGGGCTGGTGCAATGTGATTTGGGCAGCTCCAACAGCAACACAATGTTAAATAAGGAATAATCTTACTTTAGTTGGCCACTTTGAAATAATATTGGCAAGATCCTCGAGGTAAGGGGCACTCAGGGTAAAAATGAACCACTCAAAAAAGGTCGGGACCCACTGTAGATGACGTCACAGTGCAAGTGTTCCATTTAAGTTTAACATTGTCCTTATGGCGCCGTGTTCGTCATGAGTTTAGTGATGGATTTGGCCTTGAAGACTCCAGTAGATTCGGCCACCGGCCTCAGGAACACAAGCGCCGAGACTCTGCAGACCCTAAACCGCCCCTGAACAAGGACTGTTCTTTCGTCACGTCACAGCTGTGCCAGTCGTGACGGGACCAAGCGCGTGTGGGCGGCATTTTCTGAGACGGAGGGCGAAGAAAGAGAAAAGATGATTGTGTAATTTCTCCAACCCGCAAACCAACGGCCGCGGAAATTATAACAATGTCCACTTGATTGTAGGTAAGCTCCGAACACGCGTTTCCCTCTCGCCGCCGGGGCTATAAGCGGAGAAGAGCGAGTGGGCGGGGTCTGTGGGCGGAGTCCTCCATCTGCCACCGGTCCCCCGTGCGCCAATGCGTCCCGCGCCGTCCTCTCCGGCTTTTAATAGCCGCCGGTGCTGGTGCCGCGGCGGCTGGCACTAATTGGCCGAGCGTGGGCGGTGATGGAGGGAAGATGGCCGCCGCGCAGCTCACCTCGCTGACTGCAGCCTGTCACTTCTCCCTCACACGTTTCATCCAGACACGGGCCGGGTTTAGACCGAGCGCCGGGACAGTAATACTCACATCATGTAGTTTAATGCCAGGGGAAAACAGGGAGAGGAGCCGAGAGAGGATTGGAATGAAGCTGCGCTGTGGGAGGAGATATGTGACTAATACAGAAATACAGTCTGATGTTGGGCCTTTTTTTAGAGTGAATCCGTTTATGCTTTTGTAATGCAGTTAACCTCTTAATCGCCACCGTAATCATTTTCCCCAAGTCTTAAAGCTTCTTGACCCGAGACCTTACAGCCCTATAGGCCAGGGTACCGCCTCATTTGAACGCTAAGGCTTACAAAACTCATCTAAGCCACTTCCTTGTTTTTGCTGTCAAGTTTTAGTCATTTTTGTTGCGTTCTTGTCACATTTTTTTTACCATTTTGGCCACATTTAATTCAATTCAACTTTATTGAGACAGAGTGACGTCATAAACAACAACAAAATACAGAAAATTACACAGTCCCTTAAAAAAGGCATCAATCAATGAACCAATTACTGTATTAACAGACTTATTCAAACGGCATATAAAACGGTACATCCATCCATTTTCTTCCTCTTGTCCGTTACCGGGTCGTGGGGGCAGCTGTTGGAGCTGCACCAGCCCCTATAGCGCCCCCTGCAGGTGGTGGGTCCACTGAAGGACGGCCTCATGGTTCTAACCGGGCCTGTTGGTCTCTCATAAGGGGCTTCTGAACCGCTCTTTGTCTGACCCGTCACCTAGGACCTGTTTGCCCTGGGAGACCCTACCAGAGCTCCAGGATCATTCAGGCTCAAACCCTCCCCCACGTTAAGGTGGAGGTTCCAAGAGGGGAGTTTCTTATTCGGTCCTGGTTTTTAACTAGTCTAGTTGTTTAGTCCTGGCTCCGTCCGCGCCTCTTTCATCTCTAATCATGTCTAAGTTAAATTATAGCTTTGCTTCGCTTTAAGAAAACATCTGCATTTGCACTGAAGCGGCTCATGAGTTCGAGTTGCTTTTTTAGACTCACTGCGGATCATTTGTACAGAAAATTGACACAGGAAAAAAAAAAGTGTTTTGATACCGCCCCCGTATACGGAGCTTTTCAGTACCCAGCCCTAGTAAGAGCTTATAAAAGCCTTTAAAGCTAAAGGAATAAACTACGCCGCAGTCGACTTCATTATTTTCCAAGTTGGTGGCGCCAGTGTGTGGCTCGAATTTCCCAAGATGACCGCCTCTTTTGTAGCAACGCTGTCCTTGCTCCAGGCGAAAGATCGAGCCCTATATTGTAACTGAAGCTTTAGCTTAGCTTACCTATATAGAGATTTACAACACTTTTTTTTTTTAGCACGAGGCCGACCAAAACTGTGCGGAAAGCGTTCTACATTATTCAGAAATAATTGGATAAATGATTAGGTACCGAGAGAGCGCGATAACTCATAACATGCAGGGCCCGGCGGTTTTACTGTTTACACCGGCCCAGACTTGCACCACATCGTCGAGCTTCTGCTTTTGACATCTTAAAGATTTTTTCAATCACATAGCACCAGTCTATAGCACTACAATGATAATAATAATAATTAAAGCCGCAAGCGGCATTGGGAGGCCCTCGCGGGCCGCGGTGGCCGGTTGACGCTGGTTCCCGCACGCCGCCGCAATAACCGGGAGGCGCTGCCGCGCCCTACCGGCTTATAATGTCGCTGCCACCCTCGGTGGAGTTTATAAAAGAGCAAAGGCAAGAAATGGCGCCTTCGGCGCCGATTGTCCCAAAATGTCCGACCTCCTGTTGGTCACCTAGCAACCATGTAATGTACAATAACCGGGGGCGCTGCCGCGCCCTACCTGCTTATAATGTCGCTGCCACCCTCGGTGGAGTTTATAAAAGAGCTGGCAAAAGAAATGGCGCCTTCGGCGCTTATTTTTCCCAAAATGGCCGACCTCCTGTTGGTCACCTAGCAACCATGTAATGTACTTTTTTGTTCGGACAGTCATGACGCACGTGTGTACCAATTTTGGTTTGTCTGCGGCAAAGTTGACATTGGGTCGTTGCCATGGCAACACGGTGGGAAAAGGGGCGGGGCATCAATATATTTTTTGTTCGGGATCACGTGACGGATGTCTGTACCAAATTTCATGCATCTACGACAAAGTTTAATTTTTGGCTCCATTCATTTTTATTTTGTGCTCTGCAGGGGGCGCTATAGCGGCAATTTTCAAATTTCCTATATCAAAACATCCGGGGTCGACGACTCGACCAATGATTCAAGTTTCGCTCAAATCGGCCAAAGTATGTGTGAGTTACGACTGTTTGAACGCGGCGGCGAGCGCCGAAAACGGACGCCAAATTCATGGCGTTGCCACGGCAAAACCAAAAATCCTATTAAAAAGTTTTTAATAACTTTTGATGTCCCACATGTGGAGATGATCTGGAGCGAACGGGGAGTCGCTGCGTTCAACGGCCTAGGACGAGTTCGTTCAAATGCGAGGGCATGAAATGGCGCCTTCGGCGCCAATTCCCTCTTCGGGCCAATATGGCCGCCATACTGTTGGTTGCCTAGCAACCGCGTAATGTGTTTTTTTGTTTGGCTTCACGTGACCAATCACTGTGCCGAATTTTTTTCGTCTACGACGAAGTACGTTTTTCGCTAATATCCTTATTTTGGGGCGTCCTGCCATAGGGCGCAATGTTAACGTCGTTTTTCCAGGGGGCGCTGACGCGCCATTTTTTTGAATTTTTACAATTTGGAGATGTGAAGTTTTTTTTTTTCACCTAATTGAATTTTGGGCAAAAATTCAGGACTTTTCGTCGGTGGGAAAGTGCCGAAACTGGCTCCGGGGGGGGGAGAAGAAAAATAATAATAATTAAAGCCGCAAGCGGCATTGGGAGGCCCTCGCGGGCCGCGGTGGCTGGTTGACGCCGGTTCCCGCACGCCGCCGCAATAACCGGGAAGCGCTGCCGCGCCCTACCTGGTTATAATGTCGCTGCCACCCTCGGTGGAGTTTATAAAAGAGCTGGCAAAAGAAATGGCGCCTTCGGCGCTGATTTTCCCAAAATGGCCGACCTCCTGGTGGTCACCTAGCAACCATGTAATGTACTTTTTTGTTCGGACAGTCATGACGCACGTGTGTACCAATTTTGGTTTGGCTGCAGCAAAGTTGACATTGGGTCGTTGCCATGGCAACACGGTGGGAAAAGGGGCGGGGCATCAATATATTTTTTGTTTGGGATCACGTGACGGATGTCTGTACCAAATTTCATGCATCTACGGCAAAGTTTAATTTTTGGCTCCATTCATTTATATTTTGTGCTCTGCAGGGGGCGCTATTGCGGCAATTTTCAAAATTCCTATATCAAAACATCCGGGGTCAACGACTCGACCAACGATTCAAGTTTCGCTCAAATCGGCCAAAGTATGTGCGAGTTATGACTGTTTGAACGCGGCGGCGAGCGGCGAAAACGGACGCCAAATTCATGGCGTTGCCACGGCAAAACCAAAAATCCTATTAAAAAGTTTTTAATAACTTTTGATGTCCCACATGTGGAGATGATCTGGAGCGAACGGGGAGTCGCTGCGTTCAACGGCCTAGGACGAGTTCGTTCAAATGCGAGGGCATGAAATGGCGCCTTCGGCGCCAATTCCCTCTTCTGGCCAATATGGCCGCCATACTGTTGGTTGCCTAGCAACCGCGTAATGTGTTTTTTTGTTTGGCTTCACGTGACCAATAACTGTGCCGAATTTTTTTCGTCTACGACAAACTAAAATTTTCGGGGTTTTCGGGTCTTGTCATAGGGCGCAATGTAAACTTGATTTTCCAGGGGGCGCTGACGCGCCATCTTTGAGATTTTTTTTTTTTTCTAAATGTGAAAAATGTTTTTTTCATGTGCTTGAATTTTGTGCAAAAATTCAGGACTTTTCGTCAGTGGGAAAGTGGACTTTTTTCGGAGAAGAAAAATAATAATAATTAAAGCCGCAAGCGGCATTGGGAGGCCCTCGCGGGCCGCGGTGGCCGATTGACGCCGGTTCCCGCACGCCGCCGCAATAACCGGGAGGCGCTGCCGCGCCCTACCTGCTTATAATGTCGCTGCCACCCTCGGTGGAGTTTATAAAAGAGCTGGCAAAAGAAATGGCGCCTTCGGCGCTGATTTTTCCCAAAATGGCCGACCTCCTGTTGGTCACCTAGCAACCATGTAATGTACTTTTTTGTTCGGACAGTCATGACGCACGCGTGTACCAATTTTGGTTTGGCTGCGGCAAAGTTGACATTGGGTCGTTGCCATGGCAACACGGTGGGAAAAGGGGCGGGGCATCAATATATTTTTTATTCGGGATCACGTGACGGATGTCTGTACCAAATTTCATGCATCTACGACAAAGTTTAATTTTTGGCTCCATTCATTTTTATTTTGTGCTCTGCAGGGGGCGCTATTGCGGCAATTTTCAAAATTCCTATATCAAAACATCCGGGGTCGACGACTCGACCAACGATTCAAGTTTTGTTCAAATCGGCCAAAGTATGTGTGAGTTACGGCTGTTTGAACACGGCGGCGAGCGGCGAAAACGGACGCCAAATTCATGGCGTTGCCACGGCAAAACCAAAAATGCTATTAAAAAGTTTTTAATAACTTTTAATCTCCCACATGTGGAGATGATCTGGAGCGAACGGGGAGTCGCTGCGTTAAAAGCCCTAGGACGAGTTCGTTCAAATGCGTGGGCATGAAATGGCGCCTTCGGCGCCAAGTCCCTCTTCGGGCCAATATGGCCGCCATACTGTTGGTTGCCTAGCAACCGCGTAATGTGTTTTTTTGTTTGGCTTCACGTGACCAATCACTGTGCCGAATTTTTTTCGTCTACGACAAAGTACGTTTTTCAGGTTTTGCGGTATTTTGGGGGTGTTTTACATAGGGCGCAATGTTAACGTGGTTTTTCCAGGGGGCGCTGACGCGCCATTTTTTTGAATTTTTCAATTTTCTAAATGTGAAAGTTCTTAGAATCACGTGCTTGAATTTTGAGCAAAAATTCAGGACTTTTCGTCAGTGGGAAAGTGGATTTAGGGGGGGAGAAGAAAAATAATAATAATAATAAGAAAAACCCATACAATAACAATATGGGGCCGCCTCCGGCGGCAAACCTTATATATTCGGAAAGGTCTCACGTCCAGTAATCCAACCGTAAGGTTTATTATCCAATACGAGCGCGTTGCGCTCGTCTTTTACCTCCTCTTTCTCAATGTTTCTCTATCCGTTTTTTTTTTTGTATTTTTGTGAGTACAAGAACAAATTTGCCGCTTTCGCGGCAAATACTTAAATCACCGGATAGGGCTCGATGCCCTGAGTCACTGTATCAGTGTTTTGGGCTTTGGTGAGTGGCCATGGTCGATGACGAGCTTCGCTCGTCATCGACCACTTTCTTGTCCATGTTGCGCCTTCACTGTGGTTTTCACCTCTTTTTTTTTACGAGCAGCAACAAATGTGCCGCTTTCGCGGCACACGCCTATATCATCGGACAGGTGTTGGTGCCGGGAGCCCCCTGATTACTGTCTCATACATGGGTTTTGAGCGCTCCGCGCTCTTTTCCCGTGGGACGTGCGCTACGCGCACGTCTTTCTTCAGTGCGCTCCGCGCACTGCTTGTACAATTACAAGAGGCCCGAGACCTGCCAGGTCCGCTCGGGCCTAATTAAAGCCGCAAGCGGCATTGGGAGGCCCTCGCGCGCCGCGGTGGCCGGTTGACGCCGGTTCCCGCACGCCGCCGCAATAACCGGGAGGCGCTGCCGCGCCCTACCTGCTTATAATGTCGCTGCCACCCTCGGTGGAGTTTATAAAAGAGCAGGCAAAAGAAATGGCGCCTTCGGCGCTGATTTTCCCAAAATGGCCGACCTCCTGTTGGTCACCTAGCAACCATGTAATGTACTTTTTTGTCCGGACAGTCCTGACGCACGCGTGTACCACTTTTGGTGTGGCTACGACAAAGTTGACATTGGGTCGTTGCCATGGCAACACGATGGGAAAAGGGGCGGGGCATCAATATATTTTTTGTTCGGGATCACGTGACGGATGTCTGTACCAAATTTCATGCATCTACGACAAAGTTTAATTTTTGGCTCCATTCATTTTTATTTTGTGCTCTGCAGGGGGCGCTATTGCGGCAATGTTCAAAATTCCTATATCAAAACATCCGGGGTCGACGACTCGACCAACGATTCAAGTTTCGCTCAAATCGGCCAAAGTATGTGTGAGTTATGACTGTTTGAACGCGGCGGCGAGAGCCGAAAACGGACGCGGAATTCATGGCGTTGCCACGGCAACACCGTTAAACCTATTAAAAAGTTTTTAATAACTTTTGATCTCCCACATGTGGAGATGATCTGGAGCGAACGGGGAGTCGCTGCGTTAAAAGCCCTAGGACGAGTTCGTTCAAATGCGTGGGCATGAAATGGCGCCTTCGGCGCCAAGTCCCTCTTCGGGCCAATATGGCCGCCATACTGTTGGTTGCCTAGCAACCGCGTAATGTGTTTTTTTGTTGGGCTTCACGTGACCAATCACTGTGCCGAATTTTTTTCGTCTACGACGAAGTATGTTTTTCGCTAATATCCTTATTTTGGGGCGTCCTGCCATAGGGCGCAATGTTAACGTCGTTTTTCCAGGGGGCGCTGACGCGCCATTTTTTTGAATTTTTACAATTTGGAGATGTGAAGTTTTTTTTTTTCACTTAATTGAATTTTGGGCAAAAATTCAGGACTTTTCGTCGGTGGGAAAGTGCCGAAACTGGCGTTTTGGGGGAGAGGAAAAATAATAATAATTAAAGCCGCAAGCGGCATTGGGAGGCCCTCGCGGGCCGCGGTGGCCGATTGACGCCGGTTCCCGCACGCCGCCGCAATAACCGGGAGGCGCTGCCGCGCCCTACCTGCTTATAATGTCGCTGCCACCCTCGGTGGAGTTTATAAAAGAGCTGGCAAAAGAAATGGCGCCTTCGGCGCTGATTTTTCCCAAAATGGCCGACCTCCTGTTGGTCACCTAGCAACCATGTAATGTACTTTTTTGTTCGGACAGTCATGACGCACGCGTGTACCAATTTTGGTTTGGCTGCGGCAAAGTTGACATTGGGTCGTTGCCATGGCAACACGGTGGGAAAAGGGGCGGGGCATCAATATATTTTTTATTCGGGATCACGTGACGGATGTCTGTACCAAATTTCATGCATCTACGACAAAGTTTAATTTTTGGCTCCATTCATTTTTATTTTGTGCTCTGCAGGGGGCGCTATTGCGGCAATTTTCAAAATTCCTATATCAAAACATCCGGGGTCAAGGACTCGACCAACGATTCAAGTTTTGTTCAAATCGGCCAAAGTATGTGTGAGTTACGGCTGTTTGAACACGGCGGCGAGCGGCGAAAACGGACGCGGAATTCATGGCGTTGCCACGGCAACACCGTTAAACCTATTAAAAAGTTTTTAATAACTTTTGATCTCCCACATGTGGAGATGATCTGGAGCGAACGGGGAGTCGCTGCGTTAAAAGCCCTAGGACGAGTTCGTTCAAATGCGTGGGCATGAAATGGCGCCTTCGGCGCCAAGTCCCTCTTCGGGCCAATATGGCCGCCATACTGTTGGTTGCCTAGCAACCGCGTAATGTGTTTTTTTGTTGGGCTTCACGTGACCAATCACTGTGCCGAATTTTTTTCGTCTACGACGAAGTATGTTTTTCGCTAATATCCTTATTTTGGGGCGTCCTGCCATAGGGCGCAATGTTAACGTCGTTTTTCCAGGGGGCGCTGACGCGCCATTTTTTTGAATTTTTACAATTTGGAGATGTGAAGTTTTTTTTTTTCACTTAATTGAATTTTGGGCAAAAATTCAGGACTTTTCGTCGGTGGGAAAGTGCCGAAACTGGCGTTTTGGGGGAGAGGAAAAATAATAATAATTAAAGCCGCAAGCGGCATTGGGAGGCCCTCGCGGGCCGCGGTGGCCGATTGACGCCGGTTCCCGCACGCCGCCGCAATAACCGGGAGGCGCTGCCGCGCCCTACCTGCTTATAATGTCGCTGCCACCCTCGGTGGAGTTTATAAAAGAGCTGGCAAAAGAAATGGCGCCTTCGGCGCTGATTTTTCCCAAAATGGCCGACCTCCTGTTGGTCACCTAGCAACCATGTAATGTACTTTTTTGTTCGGACAGTCATGACGCACGCGTGTACCAATTTTGGTTTGGCTGCGGCAAAGTTGACATTGGGTCGTTGCCATGGCAACACGGTGGGAAAAGGGGCGGGGCATCAATATATTTTTTATTCGGGATCACGTGACGGATGTCTGTACCAAATTTCATGCATCTAAAACAAAGTTTAATTTTTGGCTCCATTCATTTTTATTTTGTGCTCTGCAGGGGGCGCTATTGCGGCAATTTTCAAAATTCCTATATCAAAACATCCGGGGTCAAGGACTCGACCAACGATTCAAGTTTTGTTCAAATCGGCCAAAGTATGTGTGAGTTACGGCTGTTTGAACACGGCGGCGAGCGGCGAAAACGGACGCCAAATTCATGGCGTTGCCACGGCAACACCGTTAAACCTATTAAAAAGTTTTTAATAACTTTTAATCTCCCACATGTGGAGATGATCTGGAGCGAACGGGGAGTCGCTGCGTTCAACGGCCTAGGACGAGTTCGTTCAAATGCGTGGGCATGAAATGGCGCCTTCGGCGCCAATTCCCTCTTCGGGCCAATATGGCCGCCATACTGTTGGTTGCCTAGCAACCGCGTAATGTGTTTTTTTGTTGGGCTTCACGTGACCAATCACTGTGCCGAATTTTTTTCGTCTACGACGAACTAAAATTTGCGGGTTTTTCGGGTCTTGTCATAGGGCGCAATGTAAACGTGATTTTCCAGGGGGCGCTGACGCGCCATATTTGAGATTTTTTATATTTTCTAAATGTGAAGAATGTTTTTTTCACGTGCTTGAATTTTGTGCAAAAATTCAGGACTTTTCGTCGGTGGGAAAGTGGACTTTTTTCGGAGAATAAAAATAATAATAATAATAATTAAAGCCGCAAGCGGCATTGGGAGGCCCTCGCGGGCCGCGGTGGCCGGTTGACGCCGGTTCCCGCACGCCGCGGCAATAACCGGGAGGCGCTGCCGCGCCCTACCTGCTTATAATGTCGCTGCCACCCTCGGTGGAGTTTATAAAAGAGCATAGGCAAGAAATGGCGCCTTCGGCGCCGATTGTCCCAAAATGGCCGACCTCCTGTTGGTCACCTAGCAACCATGTAATGTACAATAACCGGGGGGCGCTGCCGCGCCCTACCTGCTTATAATGTCGCTGCCACCCTCGGTGGAGTTTATAAAAGAGAAGGCAAAAGACATGGCGCCTTCGGCGCTGATTTTCCCAAAATGGCCGACCTCCTGTTGGTCGCCTAGCAACCATGTAATGTACTTTTTTGTTCGGACAGTCGTGACGCATATGTGTACCGATTTTGGTTAGGCTGCGGCAAAGTTGACATTGGGTCGTTGCCATGGCAACACGGTGGGAAAAGGGGCGGGGCATCAATATATTTTTTGTTCGGGATCACGTGACGGATGTCTGTACCAAATTTCATGCATCTACGACAAAGTTGAATTTTTGGCTCCATTCATTTATATTTTGTGCTCTGCAGGGGGCGCTATTGCGGCAATTTTCAAATTTCCTATATCAAAACATCCGGGGTCATCGACTCGACCAACGATTCAAGTTTCGCTCAAATCGGCCAAAGTATGTGTGAGTTACGGCTGTTTGAACGCGGCGGCGAGCGCCGAAAACGGACGCCAAATTCATGGCGTTGCCACGGCAACACCGTTAAACCTATTAAAAAGTTTTTAACAACTTTTAATCTCCCACATGTGGAGATGATCTGGAGCGAACGGGGAGTCGCTGCGTTAAACGGCCTAGGACGAGTTCGTTCAAATGCGTGGGCATGAAATGGCGCCTTCGGCGCCAAGTCCCTCTTCGGGCCAATATGGCCGCCATACTGTTGGTTGCCTAGCAACCGCGTAATGTGTTTTTTTGTTTGGCTTCACGTGACCAATCACTGTGCCGAATTTTTTTCGAATACGACGAACTAAAATTTTCAGATTTTTCGGTGTCTCTCCATAGGCGCAATGTAATCTTGATTTTCCAGGGGACGCTGACGCGCCATTTTTGTGATTTTTTTAACGAAACTTTTTGACACTGTGTATCGCCGTGATTTCTAATTTTGGGCAAAAAATTGGGAGTTTTCGTCGAAGATTGGGCGATTTATTCCCAAAAAACACGGATAGAAGAAAAATAATAATAATAAGAATTAAAGCCGCAAGCGGCATTGGGAGGCCCTCGCGGGCCGCGGTGGCCGATTGACGCCGGTTCCCGCACGCCGCCGCAATAACCGGGAGGCGCTGCCGCGCCCTACCTGCTTATAATGTCGCTGCCACCCTCGGTGGAGTTTATAAAAGAGCAAAGGCAAGGATTGGCGCCTTCGGCGCCGATAGTCCCAAAATGGCCGACCTCCTGTTGGTCACCTAGCAACCATGTAATGTACAATAGCCGGGGGGCGCTGCCGCGGCCTACCTATTTATAATGTCGCCGCCACCCTCGGTGGAGTTTATAAAAGAGCTGGCAAAAGAAATGGCGCCTTCGGCGCCTTTTTTCCCAAAATGGCCGACCTCCTGTTGGTTGCCTAGCAACCGTGTAATGTACTTTTTTGTTGGGACAGTCATGACGCACGAGTGTACCAATTTTGGTTTGGCTACGACAAAGTTGACATTGGGTCGTTGCCATGGCAACACGGTGGGAAAAGGGGCGGGGCATCAATATATTTTTTGTTCGGGATCACGTGACGGATGTCTGTACCAAATTTCAAGCATCTACGACAAAGTTTAATTTTTGGCTCCATTCATTTTTATTTTCTGCTCTGCAGGGGGCGCTATTGCGGCAATTTTCAAATTTCCTATATCAAAACATCCGGGGTCAACGACTCGACCAACGATTCAATTTTTGTTCAAATCGGCCAAAGTATGTGTGAGTTACGGCTGTTTGAACACGGCGGCGAGCGGCGAAAACGGACGCCAAATTCATGGCGTTGCCACGGCAAAACCAAAAATCCTATTAAAAAGTTTTTAATAACTTTTGATGTCCCACATGTGGAGATGATCTGGAGCGAACGGGGAGTCGCTGCGTTTAACGGCCTAGGACGAGTTCGTTCAAATGCGTGGGCATGAAATGGCGCCTTCGGCGCCAAGTCCCTCTTCGGGCCAATATGGCCGCCATACTGTTGGTTGCCTAGCAACCGCGTAATGTGTTTTTTTGTTTGGCTTCACGTGACCAATAACTGTGCCGAATTTTTTTCGTCTACGACGAAGTACGTTTTTCGGGTTTTGCGGTATTTTGGGGCGTCCTGCCATAGGGCGCAATGTTAACGTCGTTTTTCCAGGGGGCGCTGACGCGCCATTTTTTTGAATTTTTACAATTTGGAGATGTGAAGTTTTTTTTTTTCACCTAATTGAATTTTGGGCAAAAATTCAGGAGTTTTCGTCGGTGGGAAAGTGCCGAAACTGGCGTTTTGGGGGAGAGGAAAAAAAATAATAATAATAATTAAAGCCGCAAGCGGCATTGGGAGGCCCTCGCGGGCCGCGGTGGCCGATTGACGCCGGTTCGCGCACGCCGCCGCAATAACCGGGAGGCGCTGCCGCGCCCTACCTGCTTATAATGTCGCTGCCACCCTCGGTGGAGTTTATAAAAGAGCTGGCAAAAGAAATGGCGCCTTCGGCGCTGATTTTCCCAAAATGGCCGACCTCCTGTTGGTCGCCTAGCAACCACATAATGTACTTTTTTGTTCGGACAGTCATGACGCACGCGTGTACCAATTTTGGTTTGGCTGCGGCAAAGTTGACATTGGGCCGTTGCCATGGCAACACGATGGAAAAAGGGGCGGGGCATCAATATATTTTTTGTTCGGGATCACGTGACGGATGTCTGTACCAAATTTCATGCATCTACGGCAAAGTTTAATTTTTGGCTCCATTCATTTTTATTTTGTGCTCTGCAGGGGGCGCTATTGCGGCAATTTTCAAAATTCCTATATCAGAACATCCGGGGTTGACGACTCGACCAACGATTCAAGTTTCGCTCAAATCGGCCAAAGTATGTGCGAGTTATGACTGTTTGAACGCGGCGGCGAGCGGCGAAAACGGACGCCAAATTCATGGCGTTGCCACGGCAAAACCAAAAAGCCTATTAAAAAGTTTTTAATAACTTTTGATGTCCCACATGTGGAGATGATCTGGAGCGAACGGGGAGTCGCTGCGTTCAACGGCCTAGGACGAGTTCGTTCAAATGCGAGGGCATGAAATGGCGCCTTCGGCGCCAATTCCCTCTTCTGGCCAATATGGCCGCCATACTGTTGGTTGCCTAGCAACCGCGTAATGTGTTTTTTTGTTTGGCTTCACGTGACCAATAACTGTGCCGAATTTTTTTCGTCTACGACAAACTAAAATTTTCGGGGTTTTCGGGTCTTGTCATAGGGCGCAATGTAAACTTGATTTTCCAGGGGGCGCTGACGCGCCATCTTTGAGATTTTTTTTTTTTTCTAAATGTGAAAAATGTTTTTTTCATGTGCTTGAATTTTGTGCAAAAATTCAGGACTTTTCGTCAGTGGGAAAGTGGACTTTTTTCGGAGAAGAAAAATAATAATAATTAAAGCCGCAAGCGGCATTGGGAGGCCCTCGCGGGCCGCGGTGGCCGATTGACGCCGGTTCCCGCACGCCGCCGCAATAACCGGGAGGCGCTGCCGCGCCCTACCTGCTTATAATGTCGCTGCCACCCTTGGTGGAGTTTATAAAAGAGCACAGGCAAGAAATGGCGCCTTCGGCGCCGATTGTCCCAAAATGGCCGACCTCCTGTTGGTAACCTAGCAACCATGTAATTTACAATAACCGGGGGGCGCTGCCGCGCCCTACCAGCTCATAATGTCGCTGCCACCCTCGGTGAAGTTTATAAAAGAGCTGGCAAAAGAAATGGTGCCTTCGGCGCTGATTTTCCCAAAATGGCCGACCTCCTGTTGGTCACCTAGCAACCATGTAATGTACTTTTTTGTTCGGACAGTCATGACGCACGCCTGTACCGATTTTGGTGTGTCTGCGGCAAAGTTGACATTGGGTCGTTGCCATGGCAACACGGTGGGAAAAGGGGCGGGGCATCAATATATTTTTTGTTCGGGATCACGTGACGGATGTCTGTACCAAATTTCATGCATCTACGACAAAGTTTAATTTTTGGCTCCATTCATTTTTATTTTGTGCTCTGCAGGGGGCGCTATTGCGGCAATTTTCAAAATTCCTATATCAAAACATCCGGGGTCGACGACTCGACCAACGGTTAAAATTTTGTTCAAATCGGCCAAAGTATGTGTGAGTTATGACTGTTTGAACACGGCGGCGAGCGGCGAAAACGGACGCCAAATTCATGGCGTTGCCACGGCAAAACCAAAAATCCTATTAAAAAGTTTTTAACAACTTTTAATCTCCCACATGTGGAGATGATCTGGAGCGAACGGGGAGTCGCTGCGTTCAACGGCCTAGGACGAGTTCGTTCAAATGCGTGGGCATGAAATGGCGCCTTCGGCGCCAAGTCCCTCTTCGGGCCAATATGGCCGCCATACTGTTGGTTGCCTAGCAACCGCGTAATGTGTTTTTTTGTTCGGCTTCACGTGACCAATCACTGTGCCGAATTTTTTTCGTCTACGACGAAGTAAGTTTTTCGGGTTTTGCGGCATTTTGGGGGTGTTTAACATGGGGCGCAATGTTAACGTGGTTTTTCCAGGGGGCGCTGACGCGCCATTTTTTTGAATTTTTACATTTTCTAAATGTGAAAGATCTTAGATTTACGTGCTTGAATTTTGTGCAAAAATTCAGGACTTTTCGTCGGTGGGAAAGTGGATTTAGGGGGGGAGAAGAAAAATAATAATAATAATAATAAGAAAAACCAGTACAATAACAATATAGCGCCGCCTCCGGCGGCCAACCTTATATATTCGGAAAGGTCTCACGTCCAGTAATCCACCCGTAAGGTTTATTATCAAATACGAGCGCGTTGCGCTCGTATTTTACCTCTTCTTTGTCAATGTTTCTCTATGGGATTTTTTTTGCGTATTTTTGTGAGTACAAGAACAAATTTGCCGCTTTCGCGGCAAATACTTATATCACCAGATAGGGCTCGATGCCCTGAGTCACTGTATCAGTGTTTTGGGCTTTGGTGAGTGGCCTTGGTCGATTACGAGCTTCGCTCGTCATCGACCACTTTCTTGTCCATGTTGCGCCTTCACTGTGGTTTTCACCTTTTTTTTTTTAAAAGCAGCAACAAATGTGCCGCTTTCGCGGCACACGCCTATATCATCGGACAGGTGTTGGTGCCGGGAGTCCCCTGATTACTGTCTCATACATGGGTTTTGAGAGCTCCGCGCTCTTTTCCCGTGGGACGTGCGCTACGCGCACGTCTTTCTTCAGTGCGCTCCGCGCACTGCTTGTACAATTACAAGAGGCCCGAGACCTGCCAGGTCCGCTCGGGCCTAATTAAAGCCGCAAGCGGCATTGGGAGGCCCTCGCGGGCCGCGGTGGCCGATTGACGCCGGTTCCCGCACGCCGCCGCAATAACCGGGAGGCGCTGCCGCGCCCTACCTGCTTATAATGTCGCTGCCACCCTCGGTGGAGTTTATAAAAGAGCATAGGCAAGAAATGGCGCCTTCGGCGCCAATTGTCCCAAAATGGCCGACCTCCTGTTGGTCACCTAGCAACCATGTAATGAACAATAACCGGGGGGCGCTGCCGCGCCCTACCTGCTTATAATGTCGCTGCCGCCCTCGGTGGAGTTTATAAAAGAGCTGGCAAAAGAAATGGCGCCTTCGGCGCTGATTTTCCCAAAATGGCCGACCTCCTGTTGGTCGCCTAGCAACCATGTTATGTACTTTTTTGTTCGGACAGTCATGACGCACGCGTGTACCGATTTTGGTTTGGCTACGGCAAAGTTGACATTGGGTCGTTGCCATGGCAACACGGTGGGAAAAAGGGCGGGCATCAATGTATTTTTTGTTCGGGATCACGTGACGGATGTCTGTACCAAATTTCATGAACCTACGACAAAGTTTAATTTTTGGCTCCATTCATTTTTATTTTGTGCTCTGCAGGGGGCGCTATTGCGGCAATGTTCAAAATTCCTATATCAAAACATCCGGGGTCGACGACTCGACCAACGATTCAAGTTTCGCTCAAATCGGCCAAAGTATGTGTGAGTTACGGCTGTTTGAACACGGCGGCGAGCGGCGAAAATGGACGCCAAATTCATGGCGTTGCCACGGCAAAACCAAAAATGCTATTAAAAAGTTTTTAACAAGTTTTAATCTCCCACATGTGGAGATGATCTGGAGCGAACGGGGAGTCGCTGCGTTCAACGGCCTAGGACGAGTTCGTTCAAATGCGTGGGCATGAAATGGCGCTTTCGGCACCAGATCACTGGATATTTCCCAAAATGGCCGACCTCCTGTTGGTCGCCTAGCAACCATGTAATGTACTTTTTTGTTTGGACAGTCATGACGCACGCGTGTACCAATTTTGGTTTGGCTACGACAAAGTTGACATTGGGTCGTTGCCATGGCAACACGGTGGGAAAAGGGGCGGGGCATCAATATATTTTTTGTTCGGGATCACGTGACGGATGTCTGTACCAAATTTCATGCATGTACGACAAAGTTGAAATTTTGGCTCCATTCATTTTTATTTTGTGCTCTGCAGGGGGCGCTATAGCGGCAATTTTCAAAATTCCTATATCAAAACATCCGGGGTCGACGACTCGACCAACGATTCAAGTTTTGTTCAAATCGGCCAAAGTATGTGCGAGTTATGACTGTTTGAACGCGGCGGCGAGCGGCGAAAACAGACGCCAAATTCATGGCGTTGCCACGGCAACACCGTTAAACCTATTAAAAAGTTTTTAATAACTTTTAATCTCCCACATGTGGAGATGATCTGGAGCGAACGGGGAGTCGCTGCGTTAAAAGCCCTAGGACGAGTTCGTTCAAATGCGTGGGCATGAAATGGCGCCTTCGGCGCCAAGTCCCTCTTCGGGCCAATATGGCCGCCATACTGTTGGTTGCCTAGCAACCGCGTAATGTGTTTTTTTGTTGGGCTTCACGTGACCAATCACTGTGCCGAATTTTTTTCGTCTACGACGAAGTACGTTTTTCGCTAAGATCCTTATTTTGGGGCGTCCTGCCATAGGGCGCAATGTTAACGTCGTTTTTCCAGGGGGCGCTGACGCGCCATTTTTTTGAATTTTTACAATTTGGAGATGTGAAGTTTTTTTTTTTCACCTAATTGAATTTTGGGCAAAAATTCAGGACTTTTCGTCGGTGGGAAAGTGCCGAAACTGGCGTTTTGGGGGAGAGGAAAAATAATAAGAATAAGAATAAGAAAAACTCATACAATAACAATATAGCGCCGCCTTCGGCGGCACATTCTTATATATTCGGAAAGGTCTCACGTCCAGTAATCCAACCGTGGGGTTTATAGTCAAATACGAGCGCGTTGCGCTCGTCTTTTACCTCTTCTTTCTCAATGTTTCTCTACCCGGTTTTTTTTCCGTATTTTTGTGAGTACAAGAACAAATTTGCCGCTTTCGCGGCAAATACTTATATCACCGGATAGGGCTCGATGCCCTGATTCACTGTATCAGTGTTTTGGGCTTTGGTGAGTGGCCATGGTCGATGACGAGCTTCGCTCGTCATCGACCACTTTCTTTTCCATGTTGCGCCTTCACTGTGGTTTTCACCTCTTTTTTTTAAAAGCAGCAACAAATGTGCCGCTTTCGCGGCACACGCCTATATCATCGGACAGGTGTTGGTGCCGGGAGTCCCCTGATTACTGTCTCATACATGGGTTTTGAGCGCTCCGCGCTCTTTTCCCGTGGGACGTGCGCTACGCGCACGTCTTTCTTTAGTGCGCTCCGCGCACTGCTTGTACAATTACAAGAGGCCCGAGACCTGCCAGGTCCGCTCGGGCCTAATAATAATAATAAGAATTAAAGCCGCAAGCGGCATTGGGAGGCCCTCGCGGGCCGCGGTGGCCGGTTGACGCCGGCTCCCGCACGCCGCCGCAATAACCGGGAGGCGCTGCCGCGCCCTACCTGCTTATAATGTCGCCGCCACCCTCGGTGGAGTTTATAAAAGAGCAAAGCCAAGAAATGGCGCCTTCGGCGCCCATTGTCCCAAAATGGCCGACCTCCTGTTGGTCACCTAGCAACCATGTAATGTACAATAACCGGGAGGCGCTGCCGCGCCCTACCTGCTTATAATTTCACTGCCACCCTCGGTGGAGTTTATAAAAGAGCTGGCAAAAGAAATGGCACCTTCGGCGCTTATTTTTCCCAAAATGGCCGACCTCCTGTTGGTCGCCTAGCAACCATGTAATGTACTTTTTTGTTCGGACAGTCGTGACGCACGTGTGTACCAATTTTGGTTTGGCTACGACAAAGTTGACATTGGGTCGTTGCCATGGCAACACGATGGGAAAAGGGGCGGGGCATCAATATATTTTTTGTTCGGGATCACGTGACGGATGTCTGTACCAAATTTCATGACTCTACGACAAAGTTTAATTTTTGGCTCCATTCATTTTTATTTTGTGCTCTGCAGGGGGCGCTATTGCGGCAATTTTCAAATTTCCTATATCAAAACATCCGGGGTCAACGACTCGACCAACGATTCAAGTTTTGTTCAAATCGGCCAAAGTATGTGTGAGTTACGGTTGTTTGAACGCGGCGGCGAGCGGCGAAAACGGACGCCAAATTCATGGCGTTGCCACGGCAAAACCAAAAATCCTATTAAAAAGTTTTTAATAACTTTTGATGTCCCACATGTGGAGATGATCTGGAGCGAACGGGGAGTCGCTGCGTTAAAAGCCCTAGGACGAGTTCGTTCAAATGCGTGGGCATGAAATGGCGCCTTCGGCGCCAAGTCCCTCTTCGGGCCAATATGGCCGCCATACTGTTGGTTGCCTAGCAACCGCGTAATGTGTTTTTTTGTTTGGCTTCACGTGACCAATCACTGTGCCGAATTTTTTTCGTCTACGACGAAGTACGTTTTTCGCTAATATCCTTATTTTGGGGCGTCCTGCCATAGGGCGCAATGTTAACGTCGTTTTTCCAGGGGGCGCTGACGGGCCATTTTTTTGAATTTTTACAATTTGGAGATGTGAAGTTTTTTTTTTTCACCTAATTGAATTTTGGGCAAAAATTCAGGACTTTTCGTCGGTGGGAAAGTGCCGAAACTGGCGTTTTGGGGGAGAGGAAAAAAAATAATAATAATAATAATTAAAGCCGCAAGCGGCATTGGGAGGCCCTCGCGCGCCGCGGTGGCCGGTTGACGCCGGTTCCCGCACGCCGCCGCAATAACCGGGAGGCGCTGCCGCGCCCTACCTGCTTATAATGTCGCTGCCACCCTCGGTGGAGTTTATAAAAGAGCAGGCAAAAGAAATGGCGCCTTCGGCGCTGATTTTCCCAAAATGGCCGACCTCCTGTTGGTCACCTAGCAACCATGTAATGTACTTTTTTGTCCGGACAGTCCTGACGCACGCGTGTACCACTTTTGGTGTGGATACGACAAAGTTGACATTGGGTCGTTGCCATGGCAACACGATGGGAAAAGGGGCGGGGCATCAATATATTTTTTGTTCGGGATCACGTGACGGATGTCTGTACCAAATTTCATGCATCTACGACAAAGTTTAATTTTTGGCTCCATTCATTTTTATTTTGTGCTCTGCAGGGGGCGCTATTGCGGCAATGTTCAAAATTCCTATATCAAAACATCCGGGGTCGACGACTCGACCAACGATTCAAGTTTCGCTCAAATCGGCCAAAGTATGTGTGAGTTATGACTGTTTGAACGCGGCGGCGAGAGCCGAAAACGGACGCGGAATTCATGGCGTTGCCACGGCAACACCGTTAAACCTATTAAAAAGTTTTTAATAACTTTTGATCTCCCACATGTGGAGATGATCTGGAGCGAACGGGGAGTCGCTGCGTTAAAAGCCCTAGGACGAGTTCGTTCAAATGCGTGGGCATGAAATGGCGCCTTCGGCGCCAAGTCCCTCTTCGGGCCAATATGGCCGCCATACTGTTGGTTGCCTAGCAACCGCGTAATGTGTTTTTTTGTTGGGCTTCACGTGACCAATCACTGTGCCGAATTTTTTTCGTCTACGACGAAGTATGTTTTTCGCTAATATCCTTATTTTGGGGCGTCCTGCCATAGGGCGCAATGTTAACGTCGTTTTTCCAGGGGGCGCTGACGCGCCATTTTTTTGAATTTTTACAATTTGGAGATGTGAAGTTTTTTTTTTTCACTTAATTGAATTTTGGGCAAAAATTCAGGACTTTTCGTCGGTGGGAAAGTGCCGAAACTGGCGTTTTGGGGGAGAGGAAAAATAATAATAATAATAAGAATTAAAGCCGCAAGCGGCATTGGGAGGCCCTCGCGGGCCGTGGTGGCCGATTGACGCCGGTTCGCGCACGCCGCCGCAATAACCGGGAGGCGCTGCCGCGCCCTACCTGCGTATAATGTCGCTGCCACCCTCGATGGAGTTTATAAAAGAGCAAAGGCAAGAAATGGCGCCTTCGGCGCCGATTGTCCCAAAATGGCCGACCTCCTGTCGGTCACCTAGCAACCATGTAATGTACAATAACCGGGAGGCGCTGCCGCGCCCTACCTGCTTATAATGTCGCTGCCACCCTCGGTGGAGTTTATAAAAGAGCAGGCAAAAGAAATGGCGCCTTCGGCGCTGATTTTCCCAAAATGGCCGACCTCCTGTTGGTCGCCTAGCAACCATGTAATGTACTTTTTTGTTCGGACAGTCATGATGCACGTGTGTACCAATTTTGGTTTGGCTAGGACAAAGTTGACATTGGGTCGTTGCCATGGCAACACGGTGGAAAAAGGGGCGGGGCATCAATATATTTTTTGTTCGGGATCACGTGACGGATGTCTGTACCAAATTTCATGCATCTACGACAAAGTTTAATTTTTGGCTCCATTCATTTTTATTTTGTGCTCTGCAGGGGGCGCTATTGCGGCAATTTTCAAAATTCCTATATCAAAACATCCGGGGTCGACGACTCGACCAACGATTCAATTTTTTTTCAAATCGGCCAAAGTATGTGTGAGTTACGGCTGTTTGAACACGGCGGCGAGCAGCGAAAACGGACGCCAAATTCATGGCGTTGCCACGGCAACACCGTTAAACCTATTAAAAAGTTTTTAATAACTTTTAATCTCCCACATGTGGAGATGATCTGGAGCGAACGGGGAGTCGCTGCGTTCAACGGCCTAGGACGAGTTCGTTCAAATGCGTGGGCATGAAATGGCGCCTTCGGCGCCAATTCCCTCTTCGGGCCAATATGGCCGCCATACTGTTGGTTGCCTAGCAACCGCGTAATGTGTTTTTTTGTTGGGCTTCACGTGACCAATCACTGTGCCGAATTTTTTTCGTCTACGACGAAGTACGTTTTTCGGGTCTCGCCATACGTGCAATGTAATCTAGTTTTCCAGGGGGCGCTGACGCGCCATTTTTTTGAAATGTAAAATTTCGAAATTGCACGATTCGAGCGGTTAACATTTTAGAATTATGTGCCAAAATTCAGGACTTTTCATCACAAGATAAAGGAGTTAAGGTGGGGAGAGGAAAAATAATAATAATAATAATAATAAGAAAAACTCATACAATAACAATATGGGGCCGCCTCCGGCGGCAAACCTTATATATTCGGAAAGGTCTCACGTCCAGTAATCCACCTATGGGGTTTATTATCCAATACGAGCGCGTTGCGCTCGTCTTTTACCTCTACTATTTCAATGTTTCTCTATGGAATTTTTTTTTCGTATTTTTGTGAGTACAAGAACAAATTTGCCGCTTTCGCGGCAAATACTTATATCACCGGATAGGGCTCGATGCCCCGAGTCACTGTATCAGTGTTTTGGGCTTTGGTGAGTGGCCATGGTCGATGACGAGCTTCGCTCGTCATCGACCACTTTCTTGTCCATGTTGCGCCTTCACTGTGGTTTTCACCTTTTTTTTTTTAAAAGCAGCAACAAATGTGCCGCTTTCGCGGCACACGCCTATATCATCGGACAGGTGTTGGTGCCGGGAGCCCCCTGATTACTGTCTCATACATGGGTTTTGAGCGCTCCGCGCTCTTTTCTCGTGGGACGTGCGCTACGCGCACGTCTTTCTTCAGTGCGCTCCGCGCACTGCTTGTACAATTACAAGAGGCCCGAGACCTGCCAGGTCCGCTCGGGCCTAATTAAAGCCGCAAGCGGCATTGGGAGGCCCTCGCGGGCCGCGGTGGCCGATTGACGCCGGTTCCCGCACGCCGCCGCAATAACCGGGAGGCGCTGCCGCGCCCTACCTGCTTATAATGTCGCTGCCACCCTCGGTGGAGTTTATAAAAGAGCACAGGCAAGAAATGGCGCCTTCGGCGCCGATTGTCCCAAAATGGCCGACCTCCTGTTGGTAACCTAGCAACCATGTAATTTACAATAACCGGGGGGCGCTGCCGCGCCCTACCAGCTCATAATGTCGCTGCCACCCTCGGTGAAGTTTATAAAAGAGCTGGCAAAAGAAATGGCGCCTTCGGCGCTGATTTTCCCAAAATGGCCAACCTCCTGTTGGTCACCTAGCAACCATGTAATGTACTTTTTTGTTCGGACAGTCATGACGCACGCCTGTACCGATTTTGGTGTGGCTGCGGCAAAGTTGACATTGGGTCGTTGCCATGGCAACACGGTGGGAAAAGGGGCGGGGCATCAATATATTTTTTGTTCGGGATCACGTGACGGATGTCTGTACCAAATTTCATGCATCTACGACAAAGTTTAATTTTTGGCTCCATTCATTTTTATTTTGTGCTCTGCAGGGGGCGCTATTGCGGCAATTTTCAAAATTTCTATATCAAAACATCCGGGGTCGACGACTCGACCAACGGTTAAAATTTTGTTCAAATCGGCCAAAGTATGTGTGAGTTATGACTGTTTGAACACGGCGGCGAGCAGCGAAAACGGACGCCAAATTCATGGCGTTGCCACGGCAACACCGTTAAACCTATTAAAAAGTTTTTAACAACTTTTGATGTCCCACATGTGGAGATGATCTGGAGCGAACGGGGAGTCGCTGCGTTCAACGGCCTAGGACGAGTTCGTTCAAATGCGTGGGCATGAAATGGCGCCTTCGGCGCCAAGTCCCTCTTCGGGCCAATATGGCCGCCATACTGTTGGTTGCCTAGCAACCGCGTAATGTGTTTTTTTGTTGGGCTTCACGTGACCAATCACTGTGCCGAATTTTTTTCGTCTACGACGAAGTACGTTTTTCGGGTCTCGCCATACGTGCAATGTAATCTAGTTTTCCAGGGGGCGCTGACGCGCCATTTTTTTGAAATGTAAAATTTCGAAATTGCACGATTCGAGCGGTTAACATTTTAGAATTATGTGCCAAAATTCAGGACTTTTCATCACAAGATAAAGGAGTTAAGGTGGGGAGAGGAAAAATAATAATAATTAAAGCCGCAAGCGGCATTGGGAGGCCCTCGCGGGCCGCGGTGGCCGATTGACGCCGGTTCCCGCACGCCGCCGCAATAACCGGGAGGCGCTGCCGCGCCCTACCTGCTTATAATGTCGCTGCCACCCTCGGTGGAGTTTATAAAAGAGCTGGCAAAAGAAATGGCGCCTTCGGCGCTGATTTTTCCCAAAATGGCCGACCTCCTGTTGGTCACCTAGCAACCATGTAATGTACTTTTTTGTTCGGACAGTCATGACGCACGCGTGTACCAATTTTGGTTTGGCTGCGGCAAAGTTGACATTGGGTCGTTGCCATGGCAACACGGTGGGAAAAGGGGCGGGGCATCAATATATTTTTTATTCGGGATCACGTGACGGATGTCTGTACCAAATTTCATGCATCTACGACAAAGTTTAATTTTTGGCTCCATTCATTTTTATTTTGTGCTCTGCAGGGGGCGCTATTGCGGCAATTTTCTAATTTCCTATATCAAAACATCCGGGGTCGACGACTCGACCAACTATTCAAGTTTCGCTCAAATCGGCCAAAGTATGTGCGAGTTACGGCTGTTTGAACGCGGCGGCGAGCGCCAAAAACGGACGCGGAATTCATGGCGTTGCCACGGCAACACCGTTAATCCTATTAAAAAGTTTTTAATAACTTTTAATCTCCCACATGTGGAGATGATCTGGAGCGAACGGGGAGTCGCTGCGTTCAATGGCCTAGGACGAGTTCGTTCAAATGTGTGGGCATAAAATGGCGCCTTTGGCGCCAAGTCTCTCTTCGGGCCAATATGGCCGCCATACTGTTGGTTGCCTAGCAACCATGTAATGTACAATAACCGGGGGGCGCTGCCGCGCCCTACCTGCTTATAATGTCGCTGCCACCCTCGGTGGAGTTTATAAAAGAGCTGGCAAAAGAAATGGCGCCTTCGGCGCTGATTTTCCCAAAATGGCCGACCTCCTGGTGGTCACCTAGCAACCATGTAATGTACTTTTTTGTTCGGACAGTCATGACGCACGCGTGTACCAATTTTGGTTTGGCTGCAGCAAAGTTGACATTGGGTCGTTGCCATGGCAACACGGTGGGAAAAGGGGCGGGGCATCAATATATTTTTTGTTTGGGATCACGTGACGGATGTCTGTACCAAATTTCATGCATCTACGGCAAAGTTTAATTTTTGGCTCCATTCATTTATATTTTGTGCTCTGCAGGGGGCGCTATTGCGGCAATTTTCAAAATTCCTATATCAAAACATCCGGGGTCAACGACTCGACCAACGATTCAAGTTTCGCTCAAATCGGCCAAAGTATGTGCGAGTTATGACTGTTTGAACGCGGCGGCGAGCGGCGAAAACGGACGCCAAATTCATGGCGTTGCCACGGCAAAACCAAAAATCCTATTAAAAAGTTTTTAATAACTTTTGATGTCCCACATGTGGAGATGATCTGGAGCGAACGGGGAGTCGCTGCGTTCAACGGCCTAGGACGAGTTCGTTCAAATGCGAGGGCATGAAATGGCGCCTTCGGCGCCAATTCCCTCTTCTGGCCAATATGGCCGCCATACTGTTGGTTGCCTAGCAACCGCGTAATGTGTTTTTTTGTTTGGCTTCACGTGACCAATAACTGTGCCGAATTTTTTTCGTCTACGACAAACTAAAATTTTCGGGGTTTTCGGGTCTTGTCATAGGGCGCAATGTAAACTTGATTTTCCAGGGGGCGCTGACGCGCCATCTTTGAGATTTTTTTTTTTTTCTAAATGTGAAAAATGTTTTTTTCATGTGCTTGAATTTTGTGCAAAAATTCAGGACTTTTCGTCAGTGGGAAAGTGGACTTTTTTCGGAGAAGAAAAATAATAATAATTAAAGCCGCAAGCGGCATTGGGAGGCCCTCGCGGGCCGCGGTGGCCGATTGACGCCGGTTCCCGCACGCCGCCGCAATAACCGGGAGGCGCTGCCGCGCCCTACCTGCTTATAATGTCGCTGCCACCCTCGGTGGAGTTTATAAAAGAGCTGGCAAAAGAAATGGCGCCTTCGGCGCTGATTTTTCCCAAAATGGCCGACCTCCTGTTGGTCACCTAGCAACCATGTAATGTACTTTTTTGTTCGGACAGTCATGACGCACGCGTGTACCAATTTTGGTTTGGCTGCGGCAAAGTTGACATTGGGTCGTTGCCATGGCAACACGGTGGGAAAAGGGGCGGGGCATCAATATATTTTTTATTCGGGATCACGTGACGGATGTCTGTACCAAATTTCATGCATCTACGACAAAGTTTAATTTTTGGCTCCATTCATTTTTATTTTGTGCTCTGCAGGGGGCGCTATTGCGGCAATTTTCAAAATTCCTATATCAAAACATCCGGGGTCGACGACTCGACCAACGATTCAAGTTTTGTTCAAATCGGCCAAAGTATGTGTGAGTTACGGCTGTTTGAACACGGCGGCGAGCGGCGAAAACGGACGCCAAATTCATGGCGTTGCCACGGCAAAACCAAAAATGCTATTAAAAAGTTTTTAATAACTTTTAATCTCCCACATGTGGAGATGATCTGGAGCGAACGGGGAGTCGCTGCGTTAAAAGCCCTAGGACGAGTTCGTTCAAATGCGTGGGCATGAAATGGCGCCTTCGGCGCCAAGTCCCTCTTCGGGCCAATATGGCCGCCATACTGTTGGTTGCCTAGCAACCGCGTAATGTGTTTTTTTGTTTGGCTTCACGTGACCAATCACTGTGCCGAATTTTTTTCGTCTACGACAAAGTACGTTTTTCAGGTTTTGCGGTATTTTGGGGGTGTTTTACATAGGGCGCAATGTTAACGTGGTTTTTCCAGGGGGCGCTGACGCGCCATTTTTTTGAATTTTTCAATTTTCTAAATGTGAAAGTTCTTAGAATCACGTGCTTGAATTTTGAGCAAAAATTCAGGACTTTTCGTCAGTGGGAAAGTGGATTTAGGGGGGGAGAAGAAAAATAATAATAATAATAAGAAAAACCCATACAATAACAATATGGGGCCGCCTCCGGCGGCAAACCTTATATATTCGGAAAGGTCTCACGTCCAGTAATCCAACCGTAAGGTTTATTATCCAATACGAGCGCGTTGCGCTCGTCTTTTACCTCCTCTTTCTCAATGTTTCTCTATCCGTTTTTTTTTTTGTATTTTTGTGAGTACAAGAACAAATACAAATTTCGCGGCAAATACTTATATCACCGGATAGGGCTCGATGCCCTGATTCACTGTATCAGTGTTTTGGGCTTTGGTGAGTGGCCATGGTCGATGACGAGCTTCGCTCGTCATCGACCACTTTCTTGTCCATGTTGCGCCTTGACTGTGGTTTTCACCTCTTTTTTTTTAAAAGCAGCAACAAATGTGCCGCTTTCGCGGCACACGCCTATATCATCGGACAGGTGTTGGTGCCGGGAGCCCCCTGATTACTGTCTCATACATGGGTTTTGAGCGCTCCGCGCTCTTTTCCCGTGGGACGTGCGCTACGCGCACGTCTTTCTTTAGTGCGCTCCGCGCACTGCTTGTACAATTACAAGAGGCCCGAGACCTGCCAGGTCCGCTCGGGCCTAATAATAATAATTAAAGCCGCAAGCGGCATTGGGAGGCCCTCGCGGGCCGCGGTGGCTGATTGACGCCGGTTCGCGCACGCCGCCGCAATAACCGGGAGGCGCTGCCGCGCCCTACCTGCGTATAATGTCGCTGCCACCCTCGGTGGAGTTTATAAAAGAGCTGGCAAAAGAAATGGCGCCTTCGGCGCTGATTTTCCCAAAATGGCCGACCTCCTGTTGGTCGCCTAGCAACCACATAATGTACTTTTTTGTTCGGACAGTCATGACGCACGCGTGTACCAATTTTGGTTTGGCTGCGGCAAAGTTGACATTGGGCCGTTGCCATGGCAACACGATGGAAAAAGGGGCGGGGCATCAATATATTTTTTGTTCGGGATCACGTGACGGATGTCTGTACCAAATTTCATGCATCTACGGCAAAGTTTAATTTTTGGCTCCATTCATTTATATTTTGTGCTCTGCAGGGGGCGCTATTGCGGCAATTTTCAAAATTCCTATATCAAAACATCCGGGGTCAACGACTCGACCAACGATTCAAGTTTCGCTCAAATCGGCCAAAGTATGTGCGAGTTATGACTGTTTGAACGCGGCGGCGAGCGGCGAAAACGGACGCCAAATTCATGGCGTTGCCACGGCAAAACCAAAAATCCTATTAAAAAGTTTTTAATAACTTTTGATGTCCCACATGTGGAGATGATCTGGAGCGAACGGGGAGTCGCTGCGTTCAACGGCCTAGGACGAGTTCGTTCAAATGCGAGGGCATGAAATGGCGCCTTCGGCGCCAATTCCCTCTTCTGGCCAATATGGCCGCCATACTGTTGGTTGCCTAGCAACCGCGTAATGTGTTTTTTTGTTTGGCTTCACGTGACCAATAACTGTGGCGAATTTTTTTCGTCTACGACAAACTAAAATTTTCGGGGTTTTCGGGTCTTGTCATAGGGCGCAATGTAAACTTGATTTTCCAGGGGGCGCTGACGCGCCATCTTTGAGATTTTTTTTTTTTTCTAAATGTGAAAAATGTTTTTTCCATGTGCTTGAATTTTGTGCAAAAATTCAGGACTTTTCGTCAGTGGGAAAGTGGACTTTTTTCGGAGAAGAAAAATAATAATAATTAAAGCCGCAAGCGGCATTGGGAGGCCCTCGCGGGCCGCGGTGGCCGATTGACGCCGGTTCCCGCACGCCGCCGCAATAACCGGGAGGCGCTGCCGCGCCCTACCTGCTTATAATGTCGCTGCCACCCTTGGTGGAGTTTATAAAAAAGCACAGGCAAGAAATGGCGCCTTCGGCGCCGATTGTCCCAAAATGGCCGACCTCCTGTTGGTAACCTAGCAACCATGTAATTTACAATAACCGGGGGGCGCTGCCGCGCCCTACCAGCTCATAATGTCGCTGCCACCCTCGGTGAAGTTTATAAAAGAGCTGGCAAAAGAAATGGTGCCTTCGGCGCTGATTTTCCCAAAATGGCCGACCTCCTGTTGGTCACCTAGCAACCATGTAATGTACTTTTTTGTTCGGACAGTCATGACGCACGCCTGTACCGATTTTGGTGTGTCTGCGGCAAAGTTGACATTGGGTCGTTGCCATGGCAACACGGTGGGAAAAGGGGCGGGGCATCAATATATTTTTTGTTCGGGATCACGTGACGGATGTCTGTACCAAATTTCATGCATCTACGACAAAGTTTAATTTTTGGCTCCATTCATTTTTATTTTGTGCTCTGCAGGGGGCGCTATTGCGGCAATTTTCAAAATTCCTATATCAAAACATCCGGGGTCGACGACTCGACCAACGGTTAAAATTTTGTTCAAATCGGCCAAAGTATGTGTGAGTTATGACTGTTTGAACACGGCGGCGAGCGGCGAAAACGGACGCCAAATTCATGGCGTTGCCACGGCAAAACCAAAAATCCTATTAAAAAGTTTTTAACAACTTTTAATCTCCCACATGTGGAGATGATCTGGAGCGAACGGGGAGTCGCTGCGTTCAACGGCCTAGGACGAGTTCGTTCAAATGCGTGGGCATGAAATGGCGCCTTCGGCGCCAAGTCCCTCTTCGGGCCAATATGGCCGCCATACTGTTGGTTGCCTAGCAACCGCGTAATGTGTTTTTTTGTTCGGCTTCACGTGACCAATCACTGTGCCGAATTTTTTTCGTCTACGACGAAGTAAGTTTTTCGGGTTTTGCGGCATTTTGGGGGTGTTTAACATGGGGCGCAATGTTAACGTGGTTTTTCCAGGGGGCGCTGACGCGCCATTTTTTTGAATTTTTACATTTTCTAAATGTGAAAGATCTTAGATTTACGTGCTTGAATTTTGTGCAAAAATTCAGGACTTTTCGTCGGTGGGAAAGTGGATTTAGGGGGGGAGAAGAAAAATAATAATAATAATTAAAGCCGCAAGCGGCATTGGGAGGCCCTCGCGGGCCGCGGTGGCCGATTGACGCCGGTTCGCGCACGCCGCCGCAATAACCGGGAGGCGCTGCCGCGCCCTACCTGCTTATAATGTCGCTGCCACCCTCGGTGGAGTTTATAAAAGAGCTGGCAAAAGAAATGGCGCCTTCGGCGCTGATTTTCCCAAAATGGCCGACCTCCTGTTGGTCGCCTGGCAACCACATAATGTACTTTTTTGTTCGGACAGTCATGACGCACGCGTGTACCAATTTTGGTTTGGCTGCGGCAAAGTTGACATTGGGCCGTTGCCATGGCAACACGATGGAAAAAGGGGCGGGGCATCAATATATTTTTTGTTCGGGATCACGTGACGGATGTCTGTACCAAATTTCATGCATCTACGGCAAAGTTTAATTTTTGGCTCCATTCATTTTTATTTTGTGCTCTGCAGGGGGCGCTATTGCGGCAATTTTCAAAATTCCTATATCAGAACATCCGGGGTTGACGACTCGACCAACGATTCAAGTTTCGCTCAAATCGGCCAAAGTATGTGCGAGTTATGACTGTTTGAACGCGGCGGCGAGCGGCGAAAACGGACGCCAAATTCATGGCGTTGCCACGGCAAAACCAAAAAGCCTATTAAAAAGTTTTTAATAACTTTTGATGTCCCACATGTGGAGATGATCTGGAGCGAACGGGGAGTCGCTGCGTTCAACGGCCTAGGACGAGTTCGTTCAAATGCGAGGGCATGAAATGGCGCCTTCGGCGCCAATTCCCTCTTCTGGCCAATATGGCCGCCATACTGTTGGTTGCCTAGCAACCGCGTAATGTGTTTTTTTGTTTGGCTTCACGTGACCAATAACTGTGCCGAATTTTTTTCGTCTACGACAAACTAAAATTTTCGGGGTTTTCGGGTCTTGTCATAGGGCGCAATGTAAACTTGATTTTCCAGGGGGCGCTGACGCGCCATCTTTGAGATTTTTTTTTTTTTCTAAATGTGAAAAATGTTTTTTTCATGTGCTTGAATTTTGTGCAAAAATTCAGGACTTTTCGTCAGTGGGAAAGTGGACTTTTTTCGGAGAAGAAAAATAATAATAATAATTAAAGCCGCAAGCGGCATTGGGAGGCCCTCGCGGGCCGCGGTGGCCGATTGACGCCGGTTCCCGCACGCCGCCGCAATAACCGGGAGGCGCTGCCGCGCCCTACCTGCTTATAATGTCGCTGCCACCCTTGGTGGAGTTTATAAAAGAGCACAGGCAAGAAATGGCGCCTTCGGCGCCGATTGTCCCAAAATGGCCGACCTCCTGTTGGTAACCTAGCAACCATGTAATTTACAATAACCGGGGGGCGCTGCCGCGCCCTACCAGCTCATAATGTCGCTGCCACCCTCGGTGAAGTTTATAAAAGAGCTGGCAAAAGAAATGGTGCCTTCGGCGCTGATTTTCCCAAAATGGCCGACCTCCTGTTGGTCACCTAGCAACCATGTAATGTACTTTTTTGTTCGGACAGTCATGACGCACGCCTGTACCGATTTTGGTGTGTCTGCGGCAAAGTTGACATTGGGTCGTTGCCATGGCAACACGGTGGGAAAAGGGGCGGGGCATCAATATATTTTTTGTTCGGGATCACGTGACGGATGTCTGTACCAAATTTCATGCATCTACGACAAAGTTTAATTTTTGGCTCCATTCATTTTTATTTTGTGCTCTGCAGGGGGCGCTATTGCGGCAATTTTCAAAATTCCTATATCAAAACATCCGGGGTCGACGACTCGACCAACGGTTAAAATTTTGTTCAAATCGGCCAAAGTATGTGTGAGTTATGACTGTTTGAACACGGCGGCGAGCGGCGAAAACGGACGCCAAATTCATGGCGTTGCCACGGCAAAACCAAAAATCCTATTAAAAAGTTTTTAACAACTTTTAATCTCCCACATGTGGAGATGATCTGGAGCGAACGGGGAGTCGCTGCGTTCAACGGCCTAGGACGAGTTCGTTCAAATGCGTGGGCATGAAATGGCGCCTTCGGCGCCAAGTCCCTCTTCGGGCCAATATGGCCGCCATACTGTTGGTTGCCTAGCAACCGCGTAATGTGTTTTTTTGTTCGGCTTCACGTGACCAATCACTGTGCCGAATTTTTTTCGTCTACGACGAAGTAAGTTTTTCGGGTTTTGCGGCATTTTGGGGGTGTTTAACATGGGGCGCAATGTTAACGTGGTTTTTCCAGGGGGCGCTGACGCGCCATTTTTTTGAATTTTTACATTTTCTAAATGTGAAAGATCTTAGATTTACGTGCTTGAATTTTGTGCAAAAATTCAGGACTTTTCGTCGGTGGGAAAGTGGATTTAGGGGGGGAGAAGAAAAATAATAATAATAATAATAAGAAAAACCAGTACAATAACAATATAGCGCCGCCTCCGGCGGCCAACCTTATATATTCGGAAAGGTCTCACGTCCAGTAATCCACCCGTAAGGTTTATTATCAAATACGAGCGCGTTGCGCTCGTATTTTACCTCTTCTTTGTCAATGTTTCTCTATGGGATTTTTTTTGCGTATTTTTGTGAGTACAAGAACAAATTTGCCGCTTTCGCGGCAAATACTTATATCACCAGATAGGGCTCGATGCCCCGAGTCACTGTATCAGTGTTTTGGGCTTTGGTGAGTGGCCTTGGTCGATGACGAGCTTCGCTCGTCATCGACCACTTTCTTGTCCATGTTGCGCCTTCACTGTGGTTTTCACCTTTTTTTTTTTAAAAGCAGCAACAAATGTGCCGCTTTCGCGGCACACGCCTATATCATCGGACAGGTGTTGGTGCCGGGAGTCCCCTGATTACTGTCTCATACATGGGTTTTGAGCGCTCCGCGCTCTTTTCCCGTGGGACGTGCGCTACGCGCACGTCTTTCTTCAGTGCGCTCCGCGCACTGCTTGTACAATTACAAGAGGCCCGAGACCTGCCAGGTCCGCTCGGGCCTAATTAAAGCCGCAAGCGGCATTGGGAGGCCCTCGCGGGCCGCGGTGGCCGGTTGACGCCGGTTCCCGCACGCCGCCGCAATAACCGGGAGGCGCTGCCGCGCCCTACCTGCTTATAATGTCGCAGCCACCCTCGGTGGAGTGTATAAAAGAGCATAGGCAAGAAATGGCGCCTTCGGCGCCGATTGTTCCAAAATGGCCGACCTCCTGTTGGTCACCTAGCAACCATGTAATGTACAATAACCGGGGGGCGCTGCCGCGCCCTACCTGCTTATAATGTCGCTGCCACCTTCGGTGGAGTTTATAAAAGAGCTGGCAAAAGAAATGGCGCCTTCGGCGCTTATTTTTCCCAAAATGGCCGACCTCCTGTTGGTCACCTAGCAACCATGTAATGTACTTTTTTGTTCGGACAGTCATGACGCACGCGTGTACCAATTTTGGTTTGGCTACGACAAAGTTGACATTGGGTCGTTGCCATGGCAACACGGTGGGAAAAGGGGCGGGGCATCAATATATATTTTGTTCGGGATCACGTGACGGATGTCTGTACCAAATTTCATGAATCTACGACAAAGTTTAATTTTTGTCCTCATTCATTTGTATTTTGTGCTCTGCAGGGGGCGCTATTGCGGCAATTTTCTAATTTCCTATATCAAAACATCCGGGGTCGACGACTCGACCAACTATTCAAGTTTCGCTCAAATCGGCCAAAGTATGTGCGAGTTACGGCTGTTTGAACGCGGCGGCGAGCGCCAAAAACGGACGTGGAATTCATGGCGTTGCCACGGCAACACCGTTAATCCTATTAAAAAGTTTTTAATAACTTTTAATCTCCCACATGTGGAGATGATCTGGAGCGAACGGGGAGTCGCTGCGTTCAATGGCCTAGGACGAGTTCGTTCAAATGTGTGGGCATAAAATGGCGCCTTTGGCGCCAAGTCTCTCTTCGGGCCAATATGGCCGCCATACTGTTGGTTGCCTAGCAACCATGTAATGTACAATAACCGGGGGGCGCTGCCGCGCCCTACCTGCTTATAATGTCGCTGCCACCCTCGGTGGAGTTTATAAAAGAGCTGGCAAAAGAAATGGCGCCTTCGGCGCTGATTTTCCCAAAATGGCCGACCTCCTGGTGGTCACCTAGCAACCATGTAATGTACTTTTTTGTTCGGACAGTCATGACGCACGCGTGTACCAATTTTGGTTTGGCTGCAGCAAAGTTGACATTGGGTCGTTGCCATGGCAACACGGTGGGAAAAGGGGCGGGGCATCAATATATTTTTTGTTTGGGATCACGTGACGGATGTCTGTACCAAATTTCATGCATCTACGGCAAAGTTTAATTTTTGGCTCCATTCATTTATATTTTGTGCTCTGCAGGGGGCGCTATTGCGGCAATTTTCAAAATTCCTATATCAAAACATCCGGGGTCAACGACTCGACCAACGATTCAAGTTTCGCTCAAATCGGCCAAAGTATGTGCGAGTTATGACTGTTTGAACGCGGCGGCGAGCGGCGAAAACGGACGCCAAATTCATGGCGTTGCCACGGCAAAACCAAAAATGCTATTAAAAAGTTTTTAATAACTTTTGATGTCCCACATGTGGAGATGATCTGGAGCGAACGGGGAGTCGCTGCGTTAAAAGCCCTAGGACGAGTTCGTTCAAATGCGTGGGCATGAAATGGCGCCTTCGGCGCCAAGTCCCTCTTCTGGCCAATATGGCCGCCATACTGTTGGTTGCCTAGCAACCGCATAATGTGTTTTTTTGTTTGGCTTCACGTGACCAATCACTGTGCCGAATTTTTTTCATCTACGACGAACTAAAATTTTCAGATTTTTCGGTGTCTCTCCATAGGCGCAATGTAATCTTGATTTTCCAGGGGGCGCTGACGCGCCATTTTTGTGATTTTTGTAACGAAACTTTTTGACACTGTGTATCGCCGTGATTTCTAATTTTGGGCAAAAAATTGGGAGTTTTCGTCGAAGATTGGGCGATTTATTCCCAAAAAACACGGATAGAAGAAAAATAATAATAATTAAAGCCGCAAGCGGCATTGGGAGGCCCTCGCGGGCCGCGGTGGCCGATTGACGCCGGTTCCCGCACGCCGCCGCAATAACCGGGAGGCGCTGCCGCGCCCTACCTGCTTATAATGTCGCTGCCACCCTCGGTGGAGTTTATAAAAGAGCAAAGGCAAGAAATGGCGCCTTCGGCGCTGATTTTCCCAAAATGGCCGACCTCCTGTTGGTCACCTAGCAACCATGTAATGTACAATAACCGGGGGGCGCTGCCGCGCCCTACCTGCTTATAATGTCGCTGCCACCCTCGGTGGAGTTTATAAAAGAGCTGGCAAAAGAAATGGCGCCTTCGGCGCCTTTTTGCCCAAAATGGCCGACCTCCTGTTGGTCACCTAGCAACCGTGTAATGTACTTTTTTGTTTGGACAGTCATGAAACACGTCTGTACCAATTTTGGTTTGGCTACGACAAAGTTGACATTAGGTCGTTGCCATGGCAACACGGTGGGAAAAGGGGCGGGGCATCAATATATTTTTTGTTCGGGATCACGTGACGGATGTCTGTACCAAATTTCATGCATCTACGACAAAGTTTAATTTTTGGCTCCATTCATTTTTATTTTGTGCTCTGCAGGGGGCGCTATTGCAGCAATTTTCAAAATTCCTATATCGGAACATCCGGGGTCGACGACTCGACCAACGATTCAATTTTTGTTCAAATCGGCCAAAGTATGTGTGAGTTACGGCTGTTTGAACAAGGCGGCGAGCTGCGAAAACGGACGCCAAATTCACGGCGTTGCCACGGCAACACCGTTAATCCTATTAAAAAGTTTTTAACAACTTTTAATCTCCCACATGTGGAGATGATCTGGAGCGAACGGGGAGTCGCTGCGTTCAACGGCCTAGGACGAGTTCGTTCAAATGCGTGGGCATGAAATGGCGCCTTCGGCGCCAATTCCCTCTTCGGGCCAATATGGCCGCCATACTGTTGGTTGCCTAGCAACCGCGTAATGTGTTTTTTTGTTTGGCTTCACGTGACCAATAACTGTGCCGAATTTTTTTCGTCTACGACGAAGTCAAATTTTCGGGTTTTTCGGGTCTTGTCATAGGGCGCAATGTAAACTTGATTTTCCAGGGGGCGCTGACGCGCCATTTTTGAGATTTTTAATATTTTCTAAATGTGAAGAATGTTTTTTTCACGTGCTTGAATTTTGTGCAAAAATTCAGGACTTTTCGTCAGTGGGAAAGTGGACTTTTTTCGGAGAAGAAAAATAATAATAATAATTAAAGCCGCAAGCGGCATTGGGAGGCCCTCGCGGGCCGCGGTGGCCGATTGACGCCGGTTCCCGCACGCCGCCGCAATAACCGGGAGGCGCTGCCGCGCCCTACCTGCTTATAATGTCGCTGCCACCCTCGGTGGAGTTTATAAAAGAGCTGGCAAAAGAAATGGCGCCTTCGGCGCTTATTTTTCCCAAAATGGCCGACCTCCCGTTGGTCACCTAGCAACCGTGTAATGTACTTTTTTGTTCGGACAGTCATGACGCACGCGTGTACCAATTTTGGTTTGGCTGCGACAAAGTTGATATTGGGTCGTTGCCATGGCAACACGGTGGGAAAAGGGGCGGGGCATCAATATATTTTTTGTTCGGGATCACGTGACGGATGTCTGTACCAAATTTCATGCATCTACGACAAAGT
Organism: Proterorhinus semilunaris; assembly: GCA_021464625.1. Taxonomy (NCBI): domain Eukaryota; kingdom Metazoa; phylum Chordata; class Actinopteri; order Gobiiformes; family Gobiidae; genus Proterorhinus; species Proterorhinus semilunaris. The sequence continues at coordinate 2,775,066 of CM038344.1, read as the reverse complement.
TTAATTTTTGGCTCCATTCATTTTTATTTTGTGCTCTGCAGGGGGCGCTATTGCGGCAATTTTCAAATTTCCTATATCAAAACATCCGGGGTCAACGACTCGACCAACGGTTAAAATTTTGTTCAAATCGGCCAAAGTATGTGTGAGTTATGACTGTTTGAACACGGCGGCGAGCGGCGAAAACGGACGCCAAATTCATGGCGTTGCCACGGCAAAACCAAAAATGCTATTAAAAAGTTTTTAATAACTTTTGATGTCCCACATGTGGAGATGATCTGGAGCGAACGGGGAGTCGCTGCGTTCAACGGCCTAGGAGGAGTTCGTTCAAATGCGTGGGCATGAAATGGCGCCTTCGGCGCCAAGTCACTCTTTGGGCCAATATGGCCGCCATACTGTTCGTTGCCTAGCAACCGCGTAATGTGTTTTTTTGTTTGGCTTCACGTGACCAATAACTGTGCCGAATTTTTTTCGTCTACGACGAACTAAAAATTTCAGATTTTTCGGTGTCTCTCCATAGGCGCAATGTAATCTTGATTTTCCAGGGGGCGCTGACGCGCCATTTTTGTGATTTTTTTAACGAAACTTTTTGACACTGTGTGTCGCCGGGTTTTTAAATTTTGGGCAAAAAATGGGGAGTTTTCGTCGAAGATTGGGCGATTTATTCAAAAAAAACACGGATAGATGAAAAATAATAATAATTAAAGCCGCAAGCGGCATTGGGAGGCCCTCGCGGGCCGCGGTGGCCGATTGACGCCGGTTCCCGCACGCCGCCGCAATAACCGGGAGGCGCTGCCGCGCCCTACCTGCTTATAATGTCGCTGCCACCCTCGGTGGAGTTTATAAAAGAGCAAAGGCAAGGATTGGCGCCTTCGGCGCCGATAGTCCCAAAATGGCCGACCTCCTGTTGGTCACCTAGCAACCATGTAATGTACAATAGCCGGGGGGCGCTGCCGCGCCCTACCTATTTATAATGTCGCCGCCACCCTCGGTGGAGTTTATAAAAGAGCTGGCAAAAGAAATGGCGCCTTCGGCGCCTTTTTTCCCAAAATGGCTGACCTCCTGTTGGTTGCCTAGCAACCGTGTAATGTACTTTTTTGTTGGGACAGTCATGACGCACGAGTGTACCAATTTTGGTTTGGCTACGACAAAGTTGACATTGGGTCGTTGCCATGGCAACACGGTGGGAAAAGGGGCGGGGCATCAATATATTTTTTGTTCGGGATCACGTGACGGATGTCTGTGCCAAATTTCATGCATCTACGACAAAGTTTAATTTTTGGCTCCATTCATTTTTATTTTGTGCTCTGCAGGGGGCGCTATTGCAGCAATTTTCAAAATTCCTATATCAGAACATCCGGGGTCGTCGACTCGACCAACGATTCAAGTTTCGCTCAAATCGGCCAAAGTATGTGCGAGTTATGACTGTTTGAACGCGGCGGCGAGCGGCGAAAACGGACGCCAAATTCATGGCGTTGCCACGGCAAAACCAAAAATCCTATTAAAAAGTTTTTAATAACTTTTGATGTCCCACATGTGGAGATGATCTGGAGCGAACGGGGAGTCGCTGCGTTTAACGGCCTAGGACGAGTTCGTTCAAATGCGTGGGCATGAAATGGCGCCTTCGGCGCCAAGTCCCTCTTCGGGCCAATATGGCCGCCATACTGTTGGTTGCCTAGCAACCGCGTAATGTGTTTTTTTGTTTGGCTTCACGTGACCAATAACTGTGCCGAATTTTTTTCGTCTACGACAAAGTACGTTTTTCGGGTTTTGCGGTATTTTGGGGCGTCCTGCCATAGGGCGCAATGTTAACGTCGTTTTTCCAGGGGGCGCTGACGCGCCATTTTTTTGAATTTTTACAATTTGGAGATGTGAAGTTTTTTTTTTTCACCTAATTGAATTTTGGGCAAAAATTCAGGACTTTTCGTCGGTGGGAAAGTGCTGAAACTGGCTCCGGGGGGGGGAGAAGAAAAATAATAATAATAAGAATTAAAGCCGCAAGCGGCATTGGGAGGCCCTCGCGGGCCGCGGTGGCCGGTTGACGCTGGTTCCCGCACGCCGCCGCAATAACCGGGAGGCGCTGCCGCGCCCTACCGGCTTATAATGTCGCTGCCACCCTCGGTGGAGTTTATAAAAGAGCAAAGGCAAGAAATGGCGCCTTCGGCGCCGATTGTCCCAAAATGTCCGACCTCCTGTTGGTCACCTAGCAACCATGTAATGTACAATAACCGGGGGCGCTGCCGCGCCCTACCTGCTTATAATGTCGCTGCCACCCTCGGTGGAGTTTATAAAAGAGCTGGCAAAAGAAATGGCGCCTTCGGCGCTTATTTTTCCCAAAATGGCCGACCTCCTGTTGGTCACCTAGCAACCATGTAATGTACTTTTTTGTTCGGACAGTCATGACGCACGTGTGTACCAATTTTGGTTTGTCTGCGGCAAAGTTGACATTGGGTCGTTGCCATGGCAACACGGTGGGAAAAGGGGCGGGGCATCAATATATTTTTTGTTCGGGATCACGTGACGGATGTCTGTACCAAATTTCATGCATCTACGACAAAGTTTAATTTTTGGCTCCATTCATTTTTATTTTGTGCTCTGCAGGGGGCGCTATAGCGGCAATTTTCAAATTTCCTATATCAAAACATCCGGGGTCGACGACTCGACCAATGATTCAAGTTTCGCTCAAATCGGCCAAAGTATGTGTGAGTTACGACTGTTTGAACGCGGCGGCGAGCGCCAAAAACGGACGCCAAATTCATGGCGTTGCCACGGCAAAACCAAAAATCCTATTAAAAAGTTTTTAATAACTTTTGATGTCCCACATGTGGAGATGATCTGGAGCGAACGGGGAGTCGCTGCGTTCAACGGCCTAGGACGAGTTCGTTCAAATGCGAGGGCATGAAATGGCGCCTTCGGCGCCAATTCCCTCTTCGGGCCAATATGGCCGCCATACTGTTGGTTGCCTAGCAACCGCGTAATGTGTTTTTTTGTTTGGCTTCACGTGACCAATCACTGTGCCGAATTTTTTTCGTCTACGACGAAGTACGTTTTTCGCTAATATCCTTATTTTGGGGCGTCCTGCCATAGGGCGCAATGTTAACGTCGTTTTTCCAGGGGGCGCTGACGCGCCATTTTTTTGAATTTTTACAATTTGGAGATGTGAAGTTTTTTTTTTTCACCTAATTGAATTTTGGGCAAAAATTCAGGACTTTTCGTCGGTGGGAAAGTGCCGAAACTGGCTCCGGGGGGGGGGAGAAGAAAAATAATAATAATTAAAGCCGCAAGCGGCATTGGGAGGCCCTCGCGGGCCGCGGTGGCTGGTTGACGCCGGTTCCCGCACGCCGCCGCAATAACCGGGAAGCGCTGCCGCGCCCTACCTGGTTATAATGTCGCTGCCACCCTCGGTGGAGTTTATAAAAGAGCTGGCAAAAGAAATGGCGCCTTCGGCGCTGATTTTCCCAAAATGGCCGACCTCCTGGTGGTCACCTAGCAACCATGTAATGTACTTTTTTGTTCGGACAGTCATGACGCACGCGTGTACCAATTTTGGTTTGGCTGCAGCAAAGTTGACATTGGGTCGTTGCCATGGCAACACGGTGGGAAAAGGGGCGGGGCATCAATATATTTTTTGTTTGGGATCACGTGACGGATGTCTGTACCAAATTTCATGCATCTACGGCAAAGTTTAATTTTTGGCTCCATTCATTTATATTTTGTGCTCTGCAGGGGGCGCTATTGCGGCAATTTTCAAAATTCCTATATCAAAACATCCGGGGTCAACGACTCGACCAACGATTCAAGTTTCGCTCAAATCGGCCAAAGTATGTGCGAGTTATGACTGTTTGAACGCGGCGGCGAGCGGCGAAAACGGACGCCAAATTCATGGCGTTGCCACGGCAAAACCAAAAATCCTATTAAAAAGTTTTTAATAACTTTTGATGTCCCACATGTGGAGATGATCTGGAGCGAACGGGGAGTCGCTGCGTTCAACGGCCTAGGACGAGTTCGTTCAAATGCGAGGGCATGAAATGGCGCCTTCGGCGCCAATTCCCTCTTCTGGCCAATATGGCCGCCATACTGTTGGTTGCCTAGCAACCGCGTAATGTGTTTTTTTGTTTGGCTTCACGTGACCAATAACTGTGCCGAATTTTTTTCGTCTACGACAAACTAAAATTTTCGGGGTTTTCGGGTCTTGTCATAGGGCGCAATGTAAACTTGATTTTCCAGGGGGCGCTGACGCGCCATCTTTGAGATTTTTTTTTTTTTCTAAATGTGAAAAATGTTTTTTTCATGTGCTTGAATTTTGTGCAAAAATTCAGGACTTTTCGTCAGTGGGAAAGTGGACTTTTTTCGGAGAAGAAAAATAATAATAATTAAAGCCGCAAGCGGCATTGGGAGGCCCTCGCGGGCCGCGGTGGCCGATTGACGCCGGTTCCCGCACGCCGCCGCAATAACCGGGAGGCGCTGCCGCGCCCTACCTGCTTATAATGTCGCTGCCACCCTCGGTGGAGTTTATAAAAGAGCTGGCAAAAGAAATGGCGCCTTCGGCGCTGATTTTTCCCAAAATGGCCGACCTCCTGTTGGTCACCTAGCAACCATGTAATGTACTTTTTTGTTCGGACAGTCATGACGCATGCGTGTACCAATTTTGGTTTGGCTGCGGCAAAGTTGACATTGGGTCGTTGCCATGGCAACACGGTGGGAAAAGGGGCGGGGCATCAATATATTTTTTATTCGGGATCACGTGACGGATGTCTGTACCAAATTTCATGCATCTACGACAAAGTTTAATTTTTGGCTCCATTCATTTTTATTTTGTGCTCTGCAGGGGGCGCTATTGCGGCAATTTTCAAAATTCCTATATCAAAACATCCGGGGTCGACGACTCGACCAACGATTCAAGTTTTGTTCAAATCGGCCAAAGTATGTGTGAGTTACGGCTGTTTGAACACGGCGGCGAGCGGCGAAAACGGACGCCAAATTCATGGCGTTGCCACGGCAAAACCAAAAATGCTATTAAAAAGTTTTTAATAACTTTTAATCTCCCACATGTGGAGATGATCTGGAGCGAACGGGGAGTCGCTGCGTTAAAAGCCCTAGGACGAGTTCGTTCAAATGCGTGGGCATGAAATGGCGCCTTCGGCGCCAAGTCCCTCTTCGGGCCAATATGGCCGCCATACTGTTGGTTGCCTAGCAACCGCGTAATGTGTTTTTTTGTTTGGCTTCACGTGACCAATCACTGTGCCGAATTTTTTTCGTCTACGACAAAGTACGTTTTTCAGGTTTTGCGGTATTTTGGGGGTGTTTTACATAGGGCGCAATGTTAACGTGGTTTTTCCAGGGGGCGCTGACGCGCCATTTTTTTGAATTTTTCAATTTTCTAAATGTGAAAGTTCTTAGAATCACGTGCTTGAATTTTGAGCAAAAATTCAGGACTTTTCGTCAGTGGGAAAGTGGATTTAGGGGGGGAGAAGAAAAATAATAATAATAATAAGAAAAACCCATACAATAACAATATGGGGCCGCCTCCGGCGGCAAACCTTATATATTCGGAAAGGTCTCACGTCCAGTAATCCAACCGTAAGGTTTATTATCCAATACGAGCGCGTTGCGCTCGTCTTTTACCTCCTCTTTCTCAATGTTTCTCTATCCGTTTTTTTTTTTGTATTTTTGTGAGTACAAGAACAAATTTGCCGCTTTCGCGGCAAATACTTATATCACCGGATAGGGCTCGATGCCCTGATTCACTGTATCAGTGTTTTGGGCTTTGGTGAGTGGCCATGGTCGATGACGAGCTTCGCTCTATATCATCGGACAGGTGTTGGTGCGCTCGTCATCGACCACTTTCTTGTCCATGTTGCGCCTTCACTGTGGTTTTCACCTCTTTTTTTTTAAAAGCAGCAACAAATGTGCCGCTTTCGCGGCACACGCCTATATCATCGGACAGGTGTTGGTGCCGGGAGCCCCCTGATTACTGTCTCATACATGGGTTTTGAGCGCTCCGCGCTCTTTTCCCGTGGGACGTGCGCTACGCGCACGTCTTTCTTTAGTGCGCTCCGCGCACTGCTTGTACAATTACAAGAGGCCCGAGACCTGCCAGGTCCGCTCGGGCCTAATAATAATAATGCCTTACATTTGTATTGCGCTTTACAAGTCTGTATTACCAAGTTTTTCTCAAAGCGCCACATTGTCGTCATTAATCATTCACTCCATACTCGGTGGTGGTAAGCTACTGTTGTAGCCACAGCTGCCCTGGGGTAGACTGACGGAAGCGAGGCAGCCAATCTGCGCCATCGGCCCCTCCGACCACCACCAAACACTCACTCACATCATTCATCCAGGCCTATTGTACATGTTTTTAGTGGTAGGGGAAACCGGAGTACCCGGAGGAAACCTACGCAGACACGGGGAGAACATGCAAACTCCACACAGAAAGGCCCCGTCCAGGTGGGAATCGATCCCGGGACCTTCTAGCTGTGAAGCCAGAGCACTAACCGCTGTGCTACCGTGCCGCCTTCTGTTCAACCTTCTGTTGGTCTGTATATGCAGTAAATTAAAATAACTGCCTTGAATAAAATTGCTCTCTCAAAATGGCCGTACTGAACGTCTTGAAATAGGCCTCTGTCTCTTTAAGAAGCTTTCCGACACGCCCCCTTCAGCACACTACTGTGGCATTGAAACAACAACACTGTGCGGGGAGGGGGCTCTGCTGAGCTGAGGAGCAGTGGTTGGGGGCTTGGCTGGTGACGAAAGGTCCAGGGCGTCTCCAGGAGGTGGGGGCGTTCCTAGGAGGACTGAGGCATAGCTACACCTAAAATGGCCGCCGTCTAGGTTTTTCCTGATTACTCAAAAATATGTGAATGAGCCGAGGCAGCACTCCAGGCACGTGTTTAATGAGGGAACGACATAATAACACGATGCAAATGAAAAACTACTGCCTTTCCTTCTTTCTTTCATTCATTTTTTTCTTCCCCTGCAGCGTCTCGCCTCAAGAGCATATACAGCGTAAATGAAATGATCTCGTATTAAAATGAATAAAGTCGACCCTGAACTCCCAGCCAAACAGGACGCACCTTGTCGCCACTGGTTTTAGTTTTAGTTTTTTTCCCTCCCAACCAGAACCAATTATGCCGCGCCGTGTCTCCTCGCCAGGACGCCTCTTTGTGAAGCACTTAGCGCGACATCCAAGAGGCGTTTAAAAAGTAATGGCGGTCGAGTCTCCGCGCACAAACAATTAGCGTCAACAACCGCCGCAGACGCCGCTAACGGGGACGGGGGGGGACGGGGGGGGGGGGACGGGGGCCACGTGGTGGATCTGAAAACGGCGTTTAAGAAATGAGGAGATCCGTAAAACGTTCATGTCGTCTGAGGAAACGTTGGGTTTTGCGAGTTTAATGTGTAATAATGAGGTAATTGTGGCGTGACCTTTGTTTCAAGTAGTGTGTAGAGCCTCTGCTGGAGCTCTTTTAATTAGTCTTTGGTGGAAAAAGTAAACCTATTGGGCGAAATAATATGAGTGGAAATCATAGACTGTATAAAGAATAGACGGCTCCTCCTCACTCCTCCCCGTTTACCACAATGACCACGTCCGAGGGGGAAATCATGGCGGATTTACAGGCTCCTCCTCTCCAGCTCTGACGAAGCATGTTCCTAAAAAGGGCATAAGGGCGGGATCTTGACTGTAGACCCCGCCCTGCTTGGCCCTCGCGGGGCATGTAATGGGCGTGTATTTCTGTAGTAATCGCGCCCATGGCCAGGCAGCGACGTAAACGGCACTCATTAATTATGCACGATTTCTAAAATGTTTATCTACGATAAAAACCCCGGTGCCCCAGATTGTTTTTAACCCAGCGTAATCACAGGAGGAATATCGAGCTCTAGCCACTTCTAAACCATTAGGCACCGGGCATTAAAGTTGTTTTTAACGTGTCTAAAGTCCAATGCATTCCAATGGGGGAATAGCGGTCATATGGAGGTACTACAGCAAAGGTGGAGCAATGGCAGCCTCCAGTGTCGTAGTCACAAAGCAGAGCAGTCAGCGGCCATTGGTGGAAATGTATTTTAGCTTAGGTTACGTTTATTAATGTCACTGATAACATCCATCCATCCGTCCATCCATTTTCTCCCACTTGTCCGTTGCCGGGTCGTGGGGGCAGCTGTTGGAGCTGCCCAAGTCACATAGCACCAGTCCCCTATGGCTCCTCCTGCAGGTGGTGGGTCCACGGGAGGACGGCCTCATGGTTCCAAACGGTTCCAAACGGCCCTGTTGGTCTCTCATAGGGGGCCCATTCACTCTCTCATTCATACACCAGTGTACACAGACACTGGAGGCAAGGAGGGTGAAGTGTCTTGCCCAAGGACACAACGACAATGTGCACCTTCAGGAGGCGGGATTCGAAACCCCAACCTTCCGATCATGAGACGACCCGCTCTACCATCTGCGCCACCGTCGCCCCACTGATAACATCTTAGTTTTAATGTCAGAGTGAAAAAAAGACAAAACTCCATTTACAATGCTTATTTTTTTGTCCAATACCAAGTGGGGCTGTCACAATAAGACATTACAGATATATAATTTGCATTTTTTGTCACATTTTTGGCGACGTGTGAACAGGCAGCAACCTCCCTCTCGCTCGGTGGTTTCTGTGTTCCACATTGTTTCACTGGATACTTTCGTACGTGTTTGCCGAGTTTTTGTGGCGCTTAGGTGGAATGTTTTTGTTACTGCAGAGAGTCCATGACGGTCCTGAAGAAGCAGCGTTTTAAAGGTAAACAAACAGCAGCTTATGAGCTAAACACATTTGAGACCGACACATTTCGGTCTTCTGAGACTCTGAAGAGGCACCGAGAGCCCCCACACCTGCACCACAGTGGAGGCGCCACAAGAGGAGCTGCAGGAAACAAGGAAGGGACAAACGAGGCGGTATTCAGGCAAGACTCACAGCTAAGCCACACTGACTTTCCAGAACTACGCCCTGAGCCATGGGCTTAAGCTCTACTTCCATCTGCTCAACAACTGCCCATCGACCTCTGTCTGCTCTGGTCTCAAGACCCAGCTCTCAATCTGAGCGTTCAACCAGATCCACGACTAACCAGATGTTACCCATAGCTCACTACAGGAACACAAAATCCACTCTTCTGTGAGCTCACCAGGGCCTGGGACAGGATCCCCCTCACCATGAGAACCTACATACCTGGACTGTTTGAAAAGACTATGTTAACATCTGACCGACAGCTATCGTTGTGAGCACTAGTGACAGACACTATAGACTCACACCAGTGTGTTCCTCCTTTTGTGTGTGGCAGTATGTTTTTGTGTTGAGTGTTGATGCTGTGTTTGTGTATTCTGCAGAGCAGGAACCTGCTGAAAATCAGTGCTGAGCCTTTCCTGCCTGATAAATAAAATGAATGAATGAATGAACACATGCCTTCCATTGTTCTGACTAATGGAGGTTCACTGGAGAATAAAACAGATTCACTGCTAAGCTCTTCCCAGAAGATGGTGAAAGACTGTTGTGGAGTGGAGGGAGCTGCTCAGGAGGAAGAGGAAGGAGGAGGAACTGACCAGTGCAGGACACCACGCTCTGAAACAGGGACAAACCCAGGAGGTGGTGCACTGTTTCTGGTTTCCTGCGGGTAATACGGTTTCCTCGACCTCCGTAAACATGCTGGTCAGGTTGACACACAATGGCAGCGCGGCTCAGCCGCAGCGGCTCAGGACTAACACCTGAACACTTTCATTGAACACTTTAATTGACAAATAAAGCACTTGCTTATTTTTCTGGTGTATTCTCCTTCTCTTCTCTAAATATGGTGTTTGTACATCACTGAAACACTCCCGCCTCTCTCAGCGCCGGAGGAGAACATCGTCAGGCACAACTTCTGCTACACATGGAGGAGACGGGACACTCTTTGGAGGACAGAGACACACGTCTGTTGGACAAGGAGCAGCGGTGCTTTGAGAGAGGACTCACCCCCGGCTCACATTAACTACGGTCCGGGTTCGGTCCTGATCTGGTCCGGGTTCACAGTGAGTCCGGCTGACACTGTGGCTCCGCCAGCTCCGGCGCCAGGAACCGAAACGGCACAGAACGTGAGTTCCCTCTTGGTCACGCGATAAATAGCCCCATATATACTGTAGGTAGTTTTTGTAACAAAAGCCGTATTTGCCAGAACAACGACTCTGGCAAATACTAGTGTGTTGCTTTGACGTATCTCTGCTCGCTGCCGCTGCTTGCCTCTTTATTTGCTTTTTAATCATTCTATTTTTGGGCACATGTCTTGGATATGATTTTATTCTTTTCTTTTAAGTGAACCGAGGCTTTTTAATCAATTTTCCTTTTTTTTACAACTCATTTGATGAACCAACGACGACAGTCTTGTCAACATGGCTGAGGGAGTAACGCAAACATCTCCTTGTGAAAGCTGTCGGATGTATCAACAAGAAATTCTCCTACTACGGGACAAGATGTTTGCCTTAGAGACGGAAAAAGGACTTAATGACACGCTCCCTGTGGAACCCGGTAAGAAGACTAGAAAAACTGATACTTGCAACCTAAAGCTAAACGATACCATAACATTCCCAAAACTTAAGGGACAACTTGGTGCTAAGCCAAAGCAAAGACAACATGCTGGTAAAAATGCACCTGGAATAAAGTTAACAAACAGATTTTCACCTCTCTCAGAGGATGAGTATAACGAACAGAGAAAGTCAGAGAGAAACAGAGAACAAGAAGTCAAAACAAAGATGGAGAGAAAAACTGTGCCAAGTGTCGAGGCCAGAGATATCCTGGTGCTTGGAGACGGAGCCAAACACGTGTTTAGTCTTGACTCTGGGAACCACCAGGGGACCCGTCCCTGAGATGGTTCATACGGCTCTAACATGTCAGAGATGTACTTTCGTGCTAAACCATGAAAAGACTTGTACACAAGCAGAGCTGTTTTGAATTCTATTCTCTGAGTGCAGAGGCCGGAGCACTGGACTAATTAAATAAACAAAGTTATAGCTAAACCAAGATTGAACTGTAGGATTATATTTGTATTAAGTTAGATCTAAACCAGGTGTGACAATTTAGCAAGTTTCGTTTTTAGTTTATTCCAGATTGTTTATTGGGTTTTATGGACATGTATGATTCCTAGACCTAGACATATCTTCAAGAGCCAAAGCGAAGGTCGTACGATGTCCAAAAATCAGCTTTATTGAACTTTGCACCAAGTTATAATGTCGTTCCAAAAACAGACCTGGAGTTGTATTTCACTTCAGTTTGGAGAAATATATAATAATAAGTCCATCCATTTTCTGTCTTCTGAACCACGATGACACACGTCGTCCCTTCGGGCTGTCCCCCCTCCGGGAAAGGCTCGACCACCAGGCGCTCGCATAGAAGCCCCGACCCCAGGGCTGGCTCCGGGCCGGGCCCCCGGCTGCACCAAACTATCCACGGGGGTTTGAGAACTGCTCTCCGTCTGGACCAGGCAAATCTACTTACCGCTCACTTACGAGCACTCATGGCCCTGTAGGTGGCGCCGCCTTGTCTGTTCCCCCTGCCCCACTTCCCTTATCTTTTTGCCTGATAATAACACGTGTGTTTAGGACAGTGCTCGGCCTGTTCTCCCGCGGCCCCCCGGGAGGACATGACTTTCAGCTCATTCGTATTTGGCAGAGCACCAGAAGCGCCCGCAGGCACCGGGGCGACCCCCCCACGACCGCACCATCTCAGCAGCATCAGAGCCGGCCTAAGTGTAGCTAATTGGCCTAAAGAGGAGGGGGGGGGGGGGGGTAATGGAAACAGAGGGAGCTGCTGTGGGGGGAGCGATAGGGGACTTCCTGTCAGAGCCGATCTGCGAGAGGAGAGGGTCCCCGAGCAATAACGCCGTACGGCAGACTGTGCCCGAGTACGCGCGGAATAATTAACGCTTTGTTCCTGTGTTTTTTCCATCCTCTGATACGGAAACGTCACGTCAGTGCGTCTGAAAATCCTCACTTCCGAAATATGTGTCAACGGGGAGTCGAGTCGCGCAGCACAAATATCGCAAGTTGGGACAAAAGTATTTCCAGCATTTTAAGGCGAGACGCTGCGACATGTAGAGATATCAGTTTGAATATTTTGCTGAACATTACTGATATAAATATGAGGGAAAAAAAAAATTAAAGTTTTCTGTTTCATATAAACGTAAGGCATTTTGTGCATAAAAATGGCCCACAATTTCCCTTATAACGAAATCTAAAACATGGATGTATTGTATGATTTTGTTTGCACATTATTTACAATCGATTTTGGATCTTGTTCAGTGTTTGAATTTTACATGAAAAAATCTCTTAAAACAGATTCAAATTTCGTCTTGTTTTTTTTTAGGTTCAAAGCAGGCTGAGAATTGGATATTAAAAAATCCCTCCGTTAAGTCCAAGGCTGGAAAGTTTGGAGTCTGTAGCACGACAGACACATTTCTCCTCGGCTCTCCTGCACCGGGCGTCTCGCAGAAGGAAAGGTATTTGGATTACCGTATTTGAGACAAAAATGAGTTCATCCCAAAGACAAAACTCCGAGCCACAAACAAAGCAACGTGGTTTATTCTATTCAATGCAAAGAGGGAAGAAATGCAATGAACACGAAACAAGTATTACAGAGGAGGCTATATCAACACCGCAGAGAAAGCACAGGCCTCCACCTCGAGGCCTCCAACCACTCCTTTGACGACAGAGAGGTCAAATATTTTAGCTAAAGAAGAACGTTGGTTTGAACAAGGAGTGAAAGAAGTTTTTTTTAATTGTTTTTATTTACATAATTAAATAAGACAAACTTTAAACCCCCCACCCAACCCCAGCCACTCCTCCTTGCATTCATACCACAATCACAACCACAATCATCCACACACTCATAGTGTTTTGACAGGAACACAGACTATAAACAGAAAGGAAGCACAAAGCAGACACAAATAAAATCATGTATATAATATATATATCATGCCATATAATTGGCAAAACGTTTATGACATAACAAATGGCACAGCAAGTACAACCAATATTTATATCTCTAATTCAAGTAAGCAGACATTCCATTTCTTTTCATGCTCAATTATTCTGTTATTTGTTGCTATAATTATTTCCAACATATACTGATGATAAACTCTATTCTTAAAGTGTTTTATACATACATTTGATAACGTTTTAGCTTTAAAAATAAACATTTTACCCATCAGAATAATCATATTCAAAAGGCATGTGCATTTACCCTCAAAAACACATAACACGATATTCTGAGGTGTAATTTGCAAAACAATCTCCATAGACCTTAACCATAACTGTACACTGACCCAAAACTTAGCCACATATGGACAAAAATAAAACAAATGCATCAGGTCCTCCTCCTCCTCCTCCCCACAGAACCTACAACAGGGATCCTTTTCCATCTTCCATTTGAACAGAGAATTTTATAAAAGGTTTTAAGTTGAAATATCCTGGAATATGAATCTACTGTAGTTCTATAAATTGTTCTAAAGTAATCTTTCCACAAAATTGGATCATTAAATTCATCTTCCCAAAACAGGCAGATTCTGTGTGGAAAAAGTGCGGTGCCTGTGATATTTACATTCCACATATATATTATTTTGGAGTGAAAGAAGTTTGTCAAGTAAGACAATCCCTCCATGAATCGGAATGGCGGGCTCAGATTTAATCTTTCTCCACTTTATGCTAATCTCATTCGCAGCCAGCCGACAACAGAACAATAGGCAGGTAATAAGCAGTGATCAGCTGAGAAGAGGGCAGTCATTTCAAAGGTGTTTACCCACAGGTGAGAGTAGCTGTGATTAGAGAGGAGGAGCCGGGTGAACCCCAACTCCTCCTCGTGGTCTTTATCTGGACTGCGGGCTGAGCTGAACCTTTGTTCGCTGGCGAAGCCTTTTGGATGAAAGGCGAAACGTTCGACACTTCCACTACAGAAGATGACTCCAGAAACGTACTTGAACATATCTGGATTATAGCGTCATCGCGGACACCCTTCGCCGAACGCATGGATGTAAAATCTGTCAACATTTGTGGATGGATTCCCAAGGGAATGGCAGTTTTGTGAAGCGACGGGTTACCTCCGCCTCGCTAACATCAAAATAACATAAAATAAGCATCGTTTAAACTCTGACATGAAAACTAAGATGCTACAGTTCTCCACTTAAATTCATTACTTCCAACTGCCGTGTCTCTAATTAAATGTCTTTAAAAAAGCACTAAATTGTATCCATTTTTTTTTTCAAGTAAAGCCATTGCTCAAGTAAGTAAGTAAGTAATCTTTATTTGTATAGCACCTTTCACAGACAAAGGCCACAAAGTGCTTCACAACACAGTAAAACATCGAGACTCAAATACAATATAAAAAAGGGTCAAAACAACACAGAAATCATAGCAGCCCAAAAATAGCTTATTAAAGGCTTGAACAAATAAATGAGTCTTAAGGTTGCTTTTAAAAGTATCAACAGAGTCAGTAGAGCAAAGAGGGCGGAAGATCGTTCCAAAGCCTGGGAGCAACAGCCTGGAAGGATCGCTCACCTCTAGTACGAAAACAAGTGCGTGGAACCTTTAGCAGATGTTGATCCACAGACCTCAGAGCCCGAGCAGGGGTGTAAGGCTGGATCAGAACACTGAAGTAAGAAGGAGCCTGACCATGCACGGCTCTGAAAGCTAGAACCAACATTTTAAACGTGATCCTATAGGACACTGGCAGCCAATGAAGTTGTTTTAAAATAGGAGATATGTGGGTCCTCCTGTTAGTGCGGGTCAGAATTCTCGCTGCAGAGTTTTGCACTAGTTGCAGTCGAGAGAGCTCCTTCTTATTAAGACATGAAAACAAACTATTACAATAGTCTAAACGTGAAGACACAAACGGATGAATGATGAGCTCCAAATCATTACGTGCGACCATATTCCTACGTTTAGAAATGTTCCTTAGTTGAAAGAAGCAGTTCCTTGTTAGCTGCTTACAGCTGTCTTTCCTGTGTACGTTCATCAAACACACAAATCGTGACGTCAACACATTCAGCTGAAATTCTTCAAAAAAAATTCGCCCATTGTATCCGATTTTGGATTGTTTATTGTTTATTGTTTGTGGTTTTAATCTGTTCACTCTCGTAGCCTCGGTGCCCGCGTTGGACATGTGGCCTGTCCTGCAGCCCGTTTCCCGGCAGTAATCGCATTAAAAGCCCTTACAGTCCGCAGACCTCCCTCTTCGCCGCTCCTCCGTAACCACGTTAGGTCAGCGCCGCTCCGAAACACGACCCTTTTAGCCTCGAAACACGCCATTTTTAAATTCATCCACAGAACGAAAGGCCAGAGCGGGATCGGCGACCCGACACCTTCGCCTTTAACAGCACTAAGCACGTCCGCTCACTGGAGAATCTATACAGCCGCGAGGCAGTGGAGCTCCCTGGTAAATTGTATCACCTAAAATGATATGTATGTGCATGAAGAAGGGGTTAAGCCCTGAATTACATGCACATCCTTTCCGTTTTTAAAGTCCCATTGTTATTCACGAGTCGCACAAAATGTGACCGAGATGACGCTGTAATTCAAATATGGTCATTTTCAGGCAGCCGTTCAGACGTTAAAGCAGTACTAAGTAACTCTTGCCTCTAGAGGCCATAAGCGCCACTGCAGGTGTCGTAGCATGTTGTGTTTTTTTACTCATGAATTGTCCGTGAGAGTAAATACTACGCTGACAGAAAAGACAAAGAGGGATATTGTTCATCCAATTACACAATGGAGATCTTTTTTTTCAAAGCTTGGCTGTAAATACTGTCTAAGTGGCGCTAGCTTTGCAGTTAGCTTTGCCCGTTAGCCTGTTAGCTTCTTCTTCATGTTTCTATTCGCGTGTGTTGTAGGGTGACCAGATGTCCCAGTTTACCCAGGACAGTCCCAGTTTTGAGTTCTTTGTCCATTTGACCATTGATTTGTCCCAGTTTTACTCAGTCTCGGTCCCAGTTGTCCTGGTTTTTGGCCAATATAGTCCCCAAAGTAACAAACTTCACTTGAAAATGAATGTTTTCGGCCCATGTGATTATCAATTACCAAGTATAAACCAATTAAAAATGTCAAATCGAGCATCTCCTCAATGTGAATCGGCGCAGGTCGTGAGACACAAATTGGGCAAAGATACGTATCACTGATTTGCGCAGTGTTATTTTTGCGCTTTCTGCCCGATTTGAGACCAGCCCAAACTCCACAACAGCCATTTCCTCCCCGGAAACTGAGACGGGACATTTCATCCCTCTCTCGCTCTGTCTCTACAGAACCAGTTCCCTCTCTCGCTCCCGTGTTGTCTTCTCACAAAATAAAACCCGACCGGAGAATAGCTGATAACGATAGAGGCTTATTATGTCTCACGCTCAGCTCAGCGTCTCCCTGTCAGAGACACTTCCCCTGTTCATCCCCCGCTCTGAGAGTCCGTCCCGTTCTCCGTCCCTCTGCAGCGGCTCGTGAGCATCTTTGGGCAAAGGCAGTGACAGGTGCGGGACAGTAACAAGCAATCTGTATTTTACTACTGTTGAAAACGCATTCTTTACTACTGGACAAAAAATCATTGTTTAATTCCCTATATTATAACCAAAACACATCTGTTCCGCTGAGCTCCATGTTGACCGTCATCGTCACTTCTTCTGCGCAATCTGACTCCTCGTTTCAACACACTGCCCCCCAGTGGATCAGCCGTAAATACATCAATGGGGCAGTATTAAAATGTCCGCCAAATTCAAATGAACCTTAAAGCACAGATTACATCACAGTTTTATATATAATCACTAAAGCCTAAT
This sequence comes from Proterorhinus semilunaris, assembly GCA_021464625.1. NCBI lineage: Eukaryota > Metazoa > Chordata > Actinopteri > Gobiiformes > Gobiidae > Proterorhinus > Proterorhinus semilunaris. The sequence goes on along the minus strand of CM038344.1, from coordinate 2,758,272 downwards.
ATGACAAATATGTATATTAATAACTCGACACTACAAAGTGTCCGCGTATTTGTTGGAAGTGCGTCTTACTGCTGAAGGCTTGAAAAAGACTGAAAAGTGGATGCGCCCACAGCACTGACTGAGCCACGCCCTCTCCTGTTTATTCAAAACATGTATAGTAATTGTGCCCCCCTCGTGGATTTCGTATGCCCCCAGAGAAAAGGTGTTTGGCCTGGGGATGGGAAAACTGTAACAAAAAACAAAAAGACAGACAAAACTAAAACTAAAACTGGCTTAAAATGGAGCGTAGGCAAAGGGCTGTATGTCCAACCCACCCAAATATGCGTGTACATTCATAACATCAAACACAAAGGAAAGGCATTATTTGCAGCATTATAATCAGACATGTTGACGTATGCTATCTGGTTATATTATACGCATCTGACAACTATTACGGCTACATAACATCGTTAATTAGATGTTATGTAGAACCTTCCAGAAGGACAACCATCTCTGCAGCAATCCACAAATCAGGCCTGTATGGTAGAGTGGCCAGACGGAAGCCGCTCCTTAGTAAAAGGCACATGGCAGCCCGTCTGGAGTTTGCCAAAAGGCACCTGAAAGACTCTCAGACCATGAGTAAGAAAATTCTCTGGTCTGATGAGACAAAGATTGAACTCTTTGGCCTGAATGCCAGGCGTTGTGCTTGGAGGAAACCAGGCCCTGCTCATCACCTGGCCAATACCATCCCTACAGTGAAGCATGGTGGTGGCAGCATCATGCTGTGGGGCAGGAAATGGGAGACTAGTCAGGATAGAGGGAAAGATGAATGCAGCAATGTATAGAGACATCCTGGATGAAAACCTGTTCCAGAGCGCTCTCGACCTCAGACTGGGGCGACGGTTCCTCTTTCAGCAGGACAATGACCCTAAGCACACAGCCAAGATGACAAAGAAGTGGTTTCAGGACAACTCTGTGAATGTCCTTGAGTGGCCCAGCCAGAGCCCAGACTTGAATCCAATTGAACATCTCTAGAGAGATCTGAAAATGGCTGTGCACCGACGCGCCCCACCCAACTTGATGGAGCTTGAGAGGTGCTGCAAAGAGGAATGGGCAAAACTGCCCAAAGATGGGTGTGCCAAGCTTCATCATATTCAAAAAGACTTGAGGCTGTAATTGCTGCCAAAGGTGCCTCAACAAAGTATTGAGAAAAGACTGTGAATACTTGTGATTTATTTATTTATTTGTAATGAATTTGCAAAAATCTCAAACTTTTTTTTACGTTGTCATTAGGGGGTGTTATGTGTAGGCAGCGGCGTCGGAAGCGTTTGGAAAGTGGGGGGGACACATTTCAAAAATAGGGAGGGAGGGGGGAGGGGGGGCGGTCGACTTCATAACATTAAGAACTACAGTGGGATAAGGTCAGGGCAGCAAAAACAGGGCAATGTTAGGGCTTTAGCGGGACTACATCCAAATCGGGCGTTACTTCAAGAATACGTGAGAGACTCGATCAGCTCAGAAGCGCCTCCTCCTCGCAGCTGGGTGGACATATAGGCCGGATAACACCTGTGGAGCCGCTGTTCTCCTGTCCAGCCCTGGCTTTATGAAAAAACTCAGTAAATAAAGCGCTCTGATGAGACGGCGCGCTCGTGTTTGCATCCACATTTATTTAGCTTCAGCCACACCCGTTAACTCCTGCCATCGCAAAGAAACACCTCAACGCTTGTATCTTCACATTTCCCACAAATGCAGATAAACTTGAGTCAAGGGGTAAAGGAAGCAAACATTTATCCGTCAAATGAATCATTCAGATGTTATTTGGTTAAGTTAGAGTCCAGACAGTGAGGTTTAACGGCGTATTGACCGGTTGAACACTCGTGCTAGCCCGGTGCAGTTTCCCTAAACTCACGCTACATCAGTTTCATCACTCGCTTTACAAACACGTCCAAATCTGATGTTCCTCACCTTAAAGTTACTGGTCAGGCCCTTTGTACCGATGAAGACACGCTGTCCACCTGCCGAGGACCGCAAAAGTCCTGCTCCTCCATGTGAGAATCCGTAAAAAACTCAGAAAACACGATGCACGAGTGTCCCTTGTGCTTCGGTGTGGTCAAATCTGTCCGTCCGTCCAACAATAATCCTCCAGTATTCTCACTTTAGCCGTTTTCAGCGGTTTACAGAGACATGTTTACATTTCAGCCACTCTGAGGTCCGTATCATGGACCTATTATATAGTATGCGCCGCGGAGCGACGTGATACTGGCGCGGATAATGCAAAAAATATATATTTAAAAAGGGGGTGGGGGTCTGGGGGTGATTTTTTTGGGAAAAACGCTGCATTTTAACAGACAAATTAGTACATTGCTGTAACTTTGTATTTGTTTTTATTTTGTAATGTAGGAGTTTTAAATCATTTTTATGTTTAGAAACAGTGAATGTTTACAAGTTCAAATATTACAATGCATTTTAAATACAAAAACGAAAAATATCAGTTGTTTCTTTTCAGGTCAATAATCATGAATTAAGATTGCAATATTTTCTCTCTGCAGAAATTGGAAATCGTGACAACCCAGTTCCAAAAATACAACTCCTTAGAACTATATAGAAATCATGAACTATACATCTGTGTTACAACACTTCTAAATGGAAGGTTAAGCGAAGGTCCCAAAAACATTCTTTCTATTGTCATTCACAGAGACAAAGGATTTGCAGATCTCTTTTAGGTCCAGCTGATCCATGCTCCCCTGGTGGATGTGACAGACAGCCACATTATTCAAGCGCCGCTGATTCATAGTTGATCGAAGCCAGGTCTTGAGCCTTCTCAAGGCACTAAAACTACGTTCAGCTTCAGTTGAGGAGCATGGCACTACAAGGAGTAGCCTCACCAGGGTCTCAACTTGTGTAAAAAGTGCACGCACCTCTGGTAGCATAGCCCTTAGGGAATCTACTGCATCACTCACTGTCTTGCATGGAAACTGATGCTTAAACATTGCAAGCTGTACCTCTAGTGAATGTTTGTTTAGTTCTGGGTAGAGACCGACTATATCATCCACCTTTCCAGAGATTAGCACAGTTTCCAACTTCCTTAAAGTGTCAAAGCTGGTTTGGTCAAATCGCTTTGCTAACTGGGAGTCTACAACATCTAATATTTTGAAATATTCAATTCTGTAGAACTCTTCAGTGGACGCTGGTGTAAATACAACAGCATTTCCTGTGTAGCGCTTTGGTGGTCGTCTAATGTGAGGCATCTGGATGGTGTTAATGCTCAACTCACTTGTTTTGTTGCAAGCAGATACATAAATCTGGTGGAAATGCTCTTCGGACCTCTTCACTTGGAAGGCTTTTCTAACACAGTCAACTGCTGCAATCATCCCTGTGACGCTGCCAGTCTTGCACTGAAGGGAGCGGTTTAGGCCTTCAAGTTCACAAAGAACTTCAGAGGCAAGAAGAAGGCCAAGTAAAGTGTTGCCTTTGTTAAAGCGTTCCAGAAGGCCTCTTGCTGTAATGCATGTCTCTGATGAACCACATGAGCCCATTCCCTTAAGACTTTTCAAAACTTCCTGATACTGTCCAACAACAGCCTGGATAGCTGCCAACCTTACAAGCCATCGCGTAGGACAGAGTGGCTTCAAAGTTTTTATGCTTCCAATCTCAGATTGAGCAATTTCTTTAAATATTGTACGATATTTTCCAGATTGGTGAAACAGTGTACCTAAAGTGTGGACATAATGCAGGGCATCACACACTATAGGTGATGAACCACAAGCTGCCTGCGTCACAAGGTTTGCACAATGTGCACCACAATGCACATACAGAGCAAGTGGTTGTTGCTCCCTTACGACTGTCTGCACCCCCTTTGCTTCTCCTGACATGTTGGCAGCTCCGTCATAACTTTGCCCTCGGAGGCAAGACAAGGGCAGGTTTAATCTCAGTAGGACATCAGTGGCCATCTGAGCCAAGTGCTTCCCGGTTGTTGAGGAGACTTCATATAGGCCAATGAAGTCTTCATGGGGATGTAGATCTTTGTCTACATAACGTAAACATATGGCCTCTTGCTCAGTGCCTGTATTATCTTGTACTCCATCAATAATAATGGAATATTGCACGGTTGGTAAAGAACAAACATTAGCAGCAATGGTCCTTATTATGTAATTTGCCATTATGTTGACCATTTCATTTTGAATTTCGGGGCTAGTGTAATGTTTGGTTCCATTAAGCCATTTTTTCAAGGCTTGATCATCTTCTGCTCTGAGACTGAGAAGTTGTGCAAGGTTGCCCTCATCAGATTGATGGCCACGCAGTGCTAGACCCTGGCGTGCAAGAAATCTCACTGACTGAAAAATTTTCATCAGGCACGCTCTAGCTTCTTTTTGCAGTTTGTCCCTTGCTGAGGACAATTGGACTTCTACACTTTTCTTCTGATGCGTGTGTGTAGTAACTGCTACCTTATGTGCTTGACTTTGCTGGTGACTTGCAAATTTGTCTGTGGCTTTTTTCCAGTTTTTGAAGCCAGTTGTCACAAAAGCTGGGTCAGCATTTTTGGCAAGGGGACTAACGTCTTTTTTAAAAGCTTCCACACAATAGAAACAAAACACACCATTTGCCCCAGGAACATAATGGAGCCACGAATAGTCATTGAACCATTTTGCTTGAAATTGTAAAGCCTTCTTCTGCAGTTGTTGGGGTGGAATAGTCCTAGGGTCAGGGTGATTTGGCTTACTATAAACCATGTCATGGTGACATGTCTCAGCCCTATCACAGTCTCTCAGACTCTCATTCTCAACATCAATCTCTACCACTTGGCTCTCATTCTCCTGCATCTCGTATCTCCTTTCTTTGTCTATCATGCTGTGTTCCTAAAATTAAAAAAATGTCACATTTTTATAGCATTCTGCACAACTTACTCCACACTAACAGATATCATAGCTCACCTCAGATATGGAACCCTGATCACCTTCCCTACATGAGGATGGCCCTTCTTCTGACTCACTCTCAAGACTCTATATGAACACATGGGTAATTTCCGTTCATTTCTTATATATTGAACACTATCGCATATAATATTAGACTAATTAATTCATATGCAAATTACAACATCTCCCTATAACTTATCATAAACTACATAATCATGACTCGCCTCAGAAAATGAACTCTGGTCACTTTCTTTGTATGTAGAAGGCCCTACCTGTGACTCACTCTCGAGTCTCTACATGAACAAATAGGTAATTCCCGTTAATTCCTTACATACTGAACACTGCAACATTTTCAGAGTATCAACCGACCATGTCAGGCTTATCAACCTCTGCCACTTTGTCAAATTGGTTCTCAGTCTCCTCCATCTCATGACTCTGTCTCATCCCAATGTTGTCTTCCTAAAATAAAAAAAGCACATTCTTATAGCTATATGCAGAACTATTTACCACCAGATAACTCACCACAGAAATTATTCCCTGGTTACTGTCCCTACATGTGGACGGCTCTGTTTCTGAGTCACTCTCAAGCCTCTATGAACAAATATGTAGGTTGTTAATTCCATATGATAGCTGTCACATACAATACAGGACTAAATAAAAATATAAACAAAGGAGGGGAAAAATACAAGTGAAGTGATAACTTGTCATTTCTTGGCCGACATTACTAAACACCACCAAGAATGTTTTATTTGATTAATATTTCTGTGTAATAGCTACCTGCCAAAACGCTGTTAAGTGCTTAGTGGTGCCACCTAGTTAGAATGTAGCTGCGGAATTGATCAATATGAGCTGTGTACTTATTTCTAAATAACAGTAAAGAAATAGTCTAGATGTAAATGGTGTTCTAGCTAGCATCATAATAGAGCATAATTAATAGAGCTAGGTCCATGTTAGCACCACAGCCAAATCAGTAGTTACAGCTGAGGAAAAATGCACACTTTAGTCTTCAATTACTTACTGTCCTCTTTTTAGTAAAAAAAATCCGAATGTCCATTTTCCTTTGCTATAGCCTATGCTTGAGCTAAGAAGAGAAAAAACAGCAACACTGATTTGGATCTTTATATGCTTATTTGCAATAAATTATTTTATTAATTCTACAATTACATGTAATAGTATTAGCTTACGTTTTGTTCTAAAATCTTTGGGTTAATGTGGCCTCGTGATCAGTCGACATCGTTATCTAGCTTTTGATTGTGTGCGTGTGCCAGCTAAGCGAGCATCCTTGCTAATTGGTGAGAAGAAAAATGTGACATGGAGTGACCTCAAATTATTTCTGTTGCCTACTATCATTTTGTCTATCCTTAGCTACATAGATGAAGTGGGATGATAGCCTACTAACAGGCTGGAGTGGAGCGGACTTAAGTGAATGAATATTGCAAACCCAACGCGACCAGCTCACGTTCTGTCTCCACTCCGAGCGAGTGCGAACGCCACCTGGACCGCGGCTGAGCGCAGCGGCTGATATCCTCGGTCTGAGCCTCCGGTCCAGCCAGCCCGGAGACAGGCGGGCGGGAGGCGCTTGCACCCGCCACCCGGGCTCTCCCTCCCTCCCTCCCTCCCTTCCCTTCCTTTGGGAGCAGCGGGAGCAGCTCTTCATGTGAACTCCGCCCCGTGGATTGCGTTCACAGCTATAAGCACTTTCTACGACCTCTCACAGTCATTGAAAATTTGCGTTGTGAAAGTGGGGGGGACCAAACAACCACTTTTCAAAAGTGGGGGGGACACGTCCCCCCCACTTTGAATGGTTCCGACGCCCATGTGTGTAGGATTTTGAGGGGAAAAAATGGATTGAATCAATTTTGGAATAAGGCTGTAACATAACAAAATGTGAAAAAAGTGAAGCGCTGTGAATACTTTCCGGATGCACTGCAGGATAAATTCGACTAATTTAGATCAGACTTCTATCATCCATTGCTTAATAAAACTTTAGGTGAAGACAATACAGCGAGGTCTGCGTTTACAACAGACTCTGAGGTGTAAAAAATAAACGGATTCTACAACACCATGAAATCCGGTACCCCAGCTTTAATTGCTGTAATAAATGTATCAAATGTTCCAAGGGATTCATATATGGTATTCATGGTATTGTGTTCTTGACAAATTTTGACACTTGAACAGACTATTGTGCATGTGATGAATTATACAATGAAATGACGCTGACATGTTTTGGAGCAAACAACCATTAGACTGAGAATCAACAATCAGTTTAGATCAACAAGATCCATTCACTTGGAAATTGTGCTTCATGTGCTTAACCATTTGCCAGATGTACATTGAGACATTGAGACATGGACTTGGGCATATGCAATTTGATTAAATTAATTCAATTCTGTTGTGAACAATTGCCAAGTGGTTTGCAGACTTGTCCACGTTGTTTTGAGAATGTAATTTGTGTTTCAAGAAATGAGCCAAACCAATGGAGAAAAACTGTAACACGTGCTTATTTCCTGCATGAGCTCTTCAGGGGCCAAGGGTCAGCGAGATTCGTGTTGTCGTTTCCGTGGACCGCGGTGAACTTTTGGACGGCGGCCATGTTCAAGTGAGCGGACAGGGAGAAGGCCAAAGAGCTCATAAACCAGGACCTGCTGTAGATGTGCAGCGGAGGAGAAGAGCTGAGACAGTCCTGACTTTTACAGGCCCATCGTAAATCTTCATAGTCACGCCGCATACTCGGTGGAGAGGTCACGGGAGACTTGGGGGGGATTTTCATAAAAATGCTGATGACTATTGCGAACAAAGTGCTCAGGACTGTTTTTGTAAAGATTCCGTATTCACACCACAAAAAAATGCTCAATGTTTTTACCTTGAGGATCACTGCCACCTGAACTATTCTGAACAAAATCCCGTCCGATGCTTTTAGGTCGATTAAATCTACAAAGTGGAGATTTTGGCCCCTCATATTCTGTCCAAAACGTGCTACCAAAAGCCAAAGGGTTGTTTTAATAACCTCTCATATGCGTTTAACATATTATTTGTGTCAGGAAATAATCCGATATTGCAAGAAAAATGGAGACAAACTAAACATGATTCCTGAACAGAATCATGGAACACAAATTTTGCAACAAAAATGTGTTAAAACTTGTGAATAAAAGTCACAAAGGAGGACGACTTATTCAGAGCGTCATCTGCTCATATTACTACTTGCATTTCCTCGGTTTTAACTTAACGTTTAAAGAGACTAGATGCAAGTTGAATTTTATACTCACCACTGCCACCTCCAGGTCTAACACGCAACTGCAGTTTCTATATTCAAGATTTTTTATCTGTCAAACCATGTGAATGATTTGATTACATTATGTACCTCCAAACTACAAATACACATAATTCCATTGTGTAATAACCTGTAAGTTACAGGTTATTACACATTGTTACAGAGCACATTACATTGTGCTTAATGTGGCAGGTACGATGTATCAAGGGTAGTGTAAAATAAAATGTTACCAACTAGATAAAACCTCTAAGTCTTGCCTGAAATGGAAGCATTGATATTATACAGTAGTGCTAATGTTGGACTGTAATATCATCCTTTCTTTGGACCTTTTATAAAGGATGAAACGGCTCCTTTATTCTCAGCATTAGCCGAAATGCAAATGCGCTGTGTTTGTCTCTAGTCCATCCTCTCTTATTAAAGATTATTCCCCTGAGAGTTCCCAGTGTGGTCGGGTCGAGCCCGTTCCTCCGGGCGGTGGCACAGGGTCAGGAACATCAGATCGATAATCATCTCCATAAACCGCGCACTCACAACATTAGAGCAGCACTAACCCACAGACACACACGCTGCTTTTACACGGAGCCTCGCGGGGACGGAGACGTAAAACGTCCATATCCGGGACGGCAGTGAAACCGATGCCGACGTGAAACTCCCTAATGTGAAACAGAAACAGAAACTTCATTCAGTTCTTGTGGGTTTCAGGAATCCAGTTATATACAGTTTGGAGTTTGTAAATGTGAATACAAATAGCAAGATGGTCAGAAAACTCACTTGCGTTAAATATTTGTTCACGTCCTGTGTGTTTGCGAGGGCTCTCAGTCGTCCAGGGACTATAGCCAGAGTAGTTTTGTCAAGCTTTGCGGCGATTAATGATTAAAGAGCGGGTATTGTGCTTTTTGCAGATAGTCGGTCATAGGCCCTCTCCATACGAAGTCAAGCTGAGGAATAAACGCAAAGATATTTCATAAATCCAGTGTATCGTCCATACGAGCCTTGAATCCGTTTCATTTTCACCGTTTACATTCCACAAAAGTTTACTGCGCACCCTCTACGTCAGGGGTGGCCAACCAGTCAGAGACTAAGAGCCACATTTTTAACTGTGATACTGCAAAGAGCCACATCATACACATGGGCACACATGATCACCACCCCATCCCTTCCACACACACACAGAACTCTGCTAAGCCAGATTTATTGTAAATGTCACACACAAACATGATAATGACAGATATTGACTCCTACAAAACCACAGGCCAGTCATTTTCAACAATGAACATTGTGTGCACTGTCTCTCACACGCGCACAAACTCTCAGTTCAACCAAGTCCACAAACAAAATTGTAATTTACAATAGTTTTTTTCTCTTACTTTGTATGTTGCTTAGTGGGACTTCTGGCACTCCTTGTCTTGAACAATCCTCTTCAAATCTGGCTTATATTCCGTTGTTGCCACTCGAAGCAATTCTTTCACATGGGTGTCAGTCAGAACAGATCGATGCCTTGATTTCACATGTTTCAGGGTAGAAAACGCAGACTCGCAGACGTATGTTGACCCAAACATTGACAGTATCTTCAGCGCAGCCTGTTTTGACATTGGGGTATTTTTCCATTGGCACACTTTTCCAGAACTCAATGGTCCCTTCCCTTAAAGCAGCTTTCAGTTGGTCCTCCTCACAGAGATCAATCATTTCCAACTCAGCCGCAGCCTCATCTGTGACTAGTGGGGCTTTCAAACAGTCCGTCTCCGCATTAAATGGGTCGACGAGGAACGTAATCTGTGGCCTTTTCAGTTGTAGATCACGGAACCGGGTCACAAAGCTTTCGTGCAGGTTTTCAACCAGCGTTGCACACTTTGCTTATTCAGGGCGGCGCTGGTGACTTGCCCGCTGGCTTTTAACAGAGTGCAAAAATGCGTTAAATCTCCCTTTTGAATATGAGCCTTGAACAGCTTCAGTTTGTTGACAAACGCAAACACACTTTGCACTAGGTCAGGTAGCATTTGTAACTTCCAAGTCCAAGTGACACAGCATGTCGACCAAAAAGGCCAGATCCATAATCCACTCGAGGTCCGAGAGTTCGGGATAGTCCTTCTCTTCCATGAACAGTTTCACGGCATCCAAAAGCTCAAAAAAGCGAGAGAGTACTTTGCCTTTTGACAGCCGTTTCTCACAGTGCAGTGCAGCGGCAGGTCACCTGGAAGCCCTTGGTCCAGCTCAGCGATGAGATTCCTGAATTGCCTGTGGTTAAGTCACGGATGTAGTTGACCATTTCCATCACTGGCTTCATGACGTTGTCTAAATTCAGTGATGTAGACACGAGTTGCTCCCTGTGGATGATGCAGTGGAAACTCCAAAATGCGGGAAATGTTTGCTCAGCTCTGCACAGCCCCACAAGCCCCCACAGAGTTTTGGTATGGGCAGATGTGCTTTCGCGAATGCAGCCATCATTGTTTCTTTCACATCTATGCCACGGGTTCTGTCTTTTAATGGCACAATATCAAGCAGTTCTTCTTTGATCACACAATCGTTTGACACAATCGTTTGAGGCTTGTCTTGTATGTCACAACTCTCATCCAATGCAACACTAAAATACTCACATTCTTGAAGGTCAGACTGTGTTTCAATAGCCGCGTTAATGTCCGATATTCTGCGTTCAACAGTGTGGCGGGACAGTTGATCTATTTTCATCTCACGCACATGCGCGTTTGACGTCACTCAAACCGGCTTCCTGGTCAGGTTGCCATATAGGGAATGAATGGCAGCGCCGAGCATTTTTGACGCCTTAAGAGCCGCATGAAACCAGCCAAAGAGCCGCATAAAGCTATTATCTGTGTTAAATGCCATCCCGCCAACCATGACCAGACTATGCACCTCATCTTTTTGCTATTGTTCCTTGTTGTTGTTTTGTTCCCTTTACACTGATTGTACTATTGTGAAATTAAATGTTTCTTTCCTCCTGGAGCCGCCACCTTAACCTGGTGGAGGGTTTGAGCCTGAATGATCCTGGAGCTCTGTTGTCGGGGGCTTCGTGCCCCTGGTAGGGTCTCCCAGGGCAAACAGGTCCTATAGGTGACGGGTCAGACAAAGAGCGGTTCAGAAGCCCCTTATGAGAGACCAACAGGCCCGGTAGTGGGTCCTTCTGTGGACCCACTACCTGCAGGGGGCGCCATAGGGGCTGGTGCAGCTCCAACAGCTGCCCCCACGACCCGGCAACGGACACGTGGAAGAAAATGGATGAATGGAAATGTTTTATCACATCGAGTTGGGGGTAGGCGCTTATAAGCCCACTTCTTTTGAGCAAAATGTACGCTAAAATAAACAAACAGATGATCTTAGCATTCTAAATAGGACATTACAGAATCTGGCTGGAGAGACAATAAAAAGGATTGTTTTAAATACTAGTAAAACAAAAATGCTTTTAAAAAAAAAGCACCGTCATTGATACTTTGCCCCTTTAGAGCCAGTGCATAAGTTTGTCATTTTAGGTTTAACTATAAATGATCGATTGAACTGGTCTAGTCACATTGAAGCTTGTAACCAATATGGATCGGGCCGATTTCTGTTATAAGAAGATGTGCCTGTTTTATGACAAGCTTTCATCTCATCATTTTATCTCTATTATTGTTCGGTTACATGGTCATGTGCTCCAAGGAAAGACATTCATAAGCTTCATGTGTTACAGAACAAAGCTGCACGGCTCTTCACTGTCTACGAAGGACTAGCCTTAAAATGCATCAGGCCCTCTCCTGCCTGTATGTAAGGAATGTTTTACTAACATGAACCCTTTAATATTGTGACGGGACCCCAGGAAGACTAGTCGTTACCCTGGTGGCCACTAATGGGGATCCTAATGACAAATAAACAGTGTGTCCTAGGTCTTCCCTGGGGCCTGGTCCCAATGGGGCGCGGTATCTCTAAGAGTGCCGCCAACCGACCTGCGGAGGAAACTCATTTCGACCGCTTGTATCTTGGATATTGTTCTTTCGGTCAAGACTCAAATCTCATAACTATAGGTGAGAGAAATATCATGATAGTCTTGTGTTAATCTAGAACACTACAGCCTTTTGCGATGGGTTGCCATTAGTTTTGTCCTCGACACGTCATAACAGTCTCCGTGGCCGCATTATTCCTGGTGTTTTCTCCGGGGGCGTGGCTCGTTGTCAGCGCGCTCTGTGTCTTATTGATGTCGGATACTGATCTGGGCCCTTTGGGAGCTGTGTCTGTAAACACAGTCCGGGCTCCTCGGGCTCAAATCCGCACCATCTTTATCCACTGTACATCAAGTCGACAAAACTGGCCTCCAGCGAAGAGAGCGATGTGGTTTCCGTTTCCCTTTATTAAAGCCATTCTGTGTAGCGCCAATGGTTCGCGCTTACGAGTAGTTTTTTTCCGGGTTTTCTTATAATAATAATGCCTTACACTTATATTGCGCTTTACAAGCCTGTATTACCAAGTTTCTCAAAGCGCTACACTGTCGTCATTATTCATTCACTCCATACTTGGTGGTGAGCTGCTGTTGCAGCCACAGCTGCCCTGGGGCAGCCAGTCTGCGCCATCGGCCCACCACCTGCCACTCACTCATACACCAGGGTACGCAGACACTGGAGGCAAGGAGGGTGAAGTGTCTTGCCCAAGGACACAACGACAGCGTGCACCTTCTGGAGGCGGGATTCGAACCCCCGACCTTCCGATCACGAGACGACCCGCTCTACCATCTGCGCCACCGTCGCCCCTTACATATTCCTCAAAGATAACATGACTGAGCTAGTACTGCAGGTGGCTAAAACAGAATAGGTCCTTTTCCAAATGAATTCATTCTTTCTATTGATGGGAAAAGAATCTTATTTGTTAGTTAATATCTCTGGGAGCTCAGGTAAGAACATATCTCAGTATAGAAAAACAGTGGCCTGTTCCTTTAAGCCTTGTGATCCGCAGTGTGGCTTTTACTTTGAACATTTTCAGCAGATCTTTGTGAAAATATCTTTTGCCATTCTTTACATGTGGTTTTACACGATTGTACGGAACAAACTCAATAAACTGCGGAAACAACATGGACGAGTGACAGCTTTTTTAGTTGAAGCCTCTGTCGTGGGGATGCACCGATCCGATACTGTGGCCGATACTGGAAAAAATACAATATTGGGTATCGACCCCAGAGTTCAGCCGCTGAGCTTTAACGACTGGAGGCTGCACTGGCGCTGACTGGGACTTTATCGGAGACAAGAGCTGGGCCTGAGGAAGTGAGAGAGTCTTATTATGTTTATTTCCAAACTGGTGATAGATGATTAGAGACACTCATCCATGCATTTGTCTCCAGCAGGTTAGACGACTGTAACGGCTGCTCACTGGCCTTTCTAAACGAGCTGTTAGAGCTGCAGAACATCCAGAACGCTGCTGCTCGAGTCCTGACAAGAACCAGGAAATACCACCATATTAGTCCAGTGCTCCGGTCCCTGCACTGGCTTCCTGTCACTCAGAGAATAGAATTTAAAACAGCTCTGCTTGTGTACAAGTCGTTTCATGGTTTAGCAACAAAGTCCATCTCTGACATGTTAGAGCCGTATGAACCATCTCGGGCCCTGAGAACTTCAGGGAGGGGTCTCCTGGTGGTTCCCAGAGTCAGGACTAAACACGGTGAGGCTGCGTTTCAGTTTCATGCAGCTAAAATCTGGAACAGTCTTCATGAGGATGTGAGACAGGCCTCAACTAATTAATTTTTATGTTGATGTTTTATTGATTTGATCTGTTTTCTTGTAATTTTATGCAACTGTGAAGCACTTTGAATCGCCTTGTGTATGAATTGTGCTCTACAAATAAACTTACCTTGCCTTGATATTTAGTGAATTTAAAATGCACAAAACAGTCTACAGACCCTCACTTTAACCTCTTAACCCCCTCCACGTAATTGATCTAAATGGATCTTTTTCCTCACGTTGTTGAAAGCACATTTTTGACTTTATCATCACTTTTTTGTCGCTCTTTTGTTGCATTTTCATTCTCATTTTCTTTGCATTTTTGGACACTTTTTTTTCCAAGAAGCTGTTAGATTTGGGTAAAGCCAAACTGGAGAGACTGTGCTCGGTTCAGGTGGGGGTTTAAGCGGTTAAAAAAAGGTTTTTATTTTTCATCGAAACCCCCAAACTTCCATGTCATTGTTGCTCTATCTGTGTAAACCAGAAAGCAATGAATCGATTTCTAAAATACACGTCAACCTTTAGTTGTTTTTAGCCCTATTTCGTCGTTCTGAATGACGTATTACTCGCTCCACACTGCGCTGACTGACACTTCCCTTTGCCGGCGCTCCGTTCGCCCGTGTGATCCGCTGATTCCACGGAACATGACACTAATACAGGCGTGTTCGCGTGTGTTAGCGCTCATTATGTAAGGCGCTAACTTCAGATCGCTAACACGCTAACATCACAGACAGCAGCACATCACTCGCCGCTTTAATCAATGCGCCGTGGGCTGCCGACGCGCCCGTCACCAGAACTCCCGCGGGAACCAGGTGTGTTTCATCAAAACATCCGAGGAGCGGAGTTTGAAATTAAAATACAGGCGGGAGTTGCTGTTGAAAAGATTTTTGGACAATATCCGGTTCTATCTGTTGTAAAAAATCAATTGGCATGGAGGTGATTTGTCTGTTCCTATTGCATTTGATGTGGATTGAGTCAGGCAGGTTTTTGGACGGTTGTGGATCAGAGGCAGCGATGGCTTTAACAAAAAAACTACTGCTGTGAAGTCCATCAAGGAGCGGCTTCAGTCGAACTCCAATAACGTGAGCACAAAACTTTACAAATCTGACCTATGAGCTAAAGAAATAAAGCTCAAGCCTGGGATCTTACTTCACAGGTTAGAAAACTGGGTGGGACTCTCTGGTACTGCGCTAAACTGGTTCAAGTCCTACCTGGAGGATAGGACGTACTTTGTCGAAATTGGCAACTGTGTCTCAGACAAAATTTCCATGACCTGTGGAGTCCCCCAGGGGTCAATCTTGGGACCCCTCTTATTCAACTGGTACATGCTTCCATTGGGTCAGTTAATAAACAGCAACAATGTGTCGTACCATAACTACGCAGATGACACTCAGATCTACGTGTCACTGATACAGGTGAACATGGGCCTGTAGATACTCTCTGTCACTGCATCGAACAGATCAGTTTGTGCAAAACAACTTTCTCCAACTAAACTCAGACAAAACTGAGATCATTGTTTTTGGCCCACAGACACAAAGACAAAGTGTTTTCAGTGACCTTGAGTCTCTCTCTCTAAAACCAAAAAATCAGGTTAGAAATCTAGGAGTAATCATGGACTCAGACCTGAACTTAAACAGCCACATTAAAGCAATAACATCATCAGCTTTTTACCATCTGAAAAACATTAAGATCAGAGGAATAGTGTCAAAACCAGACTTAGAGACACTCATCCATGCGTTTGTCTCCAGCAGGTTAGACGACTGTAACGGCTGCTCACTGGCCTTTCTAAACGAGCTGTTAGAGCTGCAGAACATCCAGAACGTTGCTGCTCGAGTCCTGACAAGAACCAGGAAATACCACCATATTAGTCCAGTGCTCCGGTCCCTGCACTGGCTTCCTGTCACTCAGAGAATAGAATTTAAAACAGCTCTGCTTGTGTACAAGTCTTTTCATGGTTTAGCACCAAAGTCCATCTCTGACATGTTAGAGCCGTATGAACCATCTCGGGCCCTGAGAACTTCAGGGAGGGGTCTCCTGGTGGTTCCCAGAGTCAGGACTAAACACGGTGAGGCTGCGTTTCAGTTTCATGCAGCTAAAATCTGGAACAGTCTTCATGAGGATGTGAGACAGGCCTCAACTCTAACAATGTTCAAATCCAGGCTGAAAACAGCTCTTTTTACCCGAGCAGATGACAACTGAAAGTATTTTATCTGCATATAATTTTGATGATTATGGCTCACAGTCAAAATATTCAAATTTTATGAGAATTTTTTATTTGGGGTTTTCACAAGCTGAGCCATAATAATCAAAATTATAACAAATAAAGGCTCACCAGCCGCTCGCCATTCGCATTTGGACAATCCCCAAATCAACCTCATCCAGTCGCAGCCCGTGCTCTATTGTGAATGCGATTTCTTAAAAGTCGACTTTACGATCTTTGCGGCTGACGGCAATTTCAATTTTGGCGCAGAACGAATGGGGGACAAAATCGCTGCGGTCAATGCGCCAATCGTGACCCTTTACAGTCAGAGGTTGTTCGACCAGCAAATATTATTGGACGATTTTTAATTGTCAGATTTCATTTTGAGGTATCATCTAGCAGAAGCCCCTTATGAGAGACCAACAGGCCCGGGTAGAACCATGAGGCCGTCCTTCTGTGGACCCACTACCTGCAGGGGGCGCTATAGGGGCTGGTGCAGCTCCAACAGCTGCCCCCACGACCCGGCAACAGACAAGTGGAAGAAAATGGATGGATGGATGGATGGTATCATCTAGCACAGGGGTTCCCATACTGTGGTACGCGTACCCCTGGGGGTACGCAAAGACATTTTTGAGAAGAAAAAAATCACAATCTGATCGATATTGACGCCGCAGGGGAAACGCGCTTATACAGGCGAAGGAGTCTTATAATTCAGACGTGGATGAGCTGGTCCTGGACCTAAATGTCTCCACTCCAGAACCCAACCTCCCGAGTGCGTAAAACTCCGCGGAGGCCGAGAGCACGGCTGAGGCAGCGTCGGCCCTCGCTACAACAGCAGCGCCAACGTTCGATCGAGTTGCAATTACTGTCATATCTGTCAGAAGCTTGTGCACCGTCAGACTGACGGGGACTTCCATTTGCAACAGGAGTTTTCCTCTCATTCTGATCCGAGAGGAGAAGCGAGGGGAGAAGCGTCTCCTCTGCCGCTAAACCCGTGGCTTTGTATCTGACGGATACATTTACATGTACGAGCTGATGTGCGGTGGCAAAGATAGTAATGTCCTGCGTAAACATTATCTTTTAACAAAAGCTTAAACCAGCGCATTTGAATCTGCACCGGTGGTTCGACAGTACGACTGAGGGGGCGGGGCCAGTGTCTGATGTTCAGAATGAGCTGGTCACTGGGACAAAACACTCAGCTTTACCCGTTCACACCAACAGCCTCGTTTTCCAAAAATATAAAAAAGTGGCATTTTTATATTGTTTTTAAATGTACATATTCTTAATGGCCTTAATCACCCAGACGAGCAAACCAATACGGAATGTGGAAAACCTGCTTGAGTTCACTGTAATAACGGAGGAAAAAATTATATTACAAGTGATATTCCCAGTGTTTTCAATCGCGTCAAACTAGGGGGTACGCGACTCGTGACCCAACGCTTCAGGGGGTACACGGCTCCAAAAAGTTTGGGAACCACTGATCTAGCAGAATAAGCCTTGGAGTGCAGGGTCTTAAACTGTAGGGACTGTAGTTCAAAAAAGTCTGAATGAAGCATAGTGTAGAGCCCTGAACACTTCTAAAAGCCTGTTAAGCTCAGCACAGGCCGTTAAAAAAAAAAAATCTTTTATGATCTCTAAATTGAATCAAAATTACGAAGACTCTTCACGGTTACAGCTTTATCCCTTTGTCGATGCCTGAGCGTTTCTCATTGAGCTCGACACTCTTTCATATTGACATCTGAATTATTAATAGTTATCTCCATTGCTCCTCCGGCGTGGCTGCATTGTTTTGAAAAACTTCGCCTTGAAAAGCGCTCGGATGAATGGAAGCGAGCCGGAACGCCGCGGGAGAAGATCGCCTTCGTTAATCCAATAAAAAAGATTGTCGTTTGGCTACAATCTGATTAAAGAAATGATTAAGAGAAATCGCTCGAGCGTGGTCGCAATAAGGCTTTACATATTCAGCAGCGGCAGAGCGGAGCAGATAAGGCGAGATTGGGGCCTGCAGAGAGAAAGATAATTTTTAGATCGTAAGTGACTGTTGGAGCTTTACAATTAATCTCATTGATGCAATTTGATGGAGGAAGTTGTCTCAGAAGAGATGTCTCTGCCTTCGAAGTCTGGAGGATGTGAATTGGCCGACTCAGACTGATTATCCCTCTCCAACCTCTGCGCAATTAAGGCGAGCCGTGTCGGGGCGTAGCAGGATTCGTGTATTCAGAAAACTCTTTCCTTTGAGGGTATTTACATAGAAATGATGAAACGCCTTTAGCTATCTGAGCCTGTTCCTGCAAATGCACACATTTTGTCAGTGATGGTTTTCTGCACAACTGTCAGGTCAGCAGGTCTGAACCCATGATGGTGAATTCTACTGAACCACTGAGAGACCATTAAAGTCTCAGGGAGCCTTTGCAGGTGTTTTGGATTCATTATCTGATGAAAGGAGACACTTTGAGCCACAATAGTCCCTTTACACAATATTCTAATCTTCTGAGATGTTGAAATTGTGTTTTTTTTACAAGCTGTGAGCCATAATCATCATGCAAAGTGAGATATATCAAGCCTTTATTTGTTATCATTTTGATAATTATGGCTCAGTCTGTAAAAACACCAAATAAACATCTCAGAAAATTAGAATATTTTGAAAATGGACTGTGAGCCATAATCATCAAAATTAAAACAAAGGCTGGACGTATGTCACTTTGCATGTCATGAGTCGATATCATATATTAGTTTCACATTTTAAGTTGTATTACAGAAATAAAGGAACTTTTTCATGATATTCTAATTTTCCGAGTTTCACCTGTAAGTAACAGTATCAGATAAAAAATTTGACCAAAGAAATTTAAAGGTTCTGACTAGAGGCCGATATATTTGGGCATTTTGCAATATCGGCTTCTAGTCTCTAGAATCTAAAGTGATCAAGTTTTTTTGCACTGGAAATTACTTTGAAATGGTAACTGGTCATCAGGCCCAAAGCGCTTTCCAGCAGGAAACCGCAGACACTGGGTGGGTGAAGTGTCTTGAACACAACAACTGTGTGCATTGAGCTGGGATTCGAACCCCTGACCTTCCAATCATGAGACAACCTGCTCTACCACCTGCGCCACCATGTCGTCACTTTTCACGTTCTTTTTCATCTCATGTTTGCCACTTTTTGTTGCTCTTTTGTTGTTTTTCGTCGCACTTTTGGCACTTGCTCTTTAGTGGCTTTCTTCCTCATTATCGTTGCTATTTTTTTCCTTTTTTCAAGAAGCTTTTCGATTTGGGTAAAGCTAGGGCTGGGCGATATATCGATATTTAAGATATATCGATATATTTTTTAATGAGATATGGAATTAGACCATATCGCCTATATCGGGATATATTTCAAAGATTTCAAATTCAGATAAGTTAACAAAAAGAAACCGATAATCTCAAGCTGATTTAAAAAAAAAAGTTATCTTAAACTGAGCACTTTATTTTGTGAACTCTTTAGATATAAATGCTGCCCTATTTTTTATTAAGACATTTTTTTACCTTACGGAGCTTTGTTATACACTGTTTATGTTGTTACATTTTATAGTGAGTTTTCAATAGAACTACTCGTATTTGACTTTGACTTAACATATAATTTCAGAGCTCTCACTTTGCAGAAAAAATATCGGGATATATATCGTAAATCGATATTCAACCAAAAGATATCGGGATATGACTTTTGGTCCATATCGCCCAGCCCTAGGTAAAGCCAAACTGGAGCCAATGTGCTCGGTTCCGGTGGGGGTTAAGAGGTTAAACAGTTTTCCGCACAGACTTCTGATTTAAATCTGCGCTGCCTGTCAGGTTGGTTTCGACCACGTTCTGGTGATGGATTTATCTGACGTACTCCTGGGCCATAGTTTTGAAGTATTTGAATAGTTTAAAGGATCAAATCTAGTGTCTCTTAAGACGCTGTTGTCTCCCATCGCTTTCCCACAGTCACTTCTCTTTGAACACGTTCTTCATATCTACTCCCAATCAGCCGACTCCACACCAAAGCGAAGTCCGTTTGTTCTGTCTTTTCGAGTTTGTCAAACTTACTTTTTCCTCCGGCCTCGCTTCCACTGCTTCCCCACCGCAGTTGTTTTCTGTAAAGTTTTTACTTTATTTTCCGTCTTTTCCGGCGCTAATCACGTAGCTTTCATCTCGGCGGACAGACGTGGCCGCTCTCCCCGCTCGGCTTTGGTGACTCAGACAGACAATGGCACAATCATCGGCACAAGAAAGGAGAGGCAGCGAGCGAGGACAGATGGAAGGAACGGAGGGAAGCGAGCGGCCAATCAAACTCGCCCACGGCCGCAGGCTGGCGTTGCGGGAGGTCATTATCATTACAACACGCTGGATATCGACAAAGGCCGCGTGATGTATTTACGACGATTGTTCTCTGTGGACGTAAAGGAACGCTATAGTGAAAGAACTCAACTTGACTTTTCAGACTTTATACAGGTGAAACTCGGGAAAATTAGAATATCCTGAAAAAGTTCATTTACTTCTGTAATTCAACTTGAAATGTGGAACTTATGCTGCGTTTACACATAAGCACGATGCGTTACGAATGTCATTTTTCCGTCATTCGTGACGTTCGTGACGTGACTTAACGCATCTCAATGGAATTCTTAACAGAGGCATCAGCTCGTGACATTCGTGACGTTCGTGGAGAAAGTTTTTGTCTGTCAAAAAATCTTCCACGAATGTCACGAATCACCCTCTGTTCGTGGAGTTCGCAACGGAGCGCGTCCTTTCGTAAAGAGTAGTGGCGCTTCGTAATTCAGCGTGAGAGCATTCGTGGAGCATTCGTAGAGCATTCGTTGAGCAGAATCACTGTTTTCACGCTCAAAACTGACAGAAACCCACGCTACGCCCAAAGTAAATGTTCGTACCTGCAGTCGCTATGCCAAGGAAAAGTGTCACAAAGTCGGCCAATCCGCGCTCCAAGTCACGGACAGCACCTGCCGCTCCTCGGGGTGCTGAAAGTGTTCCTCCGACCTTTCTTCCTCCTGCGGTCGTACCTGATGTTCGGGAGTTGGAGCCAGAAGAGCCCAATGACTCAGGGGAGAGCACGGCCTCTGCTCCGCCTCCAACCCGGTGGAAGAAGATCACTCCACTTTCGCCCAATTCTTGACAGATTTCGGACAGAACGCGAATATTCCTAGTGACCCGTAACAGCCCGTGGCAGCGCGGGACGCCACGCAGCAGCGCGGGACGCCACGCAGCAGCGCGGGATGCCACGCAGCAGCGCGGGACGCATATTCGTGACCGTGCGTAATAATTCGTGCCATTAATCGTAACCGAATCATCAAATTCGTGATCCTTGGCCACGAATGTGGATTTGTGGCATTCGTAACGCATCGTGCTTATGTGTAAACGCAGCATAATATGTGATATAGACTCATGACATGCAACGTTTTAATTTGCTTACAGCTTGTCCATCCGTCCATCCATTTTCTTCCACTTTTCCGTTGCCAGGTCGTGGAGATGCCCAAAACACACTGCACCAGCCCCTATGGCTCCTCCTGCAGGTCCACGGGAGGAAAACGGCTCACAGCTTGTAAAACCCCCAAATCTAATATTCAGAAAATTAGAATATTACATGAAATCAATTAAATAATTTAAACAGAGAAATGTGGGTCCTCTGAAAACTATACTCATGCACATGTACTTAGTCCTTTTACTTGAATGACGGCTTTAATGCGGTTGCGTGGCCTGTTATGGAAGACCAGGATGCTTCAGAGGAACATCTGAAGCCCATGTCCAGGATCCGTCTGTGTGTGGAGGCTCTTGATGCTCTGACTCTAGCCTCAGTCCACTCCTTGTGAAGGTCCCCCACACTTTTGAATGGCCTTTTCCTGACAGTCCTCTCCAGACTGCGCTCATCCCTGCGGCTTGTGCACCTTTTTCTTCCACACTATGAATGTGCTTTGATCCAGCACTTTGAGAACATCAAACTTCTTTTTCTCTGACCTTTTGAGCCTAAATGATGGTTTTCTGCACAACTGTCAGGTCAGCAGGTCTGAACCCATGATGGTGAATTCTACTGAACCATCAGTCCACCACTGGACTCTTTGCAGGTGTTTTGGATTCATTATCTGATGAAAGGAGACACTTTGAGCTACAATATTGTCCCTTTACACAATTTTCTAATTTTCTGGGATTTTGAATTTGTGTTTCCTCCAAATTAAAACAAATGCTTGACATATGTCACTTTGCATGTCATGAGTCGATATCATACATTAGTTTCACATTTCAAGTTGAATTACAGAAATAAATGAACTTTTTCACGAAATTCTAATTTTCCGAGTTTCACCTGTAAGTAACAGTATAGGCTATCAGATAAAAAATGTGACCTTAGAAATGTAAAAGTTCTAACTAGAGGTCGATATATTTGGGCATTTTGCCATATCGGCTATGGCCCGGTGTTGCACCGATTTCTCTAGAATTCTCTAGAAGTTTTTTTGCACTGGAAATTACTTTAAAATGGTAATTGGTCTTGACTTATAAATCGCTTTTCTACCTTCATCAGGCCCAAAGCGCTTTCCAGCAGGAAACCGCAGGCTCTGGGTGAGGTGTCTTGCCCAAGGACACAACAACACTGTGCATTTTCAGGAGCTGGGATTCGAACCCCCAACCTTCAGATCATGAGACAGCCTGCTCTACCACCTGCGCCACTGTTGCCACCGTCAAGTTCAATCCTAACCAATACGGACAGTTAGCAAGCAGACATTTTAGTCCATTATCCTGCTCAATGTATTTTTTTCCTATAGCCGTTAGCATTAGCCATCAAACATCACTAATTATGAACGATCCAGATCCAGCCAAAGCCTTGTTAGAAATCGTACAGACCGTTTGAGATTTTACTTTAGATACAAATTAGCGTATAACATGTCCTCTCAACTAAATGGAAAATCAAATTCAGTAAGGCCTTTGCTTTTTGTGGGTCAGATGCACATCCAGTGACCCCTAAACATCATCTTGTTTATAGAACAACTTGTTTATAGTTTAAAGAAACCACAGATATTATGTAAATACAATGAAATGGACAGAGCATATCTCGCCATACTTGCACTTGGCTTCTCTTTTTATTTGTTTGGGGGATGGTGTGTTCAATTTAGAATGCATTTCCAATGACATCACGCATAGTTCCGGCCGCCATTTTGAATACCAAAGTAGAATTATGCAGTACTACAAAATGTAACAATATCTCTACTTGAGATGAAAATGAAAGACAACTGATTGACAGTGGCATTTTTATGTCCTCGTAATCACTGCTCAAGAAGATAACAGTTAAAACACGGCCCCAGAGACGCACGTTTATGTGAAGAAACCAGTGAGTCAGTGTTTAAGCTGCTCAAGACGTTAGCATGCTACCAGTTACCTTTAACAGCTTTAACAGCTCAGCTCTGACCTCTCCACGGGAAAGCCCTGAATCACAGACATCTAGCCTTAGATGCAACATGTGACAGAGGTCAGAGCTGTTACTGTGGTATTTCCTCAGTGTTCATAGATGTGAGCTACACATGTTTATCGTGTTGAAGCCATTGACAGTTGGTTGACAGTTGCTAACCGGTAGCATGCTAACAACAACAGCTTAAACATCGACTCAGACTGAGACTCTGTCGACATGACAAACTGTAAAAATCACAGAGAGAGGTTTTCTGTTTCCTCTTTGATGAGTTAGTTTAGTCTTCAGAGTGAAGCAGGTCTTAAGTAAAACCTGCTGTAGCTCGACAGACGGAGCCGCTACGTCTGTGCTACATTTGCTGATTATGTCACATAAACGTCTCTGGGGCCGTGTTTTAACTGTTATCTTCATGAGCGATGATTACGAGAACATTAAAATGCCGCTGTCAATCAGTCGTCTTTCATTTTCATCCTGAGTTGAGATATTGTTACATGTTGTAGTACGGCATAATTCTAATTTGGTGCTCAAAATGGCCGCCGGAACTATGCGTTATGTCATTGGAGATGACATCGTCCTGCATTTGAAGAGATACTAAAGCAGGTGTGGATGGCTGACCAGGCAAGAGAAACGTAAGGAACACCATCTGCAGCAGGGGTCACAAATAAAATTTCATCAAATTATCACGCAACGGTCCGGAACATACGGGGTTAATGAACGGTTATCAGGATTTTTTTAGCCTCCATTCAGTCTATTACTATGATTAGAAAATACTGCAATTAATTTAATTCTGTTATTGTTGCTGCCGATCGGGAAACAGAGGCGCTAATAGCACATTTCCATCGCGCGTGCATATTTAATTACGTTTTTTTAGCAAGTTGTATTTCAGTCATTCCGCAGTCGTTTCTAATAAAATAAATTGTGTCATGGAGCTCAGACGAACCAGAGACGTTTATGTGACATAAGCAGCCAATGTAGCACAGACGTAGCAGCTCAGTCTGTCGAGCTACAGCAGGATTTACTAAAGATCTGCTTCACTCCTCAGACTAAACTAACTCATCAAAGAGGAAACAGAAAACCTTTCTGTGGGATTTTTACAGTTTGTCATGTCGACAGAGTCTCAGTCTGAGTTAGTGTTTAAGATGCTCAAGACGTTAGCATGCTACCAGTTAGCAACTGTCAATGGCTTCAACGCGATAAACACATGTATGAACACTGAGGAAATACTACAGAAGAAGAACTAGGTGTTTAGAGTGTGGTTTAGGGCTTCTCTTGGAGAGGTCAGAGCTGAGCTGTTGAAGCTAAATGCTAACTAGTAGCATGCTAACGTCTTGAGCAGCTTAAACACTGACTCCCTGGTTTCTTCACATAAACGTGCGTCTCTGGGGCCGTGTTTTAACTGTTATCTTCTTGAGCAATGATTACGAGTTCATAAAAATTTCGCTGTCAATCAGATATTGTTACATGTTGTAGTACTGCATAATTCTACTTCGGTATTCAAAATGGCCACATAACAACAAAGGTCACATGACTGAAAGGCACGTATTGGCCTGACCACTATATTGCAGTATATGGTGTGGACATTCGGGCTAAATTCCTATTTGTTTGGAAATTGTGGCTGAATATTACGTTTTTCTTACATACTTCTCATGACTTTTAGTTTGAAATAACGATGCTCAGGCCCGAGTCAAGCGTACTCGACACTTTTAAGACAAATGTACAAATAGAGCAGCTTCAGTAATCACAGCGGGCACATTTAGTCACTTCCATCTGCAGCCCCATCCATCTTTAACCAGCGCCGCTCACCTGCGTGTCCCACCGGCCCGCGAGGCTCTTTATCCCAGCCATGCTTTATTAGACCTGAGACCGAGATCTGCAAAGAGAGACCCGCTCCCAGACCCAATCCGGGTTCCAAACCGGCCTGCGAGATGACAGCGGGGCTCCGGAGAGGGCCGGGTTGTCCGGAATGAGAGAAGGGCACGGCTAACAAGCGATAAACTGGGTTAGTGCGAGTTTTGAGAGAGAAATCAGGCTTAAATATGCTTTCAAAAGACAAAGACTTTGTTGTTTGAGGCGATTCTGAAGTAAATAGATGTGAAGTAGATGTACATTTGCACAAAAAGTGTTGAGTAAACTTTGGAAGGGAAGGACGCATCACTGACGATAAAAGGAAACGCACAATTTTAAGGGTTGCAACTAGTCAATCACAAAGACTGCAGTTATTTAAGATCATGGGTCACAAACTGGTACCACGGACGGTACATAAAGGTCAGCACACACTACACAATTTGTTCTACTCTTAACCGACTTTATATAGAACGGGGGGTCCACACTACACGACAGGAATCAGTGCGATTATAGAACGTCTGGGGGTTCCCACATAGCGACTGCGAATCGTAAGAGCGAACACACAACACGATTCTGTCAAACAGCTGATGTTTGATAACACAGCGCGTCTGTGTCTCTACCGCTTCATTTCTCCTCCGGTTTCAAAAACTGACCCAAAATCCGCAAAGATAGGCCCGTGTTTGTGAGCGTGCGAAAATATGTGCGCGTCCCGATTGGTCAACTATGTCACAACATGGCAGTGCAAGGCTCCTACTGCTACGAAGCCTTCAACTTGGCTATAGTTCTGTCAAATGGAGATAAAAGTTGGCGACACGAAGAAGTATTTCAATGGATTTAATAAGAAAAGGAGACGGGCCTCCGCTCCGAGATGGAGGAGGCGGAGAAAGGCGAGTAGCTAGTGGCGAGGTGAAGCTGAACAGTCCGTCTCCAAACTCAGTAAGTGCCGCTAAACTCTGTTGAAGTTGTGCTGTTTCGTGTGGGGCTGAAATGAGCTGTTGGTGTCGCTATTTTGACAGAGAAATGGAAAGGCGGCGCGGCTGTGTTTTTCTGTCTTTATTTCACTCCATCATTGGCCGCTGCTTTCTGTGTGTTCACTTTGGGGTAAAATCACCCACGTTTCTCCTGTGTGTCCAAATTCGGGCTTAAAAATCAAACATGTTAGATTTCCTGCGACTGTAGTCCAGTTGCGTCTTACCACACTACACGATTCGAACCCCAGTCCAGTTGTGACCCCCCCCCACACACTACGCGACTGCCTTTGACTAGACACGACTCAGGAAGACTCGGCGCGACTGAGAATTGTATCAAAATCGGGCATAAAAGCCGTGTAGTGTGTGCGGACCTTAAGCTGTTTCTGATCCACAATATTAGAAGAGAGAGAATAGAAAACCGTAGTTAATGAAATGTCAGGTAACTCTTTATTTATACCCCTGATACATTGTGCCTGCTTTAGTATTGAATGTGCTATGTGACAAAGTGTAATAACTTCCACAATGGAATAATATGCAATTGTAGTAACTCTAATCCTGAAGTCTTATGCCTTATTACATTATGTACTACCTTGAAAGTTCAGATACACATTATTCCATTGTGTATGTACAACATACAGTAGTTACTAGTCATTTCAGACTGTTTACATTATATTACATTATTGAACATGTCTAACTGTTACCACCATGTTTGGAATAACTGCGATTAACTGATGGCAAAAATATATTTAACATGGTATCCCTACCAAAGCGACTAGAAAAGCCAATGTAAAAGGCTCCTGATTAAACTGCTGATGCATCTAAAAACTATTATTATA
Source organism: Proterorhinus semilunaris (assembly GCA_021464625.1). Lineage (NCBI taxonomy): Eukaryota > Metazoa > Chordata > Actinopteri > Gobiiformes > Gobiidae > Proterorhinus > Proterorhinus semilunaris. The sequence goes on along the minus strand of CM038344.1, from coordinate 2,731,150 downwards.
TCAATTATTTGTCTCACCCCGTAACGTCTGATGATGATGAAACTTAGCTAAAATCATGAAACTAAAGTTTGGCAAGTTAGTATTGCACCTGAGCAATGGGAGTATGATGTGTAAGGTCTGAGGCACTGGAACGAGGACTGGAGCTGAAGAAAGCAGCAGCTGCAATTCTGAGTAAATTCTCTTTTGCGTTAGAGCTCATCCTGAGCAATGTTTACCGTGATAAGAGTTATCTGACGAGGAGGGAGTGGCGACTAAAATGTTTAGTCGCATGAGTAAAATGTATCGGCTCATAATGCACTTTTGAGCCTTGGCCATAGTAAGTCATCTTTATTTGTATAGCACCCTTCATCAGAAATTACATGCAATATAAAAAAGGGTCAAGACGACACAGAAATCATCGCAGCCCAAAAGTAGCTAATTAAAAGCTTGCACAGACTTCAGGGATGAAGTTCTTAAACATGTCATTTACAATTTGAAAACAAAGATACAAATGGGAAATATTGTGAAAAACTGTTTTTTTTAAACAATTATATTTATGCATTTAAAAGTTTCTGATGTAACTACTTGAACATATTTACAGTCATTCATGAATCATTATAAATCTTTATATGAATAAAAAGAACACATATTAAAGGTTGTTTAAATATTATTTAATATAGCGGCCGGGATGAGGATCAGCACCTCCAAATCTGAGGCCATGGTTCTCCAGCGGAAAAAGGTGGTTTCCTCTCTTCAGGTCGGTGGTGTTAAATAAAGTGTTACCAGACATTTCTTTGACTGTGGTTTTCTATTCTCTCTCTTCTAATATGGTCGACCAGCAGAACCACGAGAAGCAGCTGTAACCAAGGACTTTGATTTTTGTGAATAAATTTCACCAAATCCTTCACTTTATCATCTGTTCATTAAGTACTTTACGCTTTGGGTCAAGTTCTAGCCATATTCCATTGTTATTACTAGGTTGGAAGTGCTGCTCATTCATGGTAAATTGTCTCAAATTTTCTAGCTTCAATAGACGCTTTACAGCAAGGAACCAGTCACCCATCCACACTCTCATTCATGCACCTGCTGGGATTCACTTTACAGGTGCACTATAGAAACCCAATGAGGCGAGGAAAAAAGGTTTATTTTAATATGTATTTGTCCTTTGAGTGACCCAGCGGTAACTCTCTTAAATTGAATCAACAATGGAAAGATTTAAACTCTGTCTATTTGTGTGAACATTTTAGTTTTAGTTTAGAACATACCAGAGTGAAGAGATGAGGTTTTAAAACTTTTTTATTGACAAAAAGGAGAAATAAAATATTGTCAAACATGCAGATTTCAAGAGTCTATACACTTAGATCCATCACATTGAAACATCTCTGATAAAACTACTTTAACTTATTTACAATCATCATGAAGCAAAATATCTTTACATGAAAAAAAATAATTAATAGTGTTAAATGTTTAAAAACTGTTTTTAAAAAGTCAAACGATTTTCTGTGACGTCAATTTGAACCAAACAGAAAGTAACTAAATATAGAACAATCGTAAAAGTATTTCATATTTAAACGAGACTAACGGGAAACTTCAGAAATAAAGCAGTGAAAACGTGTGAGCCATGTGCAATATTGTGAGACATTTTTCTTTAAACAAATATATTCCATGTATTTAAAAGTTTACAGTCATTTGTAAATCAACAAATCTTTATATGAACAAAAATAACACATTTTAAAGGTTGTTTCAAAAGTCTAAAGGTTTTCTGTGTTAAGTCAATTAAAACAAAATTAATCACTTGTAATTGTAAAAATCTATTTAATTTGAATAAGTCATTTAATTAGTAAATTATGTACAAATTAAACTTATTTAATTAAAGGTTTGCATCGAGTAACGTTAATCTATGTCAAGCAATCAGTGAAAATGTTGGATGGTGAAATGTGTTCAAGCTCTGTGAATGTTCATGTGTGTTTTCAGATTATATTTCAATTATGTTTCTCTCCTGTGTGTGTTTTATTATGTCGTTTGAGGTGAGAGAGCTGAGTAAACGTCTTCTTACAGACGGGACAGCTGAAGGGTTTCTCTCCCGTGTGTGTTCTTCTATGTCTCTCTACTTTACTTTTATGGGCAAATGTTTTCTGACAGACTAAACAACTATACGGTTTTTCTCCTGTGTGTGTTTTATTATGCTGTTTAAGGTTAGAGATGTGTGCAAACCTTTTCTCACAGACCTGACAAATGTAGGGTTTCTCTCCTGTGTGTGTTCTTCTATGTTGATCGAGATGAATTTTTTGGGTGAATGTTTTGTCACAGGTTGAACACTTGAAAGGTTTCTCTCCTGTGTGCACTCTAATGTGATTTGTTAAATTCTGTTTTGTGCTAAATGTCTTGTCACAAACATGACACTGGTGCTTCTTCTTCTTGTCTCCTCGGTCAGCTCCAGACGTCTCTCTGTTGTCGACCGTAGCGCTCGTCTCTGGTGCAGACTTGTTTTGGGCGGAGACTTTGGTGCTCCTGCTCTGGACCTGGTTGTGGTGATGTTCTCCATCAGCCTCTGTCTCCATCTGTGCGTCTGAGCGGCTGAATGGAGGTTCCCAGTCTTCATCATCGTCGTCAGTGTCAGACGAGTGCTCAGTTTGTCTCTGTGGAAGCGGGGAGGGCTCTTCTCTCTTCACGCACACAGCACTGGACTCTGGGAAACACCTGAAACATGATTTAAATATGAATAAACTAAACAATAATGTGACGTGTTTGAAAGTGTGCGAGCCTACACTGGCAGCTGCTCTTCTGGCTCCTCTTTGATCCGTGAGGTCTCGGTGATTTCCCGTTTCAAACTCTGACCAGTGTCCACTCTGACCAGTACGACTCTCGGGCTCAGGATCTGGTCCAGGAGCCGCTGTTTCCTCCGGTTCTCGTCTTGGGAGCGACGCAGTTCCTCCTCAAACTCCGCCGTCGTCCTTTCAAACAGCGCACGTGTCTCTCCAGCCGCCGCAGCCAGACGCTCGTTCACAAACGCTCTGAACGTTTGGCCTTCACACATTTTTACAAACAGCCCTAAACAGAGACGACAGAGAAAACAATGAGGTTTCAGCTGATCATCTTCATGTGACTCTCCTGTCAAATAGAGCTAAAGCCTGGACTTTTAAACTGTCACCACAATAAATGATGAAGGGGAAATATTTGTGTGTAATCTGACCATAAAGTGGTAATAGTAACGTTAAAGGAGCTATATCATGCAAAATCGACTTTTTTGAACTTTTAACCATGTTGTTATGATATTTCCTTCTCAAAAACACCCCCAGAGGGTTTTTTGGCTTCATTCACGCAGTTCTCAGTAATCCTCCTGAAGCCCTCTCCTGGTAAACGACTGGCTTGTTCAGTTGTGTCGTCACAGCGGAACGGAAGTGCTCGACGTCTGTAATCTAATGCCTTATGGCCTGATTTTCATTTGTAAAACTGCTTTTTTCATTATTTCTGTCGTAAGAAAGAAAGAAAAAATAAATAAATAAATAAATTAAATAAAAAGAGGAAGTGCCTGACGCGTCCGCACTGCCCCTGTAGAGAAAACAAACGCACCCCCTGAGCGTCTGATGGTCATGTCATGTTGCACCGAAAGTTTTGGAGACGGAGCTTTTTCTAACCTACTCTGGAGTCTGGACACCTGTTCTTTTTTTCTTACCTCACGATAATGTCACGGAGAAAACCGCGTTTGGCTGCGAGGACAGGACTTTATTCAACCTTCCTAAAGAAGAGGCCATAGAAGTTGGAATTTCCCTCCGGGATTCAGCGACTATCAGCCACAATAGTGTTTGTCTGAGCCTGTACTGATGGATGCTAATGAACCTCGGCCAGAATCAAAGTGGATTAACTTTTATAACCAACGCAAATCCCATAATGGAAACATCAGAGCGGTGAGTCGATCAAAATGCATGTTAGCGTGCGTGTTAGCCATTTAGCCATGAAGCTACCTCCTTATAACAGCATCATGAAGTAACTTCACTTTTTGCTGTGATATATATATTTCTACTACTGCTAAAGTTGTATGAGCGGCGAGAGGGGGCGGAAATAACCGAATCCAAGGGTTTTGTCTTCCGGGTTGGAAAAATACCTCCAGAAAATACTTATATTTATCACAAAAATTAGTGCTCCGTAGTGGTAGAGGTACAATATATCATATAAATGCCTATACTTTAATTTGGAATGGCTAAAATAGCATGATACAGATCCTTTAACACATATTTTCTGTGGCAGTTTCTCTCCCGTTGAGCTAACTGCTGATTAGCCTTTAGCTCCTGAGAGATTTTAACTTCACCTTCATCAGGATTAAGGCCAACAAAGAAAACAAATCCCTAATAAGGTGTTAAACATCCTTATAAAACATTATCAACACAAACTGAACACATTTACTCACCTGTTCCGTGTCTAAAATGATTAAAATCCCAGTCGTTAGCTTCACACAACAGCAGCAGACTTGGGGAAAGAGCAGAGTGTGGTGTTGCCGCGGTAACGCACCTAACTGTTTCTCTACAGCCAAAAGTCTGAAATAAAACCTCTAAACAGAAATAAAAAGGAGAAATGACGTTCAGTCCTAACGTATGAGGACAGTAAACAAGTCGGCTGCTCCTGGAGTCTTTTCAGAACACTTTAGCTCGTTCAATGGGTTTTTCCTATAGCCGTTAGCATGTAGCCTCATTTATGTGATGTTAGAAATCATGACTGAACAAACAGAGCTTTTCTGATTTACCTTTAGTGGGGAATTAGCGTAAAACAGCGGCATCAGAGCTAAAGGCTAAGTCATATTGCATTTTGTGGGGTTGGATCCAGTGAACAATAAACCTATTTTATTCTGTTTGTGATGGAGAAACCACTGAAATCATAAATGAAATGGACATGGCACAGCTTTCTATGCTTTTATACAGGGTAGAGTTGGATCTGTCTCTTTAAACATGGAAATATAAATGGCCTGGATGTTTCTCTGCTGGTAAATGATGTGAATCAGCCCATACCTAACCCACAGGAGCCATAATCACCACTGATATCACAAAACAATGAGATGAGAGAGCTAATGTTCAAAGTGTCTTTGTGTTTCTAATGATATAATTTTATTCTAATGACGTCAACAGTTACTATTTTAGAACAAACTATTCCTAATTATTGAAGAGCAGCTGCAATTTGAATTTGGAAAAATATTTTTCCAGGTGTTTTTAGGAAAATCGCCTTTAACCTCAGATCCTGCTCTCGTCTCTTTTTTCCGAGGCATTTGTTTGAGGAAGTGCTGACATTAGCCTGAATATGTCCTGATATCAGTGTGTGTTTAGTGTGTTGTGTGTCGATTGTCGGCTGCTGAAAGATGTGTGTTGTTTTCCTGCAGGTCGTTCTTGTAGTTTTGGCCTCAGTGTTTGCTGTTGTGTCGGTGGCTGAGCTCTGGGTCAGAGACTGAAAGTAAACGCTGGTTCTGAAGCTTTGCTGATTGTGGCTGAAACAGGATTATTTACTCCAACATTCTGAAAATCCTAACATGACTGTCAAATACCTGCAGAGCGCCATCTGCTGTATTGTCAGTGCATCTGCCTCTGTCTACGTCAACACTGATGAGCATTCTGCTGTTGCTAAGGCGTTGCTATGGAAAGACTCCTGTTATTTCAACCAAAGATTTAAACTTTTTCCCCCACATTTTTCTTCACAAACTGACATTTTAATGGTATAAAACTATATATTCGTTCCCTTGAATGAGAAGAATTACAAAGAATTGAAAACCAAAATGCACTTTATATCTCAGGCAGTTGATTTGTTGAAGTGCGTTACCGTGGCAACAAAGCTCCCCTCTTTCCCAAAGTCTGCTGCTGTTGTGTGAAGCTAACGACTGATTTTATTAATTTCAGACACAGAACAGGTGAGTAATTTATTTCTGTTTATAAGGTTGTCTAACACGTTTTGAAGGATTAGTTTTCTTTATTGTTGGCCTTAATCACGATGAAGGTGAAGTTATAATCTCTCAGGAGCTAGCAGCTAATCAGCAGTTAGCACAACAGCAGAGAAACTGTTTCTGTAGCAGAGAAAATATGAGAAAGTAACATTTATTTGGGCACTTTATGATCAGTCTGTACAAAAATATTTCAGAATACAATTTAAAAAAACGATGATTTAGCTTTTCCTTGTTCCTGTTCCTTCATTTACTTTGGTGACAGTTTAAAAGTCCAGGCTTTAGCTCTATTTGACAGGAGAGTCACATGTAGATGATCAGCTGAAACCTCATTGTTTTCTCTGTCGTCTCTGTTTAGGGCTGTTTGTAAAAATGTGTGAAGGCCAAACGTTCAGAGCTTTTGAACGAGCGTCTGGCTGCGGCGGCTGGAGAGACACGTGCGCTGTTTGAAAGGACGACGGCGGAGTTTGAGGAGGAACTGCGTCGCTCCCAAGACGAGAACCGGAGGAAACAGCGGCTCCTGGACCAGATCCTGAGCCCGAGAGTCGTACTGGTCAGAGTGGACACTGGTCTGAGGTTGAAACGGGAAATCACCGAGACCTCACAGATCAAAGAGGAGCCAGAAGAGCAGCTGCCAGTGTAGGCTCACACACTTTCAAACACGTCTAAGTCACATTATTGTTCAGTTTATTCATATTTAAATCATGTTTCAGGTGTTTCCCAGAGTCCAGTGCTGTGTGCGTGAAGAGAGAAGAGCCCTCCCCGCTTCCACACAGACAAACTGAGCACTCGTCTGACACTGACGACGATGATGAAGACTGGGAACCTCCATTCAGCCGCTCAGACGCACAGATGGAGACAGAGGCTGATGGAGATCACCACAACCAGGTCCAGAGCAGAAGCACCAAAGTCTCCGCTCAAAACAAGTCTGCACCAGAGACGAGCGCTACGGTCGACAACGGAGAGACGTCTGGAGCTGTCGGAGGAGAAGAGAAGAAGAAGCACCAGTGTCATGTTTGTGACAAGAAATTTAGACTGAAACATGGTTTAACAAGTCACATTAGAGTGCACACAGGAGAGAAACCTTTCAAGTGTTCAACCTGTGACAAAACATTCAACATAAAGTGTAATCTAAACACACATAGAAGAACACACACAGCAGAGAAACCCTACATTTGTCAGGTCTGTGAGAAAAGGTTTGCACACATCTCTAACCTTAAACAGCATAATAAAACACACACAGGAGATAAACCTTATAGTTGTTTAGTCTGTCAGAAAACATTTGCCCATAAACGTGATGCAGAGAGACATAGAAGAACACACACGGGAGAGAAACCCTACAGCTGTCCCGTCTGTAAGAAGACGTTTAATCAGCTCTCTAACCTCAAACGACATAATAAAACACACACAGGAGAAAAACATAATTGAAATATAATCTGAAAACACACATGAACATTCACAGAGCTTGAACACATTTCACCATCCAACATTTTCACTGATTGCTTGACATAGATTAACGTTACTCGATGCAAACCTTTAATTAGATAAGTTTAATTTGAACATAATTTACTAATTAAATGACTTATTCAAATTAAATAGATTTTTCCAATTACAAGTGATTAATTTTGTTTTAATTGACTTAACACAGAAAACCTTTTGACTTTTTAAACAACCTTTAAAATGTGTTATTTTTGTTCATATAAAGATTTGTTGATTTACAAATGACTGTAAACTTTTAAATGCATGGAATATAATTGTTTTAGAAACTGTCGTTCACAATATTGCACATGGCACACACGTTTCCTGTTTGTCTTGTTTAAACATTAAATACTTTTACGATTGTTCTATATGTAGTTTGCACATGATTTACAAATCAATTTACTTTCTGTTTTGTTAAAATTTACGTCACAGAAAATCTTTTGACTTTTTAAAAACTGCTTTTAAACATTTAACACAATTTTTTGCTTCATGAATGATTGTAAATAAGTAGTTTTATCAAAGATATTTCAGTGTGTTGGATCAAATTGTATAGACTTGAAATCTGCATGTTTGACAATATTTTATTTCTTCTTGTCAATAAAAACAATTAAAACCTCATCTCTTCACTCTGGTATGTTCTAAACTAAAACTACAATTTTCACACAATACCATTTTAAATATTTTCATTGTTGGTTCAAATTAAGAGAGTTATTGCTGGGTCACTCAAAGGTCAAATACGTATTAATGTCAACTTTTTAATTTTTACATAAAGGTTTCACTCCCTTCCTACCAGGACGGGTCCTTTCTGTGTGGAGTTTGCATGTTCTCCCTGTGTCTGCGTAGGTTTCCTCCACAGACTCCGGGTTTCCCCAACCACTAAAAACATGTACAATGGGCCTGGATGAATGATGTGGTCAGAGGGACCGTTGGCCCAGATGGTGCAGACAGCGCCTCGATCAGTCTCCACCAGTGGAAACTGAAGCTACATACGTATGGAGTGAATGTAAAAAATTGTCTCATGTAAAGCGCTTTGTGACCATGTATGTGAAAGGCTTTCTATAAATAAAGTTCTTCTTCTTCTACCCTTGATACATTGTACCTGCTTATTTAGTATAATGTATTAACAATGTGTAATAACTCTTACCTATGGCTTAAATAAATAATGAAAGATTATGCATTTATAGTTTGGGGTAAAATAATATAATAAGACCCTAACCTAAACATTATGTAGCTTCAAAGGAATCAGGCTTGGAATTAGATGTAAGAAAAAAATCCCTCTGAAAAAACGTCTAAATATTGTTACGTCCAGGCCTGGAAAGTTTGGAGTCTATAGGAACGACTTAAGTGATGAGGTCGTTGCATGAGTGGAAACATTTTGTTGTTGAGAAAACCAGCCCTAACATTTTGTGACGAGTGTGCGACACATTTCTCCGCTCTTCTGTACCGTCAAATGCCATATTTAGATTATAGCCTCATCTCCCTGACGCTTCAGGACCCATGGATGAAAAGGTGTCAGTATTTGTGAATGAATACACGAGGGAAAGCCGGGTTTGCGAAGCGACATTGTAGTTACTTCCTGGATATAAAATAAGCATCGTACGGGGAATGTTTTCTTCACACACAAAAAATGCGGAAATGCGAAGTTCAGTTCTACAATCCTTTATGGAAACGCAAAGTTCAGTTCTACAATCCTTTATGGAAACGCAAGGTTCAGTTCTACAATCCTTTATGGAAACGCAAGGTTCAGTTCTACAATCCTTTATGGAAACGCAAGGTTCAGTTCTACAATCCTTTATGGAAACGCAAGGTTCGGTTCTACAATCCTTTATGGAAACGCAAAGTTCGGTTCTACAATCCTTTATGGAAACGCAAGGTTCAGTTCTACAATCCTTTATGGAAACGCAAGGTTCAGTTCTACAATCCTTTATGGAAACGCAAAGTTCGGTTCTACAATCCTTTATGGAAACGCAAGGTTCAGTTCTACAATCCTTTATGGAAACGCAAGGTTCAGTTCTACAATCCTTTTTGGAAACGCAAGGTTCAGTTCTACAATCCTTTATGGAAACGCAAAGTTCAGTTCTACAATCCTTTATGGAAACGCAAAGTTCAGTTCTACAATCCTTTATGGAAACGCAAGGTTCAGTTCTACAATCCTTTATGGAAACGCAAAGTTCGGTTCTACAATCCTTTATGGAAACGCAAAGTTCAGTTCTACAATCCTTTTTGGAAACGCAAGGTTCAGTTCTACAATCCTTTTTGGAAACGCAAGGTTCAGTTCTACAATCCTTTTTGGAAACGCAAGGTTCAGTTCTACAATCCTTTATGGAAACGCAAAGTTCAGTTCTACAATCCTTTATGGAAACGCTTATTTCAGTTCTACAATCCTTTATGGAAACGCAAGGTTCAGTTCTACAATCCTTTATGGAAACGCAAAGTTCAGTTCTACAATCCTTTATGGAAACGCTTATTTCAGTTCTACAATCCTTTATGGAAACGCTTATTTCAGTTCTACAATCCTTTATGGAAACGCTAAGTTCAGTTCTACAATCCTTTATGGAAACGCAAAGTTCAGTTCTACAATCCTTTATGGAAACGCTTATTTCAGTTCTACAATCCTTTATGGAAACGCTAAGTTCAGTTCTACAATCTTTTTTTGGAAACGCAAGGTTCAGTTCTACAATCCTTTATGGAAACGCAAAGTTCTGTTCTATGATCCTTTTTTGGAAACGCAAGGTTCAGTTCTACAATCCTTTTTGGAAATGCGAAGTTCAGCTCCACAATCCTGTTTTGGAAACGCTAAGCAGTTCAAGAGACTCTGGTTACATCTGTCATTACTGGGACAAGCCACATACAACAAAACCTGCCACAATAGTCAGTGCCTTCTCTTTCAGCATGTATAATATAAATCAAATTACTTTGTCATAAATAAATGCAAAAGTGTTGACAATATTCGAAACACTTTTGAATCAGTAGAAAGGACTTCCAGCAATGAGACGAATATGACAGGTCAGTGAATCCAGTCACTACCAAATAATGATACATTTCAAAATTTCTCAATTTTCTGTTTGGAGATTTATTTCAAAAACGGTTTCCCTCCCATAGAGTCGTATTTGTCCCTGACCTCCATCTGAGATTATGACATGATCACGGTCTAGAACCTCAAACCATATTGTTTTTTAGGTTTTCCTGGGCAGCTTCATGCTAATTATTCAGCATAGATGAGATAAAAGACGGCCCGGAAACACTTTTGTCGCACTGCATGACTTTGTGCAAGGGAAGGCAGCGTGAGCGAGGAAGGGCACGGGGGGGGGGGGGGGGGCAGGAGCCGGACGAAGCAGTGGGGGAGACGCAGCCGAGCGCTAAACAACCGCCGTGGCAGCTCCAGATTAAAATGAATGGCTTGTGTAATTGGAGCATGTGTTTGTCATTGTGACGGAGAGTCCACCTGCCGCGCCCCGTTTGGACGAGAAATGTTTCCTCGCCCGTCCCTGATGTAGTTCTTTTACATATTATTGTTTATTTTAGGGGTTTCTTTCAATTTTAAAAGGTTGAGTAATATACAATTTATATTTTATTTATAAATGAACGCAGTGGTTTTTTTCTAACCTCTCATATTGCTCCACCACTCTCAATCTCTTAAACTACATTAAAACCTTTATGGTCTCTGTACAAAACAACTCTTAAGGTCTTTGACATGAAACCCCGACACATTATACAAAAGTATAATTTTTAAAATTTTGAGAACTTCATTAATTTTAACAGGGACAGTTTGTGAACAGGACGTGAGCGCGGCCTGCGGGGAAAGGGTTTTAGAGCGAGGTCCGTGAGTGACGAGGCGGCTACAGGCGTCCCGTCACTCACATCTTCCACCTGTTCGCTCAGCTCCACCCGCTCATGGCCGCCTCCTAACGGCAGAGACATCATTGTCCACGCGAGTTTGAGAAATAAAAGTCCTAATGAAATAATAAACAACCGCCATAAGTCCCATCACTACAGATGGCACCACGAGCGAATAACGATTTTGCTGTTGTTGGTGTGATGGCGCGCTGTCAAAGCAATGGGGCGCTGTTGACGCTATGGGGCGCCGCTGTCAAGTGCTTTGAGGAAATGGCCTAGATGGTATGAGGCGCTGTCCCTTGCGCGCCGACTATATTTAAATATTTTTTTCTTGGTCCATAGCTGCTCCTGTGTCCCTGTGTGTGAGTTTGGGATTTTTTTTTTTGTTGCTTCCTTTTTGTTTGGACATTCCATTACTTAAGAGTTTTTGTTGGCTCTCACTTCCTCAAACTGTAACATTTGCACTCGTGCTAACACACTCAAAACATTGCATCTGGTTTGTCCAAGGTTAGATTAGATTAGTTTATTTTTCAAAAGGGGACAACGCAATTTCATAAAACACATGAATAAAACATGAGTAAAACAGCCAGAATTAGCCAAAGAGGCTATTTTTCATCTGTAGTCATGATGTCAAAATGGCAATAAAACGGACAAAAACAGGCATTGTTAATAAAACACAACATCAAAACATAATACAATATTTACAAAAATGTACAGTGAGCGGCCAAATGGACAGGTTTTAGTGTGTGCATGTAAATGTGTTCACCAGCCACTCATGCAAATGTTTCTTAAATGTTTTGTAAGAGGATAAGTGTTTGATGGTGTCGGGTACACAGTTCCACTCTCTGGGAGCTCTCACAGACCAGGCCCGCCTGACTGAAGCTGCTCTTTCTCAGAGGGATTACACAGTCACCTCTCATTGAGCCTCGGGTGACACGACCCAAGATGTTTCTTTGGGTGATGAGAGCGGCCAGAGGAGCAGGGGCCAAATCATGTAGGGCTTTGTAAATGAGGCACAAATTAACACATTTGGGGAGATCTGTCCAACTTAAAAAACAATACTTTCTTAAAAGTCCACAATGGTGATATTGCCTTGGTTTTTTATCTAAAACTTTAATGGACTGTTTGTACAGACTCTCCAGGGGTTTTAATGTGCTTAAATTAGCGTATGACCAGCTCGTTATACAATAATTAAAATGGCTAAAATTCATAGTATGTAAAAACATTTTTGCTGCATCTGTAGACATATCATTCCTTATTATTCGGAAATTTGAAAGATTCAATTTAACTTTTTTACACAGTTTATCGACATGCGCTTTAAAAGTGATTTGCGGATCAATCAAGAGGCCGAGATATTTGTACTGGGTTACAATCTCCAGCTTTTCTCCTGCAACGAATATTTCAGGATCTGGAGATGCATTGGGGGTTTTACTAAAAAAAACATGCCCCTAGTCTTTGCAACATTCAGCTACAAGCAGTGCCCATGCAACCAGGACGCAACTCCATTCATCGCTTTGCTGCAACAATGTCTCTAGAGCGCCCATGCACAGATAAAACTGTGTCGTCTGCATACATGATGCACTCAACTTCCGGACAGACAGTTGGTAAATCATTTATATACAGGCTAAACAGTATAGGGCCCAAAATTGATTCCTGCGGGACCCCTGTGGCAACTGTACGAGACACTGGTATATGTGATGTGCGTAATAAACAAATAAGAATGAGAAAATACACAGGGTTTGGATTTGCTGTTTACTTTTTGAATAAGCCATTTCAACCTGATAAGACTCACACAGACAGAAAAGCGTTTTAGGCGTTTTATTGAATGAATGTAGGACATAATTTGGGGCTCAGACCCCGGCGGAAGATTGGATGAACGATAAATCCGCACGGCGTAGAACGATAGCCAGGATCTTCCCCCGGAGCCTGGACACTGGTGGTGGTAGAAGACCCAGGGCGACCAGACGTTCGAGCAGCGCCGAGAGAGCCCAGGTGGAGAATTGGGGCGGAGGAGGGTTGCAGCACGGCTGGGAAACTCAGAGTGATGGGCCATGGTGCTTAAGAAGGAATCTTTGAGTGATGATTGGCGGATGTGGAGAAGCTGAATGGCTGGGCTGTGATTGATGAGTGGAAGCAGCTGCCGGTGATGAGCGGTGGTTGATGCAGCTGGCGAGGCTTCCTTGTTGAATTTGCGCATAAGCTTCATTTATAAGCGTAACCATTTCAATTTCGCTTTGCTTTTTGCGGTTCAGAGTTCAATTATTAGTTTAGTTTAGTTTATTTGTTTATTTGAGCAGTACACATAGTGCTCAAAAGGAGTGGACTGAAGCAAAAGCTTATGAGTGCCCACCCCCAAGTGCAATAAAATAAATAAAATAATAGTAATAAAAATAAAAAAAAGAACATTTCAGAACATTTCAAGCAGCTACATTCGTACAGACCAACTTACAAAAACAAATATATGAACTGTTTATATAATTAATTGAAACAACAATCTTGTTTCATGTACGATGTCTAGAACAAAGCAGTCAAAAAAAGTGATCCATAATATATTTCTTTCAGATTTTTACCCTTGATAACCGAGAGTTACTTTTATGTTATGAAGGTACATTAATAGGTATTATACTCCGAGATCTTGATACTTCCCAGTTGTCATTACCATCCTCAGTATAATTTTAATTTGGGTGTAATTATCATCATTATTAGTGTGCATAGTGTGGTGCATTAAAAAGCCAGAGTGTAGAGCGGGCCAGTTGAAGAGAGCAGTAACTCCCCTTCAACAAACCCCCACACGGCTGCCCTAACAGCTGATTTTGTAGAATATGTTCCTATGCTGAGTGGTGCATTAAAGGACAAGGTTTAGAGCCCGTTGGGAGGATTCCTCTCAACAGATCCATAACCTGCCAACCCTAATTCTCCATTTGTGAATTTGAGCAATAGAATGACAACCGTTCCAAGCAGCAACACTCTTCCAGATTATAGAGGAAACAATACACATAATGGATCCTACTGCTCCCCCTAGTGGCAACACATTTCTTCTTGTCTGTATATTTCAAAAGTCTTTTGTTTGTATTTAAATTTGAACAGGTTGATGTTTGGAAATCGTTTCAATTCCATCTCCAATTTATTCCACAATTGTTCACCATTAACTGTTGGACTAAAACTTTTCAAAGTTGTGCTATGTTTCTGAATAAAGTTTAATTCATCACGTAATTCATAACGACCAGTACGTTCTTGGAACCTTCTTTGTAAGGTTAAATTAAATGTCCATATTTGGATTATAGCGTCATCTCAGTCTCCTTTCGCGCCACATGTGGTCACTAAACAAGCAGCAACCTCTCGCTCGTGGCGTTTTTTGCCTGCATTTGTAGTTTCCGTGTTCTTTGCTGCGCTTTTGTGGCGGCTCAGTGGATTTTTCATGTTTCAGCTAAACCGTCGCCACTTTACCATCACCTGACGCCTCCGACCAAGGCCAACGAAAAACCTGTCTGACGAAAAAGAAAAGTCCAAACAGGTGCGTCCGTTTGTCTGAGGAGGTGATCTTTCTCTTCACCTCCATTTACCGCCGTCACGTTGACAGCCTCGCCTCCTCCCGTGCTTCTCTTCGACGTCGTCTTTTTTTTTCTTTTCATGTCCTCCTTTATATGGCTGACTAAAGTGCCATTTCAGCCGCTCATTGAGGCCATTTCCACAGCTGAAGGTCAGCCTGGTCTCGCTCGACGGCGATGGTGTCTTCGTGTTTCCGGCAAATCTGAATGTGATGCAGCCGCTGTAAGAGCTCGGGAAATGTGCCGGCGCTGCTCCCGACGAGGTACGATGGAAGAGCCTGGAGTTAATGGGGATAAAGGCCACGCGTGAAGATCATTTGGAATAAGATCTTTCATTAGAGCCTTCACGACGTGAACCGGCCTCAACCTGGGCTTTGATTGATGTCGGCTTTTTCCCACTAAACTGGCTTTTTTTCAACTTTTACACGCATTGAAAAGCTCTTCACGTCCATACAAGTCATGTCAAGGTTGAGATTTTTAACTATTAACTTAAAGCAGTACTAAGTAACTCTTGCCCCTAGAGGCCATAAGCGCAACTGCAGGTGTCGTAGCAAGTTTCGATTTTTTTACTTATTAAATGTAAATACTGTTTTTATCACATACAAATAGTCAAGTCTAAATCAGGTCCATATGGATGTTTATTCACAGCAGATTGTTCAGTAGAAGTGGGGGGAAAAACGGCAGTCGTAGCTTGCGCTAGCTAGCTTTAGCATGTAGCACGGTGGTAACATAAAGCATCATGTAGCATTATCCGTTATTTATGTACAGTGAGGAAAATAAGTATTTGAACACCCTGCTATTTTGCAAGTTCTCCCACTTAGAAATCATGGAGGGTCTGAAATTGTCCTCGTAGGTGCATGTCCACTGTGAGACATAATCTAAAAAAAAAATCCAGAAATTACAATGTATGATTTTTTAACTATTTATGTGTATGATACAGCTGCAAATAAGTATTTGAACACCTGAGAAAATCAATGTTAATATTTGGTACAGTAGCCTTTGTTTGCAATTACAGAGGTCAAACGTTTCCTGTAGTTTTTCACCAGGTTTGCACACACTGCAGGAGGGATTTAGGCCCACTCCTCCACACAGATCTTCTCTAGATCAGTCAGGTTTCTGGGCTGGAGTTTGAGCTCCCTCCAAAGATTCTCTATTGGGTTTAGGTCTGGAGACTGGCTAGGCCACGCCAGAACCTTGATATGCTTCTTACAGAGCCACTCCTTGGTTCTCCTGGCTGTGTGCTTCGGGTCATTGTCATGTTGGAAGACCCAGCCTCGACCCATCTTCAATGCTCTAACTGAGGGAAGGAGGTTGTTCCCCAAAATCTCGCAATACATGGCCCCGGTCATCCTCTCCTTAATACAGTGCAGTCGCCCTGTCCCATGTGCAGAAAAACACCCCCAAAGCATGATGCTACCACCCCCATGCTTCACAGTAGGGATGGTGTTTTTAGGATGGTACTCATCATTCTTCTTCCTCCAAACACGTTTAGTGGAATTATGACAAACGTTCCATTTTGGTCTCTTCTGACCACATGACTTTCTCCCATGACTCCTCTGGATCATCCAAATGTTCATTGGCAAACTTAAGACGGGCCTTGACATGTGCTGGTTTAAGCAGGGGAACCTTCCGTGCCATGCATGATTTCAAACCATGACGTCTTAGTGTATTACCAACAGTAACCTTGGAAACGGTGGTCCCAGCTCTTCTCAGGACATTGACCAGCTCCCCCCGTGTAGTTCTGGGCTGATTTCTCACCTTTCTTAGGATCATTGAGACCCCACGAGGTGAGATCTTGCATGGAGCCCCAGTCCGAGGGAGATTGACAGTCATGTTTAGCTTCTTCCATTTTCTAATGATTGCTCCAACAGTGGACCTTTTTTCACCAAGCTGCTCGGCCATTTCCCCGTAGCCCTTTCCAACCTTGTGGAGGTGGACAATTGTGTCTCTAGTGTCTTTGGACAGCTCTTTGGTCTGGGCCATGTTAGTAGTTGGATTCTTACTGATTGTATGGGGTGGACAGGTGTCTTTATGCAGCTAAGGACCTCAAACAGGTGCATCTACATGTAGGATCATAAATGGAGTGGAGGTGGACATTTTAAAGGCAGACTAACGGGTCTTTGAGGGTCAGAATTCTAGCTGATAGACAGGTGTTCAAATACTTATTTGCAGCTGTATCATACAAATAAATAGTTAAAAAATCATACATTGTGATTTCTGGATTTTTTTTTTAGATTATGTCTCTTACAGTGGACATGCACCTACGGTGACAATTTCAGACCCCTCCATGATTTCTAAGTGGGAGAACTTGCAAAATAGCAGGGTGTTCACATACTTATTTTCGTCACTGTAATTATGGGCTGCTGAACCACTTTGCTCCTACCCAGTAGTAGTTTTTGAATAATTTGAGAAAGTTTAGATTTTTCTCCTTGTTTTCCCCCTTAACTGTTTTCAAACATGACCATAATGGTTGATTCCAGAGATGCCGTCTGTATCAATTGCTGGGTTTCAGGTGAAATCACAGCGTTCTAAAGGCCGATAATATTATATAGAGGTAAAAGAATTTTGTTTTTGAGGACATTTTTGGTCTTGTCCAGAGAGAAAATGGACCCAGTGACTGATATTAATGATATTTTTTGTAATTCATAAATGTTCTTTTTAGATACGACTCGTGAAAGTGTAATGTAGTTAATAGGAAAAACTGGCTCCTCCCCCACTGGGTCCTGTGACATCATCACATTCTAGAACATCATCAGCTTTTAACCATCTGAAAAACATTAAGATCAGAGGAATAGTGTCAAAACCAGACTTAGAGACACTCATCCATGCATTTGTCTCCAGCAGGTTAGACGACTGTAACGGCTGCTCACTGGCCTTTCTAAACGAGCTGGTAGAGCTGCAGAACATCCAGAACGCTGCTGCTCGAGTCCTGACAAGAACCAGGAAATACCACCATATTAGTCCAGTGCTCCGGTCCCTGCACTGGCTTCCTGTCACTCAGAGAATAGAATTTAAAACAGCTCTGCTTGTGTACAAGTCTTTTCATGGTTTAGCACCAAAGTCCATCTCTGACATGTTAGAGCCGTATGAACCATCTCGGGCCCTGAGAACTTCAGGGAGGGGTCTCCTGGTGGTTCCCAGAGTCAGGACTAAACACGCTGAGGCTAAAGCTCAAATCTGGAACAGTCTTCATGAGGATGTGAGACAGGCCTCAACTCTGACAATGTTCAAATCCAGGCTGAAAACAGCTCTTTTTACCCGAGCAGATGAAAACTGAAAGTATTTTATCTGCACTCTTGCCTTTTACTGTCATTGATTAATTTTTATGTTTTATTGATTGATTTGATCTGTTTTCTTGTAATTTTATGCAACGGTGAAGCACTTTGAATCGCCTTGTGTATGAATTGTGCTCTACAAATAAACTTGCCTTGCCTAGAACCAGAAAACAACCAATAACACATCTAATTACTGATTTAACACATACTTTTTTCAAAGGTTTTCTATTTTTATAACAGAGGTATTTATTCCACAAATATTGTACTTGCCTTTACATAATAATAAATGACAAAGGTCAAGTTTTGGGCTTTAAGGTGAAACTGCATTTAGTTTCAAAATACTGTGACATGTTCAAAAGCTTGATGTCTTGTCTCGCCCGCGTATATACAGCCGCGGCATCTCCAGTCTCTTTTATAAATATCTGTTCTGGATCGTGTGACTTTGCGATCGCAAGCGCAGTCCTTGCTCTATATAAATCCTATGGCACCTTTCCCTTTCTGCGCGCTGCAGGTGGACATGATTCATTATCCTGCCTTCAGTCTATAATTACTCACCGCGTCAGCGCCTACAACTTATAACACAGACGCAGAGCGATATCACAGAAATAAATCCTTTTCAATTCTACAGAAAAAGTTTCTCTTTCGAACAATGCAGTTTTGTGAAAGTAAGTGTGACCAGAGGCCCTACTATAAACAGGTCAAGGCCTCGCCATTGGCCACGGGAGTCGGTAAGTGCGCTGTAAGGTGAGACGCTGCATGTGAATGGGGAAAAAAACATAAATGTAGAAATATCAATTTGCAACTTTTGCTGAACATCACTGCTATACATCATGCATTGCAGTTTTTCTGTCATTTTAATGTTTCCATATAAAAATAAAGCAATTTGTGCATGAAAATGGACAAAATTGCCTATATTTTCAGCGACGAAATCTAAATAATGGATAGGCCCAGATCAAAATGTATGGTTTTATTTTATTTACATATAAGATTTTTTCAGAGAGGATTTTGGATCTTGTTTCGTTTTTTTAATTAACTAACCAGAAGTGAAAAAATCTATAAAAACTCAAATACCGCCATGTTTTTTTTCCGGGGGGGTTCAAGGCTGTATAAATCAGGCTTTGAATTATTTAAAAAATCCTCTGAAAAACTCTTAAATCTGGTTAAGACCAAGACAGAAATGTTCGAAGTCCGTATGGGCGACTGTATAATGGCTGGTGTACCTTTTTTTTTTTTTTTTTTAAGATTTTTAGAGTCACATTACAGACGTGGGGGTGGGAACATCGTGAGCTGCTCTTGTCTCCACTATGCAAATGTTCAAAGAGGCAATCGTAGCTACGACCAACGTTTTATTGTAGCATTTCAAGCTTCAAAAGGCGAGTGGTTTAGCTCAGGCGAGCGCGACAAGCTAGCGGGGTTTATTTCCGCGGAAAAGTCCAAAGAAAGACCCGTAAACTGTGGAATTAGACCCGTTCATGCCTGGCCTCTGTGCCTGAGACTCTGCCGTGTGCGCTGAGGTGTTGGCAAGACGCTTCACGGAGATCCTCTCTGTAGTGAGAGGAGACTCTCTACACTTCCAAAATATCACACTGCTCATTCTCTACTCAATTAGAGAAAACTGGCTCTGACGTTTTGTACCGAGTGCGCGGCAAAAATACCATATTTGGGTGATAGTACCACGTGATGACGCTATCACCCAGGACACGAGTGTAAAATCTGTCAATATTTGTGAATAAATACCCAAGGGAAATTCAAGATTCAAGATTGTTTTATTTGTCGAACCATGTGACTGATTTGAAATTATATTTCTCTCATCCTTGATTGTGGAGCGGGGGGTGGGGGAAGAGGGATGGAAGGGAGGGCAGGGAGTTCAGCTTCCCGATGGCCCTGTGCACAAAACTGTTCTTAAGGCGACTCGACCTGGCCTGTAGATTCCGCAGTCTCCTCCCTGAAGGCCTTACTCTGAAGAGACTGTGTGATGGTGCGTAGGGTCCCTGGTGATTCTGACGGCTTTGCGGGTGAGACGGGTGGAGTACATGTCCTTAATGGAGGGGAGAGGAGCTCCACAGATCTTCTCCGCTGCTCTCACGATGCGCTGGAGGCTCCTTCGGCAGGAGGCAGTGCTGGCGCCGTGCCACACAGTGATGGAGCTGGTCAGGATGCTCTCTATAGTCCCTCTGTAGAAGAACCACACAGTGATGGAGCTGGTCAGGATGCTCTCTATAGTCCCTCTGTAGAAGAACCACACAGCGATGGAGCTGGTCAGGATGCTCTCTATAGTCCCTCTGTAGAAGAACCACACAGCGATGGAGCTGGTCAGGATGCTCTCTATAGTCCCTCTGTAGAAGAACCACACAGTGATGGAGCTGGTCAGGATGCTCTCTATAGTCCCTCTGTAGAAGAGCCACACAGTGATGGAGCTGGTCAGGATGCTCTCTATAGTCCCTCTGTAGAAGAGCCACACAGTGATGGAGCTGGTCAGGATGCTCTCTATAGTCCCTCTGTAGAAGTGCCACACAGTGATGGAGCTGGTCAGGATGCTCTCTATAGTCCCTCTGTAGAAGAACCACACAGTGATGGAGCTGGTCAGGATGCTCTCTATAGTCCCTCTGTAGAAGAACCACACAGTGATGGAGCTGCTCAGGATGCTCTCTATAGTCCCTCTGTAGAAGAACCACACAGTGATGGAGCTGGTCAGGATGCTCTCTATAGTCCCTCTGTAGAAGTTGCACATAACAGAGGCTGGGACTCTAGCTCTAGGAAAGACGGTTTTGCGAAGAAGTGGAGCTGCTACTTCCAAAACATCACAAAGTAAACGTCATACGGGGTAGATGTGGTCATTTTCATACTAAGATGTAAAGGGAGGGAACTAGCTAAAACTCTCCACTTCGACCACTGTGTGAAAAATCGATACTTTCACCTGACGTGTCTCGCCTTAACAGACTCAGTGGATTTAATATTTGTATACTTTTTCTGTACATAAAGAAATGTTTTCTACCCGCTGAAAATGGTTCGGCCCAGCAGTTGCGAACCACTGATATAAAATATACCTTAACCTCAACCTGCGCCCGACACAAAATAAATAAGTGGAAGCAGCAGAAGTGCCAACACCGTCAGACAGAAGTTTACAAAAGATGGTGAACTGGATAAACATCTGAGCGACCTGTTCCGACGCAGCTGAATCCAATATCTGCAGGAAACCGCCGGGTTGTTTACACTGTTTACAGAGCAGTGTTAACTTTGACAACATATTTTAATTTCGTTTTAGTCTTTTGACGAAAATGTAATTCAATTTTAGTCGAGTTTTAGTCGACTAAAATTGCAAGTCAATTTAGTCGACTAAATTTAAGACACATTTAATCGACTTTGTATTAATAATATTCATTATAATCATATTTAATGGAGGTCCTGCTTCATGGAGCTGCTCCTCATGAACAAAGCTCAGAGCTGCTTACATGATATGAGGCTCTTTCAGACGGTCAATAGAAGTTTGGATGATTTTAGTCTCTCCTTTCCATTTTTATTTAGTCTCATTTTAGTCGACTAAAATATCTGGACATTTTAGTCACAGTTTTAGTCGAATGAAAAAGTTTTAATTTAGTTTTAGTCCAATTTTAGTCGTCAGAAATATCACTTTGACTAAAATTAAGACTAAATATTTTAGTCGACGAAATTAACACTGTTACAGAGAGAGTGTGAGGCGTGAGAAGGCAGTTTAGTAATATAAGCATCAAAATGTTTGCTTTATATATTCTGCTGATAAATGTGTGTAGTACAGGATTAATGAGATGTCCATTTCCCTTTGAATGCATCATCAGGGCAGTGTGAGGTGAAGGGGGTGAAGGGGAAAGCCAGGTCATCAATCACTTTATTTATGAGAAATGAGAAAATAGACAAACACACACTTTAGTTGCTGTGATGATACAGTACAGGGAGGAGATGAAAGGGTCAGAGTGAAAGCATTGATTTTTCACGCAGTGGTCGAAGTGGAGATTTCTATCTAGTTTCATCCCTTTACATCTTAGTTTTCATGTCAGAGAAAACAAAATGACAAAACTTACCCCGTATGATCCGTGAGTGAGGTCGAGATAATCTTTCACTAATATTGACAGATTTTACATCCACGTGTCCGGCGAAGGGTCCCCGTGATGACTCTATAATCCAAATATGGCATTTTTCCTCTTACGAGACGAGCTAAAGAAGGGGTCGCGCATAAGCCCCACACGGGCAACAGATGAGCCCTTATAGTCGCTCATACGGACTCCAAACTTTCCAGTCTTGGGCTTAAAAGGGGGGTATTATGTAAAATCGACTTTTTCAAGCTTTATATCATGTTATTATGTCATTCCCTCATTAAACACATGCCTGGAGTGTTGCCTCGGCTCATTCACATATTTTTGAGTAATCAGTAAAAACTTAGACGGCGGCCATTTTAGGTGTAGCTATGCCTCAGTCCTCCTAGGAACGCCCCCACCTCCTGGAGACGCCTCTGGACCTTTCGTCACCAGCCAAGCCCCCCAACCACTGCTCCTCAGCTCAGCAGAGCCCCCTCCCCGCACAGTGTTGTTGTTTCAATGCCACAGTAGTGTGCTGAAGGGGGCGTGTCGGAAAGCTTCTTAAAGAGACAGAGGCCTATTTCAAGACGTTCAGTGCGGCCATTTTGAGAGAGCAATTTTATTCAAGGCAGTTATTTTAATTTACTGCATATACAGACCGACAGAAGGTTACGTCATCATTGTAGTGCTATAGACTGGTGCCATGTGACTGAAAAAAGCATAATACCCCCCCTTTAACCAGAGTTTTCAGAGGGATTTTTTAATATGTAATTCCCATAAAATAAAACCATTAATTTTAACCTGGCTCAATCCATTATTTAGATTTTGTCACAGAAAATATTGGCAATTTTAGCCATTTTCATGCACAAAATGCCTTATTTTTATATGAAAACATAAAATGACAGAAACATTGCAATGCATTTTTGTCTCTCATATTTACATCAGTGATGTTCAGCAAAAGTTCCAAATCGATATCGCTACATTTATTAATTTTTTTCCCTAGTCACCTGCTTTGTAAATGTTTTAGAAATGATTAAAAAAAGTATTTACAAATGCTTTAATAGTGTACTGTTAAAGCAGTACACAGAGCGCACGGTGCTTTCGTGCGCTCTGTTGTGTCTGTTATTGTGCGTTTACTGTGTGTCCGCGTGCTCTTACACCCGTGAAGAGCTTCTGAACATCAGGTCAATCACCTCTACGGACCTACTGCCAGTTTTTTTGGCAACAGCCGCGGATTTGGTCCACTTTTTGACCAAACGAGTGAGACGCCGCCGGAGGGGAAAGCGTGCGGGGGCCCTTGTTCGCCTTCGCAGGCGCGGTGCACGCACGCCTTTACCTGGCGTATTCCTCACGAACGCTCGCTCACTTCCCAACAAGATGGACGAACTAGCGCTGCTGATGAGAAGAAACAAGGACCTCTCCTCGTCCTGCGTTCTCTGTTTCACGGAGACATGGCTGAGCGCGAAGGTCCCGGACAGCGCGGTTCACCTGGAGGGCTTTCAGCTTCTCCGCGCGGATCGGGACCCGACGCTCTCCGGGAAAACAAAAGGCGGTGGAGTTTGTTTCTACATCAACAGCAGCTGGTGTACTGATACTACAGCGATCTCCCAACACTGCTCTCCTGCTCTGGAATATCTCTTCATTAACTGTAAGCCTTTTTATTCACCGCGGGAAATAGTTTCATTCATTCTGGTGGCTGCGTATCTACCGCCGGGCACGGACATTCTCGAAGCTCAGCGCACGCTCGCGGAGCAGATTCTACACACGGAGCGGACCTTCCCGGACTCTCTTGTTATTGTGCTTGGTGACTTTAACAAGGGGAACCTGAGCCAGGAATTACCCAAATACAGACAGTTTATTAAATGCCCCACCAGAGAGGAGAACACGCTGGATCACTGTTACACTACAATACGCAACGCATACCACGCTGTCCCCCGCGCTGCACTCGGACTCTCAGATCACGTGATGGTCCACTTAATCCCCTCATACAGACAAAGACTGAAACTCGCTAAACCTGTAGTCAGCACAATAAAGACGTTCACCACTGAGGCCGTGGAGGAGCTGCGCTCATGTTTGGAGACTACAGACTGGGAAGCGTTAAAGGCTGGCAACAACCTGGATGAATATACGGACACTGTGACCTCATACATCCAGTTCAATGAGGAGCGCATCATACCAACGCGCACTAGGGTTTGTTTTAATAATGATAAACCCTGGTTCACCCCCAAACTCCGACACCTACGAAAGGAGAAAGAGACGGCCCACAAAAATGGCGACAGAGACCATTACAGGGAGGCAAGGTACAGCTTTAGCAGGGAGGTGGAGAAAGCTAAAGCTGCATACTCTGCCCGTCTCCAACATCAGTTCTCCTCCAATGACTCTGGAGCAGTGTGGCGGGGTCTTAGGGCGATCACCAATTACAAGCCCAAGGCCCCCCGGGCTCTGAACGACCTGTGCCTCGCCCAGAGTCTGAACACACATTACTGCCGCCACGAACGCCCATCAGCCTTTGACACCTCTCTAGACACTCCAGCTGCCCCTGCTCCCCCCATCATCACCTCTACCATCAACGACCCCAGCACTTCATCAAAGGTCTCCACAAACCCTCCCACCCCCCCTGCTCTCTCCATCCAAGAAGAGGAAGTGCGTCGGCAGTTCCTGAAACTGAAACTGCGGAAGGCCCCTGGGCCGGATGGTGTCTCCCCCTCCACCCTGAGACACTGCGCGGATCAGCTGGCTCCCGTCTTCACAGACATTTTCAACACCTCCCTGGAGTCATGCCGCGTGCCGTCCTGCTTCAAATCGTCCACCATCGTCCCTGTCCCTAAAAAACCACGGATCACAGGACTTAATGACTAAAGGCCGGTGGCACTGACGTCGGTGGTCATGAAGACTTTTGAGCGCTTGGTCCTGCCTCACCTCAAGGACATCACCGCCCCCCTCCTGGACCCGCTGCAGTTCGCCTACAGAGCCAACAGGTCTGTGGACGACGCAGTCAATCTGGCCCTCCACTTCACCCTGGAGCATCTGGACTCCCCAGGAACCTACGCCAGGATCCTGTTTGTGGACTTCAGCTCTGCCTTCAACACCATCCTCCCTGAACTGCTACGAGACAAGCTCTACCAGCTCAGCGTGCCCGACTCCCTCTGCAGGTGGATCACCGACTTCCTGACGGACCGGAGACAGCACGTGCGGCTGGGGAAGATCGTCTCAGACACTCGGACTACAAATACTCCTCAGGGCTGTGTACTTTCCCCCTGGCTCTTCTCCCTGTATACAAACTGCTGCACCTCCAGCCACCAGACCGTTAAACTGATCAAGTTTGCGGACGACACCACCCTCATCGGGCTCATCTCGGACGGCGATGAGTCCGCCTACAGGAGAGAGGTGGAACGGCTGGCGTCCTGGTGCAGCCACAACAACCTGGAGCTGAACGCCCAGAAGACAGTGGAGATGATCGTGGACTTTAGGAAAGACACAGCCCCACCGTCCCCCCTTGCCCTGACAGACTCTTCCACCCCCATTTCCATCGTGGACTCCTTCCGTTTCCTGGGCACCACCATCACCCAGGACCTCAAATGGGAGCCAACCATCAGCTCCCTCATCAAGAAGGCCCAGCAGAGGATGTTCTTCCTGCGGCAGCTGAGGAAACTCAAGCTGCCAACCAAGATGTTGGCGCAGTTCTACACGGCCATCATCGAGTCCATCCTCACCTCCTCCATCACCGTGTGGTTCCCCGGCGCTACAGAACGGGACAAGCACCGTCTGCAGCGCATTGTGCGTGCTGCAGAGAAGGTGATTGGCTGTGAGCTCCATCTCTCCAGGACCTGTTCACCTCCAGGACCCGGAGGCGTGTGGGTCGGATCACAGCTGACCCTTCTCACCCTGGTCACGGACTATTCACCCCTCTCCCCTCAGGCAGGAGGCTACGGTCTATCCAGACCCATACCTCCCGCCACTTGAACAGTTTTTTCCCCTCCGCCATCAGACTCATGAACAAATACAAGTCTCTGTAGCTCAGTTACAGACTCATGGATGTATCTGCACTTGCAGTGTGCGGTGTGTCCACACTTAGACCCGCTGCTATCACTTTATCACTTTATCACTTTAAACACTTAATACCACTTTAAATGCCAAAACATCTGTATATACAATCCCGCTGTTGTTCATTGTCAAATTGTTGTTGTCTTAACATATGTCACTTTATTTTATCTTATTTATTTAATATTTTTTATTTTATGCATGCCCTTATAGCCTTATAGTTTAACGTTCTTAGCTTATTTTTTATCTTAATTCTGTGTTATATGTTTTATGTCGCACGTTTGAACCAAGTAAAATTCCTAGTTTGTAAACCTTGTTCACAAACCTTGGCAATAAACGAATTCTGATTCTGATTCTGATTCTGATTCTAAAGTCTTAAGAGATATTTTGTTGCATTATATAATTGATTACAAAATGCAGATTCATTACACACAAAAAAGTGTTTACATTTTGAACTGTTATTGCCAAGAACCAGTTATGCTGATTTCCAGGCAAAGTTTCGAACCATAAACAATGTAACATATCAATGCTAAAAAGTATTTGAAATGATCTGAATTGAGCATATTGTAGTAAATTGCATATTAAGAGACGAGACACGTTGTTGTTGTGGAACCGGAGGAGTTTATGGAAAAGCATCTTAAGTCCGAGCTCTATTCTCATTATTAGGATTTTTAAAGTTGTCCAGAGACATATCTTGAATATTTATAGATCACTTTTACAGAGGACGCTTCGCTGCTCTGAAAACTGAAGACTAAATTTTCACGAACAACATGAGGCTGCTAAAAATAGGTTTGCAACTCATGCCGCGAGGAGCCTTGGCACCACAGACTGCAAACCTGGAACATGGTTTAGTTTCATATATCTGGCCACAATTTCTGGCACAAAACAATGTATTGCAATAATTTCATAGTCAACTCAGTTATTGAAGAAAATATACAAATGTTTCCATTTCTTCCACTTTATCCCGGGGCCGGATCACGGGGGCAGCAGTCTCAGCAGAGATGTCCAGACTTCTCGATCCACGCACACCTCCTCCAGCTAGAGTTTCCAACCGTCCCTTGGAATACGGAATTGTCCCGTATTTTTAAAAATAAAGGTGCGTCCCGTAATGAATCAATAAGGGACGGCTTTTGTCCTGTATTTCCAAGATCCTCCCTTTCTCCTCATCATAATATAACAGATCCATGCCCGTCACTCACTAAATCTGCGCTGGACAGAAGTCCACTCTTCAGAGAGAAACTGGAGAATAATCATCAGATCAGCAGCAGCTCAGTCCGCTCCCCATGTGGGTGGGTTTAATGTGTCTCAATATAACAGCATTTATCACAAAATCATCAACTTTACGGACCTAAAGTAATCGATGAACGAAGTCTACTCCTCCCAAGCTTTAGCCCACGTTTTATTTCATATCAATCGGCCTTATATTTTCGGTTTTACCGATTAATTTAGGAAGCATAACGAAGAGAAAAGGCGAAAAAACAGTACGGAGTGGCGCGGGATATCGGCCTTTTCCACACGATCTTTCCTCTGATCCGATCTCCTGAATCTGCCCGGTTTAAAAGCAACAAAAAAAGTCATGAATCCTGGTCAAAGTTGAGTCTTTAGACCCGTCTGGAGCCTGTGTCTCCTCCTCACTGCTCAGCGTGATGAGCAGCTACAGACGGAGGAGGAACAGGGGCGCAGCTGACATGGGCGGCCTCCTCCCAATAGGACATGCCTGGAGCACCTCCCGAGGGAGGCGACCAGGAGGCATCCGGAACAGATGCCCTAGCCACCTCAGCTGGCTCCTTTCGACGTGAAGGAGCAGCGTCTTTACTCCGAGCTCCTCCCAGGTAACTGAGCTCCTCACCCGATCTCAGTTTCTCATTTCGGCCGCTTGTATTCGCGATCTTGTCCTTTCGGTCGTTACCCAGATCTCATGACCATAGGTGAGGGTGGGAACGTAGATCGATCGGTAAATCGAGAGCTTTGCCTCAGACTCAGCTCCCTCTTCACCACAACAGTCCGATACAGCGACCGCATCACTGCTGACGCCGCACCGATCCGTCTATCGATTTCACGCTCCATCCGTCCCTCACTCGTGAACATGACCCCGAGATACTTGAACTCCTCCACTTGGGGCAAGGGCTCTCCACTCTAAAAGATAGTTTTGTTAAATCCAAATTTGGAGCTGATCGGTTTAACCTCTTAACCCCTGCCTGAACCGAGCGCGTTTGGCTTTACCCAAATCTAAAAGCTTCTCCTCGGAGTTCACAGACACCAGGCCAGAGGAACGCCTCATTTGAAAGCTAAAAATATTATCTTAATGGATCGTTTACCACACGCTGTCACTTTTTTGTCACTGTATTGATAGTTTTTTTTTGTTGCATTTTCATC
The DNA here is from genome assembly GCA_021464625.1 of Proterorhinus semilunaris. NCBI lineage: Eukaryota > Metazoa > Chordata > Actinopteri > Gobiiformes > Gobiidae > Proterorhinus > Proterorhinus semilunaris. The sequence goes on along the minus strand of CM038344.1, from coordinate 2,702,643 downwards.
ATTATTTTTGTCTCGTTTTTATCGCTGTTTCATGCTTTTTTTTAAATATTTGGGTAAAGCCAAACTTGAGAAAATGTGCTCGGTTCAGGTGGGGGTTAAGAGGTTACATTTGAGCGTTTTATGTTGGCAAAGTATTAATAATGAATAGAGATTATAATTTTTTTTTATCGATTGACTGCACTAGTTTAACACTTTGGAAACTCAACCTAAGCTTTCTTATCAAACTCATTCAGGGTGAAGTACTTCAGTTTGTGATCATAAAGAAAATATATATAACTCTGGCGTTATTCTCGAGTATATTGTATCGCAGTATGTCTCATATCGGGCCCTCAGTATCGTGATCGGCTCGCGACAAAAGTGTATGATGGCCTAGCAAACATGGCGGTTAAAGACTGGAGACAGGATTGCAGAAGTCGGGTCCAGTGGGGACATTTCTTCGCCGGTGCAGCCTCTGGCTCCGACTGGAACATTTCATCATCGTGTCGTCCGTAACAAATCAGCGTGAATGATTTTCCTAATGCGGCGCGATAGGTCAGACCCCGAGGCCCTCCCCCCGTGCTTCTCTGACAGTGACCCGCCAACGCCGGCTAACCGCGGCTAACGCGAGCTAACCGCGGCTAACGCGAGGCGTGACTCCAACATGGCGGCCGTTTGGCTGCTGCAGATAAAGCCCGTGATGGATCGGTCTTGTCTGACGCTGCCAAAGACACAAAAAAGCTGCACAATCCCTGTCAGCGCGATTCATGTGTCTGTCCCTCCGCCACTGAGCTATTGTTCACACGGAGACACGCGATCAGTCATACGGCGGCGCGCAGCCGACAGGAACATCCACTTTGTTTAGTCATGGGTTACTCCTGTAGTAGAGGCGGCTTTTCTCATTTCGACCGAGGTCAGAGGCAAACGCAGAAATCTAAATGTGGAGCTGTTTGTCTACGGCAAAAAAATAATGTGTAAAATATGAACGTTTCTTTGGATAGCTATTTTAAAGCCTGATTTGTGCACTTTCATCAATGACACTGGTTTGCCATATATGTTTTTATGTTTTTAAGTCGTTGTTGAAAACTCATTTTTTTGCTTTGGCCTTCAACACAAGCTGAGCAGATCCCATGTATTTTATTATTATTGTTTCATGTTGTATATTTCGTGACTGTTTTTACTCTTCAATTGTATTTTATAATGTTTATTGTACAGCACTTTGGGCGGTTATGGCTGTTTTAAGTGTGCCATATAAATAAAGTTGACATTGACGTTGACATTTGGTGCCAAAGCTGGAATATGGCGTTTGTTCAGCGTACTAAGTAAGTCTTGCCCCTAGAGGCCATAAGCGCAACTGCAGGTGTCGTAGCATGTTGCGTTTTTTACTCATTAATCGTCCGTGAGAGTAAATACTACGCTGACAGAAAAGACAAAGGGACAGAGGGATGTTGTTCATCCAATTACACAATGGAGATCATTTTTTTCACTCACACTCGGCTGTAAATACTGTTTAAAGTGGCGCTAGCCCGCAGTTAGCTTTGCCCGTTAGCCTGTTAGCTTCTTCTTCGTGATTCCATTCGTGTGTATTGGTTGCTCCGGTCCGATGGCAGGAAAGTTGCAATTGTGTTTTCTGGCCAGAGACACCAGGGGGAGATGAAAGACCCCCCAGTCATCCCATTAACACTTGTATTACCCCCAGAGGGACTACGGAAAGGATTTATTAAGGTAAACACGTTACTTAGTACTGCTTTAACTGTTTCTCTTTAAACCAATAAGCGATCTTCCTTCAAACATTACCTAACTTACAAAGTCATTTATATAAAGGCTATATAAAATAATGATAACTTGCCTAAACTTCACTTTTAACATCAACAGTACAGTTCTCTTCCTCAGCCTTGCAGGCGGCCCTCTCGTCTCCGACATGCTGCATTGCTTCCATTAGACACACTGTTTTTTTTACCGGGAATGCCGTGTTATCCGGAATGTTCCCGCCCCGGATCACCGCCAAACTGGCAAATTACACCAGTGAACGCCGCTGAGCCGAAACCAATACAACACGGAGCGTTCGAGAGGCTGAAAACTTCATCAGGAAGAGCTGAGGTGGAGGGTTTTTCAGCAGAGAAAAGGGAGAGGGGGAGTATTTCATCTGGGTATCACGAGAAAGTACATAGGCCATACTGCATTTCATCACTTTTTGGGGTCATTTTAATCAATACTTTTAATGCTAGCTTTCTCTCTTAAAGGAACAGGCCACCGTTTTTCCATACTGAAATATGTTCTTACCTTACGGATCAACTCGTCTAAGCTCAGGTAAGAACATATTTCAGTATGGAAACATGGTGCCCTGCTCCTTTAAGAGCATATTCGTTCTGTTTTTGAGTCCTTAGAGGCTTCAGTCGCCGTAAATGACCACAGTCCATCAGTAGAGGCGTTGCTCTCACATACGGAGCTCCACATGTCCAGTGACAGGGGAATAACGACACAAAAAGGCGAATCAAAGGCAGAGGGAAAGGCAGGCGGCAGTGATGACCCTCCTTGACCAAAGTCTGCAGATACTATAAAATTATTATAAATTTATTTGTAGAGCACAATTCATACACAAGGCAATTCAAAGTGCTTTCACAGTTGCATAAAGTTACAAGAAAACAGATCAAATCAATCATTAAAACATCAACATAAAAATTAACCAATGACAGTAAAAGGCCAGAGTGCAGATAAAATACTTTCAGTTTTCATCTGCTCGGGTAAAAAGAGCTGTTTTCAGCCTGGATTTGAACATTGTCAGAGTTGAGGCCTGTCTCACATCCTCATGAAGACTGTTCCAGATTTTAGCTTTAGCCTCACCGTGTTTAGTCCTGACTCTGGGAACCACCAGGAGACCCCTCCCTGAAGTTCTCAGGGCCCGAGATGGTTCATACGGCTCTAACATGTCAGAGATGGACTTTGGTGCTAAACCATGAAAAGACTTGTACACAAGCAGAGCTGTTTTAAATTCTATTCTCTGAGTGACAGGAAGCCAGTGCAGAGACCGGAGCACTGGACTAATATGGTGGTATTTCCTGGTTCTTGTCAGGACTCGAGCAGCAGCGTTCTGGATGTTCTGCAGCTCTAACAGCTCGTTTACTACAAAACTTATCTTAGTGGCCAAACCACCTTTCCTCTGCCAGATCCCGTCAGACCTTGGATGCTAAGCAGGGAAGGGCCTGGTCGGTACTTGGATGGGAGACCGTTTGGGAACACCAGGAAGCTGAGTGAGTGGTTGGTGGTGGTCGGAGGGGCCGATGGCACAGATTGGCAGCCAGAGGCGTGCTGGCCATAAGGACAGTCGGGAGGTTTCCCGGTGGGCTGTTTAGGGCCGAGCCGGGCCGCTCCCACGAGGGGTAAATGTGTCAAAATCAGAATTTTTTTTTGCATTCACTTTTCATCCTTGTGGCGGGGAGATACCATTTTACGTTGAACTAACTCAGAGGGGTGTTTAAGGGTGATTAAGTGGAAAACCCTCTGCTTTAGTTGAAGTTGGTGCAGTCCAATCCAGCGGAGACAAGTGTCTGCGCGAGTAAAGAGAGAAAAAGCCAGTGAAAAGTAATGTAAATGTAAAGACAGAAAGCGTTAGAAAGAATGAATAGTGCAACTGTAAAGCGTCTTTGAGTGTCCAGAAAAGCGCTATATAAAACTAATGCATTATTATTATTATTATTATTAGAATATTATCACTAAATGGGACCAGGCCACAAACCTGAGCGGGGCATTATATGGTTTGACAGCGAAGTCCGAGGCAACTAAAGCCGATCCATATCATAACCGTATACAAATGTTTCCGTCCCAGAGACAAAATGTGTCCGAAACAACGCAGAAAAAAGTAATCAAAGCGTATGAAGTACAGTTTGTTTGTATCCGCAGACGGAAATCTCGCAAATTCTCGCCCTCCGGCTTTCCAGCCCTATAGGGAAATAGGTAGTGATCGGATTTTCGTCTCTTTGTGGATCGGTTCATCAAAAAGAGTCGGCTCTTTTGGCTCCGAAATGGCTCTTCATTTTTTTTTACTTTAAATTTTCAGACAAATTTATCAGAGATTTTAATTCAGAGCGACGCATGTGCAGCTTAATAAACAACAATCAAAAAATGAGAAAAAACGTCTCTCATCGTTTTTTGTACCGACTCGTTCGTGACCGACCCATCACTAGGAAAAAATTATAATTGAGAGATATTAAATTTAAACTTTTGCTGAACATTACTGTTGTAAATATGAATGTGTTGCAAGATTTCTGCCATTTTATGTTTTCTTATAAAAATGAAAGAGTCCAGAAAGAAAAAATCAATTTTACTGCACTGCATTTGAGCCAGGTGAGAGTACCTGTGGGACTGCGCTGAGAGGCAAAGAAAGATACAAAACATTAAAAGAAAAAGTTAAATATGTAGTCTACATAAAAAAAGAAATGAGTTAACTTCAAAGTTGTCTAATATCAATTCATGGAAAGTGGAAAAAAAAGATCCGCACAACCTGTTTTATTGCTCACACCAAAGTTACGTTTCGGGGTCTACGAAACTCCGACCTTTTTTTTCCACTTTCCATTGTACTTTTTGGATCCAGCACACTGGTTTAGTGCGTGTCTCTCCTCCTCAATAATATCAATTCATGGCCTCAATAATTGTGAACATTTGTCAAATCTTAATTTTTTTGAGCTGGTTCTTTTGAATCATTGCATCAAGCCCAGCGTGGATCGCGAAACATCGAGATGCATCGTGATCATTTCAATGGAACCGTATCGGGCTGGTGGCGATGAGTCCAATCTCATGTGTCACCAGGTGTGTCTTAAATTAATCGGATCCTGGCAGGTGTATCGAGGCCTAAGATTCCCACCCCCTATTTTTTCCCATCGTACCTGAAGTGTCTCGCTTTATTCACATCATAGGCTAATCACGAAGCAGAAGTGTCCAACGGCGGGTTCATGAGCCGCGGGGACGCACATTCTGTCCACTTCAAATAAATAAAAACTAAACTATCACTTGCCATCTTGCTCTCCGGACCCCCCCCCCCCGCCCCCCTCCACAAACACGGCGTCCTCCTGGGAGCGCCGGTCCACGGAGCAGGGAGCATGATGGGAGATTTCTGACAGCCCTGCGCGGCGCGGCCTGGCACGGCTTAGCGGAGCGTTGAGGGTTTGATTCCCTCAGAGGTAAGGGCCGAGTCTGGGGAGCGGGTCCTGGGGGGGGCTCAACATTCAACTGTGGGAAGTTCAGACGCTGCTTTTCAGGAGATGAAGTCCGGGTGATGATACTTTGGGTGAAGACTGTGAGGCTGGATTTAGGATGTGACATAAGCAGAGGTTAACCCATACTGTATATAAGGGCCGTGCATGAGTCCCAGTTCCATCCTAAGGTCCTGCTTTCTCTCTTTTTCCTACGTCTCTATGAAATGAAGATGTAAAAATGTAAACACACAGGAATATTATCACTGGAATGATCTCATCCAATTTAGTAATGATCAGAAAAACATCCAAGTCTGTCACATACGACTATTTAATTTGACAACTCTCTTCATTTGAACTGACCATGGAAAGATTTAAAATTCCGTCTATTTGTGTGAAGAAAACTTACGATGCTTATTTTATGATGTTTTGTCTGTGAGCGAGAGAGAGATATTCCGGAAGAAGACATTTTTACACCAGCCTGATTCCTTTGAAGCTACATAATGACACATGAGACCTTAAGGTTGGGGTTTTTGGTTTTATCACATTATTTTTACTCCAAACTATAAATGCATATTCTGTCATTGTTTATTCGACCCATAGAAGTTATTACACATTATTACATTGCACTAAATTAGGCAGGTACAATGTAACACGGGTAGTGTTACATGTTTTCATATGAAGATGTTTTGCTTCATGAATGATTGTAAATAGGTTAAAGGAGTTTTATCAGAGATGTTTCAATGTGTTGAATCTAAGTGTATAGACTTGAAATCTGCATTTTTGACAATATTTTATTTATTCTTTTTGTCAATAAAAAAGTTTTAAAACCTCATCTCTTCACTCTGTTGTAGAAGAGCCACACAGTGATGGAGCTGGTCAGGATGCTCTCTATAGTCCCTCTGTAGAAGAACCACACAGTGATGGAGCTGGTCAGGATGCTCTCTATAGTCCCTCTGTAGAAGAACCACACAGTGATGGAGCTGGTCAGGATGCTCTCTATAGTCCCTCTGTAGAAGAACCACAAAGTGATGGAGCTGGTCAGGATGCTCTCTATAGTCCCTCTGTAGAAGAACCACACAGTGATGGAGCTGGTCAGGATGCTCTCTATAGTCCCTCTGTAGAAGAGCCACACAGTGATGGAGCTGGTCAGGATGCTCTCTATAGTCCCTCTGTAGAAGAACCACACAGTGATGGAGCTGGTCAGGATGCTCTCTATAGTCCCTCTGTAGAAGAGCCACACAGTGATGGAGCTGGTCAGGATGCTCTCTATAGTCCCTCTGTAGAAGAGCCACACAGTGATGGTCAGGATGCTCTCTATAGTCCCTCTGTAGAAGAACCACACAGTGATGGAGCTGGTCAGGATGCTCTCTATAGTCCCTCTATAGAAGAACCTCACAGTGATGGAGCTGGTCAGGGTGCTCTCTATAGTCCCTCTGTAGAAGAACCTCACAGCGATGGAGCTGGTCAGGACGCTCTCTATAGTCCCTCTGTAGAAGTTGCACATAACAGAGGCTGGGACTCTAGCTCTTCTTAACTTGCGGAGAAAGTAGAGACGCTGATTACTTTTCTTGACCAGAGATGTGGTGTGCATGGTCCAGGAGAGGTTCTCTGTGATGTCCACACCCTTAGTGCTGGTCACCCTCTCCACTGCAGCACCGTTGATTGTTAGAGGAGCATGCTGGACCCGCGCTCTTCGAAAGTCCACAACAATCTCTTTTGTCTCCTCCACATTTAGAGAGAGGTTGTTCTGTGTGCACCACATGGCCAGACTGCTCACCCCACTCCTGTAGTTTGACTCGTCTCTGATGCTGATGAGACCCACCACTGTTGTGTCGTCTGCAAACTTGATGAAGAGGTTTGAGTCGTACTTTGGAGCGCAGTCATGGGTCAGCAGAGTGAACAGGACGGGGCTCAGCACACAGCCTTGGGGAGCCCCCGTGTTCAGTGTGATGGTTCTGGAGGACTTGGAGAAAATCCTAACATGACTGTCAAATACCTGCAGAGCGCCATCTGCTGTATTGTCAGTGCATCTGCCTCTGTCTACGTCAGCACTGATGAGCATTCTGCTGTTGCTAAGGCGTTGCTATGGAAAGACTTCTGTTATTTCAGCCAAAGATTTAAACTTTTTATCAAACTTTTCTTCACAAACTGACATTTTAATGGGACGACACTATGATTTTGTTCCTTAAATGAGAATAATTACAAAGAATTGAAAACCAAAATGCACTTTATATCTCAGGCAGTTGATTTGTTCAACTGCGTTACCGCGGCAACACAGCTCCCCTCTTTCCCAAAGTCTGCTGCTGTTGTGTGAAGCTAACGACTGATTTTATTCATTTTAGACACAGAAGAGGTGAGTAAATGCGAGTAATTTCTCTCATAACTGTTTATAAGGTTGTTTAACACGTTTTTAAGGATTCATTTGCTTTATCGTTGGCCTTAATCACGATGAAGGTGAAGTTATAATCTCTCAGGGGCTAGCAGCTAATCAGCAGTTAGCTCGACAGGAGAGAAACTGTTTCTGTAGCAGCAAAAATATGAGAAAGTAACATTTATTTGGGCACTTTATGATCAGTCTGCACACAAATATTTCAAAATACAAAATAAAAAACTAGAATTTAGCTTTTCTTTGTTTCTATAGAGTTTGGGAATGTGATGTCATATGTGACCAGTCACAGAAACCAAAGACACAAGTCGTTTTGGGACATTATGAGATAATAACAGATTGTGAAAGTGTAGTCTTCAAGCTTTCCAATGATGTGTAACACCTGGAAATCTGATAATATTTGGAGGCGTAGCGGTGATTTGAAGTTAACAATTCCCACAATGCCAAAGGGGTTTAAACGGCCTCTGAAGTTTTGGGCCATTCTCACCTCTCTGCTGTTGGGAGGGACAATAGGGCTCATTTACATCTCATTTGGATAAGCCACACCCCCTGTCAAACTCCCCCTCAAAGCAGTAAAGCACAGAGAGGGAGCACAAAGGTTATTGCTTCCACAACAAACCATTGTTTACCAGTTTCATTATGTGTATCTGTTTTATTTTTGGTTTTATTTATTGATCTCACCTCACAGCAGAAGGTTGTTATTGTTCTTTTACATTTTTTAATATCAACTGATAAACTGTCACTGGCTTGAGAATGTGTTGTTCAACATCTGTAACGTTTATATTCAAATAAAACAGTGATATATTATATACAGTACGAGAATGGATCCAAGTATGAATCAGTATCGATTTTATTGCCATTGTCGTTTTTTGCTAATGATAAATAATCAATAAACTAGGGGAAATTAAAAGGATCTCAACCAATAAGGCAAATCCCTCAAACATTGCTTAGAGAGCGCTTTTCATACCAGAATGACAAGATAGGTTTACAATATATTTAAAAAACAACAGAGATCTGGTGTTTGGGTATTTTAATGTTATTGCAGTGCTCTGATTCTGTACACTGTTACTACACATCATCCCCCCAAAAAATGCATAATTTACACATAATGTGAATACTTTGAGTTACAACTTTACTTTAAGCCATAGAAAAAAGCCAATTGAGTGAATATGATTAATTTTTTCTGTAATAAAGGATCAATACCTAATATTTACCCCATTTACTACATCACATTTGCTGCATGAGGTTTGTACTGTCGCCGAATGGAGGTTGATTTTTATTCAGTGCTTTAACCTTACTGCTTTTTTTACACTCAACACCATCTGTTCTTAAACAATATTTTCCTCCAAATAGTATGCACAGTGTCATTTGCACTTCATGAAAACATAAAAAAATCATGTCAAAATAATGCAAGTTTATTTTGCTTCAATCTGTTTACACAAGTTACATTGCAGGTGTTTTAAACAGAGCTGAACTCTCCTCCTCCACAACGTCCTGACCACTTTTAGATGTGGTCTTTGTGACACAGTCCAATGAGATCACATTTGCATCCTCTTCTGGGTTGTGACTCTTGGTGCTGGGCATGTGACGTCTCCAGCCTCGTCAGCACAGAATGGCCTGATGTTTCCATACAGATAGGTCTGTCTGTCCATGTTTAGTCCAGGTGGGGCCAGGACAGGAAGACCGTCCATAGGGGGAAGATCTGCTCCGTCGCGCAACAGTAGATTTTCGACAGGTTGCGCATCACAGTGAGTTTTTGCAATAACCAAACCTGGTCTCTTGGCGTCAAAGCTGTGACAGAATAAGCACATAAGACACTTAAAACATGGCAAAGTATTTTATCATATAAAACTGTCATAATGTATGTAGTTGCTATGCTTTAATAATGTACACAATGTGAAAGTTTGAATACAAGTACCTGAAGTGCTGATAACTCTTGATCTGTGAGAGTCTACGGAAATGGCGAGTCAAATGCTGCTGCCAGTCGTAGATCTGGACTTAAACTTTGCCCTCTGCTGTTCCAACAAGCTGTGGTATATTGAGGTGACTCACAGGAGAGCTGTTTTCTACAACCTGATGACAAAAAAAGAGACAGGAAGAAGAAAAATATATCTTTAGTTAAATGTTTTACTGAAGCAAATCAGAAAACAGCACTGAAGTCAGTAAAGTAAAGTGAATGTACCTCAACATTTCCGTGGGGTCAGGAAGTACATTGGTCCTGGCAGGAGAGGGTTTGAGGGAAAGTGTAACTGTAGGAGACAGGGAAGAGAGGGAAATTGGATTAGAATGAAATGTGTCTTTTCATGCTATTCTGCATTAATTTGCGCTACTATCAGGTGTCTTATTCTCATGCATACATCGCCATTTAAGGGACATTAATAAAGTAAGGTGAATGTGTGTGAAATATTACCTGCTGGGCAAAATCAAAACTGCACTTCGTATCAGCTGCTCGTTATTGCTTTGGCACTGCCAGCGGAGATCTGTGCGCGGCCGGCAACTTTTGATGTGTGGGAGAAGTTGGTTCCACAGAGCTTTGAAGCTGGTTTTACCAACTGCACGCTCACCTAAAAACAGGTATTGCTTATGATTAATTGTATTGTAATTGCTAATACTGCATTAATACTGCACTAACGTCTAAATAAATGTTTACACATACCAAGCTCCTTAGCAGTCGCCACGTAGAGACGCCACACTGAGGCCTTGAACACATGAGTTGGCAGCAACTTCACATGCCAAAGTTTATGCCCAGGCTGTCGGCAACATGATTGCATTGTCTTCTGCATAGTTTTTTTATGAAGTCCACAACTCTATTGATCTCCACAGGACTGATGAACCTGGCTGGTGGACGCAGTGAGAGCCTCTTCCTCAAACGTGGTTTTGCTCCATTCTCCTCATAGTGTTGAACTATCTCCGCCAGTGTGTTGTTGCCAATGCTGAAAAAGAACACACAAAAAAAGAGTAGGAATTACTTTAACGTTATTAAATCCGTGGTAAGAAAAGTAAGTAGTTCTTCCTCCACCACTGGCTAAAATTATTAGCATCACATTCAATTCAAGAATGCTGACAGGGGTTTGAGCTGTTAGATTGATTTGAGTTTGGACTGGATACTTTTGTTGAGGAGTCTCTGCTTGACATTTTGATATATAATAAGTGTGTTTGGGTGGAAGCGAAAGCCTGTGGTGATGCTAACTAGGGTCCCGAGTGACTCGTAACAACATTAGGTATGAGAAAGTCTAAACATGATAGCTAGCACAGAACGAGTGTCCTGTGCTAGCTAATAACAATAGGTATGCGAAAGTCTAAACATGAGAACGTATTGTGTTTTTAGAATGAACACAAAACTTTGATGTTTACTAGGCCATAGTGATGGACATAGTGTAGCCTACTCTTTACAGACAAAATCCTGCGTGATTCTCCCCAGGTTGCCTGTGTCAGCTCTGCCTCAATCTAGCGTAACTTTTTCTGGCCATAAAACCGAAAATATGAAGCGGATCTCTCTCAAATAAGAAGTGGCTGAAAGCTAGGGATGCGCTGACTACATTTATGGAGTAGTTTAAGTTGGGAGAGGTATTGATTTTGTGTAAATAGCAGGTTCAGCTGCACGTTAGCTTAGACGTTAGCCGTTAGCTTAGATGTTAGCCGTTAGCTTCCAACAGCACAATAGACTCGTCAAAAACGAGTGCACAGCAGCCACACGCGATAAAAAAACAAACTTTCACTCACCCGTCTGAAGTATACTTTGCCTTCTGCTCAGCAAACTCGTAGTAAATCCATTTTCCAGTGTAAGTAGCGATAGCGTGAGACACAGGGGAAGCCTGTGCCTCATCGGAGGAGGTGTGTACGTGTCTGTGTGTATGTAAATACACACAGACAAAGTCACGCCCCTACAGCGCGCTCCAAAATCTCCCAAAACAAGCAGGTTTGAACCTAAAAGTTTACACTTTTAAATATACCAATACTGGTAGCTTAAACATGGAGAGGCTTCTTCGTGACTTCAACTGAACGATTCTGCAAAAAAGTGAAAATCACCAATTTTCAAAATAAAAACTTTGTTTACGTTTTTCTCCAAACGCAAGCTGCAGACTTGTGTCGTTGGATTCCACGGCGGGTCACATATCGCTAAGCATTATGGTATTAGCAGCAATTGGAAACTAATGGAGATGTTAAAAGTTAAAATACTGGAGTTATTGTTCACATTAAAACACTTGGACACCACAGTGTGTTAGATGTATTTACCAGCAGTAACTCAGCAGCTCACGGAGTTGTTCCACGGCTTTTTTACACGGTTTTTAGCTAATGTTCGTCAATGGAAATATATGCTAACAGCTGCAAAGATGGCGCATCTCCATGGTACCTGGAATGTCCCGAACTCTATTACATAATTTACTTTGGTGACAGTTTAAAAGTCCAGGCTTTAGCTCTATCTGACAGGAGAGTCACATGAAGATGATCAGCTGAAACCTCATTGTTTCCTCTGTCGTCTCTGTTTAGGGCTGTTTGTAAAAATGTGTGAAGGCCAAACGTTCAGAGCTTTTGAACGAGCGTCTGGCTGCGGCGGCTGGAGAGACACGTGCGCTGTTTGAAAGGACGACGGCGGAGTTTGAGGAGGAACTGCGTCGCTCCCAAGACGAGAACCGGAGGAAACAGCGGCTCCTGGACCAGATCCTGAGCCCGAGAGTCGTACTGGTCAGAGTGGACACTGGTCAGAGTTTGAAACGGGAAATCACCGAGACCTCACGGATCAAAGAGGAGCCAGAAGAGCAGCTGCCAGTGTAGGCTCACACACTTTCAAACACGTCTAAGTCACATTATTGTTCAGTTTATTCATATTGAAATCATGTTTCAGGTGTTTCCCAGAGTCCAGTGCTGTGTGCGTGAAGAGAGAAAAGCCCTCCCCGCTTCCACAGAGACAAACTGAGCACTCGTCTGACACTGACGACGATGATGAAGACTGGGAACCTCCATTCAGCCGCTCAGACGCACAGATGGAGACAGAGGCTGATGGAGATCACCACAACCAGGTCCAGAGCAGAAGCACCAAAGCCCAAAACAAGTCTGCACCAGAGACGAGCGCTACGGTCAACACCGGAGAGACGTCTGGAGCTGACGGAGGAGACGAGAAGAAGAAGCACCAGTGTCATGTTTGTGACAAGACATTTAGAGATAAACATGTTTTAACAAATCACATTAGAGTACACACAGGAGAGAAACCTTTCAAGTGTTCAACCTGTGACAAAACATTCAACATAAAGTGTAATCTAAACACACATAGAAGAACACACACGGGAGAGAAACCACACGGCTGTTCAATTTGTAATAAAACATTTGCCCAAAAAATTCATCTCGATCAACATAGAAGAACACACACGGGAGAGAAACCCTACAGCTGTCCCGTCTGTAAGAAGACGTTTACTCAGCTCTCTCACCTCAAACAACATAATAAAACACACACAGGAGAGAAACATAATTGAAATATAATCTGAAAACACACATGAACATTCACAGAGCTTGAACACATTTCACCATCCAACATTTTCACAGATCGTTTGAATATAAAATAGATGAACGTTACTCGATGCAAACTTTTAAGATAGTTCTCAGTTTAATGTGTAAATAATTTACTAATTAAATGACTTTTTTTAATTAGATGGATTTTTACAATTACAAGTGATCACATTTGTTTAATTGACTTAACACAGACTTTTTTCAACCCGCTTTTGAAAATAACATTTAAATAACCTTTAAAATTTGTTCTTTTTGTTCATATGAATATTTTTTGATTTACAAATGACTGTAAATATGTTAAAGTAGTTTTATCAGAAACTTTTAAATTTATGGAATATAATTGTTTAAAGAAACTGCATTTACAATATTGCACATGGCTCACACATTTTCACAGATTTATTTCTGAAGTTTCGTGATTGTCTCGTTTAAACATGAAACACTTTTAAGATTGTTCTGTTTAGATTTACAAATGAAATTACTTTTTGTTTTGTAAAAGTTTACGTTGCAGAAAATCTTTTCAAAAACTGCTATTTAACATTAAACCTTTTAAATATTTAACAACCTTTAACATTTGTTTTTCTGTTCATGTAAAGATGTTTCAATGTGTTGAATCTAAGTGTATAGACTTGAAATCTGAATTTTTGACAATTTTTTATTTATTCTTTTTGTCAATAAAAAAGTGTTAAAACCTCATCTCTTCACTCTGTTATGTTATAAACTAAATTTTTACACAAATAGACACAATTTTAAATCTTTCCATTGTCGGTTCAAATTAAGAGAGTTGCCGCTGGGTCACTCACAGGTCAAATAAGTATTAACATCAGCTTAAATTAGATTCCCTTCCCAGCCTGATTCTTTTGAAGGTACATAATGTAACAAGACGTAAGACTCATAAGGTTAGGGTCTTATGTCTTATTACATTATTTTACTCCAAACTATAAATGCATATTCTTTCATTGTTTATTTCACTCATAGGTACAAGTTATTACACATTGTTACACATTACATTGTACTAAATTGTGCCCTGTCGCGAGAACCAGGGACACAAGTCGGCTGACTCAGTTTCCCACAAATCGAGAAAGAAGAGGTTATTTTTTTAATTGGTGAATTTCGCTTTTTTGCAGAATCTTTTAGTTGAGATCACGAAGCCTGACCATGTTTTAGATAACAGTATTGGTATATTTAAAAGTGTGAAAAAGTCGGAGAAATAGTGCACGCCGTGGGGGGCTTGTCATTGTGTATGTGTGGCTTCATGATTATGCAACGCTTCCCCTGTGTCTCACGGAAGCCGCTGCTGCTAACGCTCTGAATAACCGAAACCAGTGAACTTTTCCAGGCTAACTTTTCCAGTGCGACTGATGATGTCCTGGCTTTAAGCTTGCACAGCGCCCTGCTGACCATTAAAGCCGCCGTTCCACATAGCACGACCCGGCCGCGCACGCCACCATCTACGTGCACGTATCGACACTACCCCACAGGCCGCACAGGGGAGCACGCTGTACAGATCGTCATGAAACGTTTTTATAATAATAATAATTATGCATCTGTTTTATCTAGCGCTTTTCTGGACACTCAAAGACTATTTACATTGCACTATTCATTCACTCCATCCTTGCTGGTGGAAAGCTACTATTGTAGCCACAGCTGCCCTGGGGTAGACTGAGGCAACCAGTCTGCACCATCGGCCCCTCCGACCACCACCAACCACTCACTCACTCACTCACTCACTACATTCACACAGGCTTCCTGGTGTTACCAAACGGTCTCCTATCCAAGTACCGACCAGGCCCTTCCCTGCTTAGCCTCCAAGGTCTGACGGGATCAGGCAGAGCAAAGGCGGTTTGGTCAATGGCCAGGTTTTAGAGCCGCGATGAGAACACATACTGCCCTCTGGTGGGAGTTATGGAATCATTCAGAGGAGCCAAGCTGTATTAAAACAGAAAAGAAACCACTAAATACAACTATGAAGGTAGGCTACATAGAAATGTTAAATACTAACACCAGCTAAAGCTAAGCTAACAGTGGCTAAATACTAATAACGGCAAAATCCCCTTTTAGCTCAGCGTTTGATGTTGTGAAATATTAAAACCTATACCTGGTCAGACCGGTTTGGCCCTGGCCTTTGTTATGGAAAAGCTCGACAAAGCGAGTGAAAGAGCCATTCGTCTGACACGCGCCTGCATGTGGAAAAGAGCCTTATGTTTCCCAAGCCAACTTGCCTTCAGCGCGTGTTTTAAGACAGAAGGTTGTAGACCGGATTTGCATAACTCTACATTGAAAAGAACTGAGCGACCAAAATGGATTTGAACACAATAGTGAACGAGTTTGCTGAGCAGAAGGCAGAGGTCACTTCAGACGGGTGAGTGAAAGGCTTGAGGCCGCTGTGCCATCGTGTCTGTTTGCTTTTTGAAGAGGCCATTATTGTGCTGTAAGCTAACATGGTGTGTTCAGTTGATCGGATTTGTTTGCGTTTTGTTTTTGGTCGTAAGCTGTGTGTGCAGGTTACGGATAATATAACGTAGTCATTGTCCATGGCACTAATGACTGTGTGTCTTCCTTCCCTCTGGTCAAATGTGTGTGTGTTGGGATAATGTTGCTAGTTGTCATTGTGTTGCTAGTTGCTGTAGAGGTAGGCTCTATGGGAAGTGGATTTATTCAAGAGATATTTATTTATATATTACCCGTTTGCAAACCTATTTTCCTTTTTTTTCTTTGATGGCACATTTTTCTTGCGTATGGCTTATCTAAATGAGATGTAAATGAGCCCTATTGTCACTCGATCGGCAGCGGGAGAATAAATAAAATGGTAAAACATGCAGGTTTCAAGAGTCTATACGCTGAAACATCTCTGATAAAACTACTATAACTTATTTACAATCATTCATGAAGGAAAACAATCTTTATATGAAAATATATAAATCTTTATATGAAAAATATATTAAAAACCTTTAAAATTAACATTTTAAAGGTTGTTAAATATTAAAAATGTTTAAAGGCAGTTTTTAAAAAGTCAAAAGTTTTTCTGTGACGTAAATTTGAACAAAACAAAGTTATTTAATTAATAAATCATGTACAAACTAAATATAGAACAACTGTAAAAGTATTTCATATTTAATGAAGACAAACAGGTAACTTCAGAAATAAATCTGTGAAAATGTGTGAGCCATGTGCAATATTGTGAAAGACAGTTTCTTAAAACAAGTATATTCCATATAAAAAGGTTTCTGATGAAACTACTTTCACATATTTACAGTTTTTGGAAATCAACAAACCTTTATATGAAAAAAATAACAAATTTTACAGGTTGTTTATATTGTACGATACCAGAATTTTCCACAAAATGTTGTTGAATAAGCCTTAAATCAACCCAATAGTCTGAAATCGTAAAAAAAAAGTTATTAGCTTAGTTTAAATTAGTGTGTTTTATGCCAGAGAATGCAAATAGTTAATAAATAATAACAATAAAATGAACTGCGATTAATCGTGATTAATCAAATTTCAAAAGTGTAATTAATCAGACTAAAATAATTTATCGAATGACAGCAGATTGAAGATGCCCCCTTTGGAAAATCCAGTACATCACTGCAGGGTGTAAGATGCTGCAGGGATACATGGAACGCCATAAACAAGTGGCTGGTATAGAGAAGTGTGGTCGGATGGCGACTAAGAGAGGGAAGGTAGTCCACACAGATGGGGGTCTCACTCCCAGAAAGAACAATAGCAGACATTGAGGACAGTTACATATACCTCAAAATCCTACAAGCAAATGGCAACCTCGAAGAGGTGACAAGGAAAGTAGTTACAGCCAAATACTTCCAACAAGTAAGGCAGGTCCTAAGAAGCAGCTAAATGGCAAGAACAAGTCCCGGGCAATAAACAGCCTTATGTTTCCAAAAAAGGATTGTAGAACTGAACTTAGCGTTTCCAAAAGAGGATTGTAGAACTGAACTTAGCGTTTCCAAAAAAGGATTGTAGAACTGAACATAGCGTTTCCATAAAAGGATCGTAGAACTGAACCTGATATTATAAGACTTGTTCTTCTCCTCTGCTCCGTTTCATTCATGCTATGTTGGATTGGCGGTCTTGTGGTGATTGCATGATGTCACTTTTGAATGAAATAAATAAAATAAAAAATAAAAAAAACTTGCGTTTCCAAAAAAGGATTGTAGAACTGAACTAAGCGTTTCCAAAAAAGGATTGTAGAACTGAACATAGCGTTTCCATAAAAGATTGTAGAACTGAACCTTGCGTTTCCAAAAAAGGATTGTAGAACTGAACATAGCGTTTCCATAAAAGATTGTAGAACTGAACTTAACGTTTCCAAAAGAGGATTGTAGAACTGAACTTAGCGTTTCCAAAAGAGGATTGTAGAACTGAACTTAGCGTTTCCAAAAAAGGATTGTAGAACTGAACCTTGCGTTTCCAAAAAAGGATTGTAGAACTGAAATAAGCGTTTCCATAAAGGATTGTAGAACTGAACCTTGCGTTTCCAAAAAAGGATTGTAGAACTGAACCTGATATTATAAGACTTGTTCTTCTCCTCTGCTCCGTTTCATTCATGCTATGTTGGATTGGCGGTCTTGTGGTGATTGCATGATGTCACTTTTGAATGAAATAAATAAAATAAAAAATAAAAAAACCTTGCGTTTCCAAAAAAGGATTGTAGAACTGAACTAAGCGTTTCCATAAAAGATTGTAGAACTGAACTTAACGTTTCCAAAAGAGGATTGTAGAACTGAACCTTGCGTTTCCAAAAAAGGATTGTAGAACTGAACTTAGCGTTTCCATAAAGGATTGTAGAACTGAACTAAGCGTTTCCATAAAGGATTGTAGAACTGAACTTAGCGTTTCCAAAAAGGATTGTAGAACTGAACCTTGCTTTTCCAAAAAAGGATTGTAGAACTGAACTTAGCGTTTCCATAAAGGATTGTAGAACTGAACTAAGCGTTTCCATAAAGGATTGTAGAACTGAACCTTGCGTTTCCAAAAAAGGATTGTAGAACTGAAATAAGCGTTTCCATAAAGGATTGTAGAACTGAAATAAGCGTTTCCATAAAGGATTGTAGAACTGAACTAAGCGTTTCCAAAAAAGGATTGTAGAACTGAACTTAGCGTTTCCATAAAGGATTGTAGAACTGAACCTTGCGTTTCCATAAAGGATTGTAAAACTGAACCTTGCGTTTCCAAAAAAGGATTGTAGAACTGAACTTAGCGTTTCCATAAAGGATTGTAGAACTGAACCTTGCGTTTCCAAAAAAGGATTGTAGAACTGAACTAAGCGTTTCCAAAAAAGGATTGTAGAACTGAACTAAGCGTTTCCAAAAAGGATTGTAGAACTGAACTAAGCGTTTCCAAAAAAGGATTGTAGAACTGAACCTTGCGTTTCCAAAAAAGGATTGTAGAACTGAACTAAGCGTTTCCAAAAAAGGATTGTAGAACTGAACCTTGCGTTTCCAAAAAAGGATTGTAGAACTGAACTAAGCGTTTCCAAAAAAGGATTGTAGAACTGAACTAAGCGTTTCCATAAAGGATTGTAGAACTGAACTAAGCGTTTCCAAAAAAGGATTGTAGAACTGAACCTTGCGTTTCCAAAAAAGGATTGTAGAACTGAACTAAGCGTTTCCAAAAAAGGATTGTAGAACTGAACCTTGCGTTTCCAAAAAAGGATTGTAGAACTGAACCTGATATTATAAGACTTGTTCTTCTCCTCTGCTCCGTTTCATTCATGCTATGTTGGATTGGCGGTCTTGTGGTGATTGCATGATGTCACTTTTGAATGAAATAAATAAAAAAAAATTTAAAAAAAACTTGCGTTTCCAAAAAAGGATTGTAGAACTGAACATAGCGTTTCCATAAAAGATTGTAGAACTGAACTTAACGTTTCCAAAAGAGGATTGTAGAACTGAAATGAGCGTTTCCATAAAGGATTGTAGAACTGAACCTTGCTTTTCCAAAAAAGGATTGTAGAACTGAACTAAGCATTTCCATAAAGGATTGTAGAACTGAAATAAGCGTTTCCAAAAAAGGATTGTAGAACTGAACTTAGCGTTTCCAAAAAAGGATTGTAGAACTGAAATAAGCGTTTCCATAAAGGATTGTAGAACTGAACCTTGCGTTTCCATAAAGGATTGTAGAACTGAACTTAGCGTTTCCATAAAGGATTGTAGAACTGAACCTTGCGTTTCCATAAAGGATTGTAGAACTGAACCTTGCGTTTCCATAAAGGATTGTAGAACTGAACTTAGCGTTTCCATAAAGGATTGTAGAACTGAACCTTGCGTTTCCATAAAGGATTGTAGAACTGAACCTTGCGTTTCCATAAAGGATTGTAGAACTGAACTAAGCGTTTCCAAAAAAGATTGTAGAACCGAACTTAAACACAATTCCGTATGTGTTGACTCATAAATGAACGACTTCGGTGAGAATCGACCATGGAAACAGTTTTTAAAATGAAAGGAAAAAAACATTTAAAAAAAAGTGTGTCCAAACTTTTGGCCTGTACTGTATATACAGAATAATACATTACTTGACTTTATAATCAAGGAAGAGTGTTGCTGTTTGGAACGGTTGTCATTCTATCGCTCAAATTTCACAAATGGAGAATTAGGGTTGGCAGGTTGTGGATCTGTTGAGAGGAATCCTCCCAATGGGCTTTAAACCTTGTCTGTTAATGCACCACTCAGCATAGGAACATCATCTACAAAATCAGCTGTTAGGGCAGCTGTGTGGGGGTTTGTTGATGGGGAGTTACTGCCCTCTTCAACTGGCCCGCTCTACACTCTGGCTTTTTAATGCAGCACACTATGCAGGGCTACATCATACTTCATATATAACTAACTTTTGCTTCAGCCCACTCCTGTTGAGCAGAATGTATACCGCTCAAATAAACAAATAAACAAACTAAAAACTAAAGACTCGCATCATAAAAGCGAAGTACGTTTAGTAGTAAATTACAAAGAAAATGTCTCGATCCCGGTTCAAACTCTGTGTGGGGGTCGTCTCTGAGAAAACAATTCACTCGCCGGAGAGTCCCGTCGCCTTTTTATTTCTGTTTATGTCAAAAAGAAGTTTGTATATTTTTCCGACTAGTTGATAAAACCGCAAAATTAGCGTGAGGGATGAAGCCGAATTTAGAGAGTTTCATAATTCAAAAACACAGTAGAAAAGCTCTCCTCCAAAAAACCAGCTGATTGTCTGACCAACACCACTGCGCTCCTAGTGCGTCGATTTGACAAACAGACCCCCGTCACACGCGTCCCGACGTCGGCCAAAACCGTCCCGACCACTCCCGACTGGCGATTATCGCGTTGGTGTGAAACGGCCTTTAGAAAACAGACCTGTTTTGGTTTACTTGGTGTTAAACTAGTAATGATCTAAACATCACTTCAGAACCGGGAACATTATTCTCAGCTACAAAGACCTAATTAAGAGCTAGTTGGACTTAAAATAGACCTTGTATAATTTGTTTTACTGCTTAAGATTTGTCTCTTTTTATTGAGTTAATGAGGCCAAAAAAATAAAAAAAATAATGTATCAACAGTATATCTATCCATCCATTTTCGTCCACTTGTCCGTTGGGATTCGAACCCCCGACCTTCCGATCATGAGACGACTCACTCTACCATCTGCGCCACTGTCGCCCCTGTCATCAACAGTATAATTAATGTCAAACTAATTAATTTCGGAGGGGTGGTGGTTTCCCTCCTGGAGCCGCCACCTTAACGTGGTGGAGAGGTTTGAGGCCAAATGATCCTGGAGCTCTGTTGTCGGGGGCTTGGTGCCCCTGGTAGGGTCTCCCAGGGCAAACAGGTCCTATAGGTGACGGGTCAGACAAAGAGCGGTTCAGAAGCCCCTTATGAGAGACCAACAGGCCCGGGTAGAACCATGAGGCCGTCCTTCTGTGGACCCACCACCTGCAGGGGGCGCTATAGGGGCTGGTGCAGCTCCAACAGCCCCCACGACCCGGCAACGGACAAGTGGAAGAAAATGGATGGATGGAAATTAATTTAAGAATTTAATGAAGGGCAAAAGTTAGTCATCAGCTAATAAGATGATGACTAAGGTGCAAAATAAGGGACTATAAATATAAAAAATAATAATATAGAATATATAAATACCAAATGAACTACCTATTAGTATGATTGTTTGACATTACCTTAATAACTGCAGTCTTGCTGATTCACTTTACTTTGCGATTGCTTCGATTCTGCAGCCCTAACAAACTTGGAAGGAAAACTGCTTGGATGTGCGTTGGACGAGCCTAAACTTTTCCCGTCCGTAGTCAGTGCTTCCCTTTCCAAAGCACATTCCCTGAAGGAAGGCTGAAAACGCTGAACGCACCTTTCTAACTTGGCCGTCTTTAGACTTGTGCGTGGAGCTCAGTCAGACGCAGACGGGCGGACGAACGCTCGGATGGCCGTGGTTCGATGCATTTTTTTCGCCGATTCGTGCCTTAGCCGCGGCTCTGCTCCGGTGATTAGCCCCTCTCAGACAAAGGCCAGGCGTGTTGCACTTGTTCCCCGACTTAAGTGCAGCGCCCAAGGTGGAAGGCGGCCGATTTCCCCGGAGAAATGTGCTTTCCGGAGATAAGGAACGGAACGGCACCGGGCAGGGGTTGGTCTCCGGGGGCGACGAGGTGCGACAAGGAGCAGGGGAAGAAGAAGAGGAGGAGGAGGAGAAAAACAAAATGGAGGCAGGGAGACGGCGCAGAAGAAAGTTCAGTCAAAAGTTCACTTTGAGTTAAAGTTTTAACCCTTAAATGTCCCATGCCAGGCCTATATAACTACTTTCTACCTGTTCAACTTGATATTTCTGTTGTATAACTTAAATTAGGGCGAGACGCTGCACGGCAAGACCAGGACTGTTTATTTATACCAGGCATTTCGTACTCAATGCGCCAGCAGGTGAAAACTTTTTCAAGCAGTTAACATGTCTACTATAAAAAAGACAAAACTTAGCCGTGGAATGATTATTTTATGACGTTTTGTCACTAGCGAGACGGAGACATCCAGGAAGTAGCTACTACATCGCTTCGCAAAGCCGGCTTTGTCTCGCGTTGTCATTTACAAATATTGACACACAGTTGTGCTAAAAAGTTTACATACACTGACAGAATTTTAGATTTTTTTGGCCATTTTTCAGATAATATGAATGATAACACAAAAAGTTTACACACTCCAGTTCCTAATACTGTGTATTTCCCTTTAACATCAATGACAGCTTGGATTCTATTGTGGTAGTTTTGGATGAGCCTCTTTATTTCGTCGGATGGTAAAAATGGCCTCCAGTTCCTGTAAATTCCAGGGCTGTCTTGCATGAACTGCTCGTTTGAGCTCTCCCCAGAGTGGCTCAATGATATTGAGGTCAGGAGACTGAGATGGAACTAACAGGACCTTCACTTTATTCTCCTGTAGCCAATGAGAGGTCGACATGGCCTTTAATAACATGCTGCATTCATCCTGAAATTCTGATTCTGAAGTCGGCGCTGCTCGTAGGACCAGCCTTTAAATTGTCTCTCCTGAACCGAGCAGAATAATAAAACAGACTGGTTTTCACGTGTAGTCCACATGTTTTGTAGAAATGTGTAGCGCTGACACAGCGCCCCCCTCGGGTCGTCAGGGGCAGTGCATTGGAGGCGAGCCTCACTTCGGGCCTTTCAAAACACGGTTTAAAGTCAAATGAATAAACAAGTCGTTCTTACGTCTGATTCTTTATCCAGGTGATAGAAAACCAGCGCGCCCGACAAAAACCCATTTACAAATGTATTTTACTTTTAGGGGCGAAAAAATCCCCCAATGGGACAGAGCGCTGAGTGAATGAGCCGAGCTCAAGTGTGTGCGGGACGCCGGAGGCTCCGCCCTCTTTGCGCCATATCGACAACTGATAAAACGTTTGGGCATTTTTTAACCACGAGATATATTAAAATCATAGGAAATCCCTCATCTTAAGAGAAGGGACTTGTTTTTTTGTGTTTTTGATGATGACTGGTGAGGCCTGCCTCCCCTGACCGCACGTCACTGGTTCAGACTGATGCAAAAGATCAGATACGTATCGGATTTAGGACACATCTAAGGGTTTGTTCAGATTGCAGCCTTTAAAAAAAAATAATAATAATGGGATTGAGCATTAAGCCCTGCAGTCTGAACGTAGTCCAAGTGGCCTGGGTCACATTTGAAAACGTCGGATCTGTGTCGTTCAGACTGTCATGAAAAGATCCAGGTCGCAAAAGCGTAAAAAAAAAAAAGGGAATAGGGTCTTTTGATTCGACTGGACTTCCAATTTGCCCATTTCCGTTTTGTTGACGTACTATAATGAAACTGTAAATCCAACAAAGACACATCTGACTTGCTGTACAAATTATGGAATCACAAAACAGTCCCGTCCGTTCTGTCTGTTCCTTCCCGACTTTTTTACCGAAAAGTTGAGTTGGATTTTCTCAAAGCTGACAGCGAACTGCAGACGAGGCGGGTTCATTTACGGCGAGACAAGTCCGCAGTGATTACCGGAGAACAATGGCTGCCATATTCAGGCTGACCTCTGGCCCCATATCAGGAGGCAGTAATTATAGTGACTTTGCAGAACAAGGAGGAGAGATAAAGCCGGAGCAAGATGGCGGACAGAGGCGTGTCGGGCTAAAGGGGTTCAGCTCAGAACGAGGGATGAAACAATAAAGGCAATATCAAGTGGCTCATAACATCAGAGGTGGAAAGAAGTCAGTGTTAAGTTTCCAGTTTCTTGTCTTGGGTTTCAACTCTTGGACAGTCAGGTTCAAGGGAAGTTTAAATCCAATCCAGGTCAAAAACAAGTCCAAAGCTGGATTTGTCCGGTGGGTCACATGAGACTAGTTTGATTAGGACAGGGTTTCTTCTCTTACTTTGCGTTTCAAGTGCCTTTAAGATGAACGGCTCTCGTAGCAAAGAGCTACTGTGTACCTTAAGGGCCTATCTCACTGGAGACTCTAATTGCCACTGGGCATGGAGATGTCTCCGAGGCGTCTCCAGGAGATAAGGCGAGTCTCCAAATAGTCTTAGCAAAAAGAACAGGTTCAATTTCAGCGGAGACTTGAAAAAGTCTCCATGTGGTCTCCGCACTCGCATCAACGAGTTGATACATAACTGTCTGGTCTTTGTGCGTGTGCTCAGTCATGCAAAACGACCAAAGATGTTGTTAGCATTTGGCCTCTCCCTGCATATTCCTACGGCTCCAAACGGGGTGAAGTTAGAAGCGTCAAAGCTCTTCCACGGGCACAAAGACCAGACAGGTGCGGATCAACTCGTCTAAGCTCAGGTGAGAACATCTCTCAGTACGGAAAGACGGTGGCCTGTTCCTTTAAGCAGTTAAAGTTATTAAAAGAATCCTGCTAAAATGAAGGCCTTAAAGTGATAGTTCAGTAGTGCCCAAAGTGTGGCCCAGGTGCCAAACGTGTGGCCCTGAGGCTTCTCCTTTTATTGCCACACATCGCCAGAGATGGAACTTTTTAATTTTAAAGAGGGGGTATTATGCTTTTTTCAATCACATAGCACCAGTCTATAGCACTACAATGATGACGTAACCTTCTGTTGGTCTGTATATGCAGTAAATTAAAATAACTGCCTTGAATAAAATTGCTCTCTCAAAATGGCCGCACTGAACGTCTTGAAATAGGCCTCTGTCTCTTTAAGAAGCTTTCCGACACGCCCCCTTCAGCACACTACTGTGGCGTTTAAACAACAACACTGTGCGGGGAGGGGGCTCTGCTGAGCTGAGGAGCAGTGGTTGGGGGCTCGGCTGGTGACGAAAGGTCCAGAGGCGTCTCCAGGAGGTGGGGGCGTTCCTAGGAGGACTGAGGCATAGCTACACCTAAAATGGCCGCCGTCTAAGTTTTTACTGATGACTCAAAAATATGTGAATGAGCCGAGGCAACACTCCAGGCATGTGTTTAATGAGGGAATGACATAATAACAGGATATAAAGCTTGAAAAAGTCGATTTTACATAATACCCCCCCTTTAATAGTTCCACACAATACTGATCCCGGATCTGTGGCCCTCCATGCTGTCACACGTGTCAATATACAGCTCTCGGTGAGAAAGGTTTGGACACCCCATGATAGTCTGTAAGTTTGCCAAATGAGGATAGAGAGAACAAACTTTCAAAGGAAAATGATCAAGCTCCCTCCCCCTCCTGATTGGAAGAAAGGATTCTGATTAGAGTCTGAAAACAGAAACGGGAGGGATTTCAGAAATAACGTTATTATCGCCCAGGCGATCAACTACACATAATCTATTACAGAATGTTATTTATATGAAAGAAGTGATAGACAATGACATCGCTCAATTATTTTTCCCGCATAACTTCGCCGAAAATTAGCACAACTAGGATCTAACGCCATTTTGATTTGGCCAAATATCAAACTTCAAAACTGAGCTCTTTTGTCCAAATGTTGTAGTGTCAGCCCCGGAGGTCCAGGTTGGAGCTACAGAGCCACTATTTAGCCGGTATTTCGAGTTGTAAAACAGCCGGAATAAAGCGCTGTGTTTGAGCACAGAGAGGCGAATGAAAGCGTCTCGGCGCGAGCGTGTGAACAATGGCTGTAATCTGCCAATGACCTCTGACCTCGCTCGCTGCCGGGTAATTACCGCCAAGAGAGACAGTGCCAGAGACGGTTAGAAAGTTTACAGAGGGCGCAAAGGCAGACCAGGACAGCACGTTTGGGTTTGTGAATAAAACCCCTGCTCACTGGCCTTTCTAAACGAGCTGTTGGAGCTGCAGAACATCCAGAACGCTGCTGCTCGAGTCCTGACAAGAACCAGGAAATACCACCATATTAGTCCAGTGCTCCGGTCCCTGCACTGGCTTCCTGTCGCTCAGAGAATAGAATTTAAAACAGCTCTGCTCGTGTACAAGTCGTTTCATGGTTTAGCACCAAAGTCCATCTCTGACATGTTAGAGCCGTATGAACCATCTCGGGCCCTGAGAACTTCAGGGAGGGGTCTCCTGGTGGTTCCCAGAGTCAGGACTAAACACGCTGAGGCTAAAGCTCAAATCTGGAACAGTCTTCATGAGGATGTGAGACAGGCCTCAACTCTGACAATGTTCAAATCCAGGCTGAAAACAGCTCTTTTTACCCGAGCAGATGAAAACTGAAAGTATTTTATCTGCACTCTTGCCTTTTACTGTCATTGATTAATTTTTATGTCGATGTTTTAATGATTGATTTGAGTAATTGATTAACTTTATGTTGATGTTTTAATGATTGATTTGATCTGTTTTCTTGTAATTTTATGCAACTGTGAAGCACTTTGAATTGCCTTGTGTATGAATTGTGCTCTACAAATAAACTTGCCTCGCCTCTAATGCTAACGGCCTGTCAATCAAAGTCCGGCCATCATTAGTATACGAGATTTCTAAAATGTTTCTTACGAAAACCAGCCTGGTCCCTGTAATTGTAACTAACCCAGCGTTATCACAGGAGGACTAGAAAGTAATAAAAATAATTAGAAACCAGGCTGTACAGTTGTTTAGAACGTTTCAATGGAAAACTAGCTTGTTTTGCCGCCTCTATAAGGAGGTATTTACAGCAATGGCGGCCCCCAGCATTGAGCACAACCAAGTTGACGCTGTGATCCAAATATGGTCATTTCCTTTCTGAGAGACGGCACCGGCAAAAAGCTCCTGTGCAGAAGTTTTGGCCCGTTTTAGTTTAGTTTTAGTCTTTTGTCGAAAATGTCATTTAATTTTAGTCAAGATTTTGTCATTTATTTATCATTCATTTTTAGTCTCGTTTTAGGCGACTAAATCAACATTTTCTTCACATATTTACATCAGTAATGTTCAGCAAAAGTTTCAAATTGATGCCACGATTTTTTTTTTTTATTGCCTATTCACCTGCAGGGTCTCGCTTTGAAAACGTGTGCAACTATGGTTAAGGTCTATGGATATTGTTTTGCAAATTACACCTAAAAAAGGGTAAATGCACATGCCTTTTGAATATGATTATTCTGATGGGTAAAATGTTTATTTTTAAAGCTAAAACTCAAATCAAATTTATGTATAAAACACTTTAAGAATAGAGTTCATCATCAGTATATGTTGGAAACAGTTATAGCAACAAATAACAACAGAATAATTGAACATGAAAAGAAATGGAACGTCTGCTTACTTGAATTAGAGATATAAATACTGGTTGTACTTGCTGTGCCATTTGTTATGTCATAAACGTTTTGCCAATTATATGTCATTTTGTTTTTGATCGGTATTAGTGATTTCATCTTATTCTTTTATTTATATATTTTTTTCACATGATTTTATTTGTGTTTGCTTTGTGCTTCCTTTCTGTGTATAGTCTGTGTTCCTGTCAAAATACTATGAATGTGTGGATGATTGTGGTTGTGATTGTGGTATGAATGCAAGGAGGAGTGGCTCAGGTTGGGTGGGGGGATTAAAGTTTGTCTTATTTTATTATGTAAAAAAAAAACGGGAAAAAAAAACATCTACTGAAGCGTTACAAATGTTTTCTGTCAAAATCCATATACTCGGAATGCGTTTAGTCCGTACGGTGATGCAGACGCGTGAAATATCTGTAAACACATCTCACTGTTCAAAGCTCCCTCCACGACTCTCCTTTTACTGGACACCTTCACATTTTCCGCGTTGATAAAAACCGCTGTCGCTTCCCCCACACAATGAAACGACCAGAGCCGACCTCCTCGTCCCACCGGCTGAATTGCCGTACACCGCGGCCGAGTAAAAAGCGCGATTCAGTGCCTCTTCATAACAGGAGTGGCAAAGGTTAGACCGGCCGCGCTCCGGAGGGTCGTCAGATAAAAACTGTCACCGAAGTACCTGAGGCCGTCGAGGAGGTGGGTCTGAGAGTGGACCCGCTGCCATTTGTTAAAGGGATATTTCAGGGTTTTTGACATAGGACCTCATTTCCTAGTTATCCAGAGTGTCGTTGATGTCTGGAGATATTTTTTTCTCAAATTCATGCAGTTCTTTTGAAGAGTCTAGTGGCGCTAGGCTAATGCTAGGCTAACACATTTCTATGGTATCAGCTAGCCTGCATTAAAAACAGCCTGACCCGCTCCACAGAGCACCTGAGGCAAATCACTTATAACACCAGACTAACGATAGCATAATTTTAACCAATTTGCATTAAAAAAAAAATTACTTATATTTTTTAGCAGCATCAAACTAACGCAGTGGCGGAGTGATCTGTGAGAAAATAGTCCCTCAAAATGCGGTAATTCATGTGATACAAGGTCAGTTATATTGAAAAAAATATTCTATTAACACAGACATTTATATGGTTAGTCTGGTGTTATAAGTGATTTACCTCAGGTGCACTGTGGAGCGGGTCAGGCTGTTTTTAATGCAGGCTAACTGATACCATAGAAATGCGTTAGCCTAGCATTAGCCTAGCGCCACTAGACTCTTCAAATATAAGAACTGCATGAATATAGGAAAAAAATATCTCCAGACATCAACGACACTCTGGATAACTAGGGAATGAGGCCCTGTGTCAAAAATCCTGAAATATCCCTTTAAAGCAATGTTTTATTCAGGCTTTTTACAACAGTCACTGGGTCCATGATCTCTCTGTACAAGACCAAACATTTCCTCAAAAACAACATAATTTTAGCTCTATATAATATTATACGACCGACCAAAACCTGCCCGACCAGGACCGACTGGAGGTTATCGGTGTGAAAGGGCCTCTCCATTACTTCATCGTGTGACTAAACAATGTAAAAAGCTTAAAGGATGTGGACCTTATAATCATTGGAGGATAAAATGTAAATTCTTATTTAGGCTAATGATATTATCTGTTCCTATAATGCAACTATATTGATACTTGGTACTCATGTTAACAAGTACAACTTCTCATATGTCCTCGGTGGTAAACGGAATACTTTATTGAATGTCAAAGAAACATTATCAGAACAAGTTTCCGTCATGCAAGGGAAGAAATTACGAAAGGAAAGAAGGGCCGATGCAAAGCTTCACGATGTGATGTTTTTGACTTCACAGACTCTTAAACCATTTCAGGTACGGCCTTATGAAGCTCGCTGAGAAACAGAATAAAGGGAATTTAAAATATAAAAGTTATTTCACTCTTGTTTCTTACGTAATCCCATGTGTTCGTTCATAGCGTCCTTCAATGAGAATCACATCATGGAAACCGTGTTGAAAATAAAGACAGGCCGATACATAAAAGTATATTTTGAAATACGGTAACATTTTTATAATAAGAATGGATTGTGTGGAGACGCCGCAGCCTCTGGCCTCGGCGTCGTTGTAACTGTCTGGTTCAATAGTGATGTAATCAGAGTGTGCATCGGTTAGAATGCAAAGGAATGGGCTGGATGGATCTTTAGGTTTCTTCGTTTTCAGATGGGAGAGTATAGATTTACTGTCTGGTTCTGTAACAAAACAGATAATAAAAAGAATATTAACCTCTTAAACCACCGCCTTAAGGTCCGCACAGACCTTGTGTGATTTTGATACAATTCTCAGTCGCGCCGAGTTTTCTCTAGTCGAAGTCAGTTGCGGAAAGTCGTGTCTCGTAGTGTGGGGGGGTCACGACTGGACTGGTGTTCCAATCGTGTAGTGTGGGCAGCTGTCTCCTCCGCCTCCTCCATCTCGGGGCTGAGTCTCCTTTTCTTATTAAATCCACTGAAATACGTCCCGCTTCTTCGTGTCGCCGACTTTTATCTCCATTTGACAGAACTATAGCCAAGTGCTTTGGCTTCGTAGCAGTTGGAGCCTTGCACTGCGATGTTGTGACATTGTTGACACCGCTGACCAAACTGGGACACGCACATGTTTTCACACGATCACAAACACAGGCCTCTCTTTGCTAATATGGAGTCCGTTTTTGGAGCTGGAGGAGAAATTAAGTGTTATCAAACATCAGCTGATTGTCAGAATCGTGTTCGCTCTTACGATTCTCAGGCGTTAAGTGTGGACCCCAGACGTTCAGGCGTGTAGTGTGTGCTGACCTTTAACCCAGTGCATTGTCTCCAGTTTGGCTTTACGCAACAAAAAGTGACAAAAAAGCCTCAAAACAAGAGATGAAAAAGTATCAACAATGCAAAAGAAGCGACAAATGTGACAAAATCATTAAAAAAACATACAGCATCAAAAAGCATCAAAAGCGCAGAAAAAGACCAAACAAGTGACAAAATGTGACAAAAAATTGAAAGGCATCTAAAACGCCAAGAGAAGTGAACAGCAACAACGAGAGGTGAACAATCTTAGATCAGTTTTGTAGGTCTTAGCTTTCAAATGAGGCGTTACACTGGCCTATAGTCTGTAAACTCCCCTGTTCAGAAGCTTTTATTTGGGTTTCGTCTCTTTTTTTCTTGTTTTTTTGGTCTCTTCTCTGACATTTTCCTTTGCTTTATTGTTATTGCCGCTTCCCTGGCGCGTTTTCATCTCTATATTGACGCTTTTTTTCCAAGAAGCTTTAAGATTTGGTTAATGTCAAACTGAAGAAAATGTGCTCGGTTCCGGTGAGGGTTTAGCGCAGTGTGTCCAACCCCCCCTGATTAACCCATCAGACCCCCTGGGGCCTGATCTTGAGGGCGAAGGCGAGAGCAAAGATGCAGACACAAGCGCCCTCTGCACTCTTGCCGGCGGCGTATGTGAGCGGGGCCGGCGGCACCTGAAGGGCCCATCGCGGGCAGGGATTGGGCCCATTGTGGAGACTCAGTAAGAAAATACAACGCAAATGGCACGTAGACCTACGACACTACCACAATTTGAGTAGAGTAATTTGCTGACGGTCCCGTAATCTGACCGGCCATTAGTCTACGAGCGTTGGCCACTTCCCCGTGTGTCTGTCGGCTTCACAGGCTGAATGCCGAACATCCAACTAACTTCACCGCGGTGCCAGGCAGGAACTCATCGACCAGCTCCTGCAGAGGTTCGTTTTTCTGCTCGAAACCAGTGAACCTTTCCTGGCTATCCATGAGTTCTGAACAATGCGACTGATGATGCCCTGACTGTCAAGTGTCCCGTGTTGGCCGGGAAACTACCGTCACTGTAGCCACGACATAGCGGTCCTTTTCAAAGCCGAAATTGATAAAGACCTAGGAGTGCCACGGGTCAGGAACGAGAGAGTGGATTGGACCAACTCTACAGTGAAAATAACGCTGTTCCCCGCTGTGCCATGTAGGCCATGTGTCTGTTTGCTTTTTGATGAGGCCATGTTGTGCTCAATGGCCGCTGACTGCTCTGCTTTTTGCGCCATTGCTCCACCTTTGCTGTAGTACCTCCATATGACCACTATTCCCCCATTGGAATGCATTGGACTTTAGACACGTTAAAAACAACTTTAATGCCCGGTGCCTAATGGTTTAGAAGTGGCTAGAGCTAGATATTCCTCCTGTGATTACGCCGGGTTAAAAACAATCTGGGGCACCGGGCCGGTTATCGTAGGAGACATGTTAGAAATCTTGCGTAATTAATGAGGGCCTGACTTTGATTGACAGGCCGTTTACGTCGCTGCCTGGCCATGGGCGCGATTACAACAGAAATACACGCCCATTACACGCCCCGCGAGGGCCAAGCAGGGCGGGGTCTACAGTCAAGATCCCGCCCTTATGCCCTTTTTAGGAACAGGAGAGGAGGAGCCTGTAAATCCGCCATGATTTCCCCCTCGAACGTGGTCATTGTGGTGAACGGGGAGGAGTGAGGAGGAGCCGTCTATTCTCTTTTACGGTCTATGGTTGTGCTGTAACTTAAAGCGAACGTGGTTTGTTCAGTTCGATTGATTTGTTTGAGTTCTGTTTTTGATCACGTGTGCAGGTTACGCATATACCGTGGTCATTGTCCATGGCACTAATGATCGTGTGTGTTCTTCTTTGCCTCTGTGGTGTTAAGAGATGTAGGGATGATAATTGTCATTGAGAATATCGACGGGTATTTTGCACACTGGTTAGCTGGATAACTATCCTTATAACTTCAGCTTTGATTTAACTTACCTGCCCAGTGAAACTGAAGAGGTCTGATCTGATCTCTCTTATCCGGCCGGCGGAGTTGAAGTGCGTTTGGGCGCTCGTTCATAACGGGAGCGAGAGGTTACATCAGCCGCGCTCCGGAGGGTCGTCAGATAAAACCCTCCTGTCACCCAAAGTACTGGAGACAATAACGGCGCGAGGGGGTGGGGACGGTGAATGGACCCTTCGCGCCGCACTGCTCACCGCGTCACGGCCCTAATGACACCTCCAGGAAATTAAATGTCAAGTCTGCGACGCTGATTCGCTCTAAATGGAGCGCTAATTACACGGCAACAAGCGCCGAGCCCGACGCCACAGCGACACGAGAGGAATGTTGTGTACGAAGGAGAGTGGCAGGGCTTTTAAATAAGGACTTTCCTGGTGTTTGTTTTAAATAGATGTGAGATTTGTGGCTTCAAATCCTTACAGACTGTAATTAAGTACAGCAGCAGTAACGTCTGCGAGAAGACTGAAATATACACGGAACGGATACAGGAATTACATTTGTTAACAAACATTGTTAGCAAGTTCTAAAACGTAGGGTCGTGACCTGTGTGAAGTTGGCCCCCCATAGTGTCCGATTTGCTTCAAAATGGTGTCATTCGTTTGTGCTTCGTTTCTGCACACAAAATTAGCATTTGCGCACACTTCGTTTTTGAATTATTGATCATTGATTGTTAACTGATCAGCCCATCCATAGTGTTATTTTTCCTTTTCCCCTAAGTAAACAATTTAGTTTATCATAGCAGGTGTTTTACAAATTAGCCATCATCTGGACAGGGCTGTTTTGATTTTCTTTTCTTTTTTTTACACTAAAATATGCTTCTAGGGGCATAAAAGGCTTCAAATCTGACATTCAATATACTATTTCAATTTACTCTCCATATAATTGCATTTTCTTTGGAAAAAATTGAATGAAAAATAAATTGGCACCAATGTTTCTGCATATATTTGCTCAATGTTGGCACACATGGCACATTTGCCTACAATGTGTTCTGCAAACACAAAAGTTCTCAAAAAAGTAAAAAACATAAATAAAATACGTGTTTTATCTTAGTACCGTTTTTAATCCCTGATCAGTTACCAATCAATGATCAATAACTCAAAAACAAAATGTGCACAAACGCTAATTTTTTGTGCACAAATGAAGCA
Source organism: Proterorhinus semilunaris (assembly GCA_021464625.1). Lineage (NCBI taxonomy): Eukaryota > Metazoa > Chordata > Actinopteri > Gobiiformes > Gobiidae > Proterorhinus > Proterorhinus semilunaris. The sequence goes on along the minus strand of CM038344.1, from coordinate 2,669,453 downwards.
CAAACGAATGAAACGATTTTGAAGTAAATCGGACACTATGGGGGAGCTAACTTCACACAGGGTTAGTACCGACCCAAACTCATCCAACCCATTTCCAACTCCACAATCCTCCAGAGGGATCAGTTTATGAGCACATTTCACTTTATGCAGGAAGCAAAACTGTCAGTAATGAGAATAACGATGGCTTACACCTTTATTGCGCTTTACAGTGGCGCAGATGGTAGAGCGGGTCGTCTCATGATCCCGCCTCCTGAAGGTGCACATTGTCGTTGTGTCCTTGGGCAAGACACTTCACCCTCCTTGCCTCCAGTGTCTGCGTACACTGGTGTATGAATGAGAGAGTGAATGGGCCCCCTATGAGAGACCAACAGGCCCGTTTGGAACCATGAGGCCGTCCTCCCGTGGACCCACCACCTGCAGGAGGAGCCATAGGGTCGTGGGTGCAGCTCCAACAGCTGCCCCCACGACCCGGCAACGGACAAGTGGGAGAAAATGGATGGATGGATGGAAGCCTGTGTTACCAAGTTTCTGTCGTCATTAATCATTCTCTCCATACTTGGTGGTGGTAAACAACCATTGTAGCCCTGGGGTAGACTGATGGAAGCGAGGCTGCCAATCTGCGCCATCGGCTCACTCACACAGTCACTACATTCATATCACCCTATTGTACATGTTTTCAGTGGTACCCGGAGGAAACCTACGCAGACACTGGGAGAACATGCAAACTCCATAGAACGGACTGGGACCTTTTAGCTGTGAAGCACGTTACCCAACCGCTGTGCCACCCACAATGTAAACCAGTTTTTTTTTTTTCAACTGGTTTGGCGTCGGGACCCACAATCCCCCTGGGATGACCAGCCGCGACCCAATGAAATAAGCATTAAATAAACCAATAAAGCTGTAATTATGGATACAATAGGATGGGAGGTGAGCGCATCAGTGGGTCCAAAATCGTAGATACAAGTTCAGGTGCTCTTCGAGGACAAAAAACATAGAGAACATGGCAAAAAGACAAAGGAATGTCCGAGGCACTCTGAATGGTAAGATAAAAATCCTTTAATGATCAAGGGACGCCAACGCGTTTCGACCTAGTACGGTCTTTGTCAGGGCAAGTGATTAAAAAACACAAACAGGTGCGTTAAATAGCTAAAGGGCATCACGTGAGCAGTAATTATGATCAAAACAACCCGACAACAGTAATTTTAACAGACTCAAGTAGCTTGTGAAGGCTCTCAATCATCCAGGGAGTATCGATCGTAGAAAAGGTTAAATCATCGACTGGACTGGGTTTTGGTGAAGTTGAGGACGTTTCACTTCTAGTCACAGAAGCTTCTTCTGAGCTCTTTAGGTCATAAAAGACACTTTTACCCAAACTGGAGTGAACTAAATAAGACCCAGGCTCCGCCCAGGAGGAGGGAACCAGAACTGACAAACCTCCCGACTCAGGTTGTTTACAGCATCACTCAGCGAGGAGGTCTTCGTTCTGCTGCTGCTGGACGTAGACGAGCCATTAGCCTGAACAACACAGGGTCGTTCACCTGATCTCAATAGACCGTTATAGAGCAGGGACATTACATGGTTTCTGTTGTTTTACAAGGATAGCTCCTTTATTCCTCTTTCGTGAGGAAGTCTTATTTAGTTCACTCCAGTTTGGGTACAAGTGTCTCTTATGACCTAAAGAGCTCAGAAGAAGCTGAAGAAGCAAGACGTCCTCAACTTTACCTAAACCCAGTCCAGTTGATGATTTGACCTTTTCTACGACTCAAGGAGTGATTCTATACTTTTTCTGTACATAAATATTAAAATAAATGTTTTCTGCGAAAGTCTCACCACCCACTGAAAACGGTTCCGCGACCCACTTTAGGGTCCCAACCCACCAGTTGAGAATCACTGATTAACAGTTACATCAGTTACAATTACTCTGTTACTTGCCCTTTAGGGTCAGGGTTATGAAGGTTTAGGAACTGTAAATGTTATGCAAGTTGTGTGTCACTCACACAGATCTCACACATAGTTTCAGAATCTAGAAGGTCTCGGCTTTCAAATGAGGCATCAGACTGGCATGTAGGATGTGAGCTCTCCTGTTAATAATCTTTGAGATTTAAACAACTGGCAATTGCTGCATCTGAGCCCTGTTTGTTTGTTTGTTTGTGTGTCTGTTTAATTTGAAAATCTAAATAAAATATAAAAATAAAAAATAAAAATAAATAAATAAATAATCTTTGAGATTTGACATATGCATAATTGGAAAAGATAACCCTAAAACGGGAATAACAGGTTAATGGCTAGCTCAGTGGTTCACAAAGTGGGGATCGGGACCTCTGTGGGGGAACCAAGATAATTTAAATGAATGAAAAGAGAAAAATATTGAAGCTATATTCAATGTAAATCCATCCATCCATTTTCTTCCACGTGTCCGTTGCCGGGTCGTGGGGGCAGCTGTTGGAGCTGCACCAGCCCCTATAGCGCCCCCTGCAGGTGGTGGGTCCACAGAAGGACGGCCTCATGGTTCTAACCGGGCCTGTTGGTCTCTCATAAGGGGCTTCTGAACCGCTCTTTGTCTGACCCGTCACCTAGGACCTGTTTGCCCTGGGAGACCCTACCAGGGGCACGAAGCCCCCGACAACAGAGCCCCAGCTGCAATGTAAATATTAATTTAAATCAGCATTTATTATACATTAAGGTAAAATAACAAAGTGCACATTCAATTAGGTCTAAAGGATTTAGTTTTCAGGACGGCTTCTTACAATATTATTTCTCAAAAATATTAGAGCCGGTTTTCAATTCCAGACTTGACAGCTTAATTGAAAGATATAATTTGCTCTCTGAAAATCAGTTCGGTTTTAGGAATAATCACTCAACTTCCCACGCACTCTTAGATAATATTGAAGAAATAACTAATGCTGTAGATAATAAGAAATATGCAATAGATTATTTATTGACCTGAGCAAAGCTTTTGACACAATAAATTATGATATATTCATCAATAAACTTGAACATTATTGGATTAGGGGGGTAGCTCTACAGTGGGTTACCAGTTATTTAAAAAATAGAAAACAATGCGTGAAAAACAGTAATTACCAGTCTAGTTGTCAGGAATTTGTGTGTGGTTTACCTCAAGGTTCCATTTTGGGTCCAAAATTGTTTAATATGTACATAAATGACATTTGTAAAACATCTCAAATACTTACATTTATCTGGTTTGCTGACGATACAAATATTTTTGCATCAGGAGACGACTTACAGCAGCTGTGTCGGATTGTTAACTTGGAACTCAAAAGTGGTTCAAACAAAAATAAACTTTCTTTAAATCTAAGTTAAAGCAAAACGATGATATTTGGCAACTGTAATTCCAACGCTCAGGAAGCAATTCAGATAGAGGGTGTTGTTATCGAGCGAGTGCATGAAATCAAATTCCTTGGAGTGATTATTGATGATAGAATTACTTGGAAACATTAAATATATATCTACTAAAATATCAAGAAGCATTTCAGTAATTGCGAAAGTAAAGTATATTTTAAACATCAAAGCTTTACATACCTTATACTGTTCTCTGATTTTGCCCTACTTATATTATTGCACTGTGGTTTGGGGTTGTAATTGCAAAAACACATTAAAACCAATGTAACCAAAGATCATCATGTTTTGTGACATTGTTGAGTTCCAAACAGTACAGATGTTACAAAGCAAGGTATGAATTGTTACCAAACCAAATACAAAGAAGTTCCAAGAACGTACTGGTCGTTATGAATTACGTGATGAATTAAACTTCAGGATTCAGAAACATAGCACAACTTTGAAAAGTTTTAGTCCGACAGTTAATGGGGTACAATTGTGGAATAAACTGGAGATGGAATTGAAACGAGGTTCAAACATCAACCCTCAAAAGTTTTTTGCAAAGTATAGAGAAAAAGAAATGAGTTGCCAATAGGGGGCGCAAAAGGATCAAATTGCTTTTTATTAATTAAGGAAGAAAGTTGTTGCTCTCAACAGTTGTCATTCTATTGCTCAAAATTACAAAAAGAGAATTAGGGTAGGCGAGCTATGGATCTGTTGAGAGGGATCCTCCCACCGGGCCCGTAATCCTCATCTTTTAACACACCACACAGCATAGGAACATTATCTACAAAATCAGCTAGTTAGGGCAGCTGGGTAGGGGTTTGTGGATGAGGAGCTACTGCCCTCTACAACTGGCCCGCTCTACACCTGGAGTATAATATGTCTTTTTAACATAAAACTAGTGACTTTTGGTAATACTGAGAATGTTAGGCCTGGTAACCGTCTGAAAGAAATGTAATGATCGTTACTTGCTTTGTACATGAAACTAGATCGTTGTTGTAATTGTGCTTCTTTCTGTTGACGTACGAACACTTCAAACAGTGTTTTGTAAGTTATAGTTCTTTGTAAATAGTTTGTAAGTATGTAGCTTTATCAGAGTTGTTACGTAATCAGTATTGCTCTGTTTTGGGGTATGGTCGGAGCTGAGGGTGTGTAGGGTCTATTTTGTTTTGCTGTTGTTTCCTTGTTGCTATTTTGTTCCTTTTGTTGTTCCAATATGTTCTTGTGAAATGATGATTTTAATTGTATTCATTTTGGGTTCGGGCGCTTATAAGCACTTGCTTCGGCCCACTCCTTTTGAGCAGAGTGTTTTTCTGCTCAAATAAACTAATAAACTAATAATCCATAAAATGTCTTTTGAACAGCTTTAAATGAAAGGATTTGTCTCTCATGACTGTACACAGAGACATATCTCTCATTTATATACGTATAGAGACGTACATAAATGTAAAAGCACATGTCGTATCATTTATAATTAGCTGCACAATTCACCAAGGTCTTTTATTCACACATGTCTGATGTATAGGAGTGGAGTAGGGCTTTCAGAACACATCAGTGATTATTGATTATAACAGAGAAAATAAAGAACTGCCGTGACGTCTCCGGACATTACACAGGTGAATGTTTTTCCTCCATCGTGTTGCAGCTGAATGTCCGTCGTGACATTTAAAAGCTGTGAACCGCGCATTTACGGGAATAAATACAGCCTCGTGTTGTTGTTTTGCTTTTCCCTTTCCTATTTTTACATATTTCTGGCCCTAAATAAAGGAGTGATTGTCACAGTGAGCGGCGCGTGGTAAACTATCTCTCTGTGCCGCGGCGATTTACTCTCTCAATGAGTCGACCGCGCTGTAAATAGTCCCCTTTAAAAAACACCACAATCAAAAATCCACTCGCAGCCTCTGAGTCATCGTTCCCCCAGTAAAAATAGGCCCCTCTTTTCTGTCTGGCTCGTACTGAGTAAGACGGTAACAAATGTGTAATAAGGACACGCACTTTACACTGGCTTCAAGTTAAGATTGCTCTCGGAAACACTCAGGGTGTGCAGGATAGACAGGAAATGTGCAAACAGTTAGATGGTAAATAGAGCTATCCTGATCTGCAAGGGCCCATTAGTCCGAAAAGGTCCCATTGAGTAGTGGTTGAAAAATAAAATTAGGTTCAGGCAAAAGTCCACTGACCTTTAATCCCTTAACATACCTGAGCCCTTATAGGACCCGCTCTATGGCCTGGGCATTTGGATGCAAGGTGACACAAGGGGGCGCCCTTCCAGCCTTCTCAGTGTAAATGTGAATTGACTTTCTTCAGAGTGAGACTTCAGGTCAGACACCATGAGTGACAGTAACATGAAGCTAAATACAGTCGGCTCTTTGTTTCCAGTGAAAAGGATGAGGCGTCGCTTCAGACACAGACTGAGACGTGAAGAGGGAAGTCATGGAGATTCTGCTTTAGACAGAACTTCAGACATCTGCACATTAAATCATATTGTCACTCTCAAATATGTGGTAACAAATAAAATCTGGTGCAAATTATTATTACAATTAAAAAATCAAACACATGATTGATGCATAAGAATGTTGAAGAAATATCTTTGTACTGTATAATGCCTGCTGTAGGTCATGTGTGTCCCGGTTCCTCTGAGTCATGGTGGCTCATGGTGGACCATGACAGATGTGGACAGGACTGTGGTAGATGTAGTTTTACTTCGGAGAAAACAGATACTATAGTAACTGGTGTCAAAGAAATGAACCTCATGAGCTTCTTCTGTAACATCTGTCCACATCAGTCCTGCTGCACCACAACTCAGACAGACTGGGACAACCATGACTCAACAACAGACAGTAAATAATGAATTTTCACACTTGCACTAGTGACTAAGATATACTTGATATTCGATCTTTCATTCTGCAGAAATATGAAATGACTGTCTGACACAGAAGCTCTATGACATCTTTCTTCACCTGTCGGGCTAAAGAGCATGAGGCCTCAGCCTTTTTGTTTACAATAAACATCACACGTGTAGCGTCATGTTTTAGCTTCATGTTACTGTCACTCACGGTGTCTGGCCTAAAGTGTAACTCTGAAGCCAATCAGATCACAGTGACTCAGAGTGGGCTGGGCTCAAATATGCACCAAACGCCAAGATCCAAGCTCTGAGGCTAAAACAAATATTTCAGTGCTTTAAGGCACAATACAAAGTTTAAAAATGTTAAAACTAAGTATTTTCCTCCACCTACATGATCCAGCCGTGTCCTAATGTGTAGAATGAGCCCAGACCTGTTTCACCACAACTGCCTCTAAAATCCTGCACTGTCAGAAAGGTGTTACTTCGGGGCTGAAGTGCCGTCATGCACGAGCTTAACATAGAGACTGCAGTTACGTATTAGACCTGAGGTGGCGGTAGTGAGCATAAAATGACCAACTTGCATCTAGTCCCTTTAAGGTTAGGGCCAGTGGTTGTATATGGCCCTCTGATCCACAACACACCTGGGTTAGAGATGTCGGACTAATGGCACCTCTGCTCAACGGGACATTTTCAGAATAATGGGGCGTCGGTCTACAATGACTATCAAAAACTTCAAGGCGGCAAAAAGTATTTAAAAAAGTATATACAGTAAAAGAAATAAAATCAAATAACCTAAACAGACTATTCACCTTATTCCGCCCCGCCCACTTGTGCTACTTTTTGCGTTGTCCTGACACTTCCGAGCGCGAAGCCCGTTAGGTTTAGTAAATTGATTTAAGTAAAATATCAAAAATTTTTACATTTGTGTAAAATGGAAAAAATAAAATAAACAGACTATATTAAAAATGTCAGTATTAGCAGTGCAGGTTTACATCATAGTGCATTGATAAAGTGATGCAGGTACGTGATGTAAATACAGGGATTATTGCACATGTTACTTTAGAGTCTTGTTGTTCAGTCTGACCGCAGTGGGGATGAAGGACCTGCTCCGTGAGCTGCTCAGCGTGCAGTGGGTGGGAGGTGTTGTCCATGATGGAGGTGAGCTCGGCTAATACCCTCCTGTCCCTCACCTCCCCCACAGAGTCCAGAGCTGGACCTCCTGACCAGCTTGTTCAGTCTGTTCTTGTCCCGCTCTGTGCGGCCCGGGGCCCAGCACACGGCAGCGTAGTGGAGAGCAGAGGCCACAGAGTCAGAGGCCTGCTCACTCTGAAGGACCTCAGTCTCCTCAGAAGGTGGAGGCCACTTGGGCCCTTCTTGTACAGGGCGTTGGTGTTGTCCAGTTTATTATTGAGGTGAACACCCAGGTCAGGACAGTCGTCTCCAGCTACCAGCCCAGTTTGGGATCCTACAGACAATCTACCCAAGGACTTAAGGTTCCAAGTGTGGGGTGTATTGCTTGATCAGGTAAGAGTAGGCCTGCCACGATAAAACATTTTTGAGGACGATATATCGTCTCAAAAAATATCACGATAAACGATAATATTGAGTATAATGCAAATACTGTAGGCAATAAAAAGAAAACTGTAAGCAACTATTTTAACTGAAATGTATTGAACTTTTGGCATTCAATGTTAACACCTTATACCAAACAAAGTGCAAACTAAAGGGTCGACATATTGTAGGACACTGTTTCCATCTGTGCTTCTCAAGCTTTTAATATAACTTACACTCTCAGCAGGTTCTGTGTTTGAACTAGACCTGTCACAACATAAAAAATAAAAAAAACAGTCAATATACAGTATCATCTTTTAAAAATATCCCAATAACAATAATACTGATATTTCATCTGCATTATTCTGGTTAAATATTTCCTGACAAAACTCCCTTATGTGTTAAATTAAACCTGGTTAGAATAAAATATTAAATGGGTTCAGATAATACTGTATTACTGCAAAAGTAGAGTAGCCATATGTTTTGGTTTTGGCCGTCTGAGTGAAGCAGCTTTTTTTGGGAAACTTGTCGACTCTTTGTCAAACCGCTGCAGCATTTCTGGTGTTTGAACAGTAACATAGTCCTAAGCCCTGAGCGATGTTCTCAGGACTATCGCGCTTGTGGTGAGAGGAGGGTGGTCGGGAGCGCTGCACTGGGTCCAAGCAATATTCTTTAAAAAGTTTAGTTAAAAATCAGGTGCTCTTTCAGGATGAAAATTGAATGAGTAAAAACCTTTGCCTTAAATGATGAGGTACATGTGGCAAAAATCCGAGGCACTCCGATGAAGTGAGATAACAGTCCTTTATTAGGAGGGACACGCCAAGAGCACAGATACTAGAATGCACGGGTGTTTTAAATGATTGGAGCATCACATGGTCAGTCACGTGTGTTTCCCTGGGCATGAGAGGGGGAGATAAACTTAAAACCCTTGCCCAAAGGGAAACTTATTGGATTGAGACCCTCAAGGCCACCATTTATCCAGGGTTAAACGATGAACTTGATTTTTCTGTCTTTCTGTAAGATGGGGGCCCCTTGTCTTTTTAACTATATTTGTAACTGAAATGTTCTTTTTTTTTTACTGAATTGTTTGCATACATTATCTCTGGACCTGTTCCTGGTGTATGTGTTCATGCCTACATACTGTGACTCAGTTATGTATTGTGATACTGGCTATAAATGAATATGCCATGTGGGAACACTCTGTCACTTACATGATGATTTTGTCCACATTCCCAGGATACGACGTTTGTTTTTCCCACTATCGCGCTTGTATTTGGACAGTGGCTAAAGCGCTCGGGTTCCGAGTGTTTTCTCACGAGTCCCTCTCGCTCCGTAATAAAGTGCACAGAAAGTGTCGGAATCAGCAGCTCCGTAGTAGCACTTTGTTTACCCCCCGCCTCTCTCCAAAAGCAGCGCTGATCTATAAATGATCTGGGTCACTCCAATCACAGCCATGACCGCATACACCGACCAGTACGAATGGTTCTTCTCCCTGCTCTTATACTCATTGAGCTTCAAACACCGCCACATCCTGTCACCTTACCTGGGCATAAGCATATAATATACATTTCATTGGATCGGCTGGTGACTTTAATCCCCAAATTGCTGATCATTCATCATGTTGTATCTTACACTCAGACCAGCTCCTGATGGATGTTCCAAAACCACGGCAAAAAGCCGCCCGACTATAGAACATTCTTCCTCTGTCTGTCTCTGTCGGACAGTACAAGGCCAGACTGAAAACACACCTCTCCTCCCTGGCCTTTAATAATATCGTCACGTGATGCTTTTGAGGGTTTTTGAACGTGCCGCACTTTGACACAAGCCAAGTGTGTGGTCTTCACTCTGAATCATTGCGTCTGTGCTGGTGAGATTAATCCTGTTTATTTACAAAGCTCCTCTTGGTGTCCTGCCTGAATATGTGTTACATTTAATAAATGTCAGGGGAAATACTGCCCAGTTGTGGTCCCAGGACATTTTGCCTTTGGAGTCGCACCGTGTTTAGGCAGACTGCGAGTCTCAGGACCCTTGGACAGTTTAAATGTTTTGTTATAAAATGAATAAATTATAATAACATGAAACACGAGTTATACACCATCGCTGACTTCAGTGCAGGGGAGGTTTTAAACGTGTTTCTGACCTGGGACCGACATCACAGCGTTCTAAAGGTCTACAATATTATATAGAGGTAAAATTATTTTGTTTTTGAGGACATTGTTTGTCTTGTACAGAGAGATCGTGGACCCAGGGACTGATATTAATGATCATTTTTTGTAATTCATAAATAAACGACTTGTGAAAGTGTAATGGAGTTAATAGGAAAAACTGGCTCCTCCCCCCACTGGGTCCTGTGACATCATCGCATTCTAGAACCTGCGACCCAGCATTTCGCACGATGCTTTGTGTCGTTGTACCTTTTGGCAGGGCCGTAACGATGAAGGGGGCTAAATGGGCATTTGCCGAGAGGCCCCAATGTGAAGGGGGAATTCAGGAGCGACCGATGTCTCGCTCCAAAGTTTGGTGAAAAGTCGACAGCCCTGGAATATCGAGATCCTGAAATATAAATATTGAGATATTTCTTTTCGTCATTATCGCCCACCCCTACTTGGTATACATTTTTCCCCCATAGATGGAGCAACATCTACGTCACATCAGTGCCGCCAGAAGGTTAACGGCCCTTTTTCGGGGGCAAACAGAAGCTCCGTACATTGAGGAAAGATCGTCGGAGAAAAACTTATTTGTTTTATTTAATTATTGAATGTGAAAAGGAAGCCATGGAAGTGACCTGTTGCTTCAGCTAATTCACAGAACTGAGCTGCTAAACCCACTGTGATCATGAAGTCTCTGTGACATTTGCCCGTGTAACCTTTTCGCTGGATGCTTTATAATGTGACTACAACAGCTCCAGCTTTTAGTCTTTCACTTTTATATTATGATTAAATTAATGTAGTTTTGTAGCTCATGAGAGCAAATGGTACATGGTTCATTCAGCAGCTAACCTACTAGCTGCTAATGCTAACGTTAATGTGCACTTTAAAACAAAGAGAACCATTAATTAGGCCAAATGCTGAACACGTTTGAGTTTGAATAATTACCGATTAAAGACGTTTCAAAGTGCATAATACACGGCCACCAGGGGGAGCTGTTTCCTCAGTAATGAGCCCTGACAGATGCTAGCTATGATAAACTCGCTGATACAAGTTTACACATAAAATAAAAACTATTCCAATATTCCTTCTGAAGTGAGTTGATGTGTCCGTAATCAAGAAAGGTCATTTTCCTAAGGTTCTGATCACTGGTTTAGAATATTTTATCCTCAGAACGGGAAATGATCATGTTTCCACATTCACACCAATGCAATTTTTTACTTTCGATTCCCCCAAAAGGGAGCGTTGCTCGGCAAAAGTTCCCGGATGTTGCTCCCATTTCTATTTATCTGAGTAAGTTTAAAAATTACTTCCCCCTCATTCACCTCCAGTTTCGCCTTAAAATCACATAAAATCCGAGAAATTAGAGAAAAATTAACGTATTTGAAATTTAAAGGATCTGTATCATGCTATTTTAGCTGTTCCAAAGTAAAGTATAGGCATTTATATGATACATTGTACCTCTACCACTATGGAGCACTAATTTTTGTGATAAATATAAGTATTTTCTGGAGGTATTTTTCCAACCCGGAAGACAAAACGCTGGGATTCAGTTAACTCCGCCCCCTCTCGCCGCTCATACAACTTTAGCAGTAGTAGAAATATATATATCACAGCAAAAAGTGAAGTTACTTCATGATGCTGTTATAAGGAGTTAACATGTGCAACACAGCTTCATGGCTAAATGGCTAACACACACGCTAACATGCATTTTGATCGACTCACCACTCTGATGTTTCCAGTATGGGACTTGCGTTGGTTATAAAAGTTAATCCACTTTGATTCTGGCCGAGGTTCATTAGCATCCATCAGAGACAGGCACAGACAAACACTATTGTGGCTGAGAGTCGCTGAATCCCGGAGGGAAATTCCAACTTCTATGGCCTCTTCTTTGGGAAGGTTGAATAAAGTCCTGTCCTCGCAGCCAAACGCAGTTTTCTCCGTGACATTATCGTGAGGTAAGAAAAAAGAACAGGTGTCCAGACTCCAGAGTAGGTTAGAAAAAGTTCCGTCTCCACAACTTTCGGTGCAACATGACATGACATCTGTTCAGACCGTTCGGACGCTCAGGAGGAGCGTTTGTTTTCTCTACAGGGGCAGCGCAGCGTCAGGCACTTCCTATTTTTTTTTTTTCTTTCTTTTTTTTTTCTTTGTTTCTTACGACAGAAATAATGAAAAAAGCAGTTTTACAAATGAAAATCAGGCCGTAAGGCATTAGATTACAGACGTCGAGCACTTCCGTTCCGCTGTGACGACACAACTGAACAAGCCAGTCGTTTACCAGGAGAGGGCTTCAGGAGGATCACTGAGAACTGCGTGAATGAAGCCAAAAACCACTCTGGGGGTGTTTTTGAGAAGGAAATAGCATAACAACATGGTTAAAAGCTCAAAAAAGTCGATTTTGCATGATATAGCTCCTTTAAAACCTGGAGCATGGAGTTGAATTTGCAAATCTGGGTCTGCCTCAGCATGACGTCTGTTTTCTCCTGCGTGAAACCCATCGGCTGCATGACAAGTAGCTCGGCTGCTATTAGCGCTCTCGCATTAGCAGCTTTTATTAGCCATTAGCCGTAGCCGTTAGCTCGTGTTTGTGCTATTGCCTTTGATTACCGCCCTCCACAGTACATTAAAACCCTCAGCCGCTCCGACTCCGGGAAATTAATGCGCACATCTCGCCTGTTTTTATTGTCCATTTCATCGTGTCCGACCGAATGTTACTCGCGGCTTTATTGGCGTTTTAACGCGCGGCGTCGGATGAGTTATGGCGCTAATATCGGAGGAGTATTTTCCGGAGATTTCTTGGGAGAGCACTTTAGATCAGGGTTATTGTCACGTTCGGAATTACAAGCCGCGAGGGCAGACAGTACAGCGGCGTTTGCGGAGCCGGCGATGTGAAACTTAATCAAATATCACTGGAGAGAAGAGCCAGGAGAACGAGGAGGAGGAGGAGGTTAGGCGGAGAGGAAGGACGGAGTAGTGGGAGCGAAAGATACAGAGCGAGAGAATGGAGGGAGAACGACATGACGGCAGCCGGTGAAGATGACTTAAAGGCAGTAAATTAAACAGTGTCTGTCTCAGCGCCGTGCGTCGAGTGGAGCGATAAATCCTACGGTGCCCTCTATTCGTAAAGGAGGGCGGATAAAAAGCTTCCATCGTTTTATAAGGTCTTTAATAACCAAAACAACCGGAGTCGAGGGGGGAAAAGCGGACCCGGTCCAAAAGGGTGCGTTGCAATCTCGTTTGAAAATGTCTTGGTCTCCCGATCCGGCCACTCTTGCATTTTGTTTCAATATACAATATGGTTCCGCTTTTAGAAAATCCACATGTTTAATTTTGTGTAGCTTTTCACGTAACTGCATTTAAATAGGGGGAAACGTGGAACAGCTCGGTCGCTTCTAACTTCACCCCAGTTTGGAGCTATATACCTTTGCTGGGAGTATGGGAAAAACGGTGGCCTGTTCTTTTTAAAACACAGTAATGGGAATTAAGAACTATCGAATTTGACGTTGCCACTGCCTGTTAAAACCCTGCCATTGAACGTATTTTTGTCTCGTTTCGTTTGCGTTAATCTGTTCGTAATCTCCGTATGATTCCGTGGGCCAGACCTCGTGGTTCATGGCGCAGGCTGTGGAGCGGACGGGGGTGCACAGACGGGTGGCGCTCCTTGTGAATCGTACCTGGCGCAAAAAGTGGGCAGGACAGGGTGGACAGACTCGCATTACGACGCTGGGGTGCCGCGGCTGAATTGGGGGGGAAAAAGGTTTGCTATGCGCCCCGTTTGTGAAATGTGCTTCTTTCTTTTCAATCAATCAAGTTTTATTTCTAAAGCGCCTTACAACAACCAAGGTTGACCAAAGCGCTGCACACAATAAAAATACAATATAAAAAGGAGTACAATTTCATTAAAAACAGACCATTCACAACAGTTGCCACAGAACTATGTGTCAAATGCCTCTTTAAACTGGTGAGTCTTTAAACAGGGGAGTCTTTATACAGGTGAGTCTTTAAACGGGCGAGTCTTTAAACAGGGGAGTCTTTAAACAGGCGAGTCTTTAAACAGGCGAAAACAGGTGAGTCTTTAAACAGGTGAGTCTTTAAACGGGTGAGTCTTTAAACAGGGGAGTCTTTAAACAGGGGAGTCTTTAAACAGGCGAAAACAGGTGAGTCTTTAAACAGGTGAGTCTTTAAACGGGCGAGTCTTTAAACGGGCGAGTCTTTAAACGGGCGAGTCTTTAAACGGGTGAGTCTTTAAACGGGCGAGTCTTTAAACAGGCGAGTCTTTAAACAGTCTTTAAACAGGTGAGTCTTTAAACAGTCTTTAAACAGGCGAGTCTTTAAACAGTCGAGTCTTTAAACAGGTGAGTTTTTAAACAGGTGAGTCTTTAAACAGGTGAGTCTTTAAACAGGTGAGTCTTTAAACAGGGGAGTCTTTAAACAGGTGAGTCTTTAAACAGGTGAGTCTTTAAACGGGCGAGTCTTTAAACAGGGGAGTCTTTAAACAGGCGAGTCTTTAAACAGGGGAGTCTTTAAACAGGGGAGTCTTTAAACAGGCGAGTCTTTAAACAGGTGAGTCTTTAAACAGGTGAGTCTTTAGTTTCGCTCTGAACATCGGCAGGTCTGAAACGGCACGTAACTCAAGCGGCATCGAGTTCCAGAGTTTTGGACCGGCCACAGCAAAAGCCCGATCACCCCACTCTTTATGACGTGACCTGGGCTCCTCCAGCAGGTGGTGTTGGGCAGAACGTAGGGTTCTGCTGGGCTGGTGAGGGGTCAGAGTCTCACATAAATACACTGGTCCAGGGCCGTGGATGGAACTGAAAACAAAAAGCTAAAGTTTGTACTGGATTCTGAAAAGGACCGGGAGCCAATGCAGGGAGTGAAGGACGGGCGTGATGTGGTCATGTTTGCGAGAGTTGGTGAGGAGCCGGGCAGCAGCATTTTGCACAAGCTGTAATTTGTGAATGAAGGTTCGACTGAGTCCAATATACAGGGCATCGCAGTAATCCAATCGTGAGCTGATGAATGCGTGAATAGTTTTTTCCAGGTCGGAGCGGCTGAAGGAAAGGCTTCACTTTTGCCAGAAGGCGAAGCTGGAAAAAACTTGCATCAGATTAACACCTAGGTTTTTGATGACGGTGTGGGGGACGAGAGACTGAAGACCAGGAACAGTGGTGCTGAGTGGATTTTGAGCGCCAAAAAGAAAGAGTTCAGATTTGCCCTCATTTAAACACAAAAAGCACAAGGAGCAACAATGTAAAAAAGGCAACATGAGGCTTATTACATGGACCACCGCTGCCGCTCTTCATTCATCAGGAGGTAAACACTGACACACGATGTAAACCTTAAAACGCAGATTAGACGTGGTGTTGTGGCATGTGTGGTTTATTTATGAAAAACTGTTGTTTTGGTGTTGGGGGTGTGCGCGTTGATCCACTGTACCAAAGTAAGCCCGTGCGCTCAAGCAGACTTTTCAAGGGCATTTCGCTTTTGTTTTCAATTTGACATTGATTGTAAGAAAGAATACAAGGCAGCGCGACGTAAAGAGGAACATAACGTGAAGGTTGCCACAGAAGAGCTGCCGCTTGTAATGAACCTCAGTCGGACTCTTTTTCTTAAACAACGCCCTCTCTCTAGATCACGCGTGTACCATGATGCGCAGGGACTGAGCCAGGCACAAGATCTGGCCCCGTGTGTCCTTAAAGGGCCTATACCCGTTTGATTTTTCCTAATAGTATTTATTTGATTTTTTTATCCTCCTTTAGTGTAAACATTAGTGGGGAAAACACTGTGCACCTACTAGGCAAGGCAACTTTATTTATACAGCGCATTTCGTACACAAGGCAACTCAACGCGCCTTACAAAAGAAGATATGTGAAATTATAATCAGGTTAAGTTAAGGCAAAGCACATGTATAGACACATCAAGACATGGGAAATGCACAGCACACGAGGTCACGTGTGGAATTTTTTTCTTGGCCATTGACCGGGGGGCGGGGCTGAAGAAACATGCTGAGGCAGATGCAGAACGACGGGGGCGTGGTTAGGGGGGGGGGGGGTATGTGTGTGCGGTTGTCTACAGTCTGAAAGGCGTAGGAGAGATAAGAGATCCAGCTGCTTCAAACCTCCTCTCAGGAGGACGAGAATTATTCCAGTAACAGTTCATCCATCCATCCATCCGTCCATTTTCTCCCACTTGTCCGTTGCCGGGTCGTGGGGGCAGCCGCTGGAGCTGCCCAAATCACATTACACCAGCCCCCTATGGCTCCTCCTGCAGGTGGTGGGTCCACGGAAGGACGGCCTCATGGTTCCAAACGGGCCTGTTGGTCTCTCATAGGGGGCCCATTCACTCTCTCATTCATACACCAGTGTACGCAGACACTGGAGGCAAGGAGGGTGAAGTGTCTTGCCCAAGGTACAACGACCCGCTCTACCATCTGCGCCACTGTCGCCCCCAAGTTCATACATTTATAATGAATTTGCTTTTTTCTTGGTCTCAGCTTTAGTTCAGTTCTCCAGAGCAGGTAGTTCCCTTCACAGTTCATCCCTTTTCCTCCCAGAAATAGTCCATCTATTGTCCGTCTCCACAGCGAGCTGCCAGGTCCTACACAACAGTCCATCGTTGTGCGTTACTTTCCGGTGTAATTCCATCACTCCCTGCTCCAAAGTGCTCGTTTTTAACGGACAGCAGCGTGGTCCGATTGCAAACTGCTGTCTTTTCAAATTTCCGATAATCCAGGGCAGTCCATCCGATAAGCAGGTACCCAGTTATCAAGAGTCCAAATGAGTAAATATCTTTGACGTCTCCGACCGACAGGACCGCCAGGCAAACGACATCCATCGCAAACCGAGCTGTGACAATCCGGTCCGGGAAGACGACCTCCTCCGTGGCCTCACTTTGTGGAAAAAACGTATCAATTGCGCTGAGATTCCAGTTAATCAATTCCATAGTTTAGCGGTTCGGGAGGACAGCGAGCAGGTGGTCCAAGAGGAAAAATAAAACGTCAGACAAGACACTCGCAGAGGCAGGAAAACGCACGAAAGCAGGAGAAGGGAGAAAACTTTTTACTTTTGATATTTTTTCCACATAAATGCGCTGTTTACTTGGATTTATTTATGTTCAGGTATCACGTGAAAGCTCGTGCAGTCGTGGGCCTGTGAGCTCCGCACCGTAAACAAACCGTACCCAACGCTGGACTCGATGTGAGTCACAGTTGACAAGAAAACTGTATGGAATACGTGCAGAAGCCGTTCCGTGCTCCATGTGAGGCCAGCGCGAGTCGCCTCACTTTGCATTTTAATGAGAAATGTTTTTGCACCCTTTCATTTCGTCCAGTTCGCCGCTGGCAATAAGAGTTTCAATTATTTTGGTATGATTAGGGCTATTGAGCTACGGTGACGACGCGATTCCCTTTGTGGATCAATCAAGTCTAGAACTGTTGATGACACTGAGCCCAAGAACCAGCACGGTTACTTGTACCACAGTGGTAAAGTGGACTCTAATCTCACTACATTAGGTCGATATATGAAAGGCTGTGTGTATATTACATGTAACAGAAGGGGTTTTATATTACCTTTTATATATTTATTTAAATAAGATTTCTGTTTTTGAGATACTCCCAGAAAGTTAGCGCAACAGCCAGAATAATCAGATAGCATTAGAGCAATCTAGTGTACGTTAGGCAAAAATATGCTGTGTAAATCAGCCCTATACAGTGATGAAAACAGAACTGTCTACATTATGATTACTTTCCTTAAAAAAAAGACAAGCAATGATTTTTATAGCTGCAATTAGATTAAATAATGAAAGTAGTCTATTTATTTATTGGTTTTATGTACTGTCAATATCCTGTGTAAGTGTTTCCCTGTGGGGCCCCTCTGCTGTAGGGCCCCAGTCCCTCTGCTGCCCGTGGAGCAGCTCATCGCGCTGAACAGTGAGGAGGAGAAACCGGCTCCAGACGAGTCTACAGACCAGTGACTCAGGGGAGGCAGGACGAAAATTTAAAAATACCATAAACTTTATAAAAACAAGTCCCCACTTTTAAGATGATATTGATTCCCTATGAATTTAATACATCTCGTGGTTAAAAAATGCCCAAATAAAATGTTTCATCATCAGTTGTCGATATCGTGTAAAGAGGGCGGAGCCTCCAGCGTCCCACAAACACTTGAGCTCGCCTCATTCACTCAGCGCTCTGTCCCAGTCGGGGCTTTTTTCGCCCCTAAAAGTAAAATACATTTGTAAATGGGTATTTGTCGGGTGTGTTGGTTTTCTACCAACTGAATAGAGAATCAGACTTAAGTCATTCATTCTTCCATTTGAATTTAAATCGCGTTTTGAAAGGCCCGAAGTGAGGCTCGCCTCCAATGCACTGCCCCTGACGACCCGAGGGGGGCGCTGTGTCGGCGCTACACATTTCTACTAAACATGTGGACTATACGTGAAAACCAGTCTGTTTTAGTATTCTGCTCGGTTCAGGAGAGACAATTGTGAGGACTTGATTCTTTTATGTCACACGAGAAGAGTTATTTGGATATAGCCGAAGCATACACTGGAGAAGTCGTCTTAAAGGAAAGGCTTTTATTGCCGTTGTTCCTAGTTACAAAGTTACAGAGCAGAATAACCAGCTGGTGACTTCAGAGAGAGAGAGAAGAAGTGAAGTCCAGACCCCCGTCCACCGTTCTCTTTTATCCTAGTCTTGCACTCCTCTTCGTAGAGAGGGTGAAACAGCCTATCAGTGAATCAGTTGTTTGTGTCTCTGTGCGTGTACTTTATCTGTCCTTCACATGTATGTTCAGAATGTCACGGTCTTCTTGTCCTGTAGCGTGTGAGCAATGAGTCCGGAGTTCAGATATCGTTGCAACCCTTACACAATTTAAACGTAAAGGAGTAAAAGGGAAAACTGATTAGACGGACATTTTATGGATGAAACGCTGTAGACGAGTCTTTATGCTGAAAATGTCGACGCCATCGCGCACCGCCCGCGTGGAGCATCAGGATTAATTTATCATTTAGACGGGCGGGGTACGAGTCCCGGTCACCTTCACTATGTTGTCTTTTAATTTTTATTTGCAATATCGTGAGAATGTATTTTATGTTTAAATGTGTTGTTATTGAATGCTATATCAAAGTAAGAGCAAGTTGCATTTTTTCCTGCAGTTTTGTTTCTTTTATATTGGAGTCAACAGCGTGAGCCTCACCAGCAACAAACCTCACCGCACGTCACTGCTAAAGACTCAACTTTAGCCTGGATTCTTGACTTTTTAAACCGGGCAGATTCAGAAGATCAGATCAGAGGAAACTGGTCCTGAAAAAGGCCGACATCGTGCCCTAACCGAGCGCCGTGACGCCACACTGTTTTATCCCCTTCTTCTCTTCAATATGCTTCCTCAATGAACCTCTAAAACTGGCTGAGTGATATGAAATAAAAAGCTTGGGAAGAGGAGACTCCATTTATGGATTAGTTTATGTCCATGAAGTTGATGATAAATGCCGTTATATTGAGGTGCATTAAACCCGTGCACAGGGAGTGGCCTGAGCTGCTGCTGACTCATGATTATTTCTCCAGTTTCACTTTGAAGAGTGGACTTTCGTCCAGCGCAGCTTCAGCAAATTAACAATAAAACTACCTATGGGGCCGTAACGCCGTTCCTACCCCTGGCCCGACCGGGGGTTTTTATTGCATTGATTTATCTCACAGGCAGACTTCATTCACTTGTTTTTTTTGCCACGTGAAGGTGCGGACGCCGGGGTTGCTGCAGTTGGTCGAGTCTAGGTTAAGCAACAATATGAGCCCAAAGATCAGCTGACAACCTGAATGACCAGGTTATTTCATTGATGGATTTCCTCTTCCCTGATGGCACGGCCATATTCCAAGATGACAATGCCAGGATTCATGGGGCTCACATTGGGAAAGAGTATCGGCCGCCACAGAGTCCAGATCTTAACCCTATTGAGAATCTTTGGAATGTGCTGGAGAAGGCTTTATGTAGTGGCCACACTCTCCCATCATCAATACAAGATTTGGGACAGAAAGATGAGAAGTGTTTGGAAAATGAAATGTGAGGAAAAGCTGTAAACTGAATCAAATCTACTCCTTCCTCAGACTCTGCACCAGCTGTACTCTGATTGGATAAACCAGCCGAGGGGCGCTGGGCTGGTTTTTCAGAGCTGTGTTTTTCCGCTTTGATTCACTATCGATTTCAGATGGACGGGTCCGTCAGAGGAAAGTGGCTCCACGGATTCGGTCGTTTACAACACGGGATAAAGGAGAGTGCATTAAATAACCCGTTTTAGCGGTTAGACCTACTGCGAGCGGACGGAGAGGGTGGGATTAATGAGTTTAAACGCGTTTCTTTGCCTTTTCCAATAAGTATCTTGGTGAAAAATGATGAGGGCTATTTTATTTATATTGTCAAAATGTCTAAGCCATCATCTGACTGTCTGAAAGAATAGAAAGGGCCTCGGGATTTTAGTTTTGGCCTTTAAACTAACAATGTTTACGAGGGTGACAGTTTTTTGTGCCCAGTTGCGAGAACGGGGAACACGACTCGGTTTTGGGGCATTTTGAGTTGGACATTGATTAAGAAAGTATAGCCCCCAAAGTGTCAAGGTTCTGTTTTGGTTTAGTTCCCCCTTGGTTGTGTCTTGTGTTTCCTGTTGTGTGGTTTATTTTGACATGTCTGCCTCTGCTTAGTTTCCCCTGTGTTAATTGCCTGCCCCGCCCTAATGTGTGTCACCTGTGCCCCGTTTCCTTGTGTATTTATACCCCTGTGTTCTCCCTTGTCTTGGTTGGTGCATTGTTCATGTTCTCGGTTTGTTGGTGCCTTGTGTGTGTGTCTCCTGTTCCGGTCCCCACGCCGGTTTGTACGTTTCTTGTGACCTGTTATTGCCATCTTGCCAGTTTTGAACTTGGACTCTCCATTAAATTTACTGTCACTCTGAGTTTTGGGCTGATCTTGTATTTGGGTCTCTTGTCCCCCGCAAGCCGTGACACAAAGTCTCCAACAATGTGTAACACATGGAAATCTGATTATATTTGGATAAGATGTGGCAAATTTAATGTAGGAACTCAAAATGTCCCAAAAGGTGAGTAATCGGCCTCTAAAGTTTGGGCACTTCTCACCTCGCTCTGCTGCTCGAGTGACAATAGGGCTCATTTACATCTCATTTAGAAAAGCCCTGTGGTGTGCCGTCAGGGCCAGCAGGGCCTTCTCTGCTGGCCCTGGCCATGAAAAAATGTCTTAATAGTATATTTTATTTCTAAATTTATTTATATAATGTACAGTTGAGTCGCTTATATTGGTTTTGTTGAGGTGTTACTGTAATTAGTAGGAAAATGTAATTTCCTACTACTTAAACACCTCTGGCGAGCTGCTCCTCCTCAGGCCCTGTGTTGTCAGGCCACACACATCAGCATGACTGACAGAATTATCAGCCAATCAGAATTGGATATACATTGACAGTCCGCCCCCCATGGCCTTCAGTAGCTCAGCAGCGCCCCCTACGGTTTCTTCGTCTGGGAAAACCGCTAATGTAGCCGCGCATGAGCAAGACGTTACAGTCAATCGGAAGAAAACCGGATAAACAGATATTCCTCCTGGAAACGTCCGAACGAGGCAAAATGAAGTGGATTTACTGATCACGGATATTCAGGATCACAGGAGAAGGGTTTCCCCGCGTCAGCTGCGCTGGGACTCGGGCAGGGAACAGGTACGAGACTACGAGCGCTATAAAAAGGATCTCAAATAGCACCAAACTTTAAGTTTAGTATCTTTTTATTACGGTGGAGTTTGCGTTTGAGTTGATCTCTGATGTCTCGCTCTGTTTCCACATTATAACGCGCTCGTCTCCGCCTGTCATGTGTTTCCATATACTAGTACGAGTGTTCCTGAAGGTTAGGGTTAGTGTTGTCCTGTGTGGGGAGCAAAGCGTCTCTGACCCGCTGTCGCTGCTTTGCTCTTAAGGTTCTTCACGCCGTCAACTTGCAATGTGACGACCCAGCAACGGAAAAGTGGAAGAAAATGGATGGATGGATGAAATTTGAATAATGTCATGTGAAATAGTTATTCTCT